>JASJET010000330.1:0-715000 GCA_034092305.1 Diaprepes abbreviatus | reverse complement strand
CTCTACTCTTTACTGAACTATTTAATAATGGAATTTACTAAAGTGATATAAGTGAAAAAAATAACTTATAGTTTTAAATTTTTTTTTAACATACAATTAGTTGCCATGTTGCTAAAGTGATAGTGATTACTTTAAAGTGATAAAAATTATAGAATTGAAAGTGATAATTACTCAGGAGAATATGGCTATGATATTTGGTACAGTTTTATGAAAAATGGCACTGACGTACTGATTTCTTACCGTATGTACTAAAATTCAGTACAATTGTACTGAAACACTAAGTTACTGTATTGCTAATATAGAGATATAAAGAAGACTAACGTATCTGACCCAATTGAAAAGAAAACGATGGTAAAGTGAAACTGGTTTGGACCTATTGCCAAAACAATCGATGACAGATGGAAAATCGGATGACTGAACAATGGCCAAGACCAGAACTTATTCCCGAACAACTAAGTATATAAACGGGATTAAAAACCTATACATGATAAATGGACATGCAGAAATGAACTGAAAGAAACTAATGATGAATCAAATGGGATGTGATGTGTAATAATTTGATATCATTCTGCATGAAAACCAATTAATGTATTGCAGTAAATATGAATTAGCTTTGATAGACATAATTTTTGGCTTTCTGCGCCAGTAGTTGAAAATAACGTAAAAAGAGCCTGTTATGATATTATTTTTACTCAATAATCACTCTTCTAAGTATTTAAAAAAAATGGTATTTATTAAGACACTCGGGTGGAGGGGGGAGTAGTAATCCCCAGTTAGAAGACCTAACAGCCTCGATAATATCTTTCTTTTCCTTATAGCTGAAATTTCCGTACCATTACCTTTCCGTACACAATTCATACACAAAATTAGGATCTGGCATCTTTATTTGAATTTTAATTTCTACATTTTGAACCTAAAAGATTAAATCTATAATTAAGTTCCTCTCTAACATTTATTTAAAAAGAAAAGTTTGGTAACTTATCAACCTTAGGTTGTAAACTCATTAGTGCGAGACATTATTACTTGGAAAACAGAAAAAACTTGGCATCTAACTAAAAAATATACTTTTTCACTTTAACAGTAGACAATGCTCATCGGTAACAAAAGTTTCAATTTAAATGAATATATATCAAGCAGTGCCGGATCAAGTAAATAATGTATACAAGTCAGATTGAAAGTATAGCAATTAACCACCTTAATTATTAACATTGTTTAACTTTAAAACTGATCTGGTTTAAATTGACATGTGTAACAATAAATCGATCAAGTTTTGAACCTTTAAAATACAAGAACAAAAAAATCGTTTTCTCTTTTTATCTAACCAGCTAAAATGGAAAATTGTGTTTATTTGTAGGAAACAACTATTTTTCCTAACGATTCCAATGTTTCATTTCTAAATTTGTCTCCCTAACTTTTCTATATAAATATTTGGTTGTTGACATGTACGAGATTTGATTATAATACTTCATTTCTGATCTGTATCGAATTTTGTGTACCAAAATCCCTTGCAGTGATTTAAGCAGGTTTTATAACCGTTTTTCGAAAAGATTAGGAATGTTGAAGTAATGAAAGGAAAACTGTATACGGGATGAGTATTTTAAAGTGATACAAGTGTTTTTTTTTTATAATAAATATCTTTTTTTGTAGTCATAGCGACACTTAAAACGACTTTTAGTAACAAACAAAAATAGACGTTGAAAAATAAATATTATGTAAATACCTCGGTAAACATACAATAAAAAACTAAAATTAAATATTTTTTAGAAACGCTAAGTGTAAACAAAACAAACATGAACGCTGAGATAAAAAACTAATGTCACTTTTCACCCGGTGAAAAGTGTCTTTTTCTTTGATTAATTTAATAGAATTTCAGTCATTTAACGAATGGAAGAAAATTCGTTTAACTCTAAAGTAAGCTGCATATGGAAAATATTAATACATAGTGTCATCTTTCTCGCACATATATAAGCGCCTTTAGATTTTCGGGCTTCTACTGTACCGTTTCAGTAAATATCACAATCTCATGTCACCGAAAATATAAAATTCGCGCGTTTTAAGCGGTTGCAGAAGGAAAAAGAACTCAAAAACGTCTAAAGTAAAAATAATTTTAAAAAATATTTTTAGAAAATATCGCCATCTTTCGGACCCGAAGTTTTTCCATACTGTGGAATGCTCCGCACTTTTTAACACGAGAATGATGTGGATTGACAAATTTCACGTCCGCTTAGCCAAGATTTTATTCTATTTTATTATATATATATATATATATATATATATATATATATATATATATATTATATATATATGTTTATGCGGCTTTCACGGATTCCTCCGTGTGAGATGCAATAGCAGTGGATATATCCACATTATGCCGTTGTAGTGCTGAAATCACATTCAGCAAACGTACAACTATATGCAGCTCCGCATATGAATGAAGTAAAATGCGAACAGTAAATACAAACTTCTCTCCATCATATCTTTTCTGTGTTAGAGGTTGCACAGTTAGAATAAATTGTTATAAAACACAATTTATCCTATTCCACCACCATCGAGATGATGGCCCACCTGTACCACCACACGAGAAGAAAGTCAAAACTTACCCTCCCCGCCACAGTGATACGGCAGGTCGGCGAAGCCGCGTTCAGTATTTGCATGCTTCCTTCCGATCTGTCCTTTGCACAGCCAGGTGCATGTCGGTACCCTGATGAGTCTAGTAGAGGCGAAACATGTACCTCTGCCGTATCACTGTGGCGGGGAGGGTAAGTTTTAACTTCCTTCTCGGTGTGGTGGTACAGGTGGGCCATCATCTCGATGGTGGTGGAATGGGATAAATTGTGTTTTATAACAATTTATTCTAACTGTGCAATCTCTAACACAGAAAGGATATGATGGAGAGAAGTTTGTATTTACTGTTCGCATTTTACTTCATATATATATATATATATATATATATATATATATATATATATATATATATATATATATGTATATATATATATATATATATATATATATATATATATATATATATATATAATATTTATAGCGTACTGAGAATTTAAGTTTGATTTTTTTAAAAAGCTTGAAAAGTGGAAATTAAACTACCAAATAATACACAGATTGTTTTTTTTTTAAATAAAACATCAGTTTTGTTTATAACTCAAAATAACCCGTTTTTATTTTTTCATTAACTTATACATTAACCAAAATACGAGGAGAGCTTGTTAACAGAAGTATTTATAGTATCTAAAAACAAAGAAGGCCAGGAAAACTTTGTTATTGTATCTTTTGTTTAACAAAATGGTACAACAAGTTCGCGAACATCGCACGTCTCTATTTTGTATAATAATAGAGTATCGAAAATTGAACACCCTGTACATGCTTATAGAATCTGACATTTCATATTTTATCGTGTGGTTGAAGCTATAACCATAACTTCATTTTTTATAATTCTCCACAAAAAAATCAAAGGGGTTCAAATCGGGCTTTAATAAACCAATATCCCTAACTTGAATTTAACACTAATGTCACAGGTTGATACAAACATTAACATAAGTAATTCTCAACGAAAAATTTAAGGTATGTAATGCTAGTCCAACTAATCAATTAAAGTTTTTCCTAATTATATGAAAGTCTCTATTTTTATACGACTAGATTTTTCCATAAGTTCAACTTAACACAATGTTACCAGCAACGTCAGGGCTATATTTTAAGTTATTTTAAAAAACGCCATAGATCAAAAATACCAAGGAAATAACAATTTTCCAACAAATATAATTTTTAATTTTAAAAAGTTTCTGGGATGTATAAAACTTTTCGCCAACTTCAGAAAGTCTACCGAACATTGAAGTTTAATCAAACTTTCTATGCAAATATGGATGTTAGCTAAATTTTCCAGAATCTGATTAATTAAAGTTTACGTGCATTGTCAAACATCGGGAAATATTCTCAAAATTTGATTTCCTTTTAAGATTAAGTGTAACATTTCTGATAGTTTCTAACAAACTCAAAATTTTCACATCGTGTATTAATTAAAAAACTTCGATATTGCAAGTATTATTAAGTTTGCGACAAACGAGAAAAGTTTTTATTATTTTTCCAGAAATAATAAGTACCGTATGTTATTAAAATATTTATTATATTGTTTTGAAAATTGATTTTTGAGTTGTAACCACTAGAAAATTTTATTTCCCATTTAATCTGCACTAGAATAGAAAGAAGATGAGGGTTTTGTTTGTTATGGATAACCGAACAACTTTTTTAACTAATTGAAACCAAATTTTAACTCATTATTCTTAATATAACTGGAAACTTTCAAAGCTATATTTTATCTCTAAAAAACATGGACTTCCGTTAAAAGCAACATTAAAAATATTATGCTAGAAAGCGTAGTATGCTTGCTTTCCACTATGGCGCTCTACACTAGTGATCGTTGATGCAAATGACAATTAATCAATTGTCACTTATTAATAGGTATTACCAACATTTTACTTGTTACAACACGGCGCGCTATTGTGGCAATTACAAAGTAATCCTGACGGCTTGCCAATGCAGTGCTTCGACAAGCATTTTTTGAGACGGTTACATTTTTTTGAATCCTCCAGTCAACGACAATTTTCCGACAAATTCTCGAAGACTCACTTCTTTATTTTTATAAAACCTTCAGAGCATGAGGTAAACTGGTTCTGTGTGTAAAGCTGCTTTGTTACTCCAATTTTGGTACCCAGTTGGTAAAACTCAGTGTTCTTTACATCTACTATAACTGCAATAATGCTTTTCGGGTCAGTTTTAGCTCTATCAATGTCAGATACTTTCAGTCTTACATTTTGGCCAACCTTCACATTTGGATATTTATCAGCCGACATGGCTTTCATTTTTTCAGCTTGGTTTTCCAAATTCAATTTTGCTTTTTTTGTCATTGTCTGGACAGATTCTATCTTTTTGGGTATTGGGTGTTATTGAGCTGGAGTTGCGTTTTCTGTCTCTGAGTTGTAACATTGGTATTATTGGTTATTTGCTTCTTATTCATCTCTTCGGTTACAATCATTTCGTTTTCTTGTGTTTTGTTCCTCACATTTGTCACTGTTTATGTCCTCTTCCGAGTCGTTGTTAACAACGTTGTCTTCCTGGTCCTGTTCAATTACATTTCCGAAGTCAATAGTTTGTTCCATATTTTTTTGCATCAAATTCTCTAAATCTTCCTCAGATCTTAACAGTGCAATCATATCTTTAGGAATTGCTATGCCCATTTTCATTGGACTATTAAATATTGTTTCGTAGGGGGAGCATTTAATTCCCTCATGAGATGCGCTATTTTTCGTGGCCTGAATGCATTTCAAGCCCTCTGATCGCTTTGACAACTGATTGGTTTCTATCCACGTGCTGAGCATATTCTCGATATCTTGATTATCACGCTCCACCGATCCTCGACTCTCACTATGTCTTGACTTTCCATGTATGATTTTAACATCCGGCACACATAGAGCATAAATTTTCTATTACTTGGTTACAAAATTGCCGACAATTATCGGAATGAAGGATGTTTGGCACTCCAAAAGTGGTAAAAATATCCAAGAGATGGTATGCAAATTCTGTTGCGCATCTAGTTCGAAGTGCAAGAAGGATCATAAATTTGGTAAGATGGTCTTGATAAACTAATATGAATTTATAATTTCCACAGGGTTGTACGTTTGTACGTTTATGAGATCTACTTGACAACGTGAGTTCATTTTACTACGAAGTATAGGCTTGATGACAATGCCCTTTTTCAAAGTCTTCTGTTTCATTTGATAAGGTTGGCATAGCTTCAAAAATGTCATGGTAGCATCAATTTTTAATTTTTTATACTTGCGATTATATTCCTTAAGCATCCTTGTCCTTGCACCGTGTCCAACAGCAACATGCATTTCTTCAATAATGTTGTATAAGGCGTCGTAATAAACGTAATATTAATTTCTCCATCCTCTTCCTTCATCGACGTAATTAGCTTTTCTTTGCCACCAAAATATCATAACGCTTCATACGCCTGTAATGAACAGCTTTCTTCTTTTTCACGTTCTTTGTAGTTTTTACTTCCTCTAAACACTTTGCGTATATGTCCATATCGAGACAAAAGTTATTATCTTTCTTGCTTGCCACGAGTTCATCCATTATTTCATAAAATATAAGTTTTACTCTTATTTCGAACCATAAATTACTTTTAGACAAAACACAAACAGAAATTATATATATATATATATATATATATATATATATATATATATATATATATATATATATATATATATATATATATGCCGCAACCCCAAACACTGGCAACAGGGCCGTGGACGCGCAGCAGGTCTCGCAACCTGATTGGCCGGAACCATTCGGAAAACAAACGCGTTCGACGTACACAAGGGACCGACATTACCCGAGTCGCAAGCGTCAGTTCTCTCGTAGACGCCATACAATGAACTTTGAAAATAGGGAATGATATTTCACCGAAACGTCAGCTGCCTTATAGTACTGAGAGGGACTCAGCACATACACGAGATTCCAGAAAACCTTCGATTACACGTCACACCCGTGAGAATATCCGACGTTTTTTCTCGAAAAAGTTTGAAGAAATATATTGAAATCTCGCTATTATACACAGAGAAAATGTTTGTATATATGCAAAAATCTTAAGAAGTATTAAATCTATAATCTTCAAATTTGGCGGAACTAAGAACGATACTCCAAACGTCATTGAATACCCCTGTCACCTGACCGAAATTAGAGAGGTACTACTCATCAAAAACGCTATATCTCTTTCTAAACATGAACCAATTTTCTTCTAGAGGATCGGTAGTCTATATTAAGCTCTATAAATTACTCTTATGTCTATGAATGAAACATACCTTAATTTTATATAAGATGTGTCAACAAGACAGTTTTTTGAATGTATTACTACGAATTATGTATGCATGGAAGCAGACTTGTGTACTTTTCTTATATTCTTTACCCTTCCTCTTTGGTACGAACTTGAAATAAACTTAAAATGTTAAAAGACTATGAATTCTACGACCAGAAAGCAGTGATTGCGTGATTTATCTACATTGTCTGTAGAACATAAAATTGCATCAACTTTAAATATTACTGAATTAATAGAACACTTTGCAAATGCCAGAATTAGGGAAAGGGCCTTAAATATAATGAAAATTAACTGTTTGTACCATTATGTCACTCTAAAGTTCTAGTTTTTTTTTTGTAATTTAAATTGGAATTGAATAATGTTTTGGTTTTATTTTATTTCGTTTTTGTTTTAATTTTCTCTTTGCTAATAAATTAAATGGTAAATTTAATTTGGGCGAACTTATTTTCAAAGATCAAATTTGTTGAATTTGTGTAAAAAGGGGCCCGCAAGTATGATTTGTACAGAGGCCCACTGCTATCTAGACCTGCAATACCATATTAGTTTCATTATTATCGATTGAAAACCGCAAAATGGTTTCCGGAAAGCAATTTCGTCGTGAGGTAATAACTTTTAAGTTTGTTTATGTTGATTTTAGCAAGATTTTTAAAAGCTAATAAACATTTAAAGCATTCAACCTTGCCTCTTTCTATAAAGATTTCAAATCAAACACCTGAACAATTTAGTTAGCTGCTGTTTGCTGCGAATTATTCTTGTGCACAGTTATACCCAGAATTACAACAGCTATAGAATTCAATATGTGTGTACATACGTTTTTTACCTTTTGAAGTAAAACTGAAACTTCTTAATCTGTAACTGTCCTCGTCTTCCTCCCCTTCCGTATTACTATGACCAGCAGCTGATTTTCTCGATTCTGGTACATCGAGAAAAGCTGTCGATTTTCTTTGGTACACAGATGTTCCCTTTCTTTGGGAACCTTTTCTTCTGATATTGGGGGAAATATCTGGGGTGGAATCTTCTGTCAATTTGGGTTCGCTGTTTGATTGAGATTTATCGGCATGAGCTGAAAAAGAAAAATACTAATAAGTGTACTTAATAACAATATAAATTTAAAATGGACATCTTAAACCAAGGTTTGTAAAAAATAAAGCAAAAATAAAAAAATCTCTATTAGGACAGAGGTTAAAGGTTCTTTAAGATATTTTAAAAGTTAGTTGAGGTTAATTAAGGTAAATTAATTTGAACTACTTGAATGCTTTCAATTATTACCAGCACATTTTGCAGTGAAACAGATCTTCCAGCGTAACCTTCTCTTTGTTTCTTTAAGTATCCTGTATTGCGAGCTTTTATAACTAAATTAACAAAGAAAGCCGCTTCCGATGCTCATCAATCGGGTTTTTGATACTAAGATTTTTTCTACCACCTTGAAGCTAGCAATAACAAATCGAATTTTTTAGATAAGAGATCACTTGGATATAAAAAACTACAGGCCTATCTCCGTGCTAAGCGCCTTCTTAAATACCTTTGAGTGAGAATTATAAAGGGTGTTTTTTTATAGAGGTATAGAGAACTTTTAAATGGAATAAAACAAAGATGAATTTTTTAAATTGACATGAAATTTACTTTATTCGAAAGATAACCTTCTGACATTAGAATTTAAATATGACTTCTGGCATATGACCGCCACGGCTGGCTCAGACGTAGTCTAATCTGGAGGTTCAATTTTGGATGACTTTTTCCAACATTTGGGGCCGTATATCGGCAATAACGCGGCGAATGTTGTCCTCCAAGTGATCAATCGTTTCGGGCTTATCGACGTAGACTAGCGACTTCACATATCCCCACAGAAAATAGTCTAACGGCGTTAAGTCGCACGATCTTGGAAGCCAATTCACGGGTCCGAAACGTGAAACTATGCGGTTACCAAACGTTTCCTTCAATAAATCAATTGTGGCACAAGCTGTGTGACATGTTGCGCCGTCTTGTTGAAACCACAGCTCCTGCACATCATGGTTGTTCAATTGATGAACGAAAAAGTCAGTAATCATGGCTCTATAGCGGTCACCATTGACTGTAACGTTCTGATCAGCATCGTTTTTAAAGAAGTACGGACCAATGATTCCACCAGCCCATAAAGCACACCAGTCAGTTTTCTGGATGTAACGGTGTCTCAACATACACTTGAAAATTATCATCACTCCAAATACGGCAGTTTTGTTTATTGACGTATCCATTCAAACAAAAGTGAGTTTCATCGCTAAACAAAATTCACTTATGAAAATCGGGATCAACGGCAATCTTGTTTTGGGCCCATTCACCGAATCTACGCCTTGCTAGGTGATCGTGTGGCTTCAATTCTTGCACGAGTTGGATTTTGTAAGCACGCAAACCAAGATATTTCCGCAAAACCTTCCATAAAGTGAATGGACACATATCCAATTCCTGTGCACGATGGCGGATAGACTGATTCGGATCTTCCTCTACGCTACGCTCTACAGCAGCAATGACTTCTTCTGTACGCACTGTACGACGTCTCTGTGGATGCGTATTATCATTTAGAGTAAACGTGGTGCGAAAACGTTCCATAGTTAATCGAATTAATTGCTCTGATGGACGATTATGTTGACCGTAAAATGGACGTAGTGCGCGATATGTATTTCGAACAGAACCATGATTTTCAAAATAAATTTGCACAATTTGGAAGCGTTGTTCAAGCGTCAGTCTATTCATGTTGAAATGCCAAACCAAACTAAACATAAATCACTTGACAGCTGACAAAATGGCCGCCAGTTAAAAAAGTGTTGCTAACTTAAAGTTCTTTACCTCTATAAAAAGAACGCCCTTTACAACAGCCTTATGTCATTTCTGGAATGATACAACGTTTGAAGACATCAACAACACGGATTTCGAAGGGGTACATCAACCCAAACAACATACTAGCTAGTTGACTTCATTCACAAATAACTGGAGTTAAACAACATAATCTTCTTTGACTTATCCAAGGCTTTTGACACACTAAACCTTAACTTTATTAAAAGGAAACTACGCAACGGTGGCATTAGAGGAAAAATGCTCAGTCTTATAATGTTATTTTTGATTGAAAGAAAACGGTTAAAATTATCTTCTGAATACAGTTTAAACATCAGAACACCTCAGGGATCAGTTCTTGATCCACAAATATTTATTCTCATGATGAATGACCTATTGTTAGCTGGTATCACCATCAGATTTTCCGACGACATATCCGTTACAGTATTGGCAAGAAACGAACCAATAAGATAGAGGAAACTCAATGACGTCTGCACACCCATGAGCAAGTTCCTGGGCTCCTATATGGACTCCAGACTTCCATAAGAACCTCAGCTGAATCATGTTTTTGGCATGCGAAGTAAAGCATATTTTGCGCTGTTAATACGACTTCCTACCCTAGCTATAATGGTATTCTATGGGCCAATCGACCAACATAAAAACATAAACAGAGTTTTGTAACTCAAAAAAAACTGATAATATTTGACCGAAAAGACTACAGAGACGTTTTCATATATATTATATATATATATATATATATATATATATATATATATATATATATATTACTACTACCTACTACTGGTTGATGTTTTGTAAGCAGATTTTTCCAAGTATTAGGCAATCGCTGGCTATCATCTCTGCTGTTTAAGTTGTTGGGCCTCTTTGCAATTTCGATGGCTTCCCTTATAACTTTTGCCGACAGGCTTTCACATTTCTATAGCATTTTTGTTCCTGAGAAATTTATCTTATGTCTTGTATTTAACCAGTGTTGGGCCAGTGCAGGAGAAGTTGTTTTTTGCTTGACAGCGTTTATATGTTCGTCTCTTCTGGTGCTTATTTTAAGGTTGGTTTGGCCTACGTAAGATGAGCTGCATTCTCCGAATGGAATTTCGTAAACTTCGTGGTTTTCTAGAGGGATTCTTGCTTTAGGTGTTGGCAACTTTACGGTCTGTGGTGAAAATGGTTTCAAAGTTGTTTCTCTTGAGAATTTTTCGATTTTGTATGTAGTGCCTGTGACATAAGGAACAAAAACTTTGGAGTGATTTTTCGGGGCCAAGCGTTTGTTTTTTAGAGTGTTATGTATATATTCTTTTTTATAATCGTTTTTTGATAGGGCGTCCTGCAGTATGTTCATCTCGTTGTGGTAATTTTCTTGATCTGTAAGGGACTGCGTTCGAAACGCAAGTAATTTCACTACTGTAAATAATTGGGCTGGGTGGAGATGTGAATTGGCGTTGGGGTATCTGTTGGTGTGAGTGGACTTTCTGTAGACAGTGTGCGAAAGCAAGTCATCCTCTTTTCATTTCAGTAGGATGTCTAGAAAAGGTAGTTTTCTTTCCTGTTCTGTCTCTGTGGTGAATTTGATTTTTGGGTGTATATTGTTTATGTGATTTAGGAAGTTTTTAAGATTTTCTTCTTTATGTCCTTCTCTATGACCTTCGACATAACATTGCTGTTAGTGTTAAGATATTCACGTGCATTTTGGATTTATATTTTCAAATTTATTATACCCTCGACAAATCACAACAACTGGAGGTCAGGACCTTATTTCCGTTTTTATGTAGATAAATTTGGTCAAAAAGATGAAGGTTTTTGTTGGTCCGGAATAAAAAAAAACTACTCAGCCAGTCGTCACCAAATTTTGGTCTCTGGATTTAAAAATAAATGTTCAAGCACCAATATGTATGTTTACTAATTATGTGAAAATATGTTCATACAGTAAGTTAATTAATTAGTTATTGGTTGGTAATTAAATTAACCACATATCTACTATAAAGTGCATTTCAATATTCTCTTAATAGAGTGTTTAACTTATTATATGAAACAATTTTATATTAATAATTTTACAAATAATTAAAAAAACATTCAACATGTGATACATTGTTGAATTCAGAATAAAGATATTTTTAAACTTTGACATTAGAAATTCAGGACAGTATTTAATTAAATGAAGTTAATGATGGTTGTTCGAAGACGAATCATCAAATAAAAAATTCAGTGACATGATTTTGAAGTTATTGAAAGTTGCTTTAAAAAAGTTTTATCGGTTCAGCTCTAATTTTGATATTAATAAAGAGTGTTTTTTATAGAGGTATAGAACTTTAAGTTGGCAATACTTTTTTAACTGGCGGCCATTTTGTCAGCTGTCAAGTGATTTATGTTTAGTTTGGTTTGGCATTTCAACATGAATAGACTGACGCCTGAACAACGCTTCCAAATTGTGCAAATTTATTTTGAAAATCATGATTCTGTTCGAAATACGTATCGCGCCGACCCGACCCGAGTCGGTCTATCCGCCATCGTGCACAGGAATTGGATATGTGTCCATTCACTTTATGGAAGATTTTGCGGAAAGATCTTGGTTTGCGTGCTTACAAAATCCATCTCGTGCAAGAATTGAAGCCACACGATCACCTAGCAAGGCGAAGATTCGGTGAATGGGTCCAAAACAAGATTGCCGTTGATCCCGATTTTCATAAGCGAATTTTGTTTAGCGATGAAGCTCACTTTTGTTTGAATGGATACGTCAATAAACAAAACTGTCGTATTTGGAGTGATGATAATCCTCAAGTGTATGTTGAGACACCGTTACATCCAGAAAAACTGACTGTTTGGTGTGCTTTATAGGCTGGTACTTCTTTAAAAACGATGCTGGTCAGAACGTTAAAGTCAATGGTGACCGCTATAGAGCTATGATTACTGACTTTTTCGTTCATCAATTGAACAACCATGATGTGCAGGAGCTGTGGTTTCAAGAAGACAGCGCAACATGTCACACAGCTCGTGCCACAATTGATTTATTGAAGGAAACGTTTGGTAACCGCATAGTTTCACGTTTCGGACCCGTGAATTGGCCTCCAAGATCGTGCGACTTAACGCCGCTAGACTATTTTCTGTGGGGATATGTGAAGTCGCTAGTCTACGCCGATAAGCCCGAAACGATTGATCACTTGGAGGACAACATTCGCCGCGTTATTGCCGATATACGGCCACAAATGTTGGAAAAAGTCATCGAAAATTGGACCTCCAGATTAGACTACGTCCGAGCCAGCCGTAGCGGTCATATACCAGAAGTCATATTTAAATTATAATGCCAGAAGGTTATCTTTCGAATAAAGTAACTTTCATGTCAAAAAAATGCATCTTTGTTTTATTCCATTTAAAAGTTCTATACCTTTATAAAAAAACACTCTTTACTTGAAAAAATAGAATTCGATATGCAAAAATTCTGTTTTAAACACTAAGGGTTATCAAAAATTTCTTACCGCAACTTTTTTCCAGTTTACATAAATCTATATCTGTTACTGTTACCGAGATTCTCATGCTGGACACCGTATACATACTTAGAATATTGCAAATTTAAAGATGAGTAATAGATTAATAAAGTGTTTAAAACATTAAAGACATAAAACATTTCAGACAAGTAGCTTCCGATTACCCAGATTTGTCAGACCGATATAAATAAAAAATCGGACTTTATCTTTATGAACTCGATGATACGTGTCACAAAACTTCCCAGAATCCGAAAAATTAAATCAGGCCTTTTAATCAAAATTAAAACTTTAATCTAACAAGGCCGCCAACAGATCAGACATCATCAAAAATGAAAAACTGACAATATAATTATGTAGATAATGATAATTAATGATCTGAAAGCGTTTCTCAAAGTATTTTTCGGTATTTTTCACACGTGTTAATGTTTTTCTATGAACTACTTTTATAATTTTTTTGGACGGCGTTGTTTTGGCGACGAAATAATTACGGTACTATAAACATTATTGAATGAATTATCTGCATGTAATTAATAATGAAGAACTTGTAAAAAAGTGTGAGGGGGTAGAGGGAGGATGAATATAAATGACTGCAAAGACTTACAAGTCCATGGGGGAAGGTACATAAGAAGAGCAGAAATGTAGAACCACCAAAATATTTAGGCAGGAAAAACAAAAATATTTTTATTTCATTTTATAAAATGCAAAAGATATTTTACATGTAAACGAGATAATATGATACTTGAGCACAAATGGTCGTGATTCGTCGCTAACTGAACGTTAACTAAATATTATGAAATTGAAAATTTAGATCTGGTGTGCGGTCAAACACGGATCAAGGGGAGGGATTCCTCCCCTCCCCCCATTGATCTTCGAATTAAAAAAAATAGACTCGCCTGACTGCTGTGTTAGGAACATAGCAGTCGCTACACATCCACACTCTATTATTCTACCTTTTACATGTCAGTCTGCAGCAGTGGCGGAGAGGGGGAGGGGCGATCGCTCCTCCAACAACTTTGAATTTAGAAAAATTCAGCCTCTGTTGGCGTCCCCTCCCTCGTCGAAACTCGCTTTCGCTTGCAATTGCCCCCCCCCCTAAGAGCTTCAAATTCAGAACTGCTGGTGTCTCCCAACCCTCCGCTGACAACCGGTTTTCGCTTGCGATACTGTAATTTTGTGATATTACCGCACCCCTTCCGAAAGGGAGAGAACAAATCCGCCCCTGGTTTGTAAGTGTAATTTGGTAGAAGTACGTAAATTTTATTTTTCGCTGGTTAGTACGATGGAATGGATTAAGGTACGTATAAATACGGCGAGACGAGCGCGTGACGAATATGCCTCGAACTTCTAGCAAGACTCCTTTGAATTTTGCTGATTTGTATCGTTATCGAGGGCCATCGTCAACAGGTTTCAAAGGAGATAATAAATCCAATTGGGTTACAAGAAGTCAATTTTTTTATAGTTCTATTGTTTTCGAGTAGCTCGACCGATACCTGCAGCGATCCATTTTCTGTCGGTTTTTTGGTGCGAACTCAAAAGATTTTTTTTTAACCAGTAGGACGGGTTTATGACACGTTCTTTGGAAAAAATGTGCATGGTAGCAAGACCGAAGACACGAGATTTTCTTATTTTCTTGTTAATGGAATGAAATTTATTTAGCACTTGGCATTGATTAAAAGTTGTTCATAAGTGAATATGGAGTGGTCTGAAGAAAATATGTTGAATTTACAGGAGACTTGCAAATAATTCCAAGATTTGTCAGGTATGGACAAGAATTTTTAGAAAAGAAAAGAAGTGGATGTATGAAATGAAATTGCGTCAGAAAATTTGCACGGACCAGCGAGAAGAAAATTTCTAGTGCGTTTGCCATAGGGAAATGGGCTTCTAAAAATAAATTTTTCTTTTTTTAACATTATTCAAAATGTGTCAAAGAGATTTTGATGAAATTTCTGCATTTACGCTAATATGTTGGAACTATAAATTTGCTACAATTCTGAATCCTGAAGAGTTTTTATACAAGGTAGTGCGCTATTATCGCCCTTATACTCGTTTTTTCTTTATTGTCAGACAAAGTATGGCATATGCACAAGAGATGAACAATTCGGCTTTCCGAATTCGCATAAAGTAAAGGGTAGATATTGTATGTATCTAAAGTATGTATTTGACGAGAAAGTAGTATACTTAAAAGATAAGTGGGTTTAAAAGTATGCATCTTAATTGGGCAATTAACAATAATGACATTTTTAAGTATAATACAGATATGAATAAGTGTAAGGCCTTACTATGTTATTGTCATACAACTTTCAGTGCCAGCTGTTGAAAATATTTACTTTTACTCCAAAACTTTGTATAGGTATTTGGATTTGAATTTCAAGACAATACTTTCAAATGTGCAAAATTCACTTGTCCAACCAAGAATTCTGATGAGGGTGCGTAGTTTCTTTTCGAAATGTGCTGGCATAACGGAACTTAGCGAATCTACAACTTACAGACGAATTAAGGGAAGAAAAAGCGGAACACGTTCACGAATTACATCTTAGACGATAACAAGCAAGTCTTGATAAAGTTTTGAAAATTGAAGATAGTATTTACAGGACATGAGAAAATACCACAGAGAATGCAAAAACATTTTTTTATCTGGATGTAATCTGTCTCAGTGAAGGACACATAGTACAAAAAATGTATGGAGATAAGAATATGATAATTTTTCGTGAAGCAATCTTAGAAGGGTTGTCGACAGGTTTAAAACCCTTACTCTGTAAGGGCAACAGATTACCATGAATAAATGACGGCGGATATTTTTCAAAAATATATTTCTCAAATGATACAGTTGATTCCGGAGAGGTCTGTTATAGTTTTGGATAAGGCCAGTTATTATTCTAGACTGGTGGAATAGTTGCCAATAATATAGTTGAAAAAAGTGATATTAAAGATTGTTTATCAAAAACATATTTTCCCTTTATGAACGATTTGCTGAAGAAGGAACTTTTAAAAATTGCGAACGAGAATGAAAGACAATTTAAGAAACATGTGATAGACGACCAGACTAAAGAACATGGAAATGTTGTATTTCGAGAACCACCATACCACTGTTAATTAAAATCCGTTGAACTTATGCTGGAAAAATGTTTCTTCTTCGGATATAACTGGTCCTATTTTGTTTAATAAGTATTTAAAATCGGCAGGAGACATTCTGATAAAATTTTTGCATTGTCCGCTACTAAGTTGGAAATTTAAATCGGCTAAAAGTTTCGATCCTGACCGTTTTTTATACGAAGCAGTACGCCAGCATCGTCGAGGTTTTGGTTTTTTATTTAACAAACTTGATAATAATAAAACCCTACTACTTAAAATTAATATAGCTGCCGTTTGTCATTCGTCACTTCGTCGTCACTCACTGTCTATTAACTAAAGCGTTTTTGAAAAATTTGCGTGGTGCGCTGGACTTCAATCAAAACTTAATTTTTTTTTCTTTACCCTTTATTGGTTTACACCGCCCAGATGATATAAATGTTTTGACTCCGGTCGTCGAAAATAAGGGTTCGAACCGGCTAGGTTCAAAGAGGTTCGCTACAAACTCGTCGCATATTCATCACGCGCTCATCACAGGCTCGTCTCGCCATATTTATACGCAACTTTAGGTAAGTATGTAAATATTCATAATAGATAATATTCCAAATTTATTTCAAGTTATAAGATTTTTCCAATGTAAAAAGAGTAAAATCAAAGCTAGATTTACGGCCGTTACCGGAAAAAAAATTTACAAGATAGGAAGAAACTTATAAAAAAAAGACAATTTCACACTGAAATTTCCTCCATAAATAATTGGATATGCCGTTGTATTAACCAAAATGATGTTTTCCTTGTATACTTTTTCGTGGAGATAAGACACGAACACGTAGTGGCGTAAAAGATTTAAAAACATAAAATATCATTTACATAATAAAACGAGTTTGCTCTGTTGGATGTAGCAACAGGTACATTCAACCTATTGAATTTTCCATAGATGTAGCCAAATGGCTTTCGTACTCCCTCGAGGGTACATTTACTCATACTAGATATACCTGGATATCATAAAGATGGAGCTCCATGAGGATCCCTCACATGCTGTCGGGCACTCAGCACGGATATATTCCCAGAATAATACTGAATATATATATATATATATATATATATATATATATATATATATATATATATATATATATATATATATACATAAATAATAACTAACAGACTGACGCAAAAGTTGGACGCATACCAACCTTCAGAACAAGCCGGATTTCGCGGGAACTTCAGTACAATAGACCATCTACAGACAGTACACACGCTTAGCGAAAAAACCACGGAATATAATATACCTCTGCATTTGCCTTTCGTTGATTACCAGAAGGCGTTCGATTCTATCGAATCATGGGCAGTTCTCAAAGCACTGGACAATGCTCGGATTGATTCAAGATACTCTGCTCTGATTCAGCATATATATGAAAACGCTTACATGTAAGTTACAATAGACGAGGATATAAAAACCTCGAGGATACCTATAAAAAGAGGCGTACGTCAGGGAGACACAATCTCTCCAAAATTGTTCACGTTGGCACTTGAAGACGTATTTAAGGGCTTGGACTGGCATGACAAGGGAATTAACATAGACGGAACACGACTAAACCACTTAAGATTTGCTGATGATATTGTTATAATCAGTGATTCACCAGAATAACTCCAATGTATGATACAAGAACTTCATCAAGCATCAGCTAGGATAGGACTCAAAATGAACTTGTCAAAAACAAAAATAATGAGTCTAGAACAAATACAAATTAAAGTTGAAGATAAAATAATAGAAAACGTAAGAGAATACATATATCTAGGTCATAAAATACAAATAGGGAAGGAAAACCAATCGGCTGAAATTCCTAGAAGAATAAGTCTCAGCTGGGCAACTTTTGGCAAACTCGGATTCATTCTTAAATCCAGTAACACCCTCATAAGTCTGAAAAGAAAAGTCTACGAGTCGTGCATCCTGCCAGTTCTTACTTATGGTATTGAAACAACCTCCCTAACATGTAAAGCCATTAATAAGCTTCGGGTTACACAACGAGCAATGGAAAGGGCTATGCTGGGAATTAGTTTACGAGATAGAGTTCCAAATGAAGAAATCAGAAGAAGAACGAAAATAACAGATGTGAGCAAACGAGTAGCGCAGCTAAAATGAAGATGGGCTGGACATATCGCAAGACATGACATAGACAGACAGATGGCGGCCAAGAGAGAACAAGAGAAGTGTTGGCAGGCCCCAAAAGAGATGGCGTGACGACATCCAGAAAATTGCCGGAAAAAACTGGATATATATATATATATATATATATTGGCTCGGCGACAGAAATCATTCGATTCTCTGGTACATTGTCAAAATGCACAATGACCGGTGGCTCGCATATAATCTTAAAGATGTCCTTATTGTTGTAAGAACGAAATTTCCGGCGAATGTTCACGTGCTAAGTGTTGGGTTCAGTGAGGGTAATGTCATGCTGCCGCATTTGTTTTGCAAGGGAATATATGTCACAAAACAATTTTATTTGCGTGTTTTGACAAATGTAGTGAAGTTGTAGATGGAAACGGTGTCATCTGGAAAGCCGTTTGTTTTCCAACAGGATGGTACACCCGTCCACACAAGTCATTTGGTGTCGGACAAATCGTCATATTTTGATTGAAAGGATTCCGGCCTCCCAACAGCCCAGATTTGAACCCTTTAGACTTTTATATATGAAGAGTAGTTAAAAGGGTCACAAACAAATACAGACATCCAAACTTCACATCATTGAGAGCTGTTATTGGAGGCATTCGCCGATATGGACCGTGACACATCAAAGAACACCTGCGCGCTCTTCAGACCGCAAATACATGCGATCATTCAAGCAAGCGAAGGATATAAGTAAATGTTTTTGTTATATATATAATTCTCCTTTCAGGCAGAGAATATGAAAAATATATATGCAAACAGTTTATTTCCTGCAAATGTCACTCTGGTCCTCTCTCCATACGCGTTTCGATCACCTCATGATCTCGTCAGTGGAGCAGTATCGGATCGAGAGCAATATTGGCAGGAAATAACTGATATATGAACCATAAATTTCAAGGTATGTCGGCAGGATATTGAACCTGCCATCTACCAACTTTGATGTCAGACTGAAAAATATCGCCAGTCGAACGACATCTATGAATTACCGGAGTAACATGAAATTTTTTAAAAATCAAAATTTCAGTAAGAAATAAAGAAATCTTTCTGTCGTATTTAAATAGTTTGTTATATATGTAATTCTCCTTTCAAGCAGAGAAAATATATATATATATATATATATATATATATATATATATATATATTTTCTCTGCTTGAAAGGAGAATTACATATATAACATAACAAACTATGTAAATACAGTAGAAAGATTTCTTTATTTCTTACTGAAATTTTGATTTTTTAAAAATTTCACATTACTTCAATGATTCATAGATGTCGTTCGACTGGCGATATTTTTCAGTCTGACATCGAAGTCGGTAGATGGCAGGTGCAATATCTTGCCGACATACCTTGAAATTTATGGTTCATATATCAGTTATTTCCTGCTAATGTTGCTCTCGGTCCGATACAGCTTCACTGACGAGATCATGAGGTGATCGAAACGTGTATGGAGAGAGGATCAGAGCGATATTTGCAGGAAATAAACTGTTTGTATATATATATATATTTCATATTCTCTGCCTGAAAGGAGAATTACATATATAACAACCTATTTAAATACGGCAGAAAGATTTCTTTATTTCTGACTGAAATTTTGATTTTTTATTAAGTAAATGTGTTCTTTATAGCCTTACAAATAATATGGTTAAAAAATATATTTGGAAAAACTTATATTTTGTTCGGATTTTGGCGCCGCACCTCCATAAGATAAGGTGGAGGACAGATTTTGAGATATTTTTGACATTTACCCCCACTCCAAATATTGAATGGCAATTGTGAAATATCAAAAAGAAACGTTTTTTTCTCGAAATTTCGATTCTCTGACAAAACCGTAAACTGAGAAGTTTTGAATTTGCTCTACTGGCTGTCTAGTCATGATTTACAAGTAATAAAATTGAGTACGTAAATATCGTAGAGCATATAGCGTAAATTTAAAGACTGTCGTGCATCAAAAGGCTCGATTTTTTTGACAAGAAATCCGCATGTAATCTAACATTTCAGGTGTTACTAATATACATGAGAGTTAAATTAGATATTTTATTTCTGATGTGGTTGGTGCTATAGCTTTATTTCTGATGTGGTTAGTGCTACAGCCATAACCTTACTTTTAATAAATCCCTACAAAAAAAATTAAACAAGGTCAAATAGAGTTTTAATAAACTAATACTGCCACTTGAATATTACATAAGTAATTCTCAACAATATCAACTATTTAAATTTAAGATACGGATTACTAGATTTTAATTTTTGCTAATTTTCTCGAATTAAAATCCTAACTATAATAAAATGAAAATATTTGGAACGCCACTGTCTATAACGCCATTTTATTTAAACTTTCCGATTTCTTTTAATTACTTTTTATTGCAAAGTTAGTATTTGTCAAAAATAATTTCTCCTTACTTTTAATTAGGACAAAGATTATTAAAAATTAATTATAAGCATAAATTTTATTTAGTACACAAATTTTATTAAAAGGTTGGAAATTTATGGGAATTAATTTCTATTAATTATCAAAATTAATAAAAAAAAAATATGTGTATTAAAACAACTTTTCAGTACAAGGCTATGACAAAGATACAGAGTTTCTGCATTACCCCTGGTTGTGATGTTAATAGGGAGTTATCGATTCACGATGGTGCTAAGGTTGTTATCAATTGTTGGCGATCTAAAAGAAAATTTTCATCGGTTGATCTTCTTGGTAAAATTCGAAAAATTTAGTACATATATTCTGACCAGATAAATATTCTAAAAAATGCATAAAATATTAGATCCTATCAGGGGGGATCCAGCCTCTCTCTTTCAGGGGGGGGAGCGGTAATATCACAAAAGTACAGTATGTCAAGCGAAAAATAAGTTACCGACGCGAGGGGGGGGGGGCAGAGATGCCAGCAACATTGCCATTTTTAGTGTAAAAGGCTGGGTCGGGTCTATTTTTCTGTATTTGAAGCTCTTGGAGAGGCGGGGGGGATGACAAGAAAAAACAAGTTGCTGACAGGAAGGGAATGCCAGCAGCACACACATTCCTAGTATAAGAGACAGAATCGGGTCTATTTTCCTGAACTCCAAGGTCTTGGGGGGGGGGGCTATCGCAAGAAAAACAAGTTGTCAACGGGGGGGAGTGCCAGCAGCATACACATTCCTAATATAAAAGGCAGAATCGGTTCTATTTTCCTGAACTCAAAGCTCTTAGGAGGGGGGGGGGGCGATCGCAAGCATACACATTCCTATACTCTATTAAAGAACTAGAGAGAGTACTAAAACGGTTACCGAAACCTCCAAGGTACCTGCTCCAGTGCCGCAGGTAACTGAGGACTGCCGTAAATAAAACAATAAAATTTCTGATAATTCAATTTAATTTCTGTCAGTGAGCAAAGTACACCTTACAGTGTGTCCTTAGTGATTTATTTTGTTTGCTCTTGTTTTTATATATTATTTGAGATTAGTGAGATACCGAAAAGATATAGCTTCCACCTCTATATTTATTCTAAATTCGTTAAACCAAGACATTTTTTCCTCAACGAAAAACTTATTATGTTGAATGTTTATGATACCTTAAGATATCAATATCTAGATAATAATGATGAAAGCTCTGTTGAGGTGTGTTCCAACATAACAGGCGCTGGAAAAATTTACTATGTACCCAATACTGAAGGAGAAAAAAACGACTGTAATGTTAGTACATTTTATCGTCGACAAATTTCTAAACAAAATCAGTGAAGATCGCGAAATAAAAGAACTTAACTCTGGAAATTGCTCATAGAACTTAATTTTTGTTGGGAAAAACCAGATAGAAAATCTGTTCTTATAAGTCGTCCGGAAACTGTCCATTGGACAAAGAAATATCTCTCTCAAGTAAAAGGTAGAGTTGCTAGGACTAACACAACTTACAAAATTAGTAATTTAACTAAACTTTTGAAAGATTTTTTTTGAATAAAGTTACTGCGGAAAATTGGGAAAAATCCATAAAAGAATAAAGCAAAATGTGGAAATTCGATCTCATGATCGGTGAGATAGAGGAACCATATACTTAATTTGAGCAAAGATAGCTTCACTGACTTTGATTAGGAATTAGATACGTAATATTTACCAGTGTAAACATAATTTATTATTTACATTTTTGTTTTTGTTGTATTTTATTGTATAATGTTGTTTATATATTTTTTATTTTTTTATATTTATTTAATTCCAATTAGCTGTAAGTTTTTTATTATTTTATTATTGTATTTGTGTCTTTTTCTTAAGCGTGTAAAATTAACATGTTTATTTTTTTTTGGGCTATCGGATTTCCATATAATAAAATAAATTAAATTAAGATATCGGTACAATTGAAATAAAAATAAGGAGGTCTAATTTTAACTGTAACATATAAAAACTAATTACATTTGTATCCCTTTTTAGTGTTTAATTGTAATTCTGCAGATGGTTTAAGAAATAAAAAACTGAAAGGTCAAATGTCCTAAAAATGTTTTTAATTAATAATAAAATGACCGATAGTCCCAAAAATATTTCAATATTAGATGGACGAATTTATTTTTTTATATATGTTTAACTTCTTGTATTTTGTAAGTATTTATATTATAACGTAGAATTTTTTGAGAGAATAAGGCTACGTTTTAGTATGAATGTGCCTAAAACGGTTTCTATGACAAAATTAAAAATAATGAAAATACGAGTACAGTTGTGATTTATGTTAAATATGTCAAAATTATCTACATTTTGTAATGCATGTGAATTATTAAGAAATCATAAGATATAAAATAATATAAAAACTTCTGATTTTAAGTTTATTACCGAAATAATATTCTATGCCATAAATGCTTAGTGATAAAATGAATCTCTTTTCGACCCCTATGACAAGGATTAAAATCCTTTTTAAAACTCCACACTTATAAATATCTATTGTTATCCAACCCAAATAGTCCATTATTATAGACCGGGATTTTTGATTATAAAATTTCTAACCCATTCCTATAAAAATATATGCGTCTAACAGATTTTGCCAAAGACACCGGACTAAAGAACACATGTAAAAAAAAAGGGTAAAAACGATTTATTACTCTCTCTAATTCTTGAATAAACTATAGTATAAGAGGCAAAATCGGGTCTATTTTCCTGAACCCAAAGGTATTGGGGGGCGATCGCCCCCACCGCCCCCCCCCCATTGGATCTACGCTTGGATCCTATTCTGTTCAAATATTTTGACTGACAATACCATATGTCAAGATTTTTAATCATTTTAGTTGTAGTTTGTGTTCCCCATACGTCTGATAATTTTTTAGCTTCTTTTTATTAGTGATACGACATTTGCAACATTTATCAAAAATAATAACTTTGTCTATAATTTTCTCATTCATTTTACTCACCTTGCTGAGTAGGCCTATTCCTCACACTCCTCCTGTTAGTCATCCTTGCGCTCTGCGATCTGGCAGCCGGCCTTCTTCTGCGCTGAGTCGGGGTGCCGTCGCCCGTTGGCGGAATTGCTTCCATGCTCGAGCTACCGGTGGCGCAAATCGACGCCGAACGTCCTTTGGAACGCGGAACGCGATGCTGTTTGTCGTCCGTCATGGCGGAAACTGACGGTGCCGTTGGATGAAACGAGACGCGCTGAGCGTCGCGACGGCGGTGGGATACGGGACGATGTTGCCAAAAGGTTATTGTTTTAGGATTTCTTAGTTCGTTTTTGTGCGTTTTCGTTAATGACTTCTTAGAAATTTGTGACAGTATTGTATGTTATTTCGAAAAAATTTTAAAATAAATATTAATTCATGGTATGCTAGTATTTGTGATACGTTTTTCTTGCGATATTTTAACGAACGTCATTTAACGCTTAAGCATCCCCTCCTACTGAGTAGTGTAAAAATACTCACTCTAAATTTAAAAATTACAAAAGGACAATGGGAAAAATTGACACATTTTTTTTCCTCTGAAGAATGGATGAAACTTGTCTCAATCTATTTCTAGATCATCATAAAGTAGAAAAATACAGATTTTTTGTTAGGAAATCCTGGCGAGACAATTTTACGTAGTGTAAATGCCAAAATCATGCTTCAAATGGGCTTTACTAAAAATATCAAGGTTTGAAATAACTTGCGAACTATATGTATGTATTTCTGGACGCTAAATGCGAATCCGAAAAAAATCGTGCATCCCCAAAATTATTTCCAAGTTCCAAAAATCACCTTCTGAATATGATGAAAATAAGACTAAGCTCCTAGAGTTGTAGTTTGATCTTAATGAATTGAACTGTATCAATTTTGAGGTATATTATGCGTAAATTACGAATAAAAAATAACAGATCTGAAACACATCCCCTTGGGAGTTGAAAACTACTCACATATTTTACCAAACAGATCAGAAACGACAATGACTGTTAAAAAAGGTAGAAATGTCTCACTGTTGACAAGTGACAGATAATTGCAGTAGGTTTGTGATAGTACTCGCAAACCACTTCATAGTGTTGAGAGAAACCATCCCTAAATTCGAATAACGCAGTAGAAACAGAGAAGGAACATTAAATCTGACAGAATTACCATTTTTATGGATGCTAAGATTGGTCAAAACAGTACACTACTATGACCCCGAGATAGATACTCGCTTGACACCAATGTTACTCAATTACTCCCTCAGAGGGGGAGATAACTACTCCCATAATTAAAAAAAAAACTGCAGTGATTGCTGAAAAAGCTCGAAACGACTGAATTTTGAAAAGGTAAGAAGAAACTACGGTAGGTTTGAAGTTGTATTTGAAAGCTACTCTCATAAGTTTTCGAGAAAGAACCTATAAGTTCGAACGATGCAGGGAAACAAGGAAAAAATCATTGACTCTAACAGTGTTTTCATTTTTATGAATCCTAAGATTGAATAAAACAGTGAGTACTCTGACTCACAGGTGAGTACTCTGACTCACAGGTAAACAGTCACGTGAAATCAACTGTTTTTTTTTTCAGTAGTATTTCATAATTATTATGCAGAAAGAATTACGACAGATAATTCTACATCATGGTACCCAGGGTTCTATAAAATTCAAGAAGTTATAGTATAGTTGTTTAGGAACTTCAAGCTATCAGGACCAGCCAATAAACAAAAAAAGGAAAATATATTGACCGATCCCAGTCAAAATCATGCAATAAAAATAGTCCAAAAAAAATGCTTTCTCTGCCAAATATATTATTCTAAAACCCAAAAAAGTGTACGCGTGTTTTGTCGTTTTGAGAAACAATCATTTTTAAGAAAGTTATCGAGATTATAAAGTTGAGCTTAGCATTTTTGCAGTGAAGAAAAATAAAAGCCATTTTTTATTCAAAATTGTGTATTTTTATGACTAATCGAATGAATTCAGTTTTCTTTTGATTAATTTCATTCAAAACCGGGACAAGGTACCTCCGAAACACGAAGCTAATAAAGACCACTTGTATTCTATGAATTTTTGGTCGCTGATTACGAGAATCGACGTCTCGAGGGTCTAAAATTGTTGCACGGCCCTTCAAAATGCGAAAAACACCCATTTTAGGGGTGTCTTTTACGATCTCACGGAAAATATTTGAAAATTATCCTACAAATATGCAATTTAGGCGATGGTTATGTTGAAGGATGATCGGGTGGCTTAAAATACCCCTAAATGGGAATAAAATCAAGAAAATAGACATAAAAGTTTCTTTCGTCAATTTTTGCTCAAAACGTGGAGGAATATGTATAGAAAAAATAAGAAAAATTATTCTTACCCCTAAAAAGTGAGTTCCACCCCTAAACTACCCCTCTATTATCTTTAAATGAAGTTAATGTTGAAGAAGTACCTCAAACGACGTTGAGTCATCTCCATCTACTTGAAAACGATATAACCTCAATGACTCCGCGGAGTTTATTTTTTGATTCACCGGTGCCTATAACAGGTTATATATATATATATATATATATATATATATATATATATATATATATATATATATATATATATATATATATATATAAACTAGTTAATATTGGTGTGTGCAGCAAGTGAAAGAGTACTCTTTAAAATTAATCCAAACTTTCGAAAATCTTCATTATCATTTTCATCTTCAGGGAAAGACTACGATAGTTACAAAAAAAGGGAAATTAGTGAAATAATTTTCCCCAATAATTTTAAATAACTTACATTTTTATTTGAGGTTATTCACTAAGATGTTAAAAGGTTGTATGACAATGTACATTTGCAAAAAAGACTAAGAACTAGGGTCACTTAATGCTTAAAATTGACTTTAAAAGTTCCTTCGTGAGTCACATGTATTGTAAAATGAATTTGAATTATGAGGTTAGGAAAATTCAAATTCATTTTACAATTACAAGTGACTCGGGAAGGAATTAACAAAATAGTTCCTCCTGTTTTATATTTTTTATTTTAAATTTTAAAGTCAATTTTAAGTACTAAGTTGTTGTAAAATGGTCTGTGACCCCCCTTTTTAGTCTCTTTTGCAAATGTACATTGTCATACAACCTTTCAACATCTTAGTGAGCAACCTCAAATAAAGATGTAAGTTATTTAAAATTAGGGAAAATTTTTTTTCGATTATTAAATTCAGCGCCATTTTTATAAAAAAGTTTGTGAGAAAATTCTGATCAGACAGTTTTTTTAGAGTTTTCCAAGAGGTTTAAACTACTTTTTTAAAGTTTCATATAAGTGCATTTTTGACCAAAAAAAAAGACTTTTTTTCAATGTTTTGTATATTCTTAACTGAACTAAATAGGGAAAAACTTCAAAGAGAAAAAATTCCTGTTTTTACATGCAGAATGTCTTTTATTAGTTCCAAAATGTTTTCCACAAATTTCATTTTTAAAAATTTTTTAATTTCTTTTTGATTGGAAATCACGTAAAGACACCAATATAAAAATATTTGAAAACTTGTCCGAAAATTACGCGTTGGTATTATATTGAATGAATAGTCGTAAACAGCTTATTATCGTGTCTATTTTTTAAAAAATTGAAAAATCAAAAAAAATTAAAAAATTAATAAAATGAAATTTGCGGAAAACATTTCGGAACTAATGAAAGTCATTCTGCATGTAAAAACAGGCATTTTTTCTCTTTGAAGTTCTTCTCTATCTAGTTCAGTTAATAATATACAAAACATTGAAAAAAAGTCTTTTTTTTCGTAAAAAGGACTGTATTTTGGTCAAAAATGAACTTAGGTCAAACTGTAAAAAAGAATTTAAACCTCTTGGGAAACTCTAAAAATTTGTCTGATCAGAATTTTCTCACAAACTTTTCTACAAAACGGCGCTGAATTTAATAAAGTCGAATTTCTTTTTAAATTTTTTTATTCTCGATTAAAACCTTTAAAAAATTAAAAATCGACTTACACTATATGTCATCTGCAAGTATTCGCAAAGAGCCTTTAAATGCTTTATTCAGAATTATCATGCGATGATTCCTTACTGAAATATAGAACTTTGAAGTTCTACTTGTTTTCGCGTAGATATGGCAAGAGTGATTGACGGGCAGTGTATGTTTTTATTATACCATTGGAATGGCAACCCCTACTTTTTTAATGCACCAGCCGCCACTGCATCCAAAAATCGAAAATCTAACTTTTACAACTCCCCTCCCCCCCATCTAAATTATGACATTTTCCATACTTTAGTTGCTTTCTTTCAAACCTCGTTTATCAGTCGAGTACTGACCTGGTAGCACATCCACACAATAAAAGAACGTTAATACTTTTGCAATAGAACCCAATTGATAAAAACGATCAACCAGTGGCATTTAATACATAATATATCACATAATTTATTTTTATTATATATATATATATATATATATATATATATATATATATATATATATATATATATTCATGTCGAATTGATAACCTTCTTTTTTTTAGAGTGATAAAAAAGTCATTCCACCCTTAAAAAATAAATAACAGATTATAAGACAGTTATCAAATAAAAAATGTAAAATAATTTCACTGAAATCCCTGATGTTTTTCCATTTGAATCTTAACGACGTTATTTAGGACCCTAATCTTACGCAAAGTGGCAGATGATGACTTAAATTAATTCAAAAACCTTGTCTGTAGCTATTTCGTGTGCTCGCAGCTCGGGACCATATTCTTAACTACAGCCAGTGTTAATTGGTTCATTATGCAAAAGTTGCAAAATTTGCATGTCTTTATTCTTTTATTAACCAAAATTCGCAGTTTATCAGATTAACTGTCCCCCTTTTTTGATATATACGGGGATGGTGTAATTTATATTATTATATTGACTGGAAGTTCCTTTCTGGACATGTAGACTATTGACTATGTACTTGAAAAAGTGACAAAAACTTTAAAGTTTGTTATATATATATATATATATATATATATATATATATATATATATATATATATATATATATATATATATATATATATATATGTAAGTTTCCTTTCAGGCAGAGAACGTGAAAAATATATACACAAACAGTTTATTTCCTGCAAATATCGCTCTGGTCCTCTCTCCATACGCGTTTCGATCACCTCATGATCTCGTCAGTGGAGCTGTATCGGACCGAAAGCAACATTAGCAGGAAACAACTGATATATGAACCACAAATTTCAAGGTATATCGCCAGGATATTGCACCTGCCATCTACGATATTCTCTGCCTGAAAGGAGAATTACAAATATAACAAACTACTACTCCGATGATTTATAGATGGCGATATTTTTCAGTCTGACATCGAAGTTGGTAGATGGCAGGTGCAATATCCTGCCGACATACCTTGAAAATCTAGGTTCATATATCAGTTGTTTCCTGATAATGTTGCTCTCGATCCGATGCAGCTCCACTGACGAGATCACGAGGTGATCGAAACGCGTATGGAGAGAGGATCAGAACGATATTTGCAGAAAATAAACTGTTTGGGTATATATTTTTCATATTCTCTATCTGAAAGGAGAATCACATATATAACAAACTATTCAAATACGGCAGAAAGATTTCTTTAGTTCTTACTGAAATTTTGATTTTTAAAACGTTAAAGTGGTTTCATTATTTCATACGTTCAATTGACCTTCACATATGACATAATCACAAAGTGTTAACAAATTAAAGGTGCTTTTTTTAGATTAAGGTAGATTTGACCACCTTTCAGTTTTTTAAGCTTTACTCGAAAACTATGTATTTCGCGGAAGTACATGTCTATAGAAAAGTTGTAGCTAATGAAATTTCTTTTCAAAGTAGATCCTCGTGAAGTCCAAAAAACATTTGTCAAAAAAATAAATAATTCCGAAAAACAAAATCGAAAAAAGCAAAAGTACATTTTCTTTAATTTTTTCCCCGTAACTTTTGGCCAAGTGAAATTAGATAGGCATTGCTTCATAAAAAAGAAAGTTGACGTTCCGCTCGTTAAAATCAGTTCCTGTAGAAGTATATACGATGAAAAGTGACCAAGATATGACATCTCAAACTTAACTACTCTTTCTTGATATTTGCAAATTTTTCATTTTTTTATAAATTTCGTTCCACACCTTTTTTGTAAGTGAATTTATGTATATAAACAGATTTCACGGTTGAAAAATAGTAAATAAGACACAGTGGCGACATCTCGATGACCAACTCAATAACATAAGAATAACACAAATCAACAATGTTGTATAAAACCGCCATATGGTTTCTAAGGATAGAAGTCGCATTATCCGGCATCGGCAACCCAACCAACTGTGAATTCCACAGGTTAAGTAAAGTATCGCACTAACAATCTCCCTAAGAGAGCTGTTGTGTGTGTTTTTAAGCCAACAATTATAAAGCAAAAAGAAAGCAAGAAATTCTTGGCTATGCGGACAAAGACCGTTGATAAATATTATTCTCATGTTAAAAAGTGCGGAGAACTCCAAATAACATGAAAAAACTCGTTGGTGCGATACTTTACTTAAACTGTGGAATTCACGGTTGGTTTGGTTGCCGATGCTGGATAATGCGACCTCTATCCTTAGAGTAGTGTCGCGCCAAAACATGGCGGTTTTATACAACATTGTTGATTTGTGTTATTCTTATGTTATTGAGTGGGCTATCGAGATGTCGCCACTGTATCTTATTTACGATTTTTCAACCATGAAATCTGTTTATAGGACCCAGATGCGAGATGATGGTTTGTACCGAATGCAATGGCCTGATGAGTCCCACACTAGGACGAAACAACGCTGTCGTTATTTTTCGCACCCGGAGTTTCTCCATATTCTTTGGAGTTCTCCGCACTTTTTAACATGAGAGTAATATTTATCAATAGTCTTTGTCCGCATAGCGGAGAATGTCTTATTTTATTTTAAAATTATACAGACGATACTTCTCTTTTTCCTTTATAACTGTTGGCTTGAATAAATGAATGAATGAAAAAGGGGTGGTGATACTAAATCATGATGGCTAGGCCTCCATTGGGCTCTTTACATCCCACCATAGCTGCAGGTTATTGGAGGCTGATCGCCTTTGCGAATCCAAGCAGCCTCGTTAGTTGAACTTGCCTAACTGCTTCCGGTAACAAAATTGTATCTCCGAAATATCTCTGTCTCAGTCCGTTGAGTGCTGGGCATCCTCTAAGAACATGGTCAACAGTTTCATCCTCCTCCAAACGCCATGTGCACGTCGGGTCGTCTTCGACACCGATTCTATGAAGATGGTCTCTGAGATGTGTTGTGGAACTTAACATCTTACCACCGCTTTTCGGCAAAACTTGACTTAAATAGAGGTCCAAGTTTGTGGAAAGTACAAGAAGGATATCTGGGAAATATACCGGTGGATGTTACTGATGGGTCCACCACCGGTATCGGGACGAAACATCCGTGTATTTTAGGTGGTCGCAAATTAAATTGTGATTATATGTCTTTAACACCAGAGACATGATTACAGCAGGTGACAATATCCTGTCAATAATCCCACCACAATTCGCAGCTCTTTCTTTCCCAAGGAAAGAAGCTTCTTAGTGCACCGTGCATCGGGCCCAGTTATATGTTCCTTAGCACACCTCATTCCAGAAGCTTCACTCCACGATTCAATAAATTTGCTTTCCAGCAACGATTTTGTCAGTGGCAATTGGGACAGACAATATTGGTTGGGGTCGATACGAATTAGTTGCCGAACCCAACTTTGCCAGACGGTCTGCTTCCTCATTCCTACGTATACCCGAGTGACCCCAGACCCATACGAGTCTGACGGTACAGCTTTTCCTTGATATACCATTTAGTACATCCTTGCACTCAGACACCAATCGCGAAGTCACGACACTCGACTTCAGTGCCAATATCGCAGCCTTACTGTCTGAGCATATATTTATTACTCTATTCCTGTCTTTGTCCCTCTCACAGATATTGGCACACTACAAAATGGCATAAATTTCCCCTATGAAAATTGTGGCACATTGTCCGAGAGGGTAGTACTCTCTGACTCCTGTACTCCTGCCGAATACTCTGGTTCCAGCTCTTTGATCTTGTCGAGATCCATCAATATGCCACCAGAATCAATTTTTCGGAAGATTTTGTTCTCCCTCCCAATCCAATATATATATATATATATATATATATATATATATATATATATATATATATATATATATATATATATATATATATATTGTGAGGACAATTTTTTTTGGGTAAACAAAAATATAACCTTATCGAAAATTCGAAAATAGAAAACAAAAACTCTTTCAGATTATGCTTGAATAAAATTTTTATTCCCGTCAGACCGCGATCGTAAACCGCCCCGAGCGTGTTTTGTTTATATCCGTGCCTACTCTCTTTCCAGATTTCGAGACACGATCGCTTCCAAACAATTTGGCAACAATGTTGGTAAATACGTCGTTGGCCGCGGCAGTCGTATACTATTCTACTATTATTTTTGGACGTAACCGACATTCACCTCTCGACAGCATAGTGCATACAAGATTTAAATAGATTTGTACAGGGCGTTCCACTTTTAGCTGCCCACATAACAATTTTAAATATATACATGTTTGTATGATTTTTTAAATGTTTTATACAGTATGGTTAATGACACGACAACAGAGATACAGTTTCGGATTATTGAAAATTTTCTTTAATTTTTCCTTTATATTCTCCAAATCTGGACACACCCTTAATTTGGTCCAAACTTTATTAAAGTTACTTCGATACAATAGACACTCTTTACGGGAAGTTCTTGTTAGTTTTCGTATTTTGTGGTCATGCTACTTTTGCCATTGCTTTAGTAAGCGCATGTCATATACATATAAAATAAATACTAAAAATGGTTCGCAAAGGCAATGAATGGAATATAATCCCAACAAAATAACACAGATATATTAAGGTCCCACCCACGGACGCTAAATACTTTCATTTTATTGGTTATTTTGATTGAACTCGAGCATATATATATATATATATATATATATATATATATATATATATATATATATGTTGTTGCGTAGTGTTTCACGGATGGGAACATGTGATTCAGTATTAATCCGGGAATACATCCGTTCGTTCGTTTGGTTTCCTGTAGAAGTTTGCAGGCGTTTCGCCAAAATCTCATTCGGCATCTTCTGTGCTTGGTGGTTGTACATCCACTGAAAGAAATTCAACGTAGAGCGTGCTTTACACGTGATCGCAGATAGTAACGGTTGGTTGGCGTTGGGTCGATTTTCTTAAGAAACCTCTACCTTGTCTCTGCTTTATATATCTTTGCCAATTTAAGTTTAAGTATTTATTTCAAAAGGTCAGGTGCCTTAATTTATTACAGTCTGGTTTTATTTTTTAATAATTTATAGTGTTTTGCTTGTGTAAGGGAGAAAATAAATAAAGAAAAAACTCTTCACGTTTTTGGACTTGTCTGAATTGCGGCTATGAATTGTGTTGTTGGACAAGAATTTATTACGCATTTTAGCTTGGCTGCGGGCTTGAATAAACAGGGTTTGATGCAATTGTGGGAGATTTTTTTTCAATATCCCGATCAGTGTTATATGGTGCCTAAACCATAGCTTGGCTTTGCTGTTGAAACCTCCCAGTAAAATCCAACTTTTGTCATACCAATGCAGCCTCACTTTTTAACAAATTACGAAAATAAACTAGATGAAGCTGGAGAAATATGCAGAAAACTGATTTCTGGGTTAAGTGTAGAACTAGGAAAACAATTTAAATAGAACAAAGGTTACTTTTGACTTTCCTACTCATTTCTAAAGGGTGTTTTTTATAGAGGTATAAAACTTTAAGTTGGCAACACTTTTTTAACTTGCGGCCATTTTGTCGGCTGTCAAGTGATTTATGTTTAGTTTGGTTTGGCATTTCAACATGAATAGACTGACGCCTGAACAACGCTTCCAAATTGTGCAAATTTATTTTGAAAATCATGGTTCTGTTCGAAATACGTATCGCGCACTACGTCCATTTTACGATCAACATAATCGTCCATCAGAGCAATTAATTCGATTAACTATGGAACGTTTTCGCACCACGTTTACTCTAAATGATAATACGCCTCCACAGAGACGTCGTACAGTGCGTACAGAAGAAGTCATTGCTGCTGTAGAGCGTAGCGTAGAGGAAGACCCGAATCAGTTTATCCGCCATCGTGCACAGGAATTGGATATGTGGCCATTCGCTTTATGGAAGATTTTGCGGAAAGATCTTGGTTTGCGTACTTACAAAATCCAACTCGTGCAAGAATTGAAGCCACACGATCACCTAGCAAGGCGTAGATTCGGTTAATGGGCCCAAAACAAGATTGCCGTTGATTCCGATTTTCATAAGCGAATTTTGTTTAGCAATGAAGCTCACTTTTGTTTGAATGGATACGTCAATAAACAAAACTGCCGTATTTGGAGTGATGATAATCCTCAAGTGTATGTTGACACACCGTTACATCCAGAAAAACTGTCTGTTTGGTGTGCTTTATGGGCTGATGGAATCATTGGTCCGTACTTCTTTAAAAACGATGCTGGTCAGAACGTTACAGTCAATGGTGACCGCTATAGAGCCATAATTACTGACTTTTTCGTTCATCAATTGAACAACCATGATGTGCAAGAGCTGTGGTTTCAACAAGATGGCGTAACATGTCACACAGCTCGTGCCCCAATTGATTTATTGAAGGAAACGTTTGGTAACCGCATAGTTTCACGTTTCGGATCCGTGAATTGGCCTCCAAGATCGTGCGACTTAACGCCGCTAGACTATTTTCTGTGGGGATATGTGAACTCGCTAGTCTACGCCGATAAGCCCGAAACGATTGATCACTTGGAGGACAACATTCGCCGCGTTATTGCCGATATACGGCCACAAATGTTGGAAAAAGTCATCGAAAATTGGACCTCCAGATTAGACTACGTCCGAGCCAGCCGTGGCGGTCATATGCCAGAAGTCATATTTAAATTATAATGCCAGAAGGTTATCTTTCGAATAAAGTAAATTTCATGTCAATTTAAAAAATTAATCTTTGTTTTATTCCATTTAAAAGTTCTATACCTCTATAAAAAACACTCTTTACATCAAGTTTGTTGGACTACTCGCAGAGAAAAAATATACCGCCAACCTCTGATCCCCATATATTAAAAGAAAGGAGTAATCGCTATTATCTTGTACACCATATTCTTAACCCTAAAACTCTGAACTTAAAAGTTCCCACTGGAAGAAAAACCAAAAATCCAGAATTATTCTAGACAAAATCAGATCAAACTTACTTGGAATTTAGAGATTACCCTAAACAGAATCATAAATTAATAAAAATGTAAAATATCTTTACAAAATCACAATATTATTCATTTGAACTATATATATATATATATATATATATATATATATATATATATATATATATATATATATATATATATATATATACATATATATATATATATATATATATATATATATATATATATATATATATATATATATATATATAAATAAATAATGAGCATATTGAATAATCTTTGATCCCAACATTAAAAGACAGATGTATATTAATCTCTATAAGTCTATCTCCTAGTTCCCAAGGTCTTTCTTGCACAACTGGGAGATAGTCGTTGGTGTCTTGATTATATCTGTGACCAATAAAAAAGCGGACGTTTCACCAAAATCTCATTCGGCATCTTCTGTGCTTGGTGGTTGTAGATTCACTGAAAGAAATTCAACGTAGAGCGTGCTTTACACGTGATCGCAGATAGTAACGGTTGGTTGGCGTTGGGTCGGCCTCCCTCTCGAGCGCCGCCGTTGGTGTCAGTTTAAGCGTGGCATGTGTGTCGGTGCAATGGTCCCGCTTAAAGAAAGCTTTCCGAGTAGAAGGAAGACTAAAATCATCGTCTCTCTTATTGAGAGGGCCGTTCTTTTCAATTTCGATGGATTCACGAATCAATCTTGCCTTGTAGCGATTTGCTGGCCGATGTCAAAATCAATTTTGTGTCGTGTCTTGTGCTGGTGTTCCAAAAACGCCGATATTGTCTGTTTGTTTCTTATACTAAGTTTATGTTCTTCTAGTCTCTCTAATATTCTTCTGTTGGTTTTGCCTATGTATGTTTTATTGCAGGTGCCACATGCAATTTTATATATGTCTTGATTTTCTGGATTGATTTTGTCTTTTAGATTTCTTAAAGAATAGTCTATTGTTTTATGTGGTTTGTAGGCTGTAGATATGTTGTGTTTCTGGAGTAATTTGCCGATTCTGTCTAGTGTGCCTTTTATGTAAGGAACTATGGTTATTTGTCTATCCTCGGCAGATAGCCTTGTTTCTTGCGTTGGTTTTTGTTGCAATTTTATTGTCCTATTTATGGTTGGTGTCATGTAGCTGTTTTGTTGGAGGACCCTTTTTATGTGTGACAGTTCCTTTTCTTTTCCTTGGTCATCAGTTAGGCGAAGGGATCTTGATATTATGGTATTGGTTACGCCCTATATTTGTGAGAGGTGATGGTGAGAATCAGGTGTCTGTCCGTGTGTGTTGGTTTTCGATATACTCTGTGTCTCAGATCTCCATCCATTGTTTTGATTACGAGGATGTCTAGAAACGGAAGCTAATTATTTTCTTCTAGTTCCAGAGTAAACTGTATCTTTTTGTGGATAGAATTAAGAAACTCATTGAAGCAGTTGAGCTGTTTGCCATGAGACCATATTACAAATACATCATTAACATAGCCACACTAGAGTTTGGGTTTGAGGTGGAATTTTTCAAGACCTTTTGTTTCGAAATAGGTCATGAATAGATTTGCCACGGCTGGAGATAGTGAAGAGTCCATGGCAGCGCCATGATTTAAAAATAATAAACATGGCTATAACTGAACATTTTGTTTAAAAAATCCATGCCGACAAAACAATTTAAAATGACATAGAGCCCGCTTTTTTATTGGTCACAGATATAATCAAGACACCAATGGCGCTTTTCTATCTCTCAGTTGTGCAAGAAAGATCTTGGAACTAGGAGATAGACTTATAGAGATTTATATACATCTGTCTTTTAATGTTGGGATCAAAGATTATTCAACATGCTCATTATTTATTTATATGTATATAGTTCAAATGAATAATATTGTGATTTTGTAAAGATATTTTACATTTTTATTAATTTATGATTCTGTTTAGGGTAATCTCTAAATTCTAAGTAAGTTTGATCTGATTTTGTCTAAAATAATTCTGGATTTTTGGTTTTTCTTCTCGTGGGGTCTTTTAAGTTCAGAGTTTTAGGGTTAAGAATATCGTGTACAAGATAATAGAGATTACTCCTTTCTTTTAATATATGGGGATCAGAGGTTGGCGGTATATTTTTTCTCTGCGAATAGTCCAACAAACTTGATGTAAAGAGTGTTTTTTATAGAGGTATAGAACTTTTAAATGGAATAAAACAAAGATGAATTTTTTAAATTGACATGAAATTTACTTTATTCGAAAGATAACCTTCTGGCATTATAATTTAAATATGACTTCTGGCATATGACCGCCATGGCTGGCTCGGACGTAGTCTAATCTGGAGGTCCAATTTTCGATGACTTTTTCCAACATTTGTGGCCGTATATCGGCAATAATGCGGCGAATGTTGTCCTCCAAGTGATCAATCGTTTAGGGCTTATCGGCGTAGACTAGCAACTTCACATATCCCCACAGAAAATACTCTAGCGGCGTTAAGTCGCACGATCTTGGAGGCCAATTCACGGATCCGAAACGTGAAACTATGCGGTTACCAAACGTTTCCTTAAATAAATCAATTGTGGTACGAGCTGTGTGACATGTTGCGCCGTCTTGTTGAAACCACAGCTCCTGCACATCATGGTTGTTCTATTGATGAACGAAAGAGTGAGTAATCATGGCTCTATAGCGGTCACCATTGACTGTAACGTTCTGACCAGCATCGTTTTTAAAGAAGTACGGACCAATAATTCCACCAGCCCATAAAGCACACCAAACAGTCAGTTTTTCTGGATGTAACGCTGTCTCAACACACACTTGAGAATTATTTTTAGGCAGTTTTGTTTATTGACGTATCCATTCAAACAAAAGTGAGCTTCATCGCTAAACAAAATTCCGAATCTACGCCTTGCTAGGTGATCGTGTGGCTTCAATTCTTGCACGAGTTGGATTTTGTAAGCACGCAAACCAAGATCTTTCCGCAAAATCTTCCATAAAGCGAATGGACACATATGCAATTCCTGTGCACGATGGCGGATAAACTGATTCGGGTCTTCCTCTACGCTACGCTCTACAGCAGCAATGACTTCTTCTGTACGCACTGTACGACGTCTCTGTGGATGCGTATTATCATTTAGAGTAAACGTGGTGCGAAAACGTTCCATAGTTAATCGAATTAATTGCTCTGATGGACGATTATGTTGACTCTAAAATGGACGTAGTGCGCGATACGTATTTCGAACAGAACCATGATTTTCAAAATAAATTTGCACAATTTGGAAGCGTTGTTCAGGCGTCAGTCTATTCATGTTGAAATGCCAAACCAAACTAAACATAAATCACTTGACAGCTGACAAAATGGCCGCCAGTTAAAAAAGTGTTGCCAACTTAAAGTTTTATACCTCTATAAAGAACACCCTTTAGAAATGAGTAGGAAAGTCAAAAGTAACCTTTGTTCTATTTAAATTGTTTTCCTAGTTCTACACTAAACCCAGAAATCAGTTTTTTGCTCATTTCTTTAGCTTCATCTAGTTTATTTTCATAATTTGTTAAAAAGTGAGGCTGCATTAGTACGACAAAAGTTGGAGTTTATTGGGAGGTTGCAACAGCAAAGCCAAGCTATGGTTTAGGCACCATATAACACTGATCGGGAAATTGAAAAAAAAAGCAAAAAATTTCCCACAATTGCATCAATCCCTGTTTATTCAAGCCCGCAGCCAAGCTAAAATGCGTAATAAATTCTTGTCCCGCAACACAATTCATAGGCGCAATTTAGACAAGTCCAAAAACGTGAAGAGTTTTTTCTTTATTTATTTTCTCCCTTACACAAGCAAAACACTATAAATTATTAAAAAATAAAACCAGACTGTAATAAATTAAGGCACCTGACCTTTTGAAATAAATACTTAAACTTAAATTGGCAAAGATGTATAAAACAGAGACAGGGTAGAGGTTTCTTAAGAAAATCGACCTCAATTAACCTTAATTTATAAAATCCGTGATACAGGTTTACTTTTGTTGTCTAAAATACACAGGATACAATGTTTCTTAATAGACATTTTTTTCGCTTCATTTTTCTCCTTGCCGTTAAGTTTGTTTTCATATTGTTCATCATTTTGTGTTTTATAAAGTCTTTTGTAACATAAAACGCTCAATGTGTCTTAATAGTTTTCATATTTTTTCGTTTTTAAATCAATAATAAGTAAGAAAGAAAAGAAAGAACAACTACTAAGCAAAGGACTTAATTTCGCAGTAACACCAAAAAACATGCCTGTTCTAGACATTATAAGCTCTGTAGAATCAATACAAGTCGACAAAAATCATTCTGACGAGTTTAGGTAGAAAATAAAATCAACTTTGGAAGACAAGAAAATTCCAGTTCAAAATCTCTCCAAGCTAGAAGCATCAGTCTTAAAAGAGCTTCGTAAGGATGAATCTATAAAGATTTTACCAGCGGACAAGGGAAATGCAACGATGATAATGGACATCGTAACGTACGATCAAAAAATCGAAAATATCCTGAAAAAAGATAAATATAGACAATTAGGTCGTGACCCCACTAGATCTATAGAGTCAAAAATCTACCGAACACTAAGGAAATACCAAGACCATATACCTGATAACCTACGATCGACGCTCACACCACACTACAGTAAGCCACCACAGCTTTACGGAATACCAAAAATTCACAAAACGAACATATCATTGAGGTCAATAACCAGCTCTAGAGGATCCCAACAAATGCACTGGCGAAGTTTCTTTTAAAAATTACAACCTTTAGAAGGTAAGACAAACACATACGTTAAAAATTCTACACATTTCGTGAACATTATTAGTGGCATTAATCTAGAGCCAGACGACAGGCTAATAAGCTTTGATGTGGAAAGTCTGTATACTAATGTACCATTAGGGGAATCACCAGACATAATCAAAACTAGACTTTCAAATGATACTACTTTATCGGATCGAACCACGTTACCACTGGACGGGGTGATGGACCTTTTGGAGTGTTGCCTGCGTAGTACTTACTTTCAAGTATGGGTTCTTCACTCTTCACTCTCTCCAGTTATCGCCAATATATATGGAATGGTTCGAAACTCATGCCATAGAAACGGCAACAGTAAAACCGAAAGTCTGGTTGAAATATGTCGATGATACCTTCATCGTATGGAAGGGCAATGATCAAGAACTTAATGATTTCTTGAAACATCTAAATACTATTCGACCTACAATTAAGTTTACCATGGAAAAAGAAATAAATGATCAATTGCCCTTCCTAGATGTTATGGTGAACCGTTCAAATCAAACTATTTAAACTTCATTATACAGAAAGCCAACACATCTCTCTCTCTCTCTGTAGCTTTACAACCCTTCGTGGGTCCTCGCTGCATCCACGACCTGCCTCCATTTGCTTCGGTCCATCATGTCGTTACTCCAATCTCGTACTCTCAGTACATTTAAATCTTTTGTGATGTTATCCCTCCATCTTAGTCTGGGCCTACCTAAGGGTCTCTTTCCGGTCGGGTTCTCTTCCCATATTCGTTTGATGAGACGTTCGTCATGGGCCCTATGAACATGTCCTGCCCACCTAAGTCTTTGGGATTTTATTTCGTTAATGATGCCTGGCTGATCATACAAGCTCTTTAATTCTTCATTTGTTCGGATGCGGTATTGTCCCGTTGTTTCATCTACTCTAGGCCCGTATATTTTTCTTAATATCTTGCGTTCGAAACGTCTTAATAACAATTCGTTCTGTTTTGTGATGGTCCAGGTTTCTGAGCCATATGTTATTACCGGTCTAATAACTGTTCTATATATACGGATTTTGGCTGATCTGGACAGCAACTTTGATTTTAGTATAGCCAACACATACTGGACAATATCTTAATAATAGTTCTAATCATTATGTTTTAACAAAACGGGGAATTATACGCAACCTCTATAATCGCGCTATATCTATATGCAATAATGCCGATTCACTGAAACAAAGAGCTGGCAAATATTAAATCCGATTTACAACAGAATGGTTATCCTTTAAAACTAATTGACAATGTCATAAATAAATTTAGAACGACCACTGGACAGCAAGAAACACATTCCTTCTTCACAATTCGGTACATTAAGGGAACTTCGAAGAAAATAAGACGAATTGCCAGTAGTTATAATATAAAAACAGCCTTTAAATCGGGAAATACACTTAGAGCTCATTTAACAAAAACAAAACCGAAAACTACCGATAAGAAAGAATGTGTTTACAAAGTTCCATGTGAATGTGGTGAAATGTATATTGGAGAAACCAAACAATCGACCACTAGAAGTTAGAATTAAGGAACATAAAACTCATACACAAAAAGGGGAAACGTCAAGATCAGATATTCTAGAATACGTCTGGTATAAACAACACCATATAAAATGATCTGAGGCTGCGGCAATCTATATCGAACCCAACATGAAAAAAAGAAAATTTATAGAAGCAGCTTACATTAAAAACAATAACGGAATCTCCAATAAACCGAGTGTTGAGATACCTAATCTTTAGTAACCATTACTTTGTAACATCAAATCATTGAGGTGTGTACAGTGAAGTAAAACTTTGCGCTTCAATGAACACAGTCCTCATATAAGCTCGTAGTCTTAAGACAAAACATTCAGTTTATGCTTGATAACGATTAGAGATACAACCTAATCGAAACGTCCTAAAAATAAATAAAAATAAAGACAATGCAAGTCCGACAACCACATTTTAGTCAATTAAGAAAGAAGCCTACACAAACTTTTAGTGGAGGTGTAATAACCCGAAAATATTGATTTTTGCTTAGGTTTAGACGGAGTGGTCTGTAAGTTCTCATAGCCTATGAAAAACATGGCTTCATCAAAGGTTTTTATATGTCTTTTGACACCCTTTTAAGAATATCGGATTCCCGAAAAGTAGTCAGGTAAGTTGTTACATACAAAAAAATTGTTAATAATGAAAAAAATTGTTTTTAGGAAAATATTTTCGGGTTCCCCCGCTGACTCTAAGCAAAAAGTGTTGCTAAGTAGTTAAACATTTGAAAAATGCATGGCATTTTTTGCCACTTTTCAACATGAATAACCTTTGATTAAATAAACATTTTCAAATTCGACACGCAACAATTGATTGTTGTGGCACAGCAATTGATCGTAGATTCCTGCAAATGATATATTTTGGTAGCGTAAGGCTGGTAGGCCTACAATCTTCTGCTGTGACATATTAATTTGTAACTATTTTAAAATCTTATAAATAATTATCACAAGGACAAAGGCTCTCTGAAAGTCTGGTCGTTTCTCTTAACTCTTGCAGTTTTAGTACTAAATAACTACATGTTATTAAGGGCTTACCATTACCATCAATCATAAGTTCAAGACTCTTGATTTCAAGTCCTCACAACGACGCACCAGTGAATTTCTTTGCGTGAAGGTTTTTAATCAATTAAACAAACAAGTTTCTCAAAACACTTAAATCTATTAACAAAAATAAATAGAAAACGAAATTATTTACAATGAAAAACTGACGATATTGATTAACAATATCGAAACACTACAATAATTGCTTCTGTTGGCCGTTTTATAAGAATAATAAGAAGAAAGATGTAACAAACTTAGCTTTCTATAATATTAACAAAAAATAATAATAATAAAATCGCGGAAAAACAGCTATTTAGGTTGCACACAGGATATTCCTTTAACTTCCAAAATTAAATGGAAAAAAACAAAAATAAAAATCTTATCACTGATTAATCGCGTCAAGTAGTTGTCTAAGAAACTATTCTCAAAACCGTCTACTGACTCTAACGAATACCAAATCGTAATTGAAGTTTATACTATCCATCTGTCAGTTAATTAATTCCCGAATTGATCTCTGAGCATCTTAATCTCATTTTTTATAGAAAAAAAAAACAGTTAATCAAACTAACCTATGTCTTGCTATAACTGAAAGTAAACGATAACTCCTGTTGAAAAAAAAAAATTATTCAATCTTAGCTGTTGTGGAAGTAAATATCTAACTGGTTATTTCTTGTGAATAGAAAAAGACAATAATTATACGAATTCTTTTTACATGTTGTAAAACAATATATCACATTATAGTGAGATATATTTTAAGAAAACATTTAAACGACTCAAAAGTAATAAAATTGCTGTCGGTTAATGGATTTAGATCTTAAAGTGGTAATATTAGATATAAATTGTCTAGTTCCCATGGTGAAAATTTATCAACGTAGTGATTATTTAAATGGTTTCAATGTTGTGTCTCTTGAGAATTTTTGCGTTTGTTTGTAGTAGCTTATAACCGAGATGCAAACTAACAGATAAACACCCTTGAAGGGTGTAAATTTACCTTTAAAATAACTGTTTTTAAATGATTTTTTATTGCTTGCGCCTGGAACTTTTACTTGTTTTTTATCCATTAAAGTATACCGCTGACAGTGTCAGTGAATTCATAAGTGGCCCTGACAAATCCTACTTAGCTTGCAAATTTGCTCCGTTATGCCAAAAACTTAGTTTTAAAGTTGCGAATCGTTGAAACAACCTGGGTTTCAATTTAATTTTGAATAAATTTATTTAGCTAATTTGCTACTTTCTTGTTCCACTTATAGCGGAAAATGATGTCGTTTGCGGCACGATTATCACAAGTTTTAAACACAAAGGCTGTTTTGAAAGACTATATTTTAGCCTATTTAATCTTTCTTCTCTACGTGGTTCTGAAAGCATATCCACCAATAACTTTGGGAAATTTATCCTTTCAGGATAAGCACATTCATGTTTAAACTTGAAATGTCCAACATGTAGGGAGGAGGCTCCAACTCAATTTTTTTTTATGAAAAACAACACCCCCTTTTTTAAAGAAAAATTTAACAGGTTGAAAATTAATTTTTTCAAATAGTTATATCTTAGCAACAAATTATCTGATTTACTTTTATAAAATATTTTGTTCATAATTACGAGGGCTTCCTTTTGAAAGCAAAAAAAGTCAAGAAAGATTAATTTTGCAATAAATAATTGGTATGCAAGAAATGGCCGATTTTAAGGGTTTTTTGGCTTCTTTGCAATAACAAATTGACGAAAAAAATCACACAAAAGCTCAAATTATAGCTTTTTAATATGTGTTACTTGGCCTGTAGATTCAAAAAAACAGTTTTAGCCAACTTTGACCCCCTTTTCTTGGCCCCAACCTATTTTTTACTGTTACATTTTATATAGAGTTTGTTCTTACATTGCCTCCAACACCCACGGCTTGGACTATATGGGCATAAATAAAGAATGAAGTGACACGGAGACACAAAGAAAACAAAACATTCAAATTAACAGATGTCAAAATATTATTAGACGAGGCAATTACTAACGTGGCAACCAGTGATTAGAAAAAGTGTGTCGGTCATGTTAAAAAAGAAGAACAATGTGGTACTTGAACTAGGGGTGGATCCAGCCTCTCTCTTTTGGGGGGGGGGGGCGGTTATATCACAGAAGTACAGTATGGCAAGCGAAAGCAATTTGTCGACGAGAGGGGGGGGGAGATACCAGCAACATTCCCATTTTTAGTGTAAAAGGCAGGGTCGGATCTATTTTTCTGAATTTGGAGCTCTAGGAGAAGGGGGGGCGACCACAAGAAAAAACAAGTTATCGACAGGGGGATAGGATGCGAGCAGCGTACACAATCTTAGTATAAGAGGCAGAATCATGTCTATTTTCCTGGATTCAAAGCCTTTAGGAGGTGGCTATCGCAAGAAAAACAAGTTGACAACTGTCGGGGGAGGGGGAGTGCCAGCAGTATACACATTCCTAATATAAAAGCCAGAATCCGGTCTATTTTCCTGAACTCAAAACTCTTGGGAAGGGGAGGGACGATCGCAAGCATACACATTCCTATACTTTATTGAAGAACTAGAGAGAGTAATAAAACTCTTACCGAAACCTCCAACGTACCTACTCCGGTGCTGCAGGTAACTGAGGACTGCCGTAAATCTAATTAAATTTAATTTTATTTAAATATTATAAGCTTTTATAAATTTACTGCCACAATAAAATTTCTGATAGTTCAATTTAATTTCTGTCAGTGAGCAAAGTACACCTTACAGTGTGTCCTTAGTGATTTATCTTGTTTGTGCTTGTTTTTATATATTATTTGAGATTAGTGAGAGACCCAAAAGATATGGATCCCACATTTATATTTATTCCAAAATTGTTAAACCAGGCCGTTTTTTCCTCAACGAAAAAATTATTACGATGAATGTTTACGATACCTTAAGATATCAACATCTAGATAGTAATGTTAAAAGCTCTGTTGAGATGTGTTTCAACATGACAGGAGTTGGAAAATCTACTATGTACCGAATACTGAAGGAGAAGAAACTACTAGAATTGTTAGTACTCCCAAGCTACATTCGATCACAGGCAGACGAAAAACCTCGTTGGAAGAAGAGATGCAAACTGTAATAAAAGGAGTTGTACATACATTTTATTATGAGAAGCAGATCCCAATCGTCGGCAAAATTCTAACTAAAATCAATGAAAATCGGGATTTACCTGAAATTAAAAGAACTGAACTCTGGAAATTGCTTAGAGAACTTAATTTTTGCTGGGAAAAACCAGATAGGAAATCTGTTCTTATAAATAGTCCCGAAAATGTCCGTTGGAGAAGGAAATATTTCTCTCAAGTAAAACGTAGAGTTGCTAGAAACAACACAACTTACAAAATTAGTAATTTGACTGAAGTTTTGAAAGATCTTTTTGAATAAAGTTACTATTGAAAATTGGGAAAAATCCGTATAATAAAGGAATAAAAGAAAATGTGGAAACTCGATCTCATGATTGGTGAGATAGAGGAACCAATTACAATTAATTTGAGCGAAGATAAATTCACTGACTTTGATTAAAAAATTAGATCCGTAATGTTTACCAGGGTAAACACAATTTATTATTTAAATTTTCTGTAACATATAAAAATTAATTATATTTGAATACTTTTTTAGTGTTTAATTGTAATTCTGCAGATGGTTTAAGGAATAAATAAACTAAAACATCAAATATCCTAAAATTGTTTTTAATTAATAATAAAATGACCGATAGCCCCAAAAAATTTTAATATTATTTGGACGAATTTATTTTTTTTAAATATGTTTAACTTCTTGTATTTTTGACATTGGGTATTTTGTAAGTTTTTAAAATATAACTATAATATACATTTTTTGAGAGAAAAAGGCTACGTTTTATTCTGAATGTGCCTAAAACGGTTTCTATGCCAAAATTAAAAATAATAAAAATACAGTTGTGATTTGTGTTAAATATGTCAAAATTATCTGTATTTTCTAATGTATGTGAATTATTAAGAAATCAGAAGAAATAAAATAATATTACAATAACTTTTTATTTTAAGTTTATTACCGAAATAATATTCTATGTTATAAATACTTAGTGATAAAATAAGCCTCCTTCCCACGCCTATGATAAGGATTAAAATCCTTTTTAACACTTCACACATCCAAATATTTATTGTTATCCAACCCAAATAATCCATTATTATAGACCGGTATTTCTGATTATAAAATTTCTAACCCATTCCTATGAAAAATATATGTGTCTAACAGATTTTGCCAAAGACACCGGACTAAAGAACACAGGTAATTTACGAAGAAAAAAAGGGTAAAATATGATCTATTACTCTCTCTAGTTCTTGAATGGACGATACACCAATCGGATGTGGTGATTAAAAATCAAAATAACAAAAATTAAACTTTATACACATGTGTAGTAAGCAGTATAGGCGTCATATACTTTCGGAATTTATTAAAAATTTAACTATTTATAACGCCGTAACATTGCTAATAAATGAGGTATCGATTTCGAATCTATGCCATTTTATTTCAAATTTAATGACGACAGTATTTTCAAAATTGAAATGATTTATTATTCTCTCTAGTTCTTGAATAAACTATAGTATAAGAGGTAATATCGGGGAAATTTTCCTGAACTCAAAGCTCTTGGGGGCGGGGGCGATCGCCCCTACCGCCCCGCCATTTGGATCCGCGCCTCACTTGAACATATACAGGGTGATTCAAAAATCGATCACGAAACTTAAGGGGGTGATTCTACTTGACAAAATAAGGGTAGAGCTTCATATAATTTTTTTTCAAAATGTCATTCGTTTTCGAGTTACAAGCCGTCCAAGTTCAAGTTTTTATTTTTTGTTTTTTGAATTACTCGCTTACAGGAAAACCGATTTGACTAATATTTGAAAAATAGGCTAAGTCTTCTGCGCTTCATCATTTTAGTAACAATTCACATTGATTGTTTGCCGCTAGAGGGCACTTTACCTACATTGAAAATTGTTTTTTTGTCATAATTTTTTAGTGTTGACAGCTACAGTAGTTTTTGGCATAATTTCTGAAAGACTGATGCCAGGCCTTTAAAAAAGGTGCTCTTTATTTACATCGCTAAACCCAACGGTTTAGACGTAAATCACCCTTAAAAATTAAGTGGTAAATTTACTTTTCTCATTTCATTACCACCAGCTACCAGGTAAATAGCTATCAAAGTATGCTAGAGCTGTCAGTTTAACATCAAATAAATTCGCTTTTTAAACTATTTAATTTATAATCTTAAAATAACTAATAATGGCTAATCAGTAAATATTCATATTATGGATTATTGCGATATACATTTAATTGATAAAAATTAATGAAACAGTACTAAACAAACTAAAAAAGATTCTCAAAATGTCCCCCATTTTCTTCCATACATTTCCTAACACTCTTCAAAAAATGTCGCCTAACTCGATGAAAAATTCCTGGTGTTTCTTTAATAATTTGGCACTTTTCGATTATCCTGAAGCGAAGATCCTCGACGTTGATTACTGGAATATCGTACACCAATTGTTTCAAATGACCCCAAAAGAAAAAATCCATAGGATTAAGGTCTGGTGACCTCGCTGCCCATGCCAATGGTCCACTTCGTCCTATCCATCGCTCAGGATACGTTGCATTCAAATACTGTCGGACACGTATACTAAAGTGGGGCGGAGCTCCGTCTTGGAGGATCCACATGTTGGCCCTTACTTCCAATGGCACATCTTCCAGATACAATGGGAGACGATTTTGGATAAAATCTAAGTATACGTCACCAGTTAATGGGCCATCAAAGAAATGAGGACCAATAAGGTAATCTCCTATTATCCCTGCCCACACATTTAGTGAAAATCTACGCTGATGTTTCGTTTCTTCCACATTGTTTGGGTTCTCGTAAGCATATGTGTGGATGTTGTGTAGATTTGTTATGCCATCACGAGTGAAACCAGCTTCGTCAGTGAATAATATGACGCCAATTAATCGATTATCGTGTTCATACTTAGCTAGGATCTGATTGCACATTTCCAACCGTCTCGGCCGATCATCGTCAAAAAGATCCTGCACCTTTTTTGAATGAAACGGGTAGAGTTGTTCTTCTCTTAGTATCCTCCATGAACTAGCCTGACAGAGCCGCACTTCATTCCCAATTTTTCTAGTACTAATACCTGGATTATCTTCAATAATTTCAAGCACTCTTTCTTCTTGTTGCACGTTTCTAGCAGTTCTAGGTCTTCCCCTATTTCCATTATAACTTTTAAAGAAACCACATTCCGCAAGCCTCCTGTGCACACTGGAAAATGTTTGAGCATGAGGGATATTTCTTTCCGGATAACTCTCCATATAATATCTTCTTGCCAACTCTGCATTACCATTTGCTTTTCCATAACAAAAATGGATATCACAATATTCGATATTTGAATATTTGTGATTAGCCATTATTAGTTATTTTAAGATTATAAATTAAATAGTTTAAAAAGCGAATTTATTTGATGTTAAACTGACAGCTCTAGCATACTTTGATAGCTATTTACCTGGTAGCTGGTGGTAATGAAATGAGAAAAGTAAATTTACCACTTAATTTTTAAGGGTGATTTACGTCTAAACCGTTGGGTTTAGCGATGTAAATAAAGAGCACCTTTTTTAAAGGCCTGGCATCAGTCTTTCAGAAATTATGCCAAAAACTACTGTAGCTGTCAACACTAAAAAATTATGACAAAAAAACAATTTTCAATGTAGGTAAAGTGCCCTCTAGCGGCAAACAATCAATGTGAATTGTTACTAAAATGATGAAGCGCAGAAGACTTAGCCTATCTTTCAAATATTAGTCAAATCGGTTTTCCTGTAAGCGAGTAATTCAAAAAACAAAAAATAAAAACTTGAACTTGGACGGCTTGTAACTCGAAAACGAATGACATTTTGAAAAAAAATTATATGAAGCTCTACCCTTATTTTGTCAAGTAGAATCACCCCCTTAAGTTTCGTGATCGATTTTTGAATCACCCTGTATTTTGTATAAACCTTTTAGAGACTCCCTGTATAGTCTGCTATAAGCATCAAGACAACGTTGGAATGAATTTAGTTTTCAATTCCCCGTTATATTGACACCTCTCAACGTCACATCTTTCATTAACTATTTGAAACACAAACATCAAATTTTCAGTGTTTTTTATTTTACAAATCCTAAAACAGTAACCACGCTACCAATAAATGTCTCCAAATATTTTCAGATTACCATCAAAATTTTTAAACAAAAATCTTCAAAAAGTTTTATCTTCAAGGACATATTCTACAGACAAGAATAAAGGAAAGAAAAGTTCCCGCTCTGATCCAATGAGTGGTACCATTAAACGAGTCAATATCTATGGAGCTTTGGGTATTCTCTCAGCATTAGTAGCGTCCTACGTGATTGTTAAAAGAAACTTACAGAATTCCCAGAATGATAAAGCACTTAAATCAAAAAATAAAAGAAATTTGAATCGTAACAACAACCTGATTAAAAAACCTATGAAATTTATCGATCAAGATCCAAAAGAAGAACATTTAAGGTATATTATTTGTTATTTATAATATATCTTTAATTTATACAGTAATTCATGCACGCAGTGGCGCTCCAGCCAAGTTTTGCAACGCAGCTAAATGAATTTTAAATCGACCTCCTTCGTCAGATTTTTGAAAATTTTCTTCAAAGAGTCATAAATCAGATAGAAATTGTCCGAAATTATATTCATGTTAGGACAAGCACCAGAAAATCTTTCTCCCTAACAATGAAACAGATGACTTCTGCAATGAACTCCATAAGTGAATGAATGAAAAAGAGGTAGTGATACTAGATCATCGATGCCTAAGCCTCCATTGGGCCTTTTACATCCCACCATAGCTGCAGGTTATTTGAAGCCGCTCGCCTTTGCGAATCCAAGCAGCCTCGTTAGTTGAACTTGCCTAACTGCTTCCGGTAACAAAATTCTTCTTCTTCTTCTTATTCTTAGTATAAGACTTTGTCCTGTATTGACTGTCAATGCATCTCGTTTATTCTTGTTCCTGTGACTCCGATGTCCAGCTCTCTTTCCATCTTTTAGGCGGTCGACCAGGAAGCCTTGAGGAGTTTGGTATTCCTTCTTTTGCAATTTTTGCCACTCGGTCATCGGTCATCCTGTCGACATAATCCCTCCATGCTCTCCTTTTTCCTCTGCCCCATCTTACGACTTCCTGTATTTCACATCTTTTTCTGATTTCATCGTTTCTTAGTCTGTCGCGTAATGTATGACCCGTGATACTTCTTAGCGTTCTCATCTCAGTTGTCCGGAGTAGTCTTTTGGTTGCTGATGTGTCTGCTCTTGTTTCGATGGCATAAGTCATTATGGGTCGTATGCAGGTCTTATATATTCTGATCTTACTTTGTGTCGTCATATGTTTATTTCTCCATATAATATCACGTAGGTATCCTGATATTACGGCAGCTTTGGTTGTTTGTTCTTGAACTTCTGCTTTTAAGTTTCTATTGCTGGTGATGTTTGCTCGCAGGTATTTAAATGACATGACCTGTTCGATGCTTTGATTGTGTACAGCGAGCTTACATCTTCTTGGTTCTTTACTGATCGTGAGAGATTGGGTTTTTCCTATGGAGATTGTCATGTTAAATTTTTCAGCGGTCTTTTCAAACTTGTACAGGAGCCGTTAGAGGTTGTCTTCGTCTTCTGATATCAGTACTGCATCATCGGCATAGCAAATTATCTTTAGTTCTTCTTTTCCCATTCTATATCCTCTATCGGCCTCTTTCACCCCTCTGATAATTTCGTCCATAATGACATTGAATAGAATTGGACTGAGGCTGTCTCCCTGCCTTATGCCGGTAGATATTGGAATTTGGTTCGATGTCTTGTTGCCTACTTTAATTTTCATTGTATTTCTGCTGTTTAAGTCTTTAATTACTTCCAGGATGTTATGACATATGTTTCTGTCCTTAAGTAGTTCGAGAACGTCATGAAGTCTGATTCTGTCGAAGGCTTTTGTGAGGTCGACAAAACACATATATGCCTCTTTGTTGTATTCGATGGCCTTCTCTGTAATTTGGCGAATTATAAATATGGCGTCAGTTGTTGACCTGTTTTGTCTGAAGCCTTGCTGCTCCTCACTGATTCCGCTAGATTCTATTTTTTTGCTATGATTTTCGTTAGTAGCTTGGCGGTTGAGCTTAGAAGTGTTATTCCCCTGTAGTTGTTCGGGTCAGTTTTGTTGCCTTTCTTGAATATGGGTATGGTCAAGCTTTCCCTCCATTGTTCTGGTGTTTTCTCCTCGTTGAGTATTTTTCTATAGAGGGAATGTAACTCTTCTAGTAGTGCCATTCCACCATATTTGAGCATTTCATTTGTTATGTCATCTGGTTCAGGGGCTTTTCGATTTTTCAATTTGGTGGCTGCTGTTTTTATTTCTTCTTTTGTGATAATCCATTTTGGAGCCTGATTTCTTTCCGCATATTCATCCTGGGTTTCCTGTGTTATTGCGGGTGCAATGCTGTCGTACAGATTGTGAAAGTACTTCTCCCATTGTTCTGTTGCTATTGCAGTGGTTTGAATGTATTCGTTCACGGGTTTTTTGCGGTTTCTTAGCATATTCCAGACTTTTCTCTGCCCTCCATAAAGATCATGCTCCATGTCAGTTGAGAACTTTTCCCAGTAACAAAATTGTATCTCCGAAATATCTCTCTTTCTCAGTCCGTTGAGTGTTGGTCACTCTCTGATGATATGGTCAGCAGTTTTAGCCTCCTCCCAACATCCTCTGCACGTCGGGTCGTCTTCGACGCCGATTCAATGAAGACGGCCCCTGAGATGACAATGTCCTGTCGACAATCCCACCACAATTCGCAGTTCTTACCTTCCCAAGGAGAGAAGCTCCTTTGTACGTCGTGCGCTAGGCCCAGTTATATGTTCCTCAGTGCACTTCATTCCAGGAGCTCTCCTCTAACATTCAATAAATTTACTTTTCTGTAACGATTTTAATTCCCTTTTACCAATAGCCATTGGGAGAGGTAGTATTGGTTGGGGTCCAAACGGCCAAGTTGCCGAACCCAACTTTGCCAGACAGTCTGCTTCCTTATTTCCGTGACCCATCCGAGTCTGACTGCGCAACCGTTCCTTGTCATACCATTGAGTATGTCCTTGCACTCAGACATCAGTCGCGAAATTACGGCACTGAACTTACCCTATTCCTGTCTATATCCCTCTCAACCACCTTCATATGTTCGAATCTAACGGTAACATGGCTCTTTAAGGTCTGGGTATTTCAAGAGGATGTAATATACTTGGATTTTTCTAAAACAATTGACAAATTCGACGATTTTAATGCGGTTGTTCTTCACAGCTTTGTATGGTGCTACTCTTAGCGTTTCCCAGGGATCGGTACTAGGCTCACTGTTTTTCAGACTCTTCATAAATGATATTGACACGTAGCTTGATAGAGTCTATTTATTTTTAAAAATTCAAAATTTTATTTATCCAAAAGATCACAAAGTGATATAGGACAAATCAGTAATCAATGTAAATATGAAAACATACATGTTACAAAAAACAAACTATGTACACAATATCCTTCGATAAATGAATCAATTCATTTTGAAAAAAATTCTTGAAGGTTATAAAAGCAGCCAGCAATTAAAAACATTCTGAGACTTGTTACCAAATCTTTAAGTTCTTGATCATTGCCCTTCGATAGGATGAAGGTATCATCGACATATCTCAACCAGACTTTCGGTTTTACTGTTGCCGTTTCTATGGCATGAGTTTCGAACCATATATTATATATATATATATATATATATATATATATATATATATATATATATATATATATATATATATATATATATACATATATATATATATATATATATATATATATATATATATATATATATATATATATATATTGGCGACGACTCGAGAGTGAAGAACCCATCGGAAACCCGTCATCCTGAGCGTAGAACTTGCCTTTTACTTGAAAGTAAGCACTACGCAGAAAACACTTCAAAATGTCCATCAGCCCGTCCAGTGGTAACCTGGTTCGATCTGATAAAGTAGTATCATTTAAAAGTCTAGTTTTGATTATGTCTAGTGGTTCTCCTAATGGTACGTTAGTATACAAACTGTCCACATCAAAGCTTATTAGTCTGTCGTCTGGCTCTAGATTGATGTTACTAATAATGTTCACGAAATGTGTAGAATTTTTAACGAATGTGTTTGTCTTACCTTCCAAAGGTTGTATGATTTTTAAAAGAAACTTCGCCAGTGCATTTGTTGGAGATCCTCTGGAGCTGGTTATTGGCTTCAATGGTATGTTTGTCTTATGAATTTTTGGTAGTCCGTAAAGATGTGATGGCTTACTGTAGTCTGGTGTGAGCGCCGATCGCAGGTTCTCAGGTATATGGTCTTGGTATTTCCTTAGTATTTCGTTAATTTTTGACTCTATAGATTTAGTGGGTTCACAAGCTAATTGTATATATTTTCCTTTTTCCAGGATATCTCCGATTTCGTACGTTATGATGTCCATTATCACCGTTGCATTTCCCTTATCCACTGGTAAAATCTTTATGGATTCATCCTTGCGAAGTTTTTTCAGGGCTGATACTTCTAGCTTCGAAAGATTTTGATCTGGATTTTTCTGCCTTCCAAAGTTGATTTTATTTTCCACTTAAACCCATTGGAATGATTTTCGTTGACTTCTTCTTGAAGATAAGTTTATGATGGTTTTTCTTGAAGTTGTTTCAGGTAGAATCGGTTATTGATGTGATTTTAGTTTTTCTAGTTTATTTCAACCTTCAAACAAACATTCTAAGACTAGCTTAAAATTTAATATAATTACATTCTTTTCTCCAAGTGAAGGTGGTCATACGGTTTGCAATCCTTATAAGTCAGGAACTTTAAAGGCACCTCCATTCCTAGTGTTGTAATGATGATAGTTGCAATTCAACTCATATTGATTAACATGTCTTTTATCATACAAAATACATTTATATATGTATAGACTAGAAAGAGAAAGAATCTTGTATTCTTTAAAATATTATCTACAGGACTGAACAAGACTAAGATTAAATATGAGACTTATAACTTTTTTTGTTCGGCATTTGTGGCCAATCCCCACAAAATCATATAAATAATATATAAATTAATAATAGTAAAATATACATTCACTACCTAAAACTGACTTTAGCTACAAAATAGAGTAGTAACCCTCATAATAATGTTTCCCTCTTTGTCTAGCAATACGTTGGAGGTTTTTCTCTTTTCTATTCCAGCTAGTTCTTTGACTTTTTTATGCAAGTTGAAGTTGTCGTACATGTTCTTTTGTTGCTCTTATTTTTCTTCTTATTTGAATTTGCAACTGTTGATATCGGGTCTTGTTGGTCTTGTGTTCCTTCTTTCATCCATCAACTCCAAAATATCATCTGTCATCCAATCTTCTTTCTTGTATCTTGATGTTGTAAGTACTTTCTTGCTTGATTCCATAATTGACGTTTTGAAAAACTGCCACTGTTGTTCAACGTTGTCATCCTTTAACCCAGGCTTGCCTTGTGTTCTTTCTAAGTTTGTGTTGATGTCTTGCCTCAGCTTTTCTTTCGTTCTGATTTTAATTGTGTATATTTAGTCTTTTGATGTTATGATTTGTTTGTATCCTTTTTAATTTAAGTTGGAATTTAGCGATAAGGGGATTGTGGTCCGAAAATACGTCCGCACCTGGATACATCTTTACTAAATGTACTGCGTTTCGATATCTGTGTTTTATCAAGACGTAATCAACCTGGTTTCTAACAATGTTGTTGTCCTTATCAGCTGGTGATTTTCATGTATAGAGACGACGTTTAGGTAGCTTAAAAAAGGTATTTGTTACTACTAGATTATGCTCTTGACAGAATTCAATGAGACGATTTCCTCTATCATTGCGAACTCCAAGGCCGTATGACCCGACAATGGAATCACATTTACCCTGGTCGATTTTTGCGTTAAAATCCCCCATTACAACAGTAATGTCTCTAGATTTTGTGAGGCGTAGTGTCTGTTGGAGCTCATTATAAAAGTTTTCTATTTCGTCTTCCATTTTATCAGCAATCGATGCATAAATCTGTAATAAATTTAATTTTCAGTGGGTTGTCATCAGCTGTAGCATTATAATTCTTTCGGATACCGGAATGAATCCTATTACTGATTTTGCTACCTTGTCACTAAGAATAATAGCGACTCCATATCTGTGTTGAGTGTTGCTGCTGTTAGAGTAATAGATTCTTGCGTTCTCCGACTTGAGTTCTCCAGAGCTGACCTATCTTGTGTTGCTTAAACCCAGTATGTCGATCTTAAGTCTCGATATTTGTCGTTGAATGTTTCTCAATTTTCCAGGTTCATACATGCCTCTTAAGTTCCATGTTGCAATTTTAAGATATGTTTTGTATATTTCCAGTAGACAGGGATTTCGCTGGATTACGACCTGGGAAGCCGTGCCGTCCTTGTTCTCACTTCCCCTGCCGAATCTTGGTCTCCGAGAACCATGATTAGTACGTCGTAAATTGTCATCTTCCTCAGCCAGTACGATTACTAGGGAAATATGATGAGGTGGTTTCCCCTTGCCTTCCTCATCGCTGTGCAGACGTTTGTAGGTACCACTCCGCCGTTTGCTGTCTGAATCATGACCAGTGAAATTCTCTGAACCCTTACTCATGATCAGTTTTGAGGCAGCCAGCTACCACTGCTCAATGCTAGTTTTGGTCCACCCCGGGTATTTCATTTCCCCGGTACCACCCATATCTGGGAGGCATTCTCGCCACCTGGGGGGGGGCAATGGAGGACTTGCAATCCCGCACGGATGTAAAGTACTGCAAAAACTAAACATGTATAAATTTAAAATAAAATGTTTTACAGCAATGGCCTCGTTATTTTAAAACCACACCCCATAGGTTAGTTTGGTTATGTTTAATATTTTCATATTTATTAGCATACGTTTTGCAGGAAAAATTACTGTACAATTTGAGTTTTAACCCTGCCTTGTAATTGGAGATTTAACCTGTAGGGCCGCCAGAGTAAATAAATTAATAAATAAAATAAATCCTTTTATCTGTCCTACGTGATAGGATTTTTGAAAATATTTCAATCTAATGAAGCAATAAGTTCGTTTTGAAAAGGGAAACCACCGCAGGCCTCTGTTATTTTTTTAATTGTTGACTTCTCCGCGTCGACCACATGAAAGCGTAAACTCAAATGACCTTTAATAAATAGGTTTCAAAAAGGATTTAGAAATTTAACATGTGCTAGTTTTTAAATGAATTTGTTCACCTTAAATATACAATATAAATCGCTTGTCATAAATGGATTTATCGTGTAGAGATTTAAATTTTCCACACAGAATTTTCCACTGTATGGTAAGTTTTTGTGTTCGCGAAGTTTATTTCAATGACTTACTCCTTATGTAAAGTTTAATTTTTTTTCAAGTTAAACTCACAAGTTTGTGAAGTTCTGGTAAACTAAAAGTTTTATCAAACAGAACTTTCTCGGATGTCCCTTTTTAAAACTTATAATTTTTCTTTTGATTTTCAAAATCTAACCATTTATGAAATTGATGATGGTGTAATGGAACAAATATTAATTATTTTTCACTGTTCAATGTGAACTATATTCCGTTAAAATGAATAATTAAATAATCACTCTGTGAATAGATTTCCCGTGGGAATAGGGTAGTTTTATTTTTTATCACTATCCATGAAAGTCTAAAGAAAAATAAAGCAGTTATCGAACTTAACTTTTATTATCTTTGTCGTTTAAATGTTTTCTTAAAAATATATAAACTCAGTAAATTTATGAAGACATAAAACTAAAAGACCCTTTCTAAAATTTGGCTATAAATCTGTAGAAATAATCCTACTCTGATTATGTAAATAAAACCAGACGTGTTAAGGGTAGTTTTTAACATATGGTATATGAAATACCGTTAAAATGTATTAAAATATTGAACGATTTTCCCATTATTAGGAAACAAAGGAATAATCAAGTGGACTCATTGTACTGTAATATAACGTTCGACCTGTGAAAGGAGGTATATAGCGACTGCTTTTCCTGATTGCTAGAAAGAATGATTTAATTACCAGCAATGTGAATAAAAGGGTGCTCGGGTTTTTTCACAGATATTATGTTATCCTATTCCTTTAGTTATAGAAAGAAATAGAATAGTTTTATTAATTGTGTTTATATAAAAATTAAGATTAAGACGCTCAGAGGCCAATTCGGGAATCAAGCATCCGGTATAGAATAGCTAACACCCTCAACACGTAACGATCGAAACCTTCGAACTTTAAGGGTAAGAAATTGACGTTTACCGGGTTCCATCGAGTAATATGGGTACAAACGGGAATCAGAGGGGTGTCGAAGGGGTGTAAGATTCGAAGGCACTCTTTTAAGGAATAGTAAATTTCAGTACCAATCTGAAAGTCGAATTAGGGTGATGGGTACCGTTCTTTAAGTCCAGTGCCGAAGTGCATATTGGGCGGGAATGAAGGTTTTCTTTGTTTGATTTGTTTTTAATTTAATTCAGGAAGCTAAGGGAGTATCGTATGTTACTTTAGACGAGCGTTCCGCGATTTTCATACGTTTCGATTAAGTTGTTTTTTTATCGCTTTATTTCTTTTTTTGTTTAATATTTTATTAAGCTATTTATACGTGTTTTTTCAAAATTGGGTTTTACGTTTTTGGTTAAAATAACGGCCGAGAAGAGCAATTATGCTAGTTTTTTTTTGTAATTGTTATTAGTTTTAAGTTTCTCACTGCAAATAGTTCGTTTTTCTATTTATTTTTGTTAAATAGATTTAAATGTTTTAAGAAACTTGTTTTATTCAATTTAATTAAAACCTTCACGCGAATTAACTTGCGGGCGCGCAGTTGCGAGACCTACAAAACAAGAGATGTCTTCTGACCAACTAATTAGCAGCCTTCCTGAGTCCTGAAGTTCTAAGTTGTGGTTGGTAAGCTTAAATAACCGTAGTTGTTTGGTACTAAAACTGCAAGAGAGAAAATGCACGACCAGGATCTTTATTACTGTGAAATTTAACTGTAGGTTATTTAAATAGTTACTAATTAATATGAGGCAAAAAATGATTATAGATAAAATGATTAACGCTACCTCAATATGTCATTAGCAGGAGTCTATAATCATTCTGTCACAATGGAACAAAAAATCTCTATACTTTTCCGGTCGATACTTAGGGACTAATTAACATAAGAATATTTGAAACATTCTATTACATACAACCTTTATTGGGTACAAATATTATTTGGTGGTACCCACTGTTAGTTTGGATACCAGTGCTAGATAAGGCAACCTCTATTTTAGTTTATCGATGTTGATAGATTTCTATTTTATTTTGCCATTGCGCTACTAAGTGGCGGTTTTATACAACATTGTTAGTGGGCTGATGGTCCAGGGGTGCTCAAAGTAGCGAAGACCAATTTATGGATAAGCCTATGGAATATCAGTAGCATATACGCACCTGGTAAGTTTGATAATTTGGTTCAAATGAATAAACGCATGAGGAAGTCCATCATGGGAATAAACAAAGTGCGATAGATCATCGCAACTGAAAAACCCCACGAGAAAGAAAGAAATAAGTTTTAAGATCGAACAAGAAACGGAAACGATAACAGAATCGGTACAGAGAGAAGACGTTGAAAAAACATGGAAAGCTTTAAAACCTAAAATAACAAAAATCTAAAAAGGAGACACCGAATTCACGAAAAACAGCAAAACACAAAAACGGATAAAGCAATAAATTCTGGACCTCATGAATGAAAGACGAAAACACAAAACAAACCCAACAGAATATAAAGCAATTCAATAAAACCATTAGGAAAAAGTGCAGAGAGGCTAAAGAAAATTGGATGTCAGCAAAGTGTCAAGAAATTGAACAACTTTAGGAAAAATATGACACATTTAACGTCTACAAGAAAATAAAAGAGATGACAGGCAGACACAGAAAGTGGCAGGAAACATTCTTAAGAGATATTAATAACAAAGTAATTCTGGGGACAGGAGACAAAATTGCGAGATGGAAAGAATACATCCAAATACTTTTTCGGCGATGACAAACCCTGTCCAGGGTTCAGAAATAACTAAAGGAGAAGTTATTCACGCAATAAATACAGAGAAAAGTAGAAAAATTACCAGCCCTGACAAAATCTCCGTCGAAATATTTAAATTGATCTCAGAAAATGAAAACAAAAGCCTAGATTTGATAACATTACTATTCAATAAGATATATAACCTAATTTCTCACAATGCGATAGCCACTTAACGTTCTTATTTGATTAGTTTTAATTTTTGGACACCCTGTATAATATAGCCAATTTATTATAATTGGGATTAAAAATATGATTTATTGTTACACTTCACTGTAACTTTCGAGTATATAACTGAAATACTTCTTAAGTATTTGAAACAAGAAAAATAGGTTAGATTTTGTCAAAATTCAAATTATTTAAAAACCCTTAAGGTTTAGGTATTCACATCATTCTCATGTTAAAAAGTATGGAGCACTCCAAAGTATGGAAAAACTGCGGGTCCGAACGATGGCGACAGCGCTGTTTCGTCCTAATATGGGACTCGTCAGGCCACCGCATGCAGTACAAACCATCATCTCGCCTTTGCATCCTATAAAGCTGAGTTTAAAAACAAAAACCGCAAACAAGACGACAAAGGCGACATTTCACTTGATAACACAAGAACCACACAAATTAACAAAGTTTGTAAAAACCGCCATGTGGTGGCGCGACGGTGAATTAAAACAGAAATATATACAATCGAGTACACGAAACGCGCTACCCAAAATATAGGGGTCGCATTATTCGGTACTGGCGTTTCGTGTACTCGATTGTATATATTTCTGTTTTAATTCACCGTCGCGCCATCACATGGCGGTTTTTACAAACTTTGTTAATTTGTGTGGTTCTTGTGTTATCAAGTGAACCATCGAGATGTCGCCTTGTCGTCTTGTTTGCTGTTTTTGATTTTGAATTCAGCTTTATAGGATGCAAAGGCGAGATGATGGTTTATACCGAATGCGGTGGCCTGACGAGTCCCATATTAGGACGAAACAGCGCTGTCGCCATCTTCTTTCGGACCCAGAGTTTTTCCATACTTTGGAGTGCTCCGCACTTTTTAACACGAGAATGATGTGGATTGACAAATTTCATATCCGCTTAGCCAAGATTTTATTCTATTCTATTTTATTATATATATATATGTATATATATATATATATATATATATATATATATATATATATATATATATATATATATATATGTGTGTGTGTGGACGTGATAGCTGATCCTTGTTTTCTTCAACCTTATAAAGTACAATTGTCAGTAACTGTCAAATGACTATGTCCTAAGTTTTTTAAGTGGAACATCCTGTGTTTTTAGAATGTTTTTTCTATAGAATACCCTATGGATATATTTTTTACTTAATTCGATAATTATTGTTAAACAATGTGCCCATTATTCACAGTAATTTCATTTTTACAGAGAACAATACAACTTCATCAAAAAAGTAGTCAACGACTGTGCCAGCGCAGTATTTTACTTAGAACTCCGAGATCCCTACGTCAAAGATCCTGAAACCAGCCTACCCATCGTAACATCCAATGGTTCTGGGTTCATTATTAGTGAAGATGGGTGGGCGCTTACCAACGCCCATGTAGTTCTTAATAAACCCCAGAGTACCATAAGGGCAATTATGAGAGATGGTAAGTCTTATCGACGTCTTAAAGACGTCTTAGATACCGAAATATAAAACTTTATAAAAGTTCATAAGATGTTTGAAGTAGGTCCCCAAAATTTTAGTTAAATCTAAAATGTTTCTGTCTGTATTTTACCTAAAAGGTACTAATTTACTTCATCCAATCATGGATTTACTTTTTTACTTACAGAGAATGAATTTAAAAAATTACCTTATTTATCCATCAGATCGTTGATATGTCATACTTTAGTTGTTGTGAATTTCATTCTAGTTCTATGTTCTGTGCACTGTGCTCTTGGTTCGTTACAACTCCATTAATGTCATTACAACGTAGTCGGGATGCGTATGGAGAGAGAACTAGAATGGAATTCGCAGTAAATAAAATAACTATCTTTCTCTTAATAGTATAAGGGAGAAAAAAAAACGATGACTTGTTTAACCTACATAACTACTGTAAAGGTTTCTTGATAGAGGCTTCCTATCTTTGTATACTTCTAGGAAGAAGTTACAATGTTAAAGTCGAAGACGCGGATATGAACATAGACTTAGCTTTGCTAAAACTGGAAGCCTCCGAGAAGTTACCTTGTTTACAGTTTGGAGAAACTGGAGATACGGCAGTCGGAGAATGGGTGATCGCCTTGGGAAGTCCTTTGTCTCTAAGTAATTCTGTGACTGTGGGAATTGTAAGAAAAATAATTATTTACTTTCTTTTACCAAGCTTTAATTTTCAATACAATTATCCAAAAGCTGAGAATGATTTGATTTTGTTTAGGTCAGCAGTGTGGATAGACCTGCAGAAGAGTTAGGTTTGAAGAATTACTCAATGACATACATACAGACTGATGCAAGCATTACATTTGGCAATTCTGGAGGTCCTCTTGTTAATTTAGATGGTAACGTAATTGGTATAAACAATTTAAGATTAACCTCTGGAATATCCTTCGCTATACCAGTTGGTAAGTAAAATGGAGACTGAAGGCGCACATGATTTATTTTAGTTTTGTTGAATTTTTCTCTTCATTGGACTGGACTAAATCTATTCCCATTTTTCTACATAATTACTTCTAATCTCTAGACATTTTTCCAAAAGGTGCTCCACCATTTTTATAGCTTTCTGGAAACAAGTGGTTTTTGGACTTGCTAATGTTCGACCTGGAAACCTTTCAGCATAAAGACTTCTTGCCTTCGAAGAATTTGACAGCGCTTCACCATAAATTAAATAAATATCAGCATCACCGGGACCCTGAAGGAATGCGGGCAACCCATACTTTCTAAATAAACATTTAAAATGTTTTCTTGCATTACAACAGAAATTGGATGACTTCGACACGACTCGTCCGTGAGCAAACTACAGCCACGATTGAATTCACTAAACCAGCGATATACAGTGATTCTTGTAGATGCTTGATCGCAGTATCAAGAATTAAGTTCATCGATATACTCGTATTGAGATAAACCATGTCCAACATTGTGAAAAATAATGACATGAAAATGTTTACGAGTTAATTCCATTTTTTGTTCCAGATGAAATTTTAAAGTAGCTATAAACAATACAAATAGCGTCCATATGTCAAAACGTTACCGTCTAAAGTGTCAAACTTGACAATGGATAGATCAGATGGCACTTAGCAACGCCTATGTTGCCAGTTCCCCAAAAATTAAACGACGTCCCATGTATAAGTTTTATACTGGCCAAAATAAATGAAAATTACCGGCTGTGCCGTTAACCATCATAGATCCCGGTTATTCTACCCTGCTCTAAAAACCCTCTTTAGCCCTTGAACTGGAATTCTCCTGATCCGTTGTAAATTTCAGCTCTCCCATCAATTGTCGGGATTTATTTTTATTATCTAACCAAAAAGGAAGTCACTGTCTTAAAAAAAAACTACAATAAAACCTTGTTTTTTTCGGAACGACATTATTGAAAATGTTTATCTAGGTACCATAAGTGGGATTTTCAAATTCGAAAATTTCGAAATTGATATAGTACGATGTTGAAGACAACGTATTTCTAGAATAATACAATTTAAAAATATCATAATACAAACGAAGACATGATGACTTGCAAGCCATAATAAAAAAAAGCCATATGTAAAATTCTGATAAATCATATAAGTAGAAAAAGACACGTTCGGAGTTCTTCATTTCACGAGATGAAATATAGAACATTGATCAGTTGCTAAAGAAATACCAGTTAGAGTGGGTCCCCACGATAAGAAAAATCTGGGCGTAAGCCTAGCGTAATAAGACATATGTCAAATTTCAAGCATTGCGATTTGTTATATTTAAAAAAAAAGACAAAATCCGAAAATTTCCCGCCTAAATCCGCCTCTTTCAAGGTCATTATGCAAAATAATGTTTATCTTTTCAGCGGACTTCTTTAAATATGACGGAAACTGTTTCTTTTTAATATTTTGTGTGAACATAACCTATGTTTTCTTTTCAGAAGTTTGTTGTTTTATTTATATTTTTTTATTTTGCGAGTTCGAGATAATGGACAATTATGCACTATGTTAAATTGTTTTAATTTATTAAAAATACTCGTTATCGAAGATCATTATTGCTTGGTCCTCAAAAAAAAAACAATTCTTGTTCATTTTTTTATTAATTTTATAACAATTGTCATAATACGGTTGTTCGTTATATAAAATAAAGGTCGTTATATAATACAATTTCTATTCAACGACAATCTCTGATATCGAGACACTAATCCACAGACATTCCCTTAGCTATGGTTACCAGATCAAATAATGAGATTTCCTGACAATATCCCTGATTTTTCAGTAAATATCCGAATAGTTTATCTAAATGTTGTATGTGGTATGTTAAGGCAGTGAGATTTTCAAAATATCTGCAATCGAAGCACCAAATACGAATATCGAGAGGGTGTTCTCATTAATGGGAGCGTAGTGGACTAAGGAGATAAATAGGTTGTCTATATTGTTATAAGCTTTACTTTTTGCTGCCACCAATATTATAACTTTGCTGGTTCTGCTTTTGGTTTATCACTGGTTTCGATGAATTCAAATAAATCTTCTAATATTCCTTCTAATATTTTATTAAAATTTTCACTAAATCATGAGGTAATAACAGTTTTTCTTCTTACTTATTAATTTAATGTCACCATTGTAGTTTTTCACTTTTAGTTCCCCTCGTCTCTATGTTCATGTCCTAGTTATATTCTATTTCTGTATTTAAATTATTATTTTACAGTCATAGGCGTACTAACAAATATAACATAACTATTTATTTACATGATTACTGAAATGAAAAAGTGTGTATTTATGGTACGATGACAATATGAACAAAGCTAATGAACTCTGTAAAAAATTAAGTTTTAGAGTTTCTGGCATTAAGGCATGCTTGGTTTGAGCCTATTAGAAGAGAGTATTAAATATTAGGCTATAATTATGTATTAATCCATAAGAGTAACTTAAAAATATATTTATATAATAATTTAATAATTAATAATTTGTAGTAATAGTTGGTTTACAACAATATCTTCTGTTAAGATTCTACTCTAGACACAATTTAACTTAAAAACATATCATGTGAAGAATGTCTGAAATGGTTATAAAAGACCAGCAATTGCCAAAAGAAACATCAAGCAATAAAAAGTACGAAACTAAGTTTATTAATATACTAAATTAACAATTCACTCATTTTGGTAACGTTTAATTAATTTATTTTTTCTTACTAGAATGATTATTAAATATTTTGTTTTACTTATATTTTCCTCTTTTAATTTCAAAAAAAAATACTGACATTTGCAGTTTTTTCCTATTTCCCTAACAGGGAGCTAAAATTTCAGACATGTCAGGAAAATTCCTGTCGTGTGGTAACCCTACCCTTAACAATCTTTATATAAACCTATTATAAACAAATAAAAAGTAAAAATTAACGTTGATGGAAATTTAATAACAGAAATCCAGATAGTATCATAAGTAATGTATTCTTCTAAAAACTACAAACAATTCTAATTATTAAAACGATTGTTAAAAGTACACTGCTATATTGAAATTCTCGTATTTGAACTCCTTGGTAATTGTTTACCAGGTAGAAGTGGTAAACTTTGGAAATAAAACTTCTTTTAAAGAGTCCCATATTACCGCACAAGTAACCTGCATAATTTCAGAAACACTGTTTACCGACTCGGAGTTGGCACTGTTGCTTTCACATGCTGATATCAGCTAAATATCACAATGTTATTTCCAACCTATTATTAAGGGTATAGCTGTACACATTTCCATATTGTGTTTCCTAATTATTGGCCCAACAACAGCGAAGAGCACTTCAAATTCACCAATAGTAACAGGAAAATCAGGATAATTTTTTCTTATTTCTTGAATTAAATTATTAGTATGTCCAAGCCTGTCTCCAATGTTTTCCTCAAATACGGACCGGACCCAGTAGCGACGACTTGCCTGTTTTTTAATAAAGAATATATCAATGCTCTCCTTACACTGTGTAACTTTTTTTTTCTAGATTAAAATACCGCCGCAATTAATGTTTTATTTTGCTTCATTTTAATTTTTCATAAAATATAAACAAAAATCCTGATAAAAGTTAGGTTAAGATAAAAAAAAACCACACCCCTTATCACCCCGTAACGAAATGTCCCATGTGGACGTTACATTTTTCACCCTTAGATATAATAAAAGGGTTGGTTGACACCTCTATTTAGGTTGATTCATTATATAAATTTATATTATTTAACATCACTTGTTACATGTTCCAATTAAATTTAAACTGTTTTTCTTTTTAGAATATGCAAAGAAATTTCTTGAAAATTCCAAATACCGACTAAATTCACGATCTACTGTCAAAGCTAGTAAAGGTCTTTTTGGTTTAACTACGATCTCAATTACTCCTGAAGTTTTAACCGAATTAAGTAAGGAAAATACCAATATTCCCAAAGATGTAACCCAAGGTCTGTTGGTGTGGAAGATTATTCCAGGAACTCCAGCGCACAAGTATGACCTTTATTTTTTACTAAATTTATTTTCAATGTTATTAATCTAAACTTCTTTGTTTACAAAGGTACTATAAAAATGGAGAATATTTAAAATTTTGGATCAGAGAACACTAACCAATGATAAATATTATAGTATTAACCTTTTAGCCAATAAGAGAGCGTCATTTGTGGTGGTCTTTACTTACTTAACTCAATCAACCTATAATATCAACTGTGAAAAGCATACACATATACAAAGATATTAAATGAGGGAGGAAGTTGTGTTTCAACAGAATTCTATGTATTGAGCACTTCGAGATTCTTGTTTGTAGAGCTGCTTGTCCTAACGATGTCTTAGGACATGCTGAATTGCAATTTAGACATTTTCATCATTGAGAATAGGCTTCCTTTTATGTATTTTTGCCTTTACAGCGCCAAAATTTTGAAATTTTGCAATTTTCGTTTAACACTGTTCCGTGACGGTTTCTGTTTATTTGGATATCTATCAGCAAATGTCTGGCATGTTCTTGATAAACTTTGTTACATTCTCCATGATTTTTATTAATAATTGTCAAATGCCAAGGAATAGTGACATTTCTGTAGGGTTTGTTGTAATAACACATTTTTATAAAACATAAAAAAATTTTAAAACATTTTTATCATCAAAAAATTTCAACAATAATCTGAGGGTCATCGTCAAAGCATTCATATTTAAGTGACGTCAACTTCGTTAGTAAGCTCCTCCCACGTCACATGATGCGCAAATAAGATACTCATTGGCCTAAGGATTCTCTTAAATATCAAGCGCGATAGGTTTTCAAGGGTCAGAATGACTCTGAAGTTGTATGGAAAAGGTAATGTAAGGAATTTTATGTTTTACAGCCATGAATATTTTTACATTATAATCTATTAATTACTCATAGATTTAAAATCCAGAAATTTTAACAAAAAAATGTGCCGGTGGAAATGTCAACACAGCTTGTCTGTAGAATATATTACCGAAAGCACACAACGAGTGGTTTTTTAGAAATAAAAAACGCGGCAATTAATTTATTAACATAAATCTTTTTGCAATAAATAAATAATATCTTTATACATCACATTCAATTGTCAGAATGACAATCCAGCGAGAAAAAACATAGAAAAATAGATGTTGTCGGTACGACAATCCAACAAGGACTGATGAAAAAGGCACGAAAACAAATTAGTTTTGTTAAAGTGACATCGTTCTTGATTGGCCAAAAACGATTAACATTAAGCTTATGGTATGAGCCAGCTCATTGGCCAAAACCCATTTTTGCATTTCCCGCTCAGAAGGAGTATAAAGATAGCACCAAACCTTGCATCAACAGGAGTTTTCAGTTGTCTTTCTTAGTGCTATAAAGTACTATAGAAAGTTTCAAGAAATACGATTTTTGGGAGAAAAAAAGTAGAGAAGAGAGAAAAAAGAAGCAGAATACAATAGGAGTTGTCGGATCTCTTGATTTTCATAAAGAAATTCGTTTTTTACGAAAAAAATTCTAAAAGAGACGACAATTTCAGAATTTTCATCGCTTTCAGGATGGCTGAACAGCCAAGAAGACGTACAACAACGACGATCTTTTTAGAGGGCTGCGTGGCTGATAAGTGTTAATTAATTTTACTAACCCTAAAATGCCTCCGAGGCCCCTGGTCGAACTAGTAGCTTCTTCCCGGGAAATTGTCAAAGGCTGGGGCGCCTGAAGACCATAATAATAATCATATTTTTTTGTTTTTTTGCATAAAATCGGTTTAAATACGGTGTATCGGGAGTCCTCTGGTTCATAATTAACAGGTTTAAGGTAAGATAGGTTTCGATTCCCAGAGCCCGGTACACTAGAGTTCGAAAATCGGGCGCTATTCGTGATTGCATACCTGAACTGAAACATTATAACTTTGAGCTTTTTCCATTTTGCTCATCATCATCATCATCTTCAGATAAATTTTTTGAAGAAGATTCATTTAATTGGACTTTTAATTAAATAATTTTCATCATCAATATTTTTATTTTACTATTTACTCATATATTTTTTCCGCAATTGAAAGTCATAATAAATTAATCTTCTTGTTACCTTTACTTTTTTCAGCACACAGACTTACCCATACTTTTTTGGGCCACTTTGAAGCTTTGTAAATAAGACTTCTTATCCATACATTTTTTATTACTTGAATATTTATTAATTTAATTTTTCAAACCCACACTTTTTCTCGCCACAGTCAAAAAGATACGAACTTCTTTGCTCTGCGATAGACAAAGAATTTTTCGGACTTTGACTAAAAAATTAAAGCGGATTTTACGGCATTAAATTTATTTTAAATTTAATTAAAATTTTTAAATTCAAAAAGGCTTTTTAGCTAAATTCGGGAATTAGAATAAAGAAAAGAGACTTTTTCGGATAATTTAGCGGCCGAACTTTTTTCCAAATCTTCGAGTTTCTTCGGCATAATTTGATAAATAAAAGTTTTCGCGTTTTTTCGGAAGTTGACTGACCGACAATTTTCCCTTTTTCTTGCATTTTTTCAATTCAAGACTTAGAGTATTTGTCCCACAAATCTTTTTCTGAAGATTATCCAAAGAAAATACTTTTTTAGAATTTTTCTACTTCTCAAATTATTCATTCATCATCCACAATTAATCCCATTTCACGTTAGCTCTCTTCTCAGATGAGTACCATAATTTATCATTGAGAAATATTTCCAAACTTCTCCAATTCTGCTTGTTTAAATAAACATTTCCATTATTAGACAAGTAACATCCATCATGTCAACCGAAGATATTTCACTCCCCCAATTCTTAAAGACGAAAGGTGTGGCGGCTTGAGTTTCCTCCAGGTCGGCTGGCTACGGTGGGTCCTCTCCGGCACCCCCTGCCGGGTGCGCTTCCTTTCTTTCCCAATCAAACGTACTTTTGGATCAACTACAGAGAACTCGCTCATTACCCATGATTAGACCGGAAGGTTTAATTAATCCCAGACCAACAAGTTGGCTTAACCCTGACCTTGACGACATCGACAATTTTGACACTCCCTCCGAGGTATCAACAAATGAGACGGGTCGGTGACTCATTATTCATTTGAAAATCAAGTTCAGAGTTCACATCATTCATTGCGACCAACGGATTATGATAATCAATTGTGTTCCTCTGAATAATTGCGCTCACAGGCGTCACGCCCATTTTTATCCACGATCGGTCAATTTTCTGATAATCATGAAGCGTATAGCTAAGGTTTTGTTCATCAAAATGAAATAAAGAAACATCATTCATCAAATCAAGAAATTTTGTACCAAGTACATGACATCCCTGACATCGGATTAGAAAATCCCAATTCACCTTTACAACCCAGAACACGATATGACATCCCTGTAAGTAGGGAAAATCCTTCATTATTACGATATGCTCTATTGTTTTCTTTCGTCATCATGACCAACTAATGATAACTCTTAAAAGCTGTATAGCGTTTTTATAATACAAAAATGTTATATTGCCAATATTTTGAAAACTACGAGTTTTTCGAATAGAAATAGAAATGCAACGTCTCAAAAAATCTATCTACTGTGAAAAAAAAGGACAAGAAATGACTAAATTTGATTTTTTTAAAGAATTAAATATTTGCATTTCAAAACCAAGAATTGCGATAAAAATTTTATGTTATCTATACAACAAGATGCACAATACCTTGAAGAAAAAAGAGTAGTTTCACTCAAACTTATTTTTTTTAATAAAAAACTTTCGAATGTTTTATACCGCAGACTCCGTTTTATATTGAATAATTTAATTTATTCGTTCATTCTGTATCTAAAATATTCAAGACTTAATAATTCGTCCCTAAAAGCCGAAACGAAACAGAGTCAAAAGTTTTAATTGCAAATTATTTTAAATCAAGAGTATTCGGGTAAATGGAAAATTTGCAAAAAAAAGTCAACGTTAAATTGAAAAGGTCGAAAAGTCGACACTCGAAGAGAATAAATAATGCAATAAGATTGTCTATCTCTCCTGTCCGTAGTGGTCTTATGTGTCACTCAAAATCATTTTTAGTGGTTAAATTTCAAAAACTAATACATAGTGAATACAAACATATCTTTTGTATGGTTGAATCAAGAGAGATTTTTTCGTGATAACAATACTACTTCAGGATACCGGCTGTGCTATCATACTAAAAACAATCCATGGGGATATTTCGTTATATTTTCCACTTTCTACTATGAATTGTTAATTTGTTATATACAGGTGTGGAAAATCAAGACCAAAACCTCTAAAAAAAAGGGAATGTAACAAAAAGCGACTGACTCTATGCTTAAGACTTCTTAATAAATACCAGTGCAAATAATTTGTAAGTAATATAATATTTATTGACTCACATAAATGAATAAATAATACGACTGTAATAAAAATAATAAAAATAACTTTTTAATCGCTGCCTTCTTTGTTAACAGCTCTTTTCTCATTCTCCAATACGTATGAATTGTTATCCGAATCCTTACTATGTCAAAAACATACGACGTCAAAAGTTTTGGAACACATCCTCCATATTTTTTCTCGAGAAGATTTTCGGGCAAAGTCTAGACGATAGTTTCTTATCAACTTTCCGTTGATTTTTGTGCATCTTTCGATAGTTTATCTATCGGCAATATTGCAAATGCTATGATGTCCGGTCAATGGAGTAAGTCATTTGTGGATTCCTGTTGGAATGTTGTACCAAGAATATCCTTTGAAGAATAATCTTACTGTTTGAAGTTTGTATTCCCAAATGCTCTCTATTGCAGTTTAATATCCGCTTCCAATAGTTTGCAAAATGACGGGAAACCGGAGGATCAGTTTTCGCTTTACTCTTGTTATAATGGCTGTAGCTTGAAGTACTCTGTATTTACTGGGACACAGTATCAATATCCAATTGAACTGAGATGTTGTTTGGCAAAGGAAACAGCGTTGGACCGATTTCGCTCCAGCCAAAGCATTCACCTAGCCATCTATCATCGTCATAGTACTGTACTGAAGCTCGGGTAGCAAAGAGAACTCTATTATATAGTGCAAGTTTTCTGGTTCGAGTTCATAATTTTCTATTTTCGTTAAGGACTTTTGTTCGGTTTTCTTAATAAATTCAAATTTCAGAGGCCCGCAATTAATACCTGCTAATTGAAGTGGAATAAGAGAGGTTAGGAATAAGTTTGTATCAGAAATATTCGGATCAGTGAATTTCATTTTGTACTGGCTCTGACCTGACGTTCCAGCGAAGCTCCATTTGCAAATGAAACTCATATCTACTAATCTAATTTGTGGATCTGTTCAAGGGCATCTAATTTTAAGCAATATAATTCGATCCACTGTATGATCCAGTAAGCCTTGGAATTTAAGCTCGTCTTTTGATTTAGTAAAAGTTAGATACTCGTCATGTGGATAACATGCTTTTTTTTGTATTTTACACACCAGAGTACGGCGACAATAACTTAAGTTATTTATGGTATTCGTGAAAAAAATATTTTCAAACAATTTCATTAAATTCCGTCATTTTTAGAATTAAATTGCGTGCGTTAATATATGGTTTACCCTAGTAATGATATCCTTGGGGGTGAAAATACCATAGTTTAACATCATTTCGAATAACAAGTACCTCTCATTTTGCTTGTAAAAATATTTCACTTAGAACCTGAGATATTTCAAAAATACTATTTCTAGGGGTAAACTTTAGGGCCGGTTTTCATCCTGTTATAATGAATCTCCACAGATAAAAAAAAATATACGGATCTCTTATTTTTGAACCTTCTACAACATGTTGAAGTTTCATTAAAATCGGAGCCGGACACTTTGGATACCTTCCTTGTTAGAACTTGGTTTTTTCATACAGAAAGAATGATTGTTTTGAAATATTTTAAATGTTATTTTAAGACATTTTGTGCTCATGTTCAAATATTCTAATTTAACATTTAAAGACCCAGTGGTGGATTCGAGAAAACCAGGCTCCAGGGAATATAAAGAATGGTACCAATAAAATACATGTAAGAAATTTTTCGTATTAGTTTTATAAATAAAAATATTTTGACCTTCTTTTCGTAAACATATTATCATGGGTTGGAAAATTTAGATTCCTCTATTTCTTACAAAAATTGTATCATTTTTTTTTGGGCGGGGGGGGGGGAGGGGAAAGAAGTCGCAGATTACGAATATAAAATTTCTTAAAAATTAAGTTAACAGATTTACTACGCAGACTCTTAGGCCAAATTATTTTTAAAATTGGAAGTTAAAGGATTCTCAGGCTAGACATTTTTTTTGTGTAATTTATAATTGTTTTACCAATTAATTACTAAATTCAAAAGATCCACAAGATAAAAACATATACAAAAATGAACAATCCAAATTTAAAAACATGATTAACAAAAACAAAAACGACACATGGGACAGAAAATGCATTGAACTAAATACACATGTAGGAGGTACAAGATCATCAGAAGCATGGAAATTAATAAAGACACTAAGATCAGACACCACAAACAAGATTAAGTTACAACCAGTCCCAATCAAAAAGTGGATAACCCATTATCAAACGCAGCTTACCGAAGACCGACAAGAGTACCTCGTTAACTCCCCAAGACGGTACAACGTACAAGGCCACTATATAGAGGTAACAAAGGAGATGGAATGTAGGGCTGTGGATTCATTGAAAAATAGGAGAGCAGCTGGACCGGAAGGAATACCTGCTGAACTGTTAAAGAACGGTACTGAAAAACTAATGTCCTTTCTTCAAGAACTATTTAACAGACTCCTAAATAATGATGATCCTATCCCAACTATATGGAAAGAAGGCTGGATAACACCAATCCACAAAAAAGGAAGACGCAACGGATGCTCAAACAATAGATGTATAACTATAACCAGCACAATGAGTAGAGTACACGGAAAACTGCCTAGAAACATCGTAGAAACAGAATATGGGCCCCAAGAAATTGAAGAACTAGTAGGTTTTAGAGCTGACCGATCGTGCGTAGATCATATATTTAGTTTAACCCAACTTAATGAAAAGAATGTGGCAAGAAATAGAGAGATTCATCTGATTTTTGTTGACCTCACAAAAGCATATGATACGGTGCCAATCCAAAAATTATGGCACGTGATGGAGAAGTCTCCAATTAACAATACAGCGATCCAAGCCATCAAACAGCTATACGAACAAGCATTCTCCAGAATTAAGATAGGCAATAACTTATCAGAAAGCTTTCATGTGACCAAAGACCTTCGCCAGGGATGTTGTCTATCACCAACTCTCTTTAAAATCTACCTCAATGAAGCTTTAAAGAATTTAAGAAAATCATGCAGTAGAATGGGAATATAATTAAATAATGACACCCATTTATATACGCTTCATTTTGCAGATGACCAAGTGGTAGTGACCCAAGATAAAGAAGACCTCGAATTTATGACGAGGAAACTATTCAAAGAATACGCAGAATGGGGATTAACCGTCAACTGCAGTAAAACTAAATATATGTGTATCGGTGAAGAAGAAACAGATTTGGAAGTGGATAACAATATCATAGAAAAATTTTGTTCTGATTATACCTACCTTGGAACAAAGATTTATCAAAGTGGACGAACTGAAGAAGAAATATTGGAGCGAATAACTAAAGGGAGAAAAGCTATCGGATGCCTGAACTCACTATTATGGTCAACAAACATCTCCAAGGAAAGAAGACATCTTTTATACAATGCAATATCTAAAAGCGTTGTATTGTATGGATGTGAAACATGGCGGATAAATAAAATTTTAGAACGTAAACTGCTGGCTCTTGAAATGAACTTTTGGCAAAGGTCTGCCGGAAAGTCAAGGATCGAATGGATAACCAACAAGAGAATTAGAGAGATTATGGGCGCAAAGAAGACTATTCTCGATGAAATCGAACAACGTCAGCTGGTATGGTATGGACATGTAGAGAGAATGACGGACGAACGTCTACCAAAGCAAATCCTAAAATGGACACCAAATGAAAAAAAAAAGGAAGACCAAAAGTTACCTGGATTAAGGGCATTAACCGAGCCATGTCCGAAAGAAACTTACTTCCAGGGGATTGGCAAGACCGAAAACAATGGAGACTGGGAACCGGAAGGCGTAGAACGCTATGAAACCGTATATATACTAATTACTATTATTGTGTTTATTTCAGCATATATATATATATATATATATATATATATATATATATATATATATATATATATATATATATATATATATATATATATAATTGTTTTACTTAAAATTAGTACTTTTTTGCGACCTTGCTAGGGACACCAAATCTCAATTGATAATAATTTAAATAATTTACAAATATTGAGTTAGGTTTAGTCATAAATTAAACTATTAATCAAAAAAAATAAACAATCTCCTTCAAAAAAGGCGTTAAGAAGCGAAAAACAATTAAATTTTTATATGTAATGAAAATTTTTAGCTACATGTAAAAATTTATAGCGTTATTTTGTGTTTCAGCGATTGTGTAGAAGAAGGTTTAATTTTTTTCAAAAAGTTTTGTTCCTCTTACTTACAAAGCAAGAAAAGATATTCCATTAACTAATAAAACTGGAATAAAGCCTACATTATGTAAATACATCCCAATTTAATGAATATAGACAAAAACATTATATAAATAAAACTTAAAGCTAATTTCAATTCAAAAATGTAAATTTTAACATCTCTGTTTGTACATTTTCAGAAGTGGGTTAGAAGTAGGCGACATTATAACTCATGTAAATGGAATTCCAATACAAAAGCCGATGGAATTATATAACTTTTCGTCTTCGAAAAGCGCCCTGGAAATCGGAATCATCAATAGGGGAACGAGAAAAAACGTCATTTTGAAAGTGGAATAAAATTTGTCTGCATTTGTTACCTTATTCTAATTGGAGCTTTTTGGGACTGCGAATTTTATCAGTGGTAAGTATTATTAGGTTATTATTATTTTTTTGATAACTTATTAAGTTAATCTACATATAGAACTAGAAAATTGGCAGTAGCGCTTAACTTCTATGTAAAGTAATGTTTTGTATTGTTACGATTTTGTCTCTTTAAAATCGTTTACTAGGTTCGCAGAATAAACACAAGATTTGTCATTGCATTGGAATACTTGTATACGAGGTTTTATCAATAGGTTTTTCCTAGTCGTTCGTAATAGTATTATAAGCGTGTTATAAATATCTATCCAATTGTTTCCCTCAATTAAACAAAATTTTTAATTTTTGCCCGTTTGGGGACAAATGAGAATAATTTTGTATTACAGTACAACTTTTTTGACATATTTTCAATTTATTTTTATCAATTTAAACCTCCATTATAAACTTAAGCCCGATTTTAAGTGTACAAAATGCGTCAAAAACTTCCTGTAGCGGAAAACACAGGGTATCTTTTTGGGCTCTAGCTTTTGAGGAGACTTATTACAGACAAATACTTGCGATTTTCGTGAATCGGGGCTACTTTTATGTTAAACAAAAGATGCCATAAACAAAATTTTTCCAGCCCTCACTGTTTTCAAGATAAAAGGCGAAACTGAAAATTTCTGATTACAAGCCCCCCTTGTATGACTAAAATGTGGTCGGACTTGCATTGTCTTTATTTTTATTTTTACGACGTTTCGATTAGATTGTATCTTTAATCGTTATCAAGTATAAACTGAATGTTTTGTGTTAAGACTACGAGCTTATATAGGGACTGTGTCCATTGAAGCGCAACGTTTCGCTTCACTGTACACACCGCAATGATTTGATTTTACAATGTAGTGGTTGCCAAAGATTAGGTATCTCAACACTCGGTTTACTGAAGATTCCATTATTGTTTTTAATGTAAGCTGCTTCTATAAATTTTTTTTTTCATATTGGGTTCCATATATATTGCCGCAGCCTCAGACCATTTTATATGGTGTTGTTTATCCCAGGAGTGTTCTGCAGTACCTGATCTCGATGTTTCCCCTTTTTGTGTATGAGTTTTATGTTCCTTAATTCTAACTTCTAGCGGTCGTTTGGTTTCTTCAATATACATTTCACCACACCCACATGGAACTTTGTAAACACATTCTTTCTTATCGGTAGTTTTAGGTTTTGTTTTTGTTAAATGAGCTCTAAGTGTATTTCCTGATTTAAAGGCTGTTTTTATATTATAACTACTGGCAATTCGTCTTATTTTCTCCGACGTTCCTTTAATGTATGGAATTGTGAAAATTATTTATAACATCGTCAATTAGTTTTAAAGGATAACCATTCTGCTGTAAATCGGATTTAATATTTGCTACCTTCTTTCCAATGATTCGGCATTATTGCATATAAATATAGCGCGATTGTAGAGGTTGCGTATAATTCCCCGTTTTGTTACAACAGAATGATTAGAATTATGATTAAGATATTGTCCAGTATGTGTTGGCTTTCTGTATACTGAAGTTTTAATAGTTTCGTTTGAACGGTTCACCATGACATCTAGGAAGGGCAATTGATCATTTACCTCTTTTTTCATGGTAAACCTAATTGTAGATCGAATGGTATTCAGATGTTTCAGAAAATCATTAAGTTCTTGATCATTGACCTTCCATACGATGAAAGTATCATCGACCTATCTCAACCAGACTTTCGGTTTTACTGTTGCCGTTTCTATGGCATGAGTTTCGAACAACAATTAGCCATTCGACCTACAATTAAGTTTACCATGGAAAAAGAGGTAAATGATCAATTGCCCTTCCTAGATGTCATGGTGAACCGTTCAAACGAAACTATTAAAACTTCAGTATACAGAAAGCCAACACATACTGGACAATATCTTAATCATAGTTCTAATCATTCTGTTGTAACAAAACGGGGAATTATACGCAACCTCTATAATCGCGCTATATCTATATGCAATAATGCCGAATCATTGGGAAAAGAGGTAGCAAATATTAAATCCGATTTACAACAGAATGGTTATCCTTTAAAACTAATTGACGATGTTATAAATAATTTTAGAACAACGAACACTGGACAGCAAGAAACACATTCCTTCTTCACAATTCCGTAATTAAGGGAACTTCAGAGAAAATAAGATGAATTGCCAATAGTAATAATATAAAAATAGCCTTTAAATCAGGAAATACCCTTAGAGCTCATTTAACAAAAACAAAACCTAAAACTACCGATAAGAAAGAATGTGTTTACAAAGTTCCATGTGAGTGTGGTGAAATGTATATTGGAGAAACCAAACAACCACTAGAAGTTAGAATTAAGGAACATAAAACTCATACACAAAAAGGGGATACGTCGAGATCAGGTATTGCAGAACACTCCTGGGATAAACAACACCATACAAAATGGTCTGAGGCTGCGGCAATATATATGGAACCCAACATGACAAAAAGAAAATTTATAGAAGCAGCATACATTAAAAACAATAATGGAATCTTCAATACACCGAGTGTTGAGATACCTAATCTTTGGCAACCACTACTTTGTAACATCAAATCATTGAGGTGTGTACAGTGAAGCGAAACGTTGCGCTTCAATGGACACAGTCCCTATATAAGCTCGTAGTCTTAAGATAAAACATTCGGTTTATACTTGATAACGATTAGAGATACAACCTAATCGAAACGTCGTAAAAATAAAAATAAAGACAATGCAAGTCCGACCACATTTTAGTCATTCTTCAACATTGTCTACAACCTTCAAACAAATCTCTCTTGTATCTTAGTTAACATGTAAGTTAGTAAAAAAGTTAAAACTCATATTTGTAGAGTTTTTTATTTAAAATTTCCTAGCGCACTTAGTTTTTTTCTAAGGGTATCAGATTTTGAGTTATAAACCAAACTTATACTTTTTTTATTAAAATACCCTATATATTATTTAACAACTCGAATCCAATATTTTCAAGCTTTTCAAAAGTTTCTAGTAGTTTCTTGAATATCATTTAGAACTTTAGTTTCAAAGTTTCTGAGATCCTCTAAGTACATTTTGGTTTAAGAAGACAATTTTTATTACCACTGTAAAACAAAAGCTTTATAATTTCCATCACAGTTTGAAAGGGGAAAATTTAATTAGGTTTCCAAACAGGCGCGGATCCAAGGATGGGGGGCGATCCCCCCCCCCCCCGAAGAGCTTTGAATTTAGGAAAATAGACCCGATTTTGCATCTTATACTATAGTTTATTCAAGAACTAGAGAGAGCAAGCAATCATTTTTACCCTTTTTTTTCTTCGCAAACTGCCTGTGTTCTTTAGTCCGATGTCTTTGGCACAATTTTTAATAGGAATGGGTTAAAAATTTTATAATCAAAAATACCAGTTTTTAATAATGGACTATTTGGGTGGAATAACAATACATATTTGGATATGTGAAGTGTTAAAAAGGATTTTAATCCATGTCATAGGCGTCGGAAGGAGGTTTATTTTAACACTCAGTATTTAAGACATAGAATATTATTTCGTTAATAAACTTAAAATAAAAAGTTTTTAGATCGTTTTTTTATTTCTTATGATTTCTTAATAATTCACATACATTAGAAAATATAGATAATTTTGACATATTTAACACAAATCACAACTGTATTTTTATTATTTTTAATTTTGGCATAGAAACCGTTTATAATTTAAATACTTATAAAATACCCATAGTCAAAAATACAAGAAGTTAAAAAAACTGTCTATGTGAGGTAAAATAAGGAAAAACTGACCCTGTACTATTGTATTTGAAATTGTTAATGAAAATTCTCGAAAGTTGGACAGAATCAAAGAAGGGTATTCCCTTATCAAGTAATACAAATTTAAATAGACTGTATCCCCAATAACCCTAGTTCGCAATATATATATATATATATATATATATATATATATATATATATATATATATATATATATATATATATATATATATATATATATAGATATATATATATATATATATATATACATATATATATATATATATATATATATATATATATATATGTATATATCTTCTTGAACCGTTAATGTTTAGTTTTATTTTTCAAAATAAAACTAAAATTATAATTTAATATGAACCTAATCCCAAGAAAATAAATAAAAAATAAAACTATATTTCAATGATTCGAGAAAACAACTATATATTAAGGGACAATACGGATCAGGGTCATAACATTTTTTGAAGAAATTGAACGGAATTAAGGAGACAAATGTTTTTAAAAATGGTCTAAATAAAAAACAAAACGTCAAAATAATGAAAAGTTAAGTTTAATATAAACCTAATCCCAAGAAAATAAATAAAAAAAATACTCGTTATAAACTATATTTTTCTTTATACTGACAGCGATGAAAATTCTGCCGGTGAATTTTATTATTTTTATATAAATGCAAAAACCGTCAGTTAAAGAACTATACAAAATTAAAAACAAGTAACTAAGTAATTCTATGAACAGAAATATTTTATAGAAATAATCTGCCCTGCATGAATGATCTCATTATTGAGCAATAACCAATGGAGATCATTCATAACCTACATAAATATTTACAGAAATGTTAAAAAACAATTAATACATAATTTTAATATGTTACACGTATATTATTAATAATTATTTACATAGTGTATAAAATTGATTTTCCTGAAATAACAAAGCAATTATCCGCTATCAAAAAAATTAAATTAATTTTATTATTAAAATATCGCACCCAGAACAGCTATACCAAATAAAACAATATTATTAATCGGTCGACATACAGGGTGAGCCATTTTAATTTACAGATCCAAATATCTTTTATAATACTCCATTTCAAAAAAATCGTTTAGGTAAAAATTGTTGAGAACAGAGGGGATCGTTTTTCTATACTAATAAGCTTGACTTTAAGGTCGATTTTCAAGGTCATTTGATGGTCAAGGTGAGTTTTCTAAATGGAAAACCCCATTTTTTATTGCAACATGAGGGGTCAAATCACATCTAGAAGTCAAATGTTCTCATACCTTGAACGAAACAATCGCCTCTCCAACAGCTTCAAATGTCCGAAAAGTAGACCCGCATATATATATATATATATATATATATATATATATATATATATATATATATATATATATATATATATATATATATGCTGAAATAAACACAAGAATAGTAATTTGAAGGGTGGTTCAATAATTATGTGTAAAAAACTTGATTCCATTGCAACACTTTAGGAGCCAATATCTCCGAAGAGAAGCTGGAAACAAACTTATACACTAGTATCTAAATAAATCATGTTCAGAATCCTGTACTAACGCAGGTCACTAACATGTGTGCGAACTTTCGTTACTACACATAGTATTGCAAGCACCTTATTTCTGCAACTACTTTATTAACCTGTCAGAGAAAACTATCTAAGAAAAGTTAAATATGTGATAATTCCTGATATTTTCCATTTTGTCTTAATTCGCTTTTCTCCCCAGCAATTCTAACATTTTTCACGATTTCGTGTAACTCAATAACTAGTATTAAAAGTCCCGTAAACGTCAATAATGCCAAGAAGCATTTGAAATAGTAATAATTTAGAACAATATACTCCGAATCGTCAATTTTAAACTTCATTCTGTACATGTCGAACCCTCTATTGGAATTAAACACTAGTATAGCTGTTCTGGAAACAGGAACCAGATCTTCGTCTAAAGCTTCTAAAATTACCACGTCAAATTCTTTATTGATTGCTTCCGTTGATGTCAATTCTAGTTGAATTTGTTTCTGATTGGTGGAGTTAGTTTCTAAGGGATTAATAGCATAATCTTCGAAGTTATCTAGAAAATATATTACAACAAATAATATTTAATTTTTTTGTTGTGGAAACAAATATTGTAGATCTGCAATAATCTAAATGTAAAATACTTTCATCTTATGATCCTACGCAGCCTATTAATATGTCATATTAAAATGGTTGAAAATACATTGTATCACAAACATTTCAACTCTATCAAAATCTAAAAGATGACCATACTCAGCAAATACATTTACATAACGTTTATATGCCTTTAACCTACTGGAAGCATAGACTATTTTATCTTAGAGATGTGACAAAAGGCTTCCCGTTAAAATCAATTTTTGTGACTTTCCTTACCTCGCGACCCGCTATTACACTGAGAAAAAGTATCAAAATTAGAAAAAATACTTGTTATATATGCATTCTCCTTTCAGGCAGAGAAACAGTTTATTTCCTGCAAACACCACACTGGTCCTTTCTCCATACGCGTTTCGACTACGTCATGGTCTCGTCAGTGGGCTATATCGGACCGAAAGCAACATTCGCAGGAAACAACTGATATATGAAATATAAATTTCAAGGTATGTCGGTAAGATATTAGACCAGGGCTTATCTGTTTTTAGATGGATGTGAAATGAAACATGGAGATTTTTGCATGAAAGCCTTTAGAATAACCTGAATAACAATAATTTTGATATGCGTACTTTCAAAAAGTGGGACAACATTGTTTTTATTAATAAAAATATAAAATTAACAAAAAAAAAAACGTTTTTTTTTAATTTTTCGCTCGTGTAACTTTGAAGGTATTTATTTTAGAGGAAAGTTGAAAAGGAAAAAAAGTTTTGTAATTAAATTTGCCCTAAGATAGGATTAGTCGGAAATCTCAAAATATATCTCCCTTATTGCAAAATAGCAATAATTAAAAAAAAAGGTAAAAAAAGGTTTTTAATTAATTTTTTTCGATCATTTAAATTTCTCTGCGGACCTTCATATTAAAGCAAAGAAAACTTTATGCCATGATAAAATAACGCGCTAAAATTCGTTAGGATTGAATTGATAGTTTTTGCACAATAATTTTGCAATCCGATTTCATTTAAAAGTACTTGGAAAGACACTTCTTTTCATGAAAAAAAAATTCAAATCCGTCAATTGGTTTCCGAGATACAAACTGTCAAAGTTGACAGCCTGTTACGGTGAATCTATATACAATACCGACCTGATTCTTGAACCAAACTTTGTCTTGCCGAGCTCTTTTTTGAAATAAATATTTAAATGTTTATGTTATCGGAAACTAATAAAAAATTAATAAAAAAGGGGTGGGGAGCTCTCATTTTAAAATTGAATTCGAAGATTCAAAATGCATATCTGAAAGAAATTTTCATTTTCTCGGCTTCTAATGGAGCGATTTTGATCATTTTTTTTAAACCGATGTACCGCGAATAATGGAATTCAAATATCATAAAGCCATGTGCCCATCATGCATTCATTTTGTTCATAAACAAATGACGTTATTTACGCATCATAATTACAGCATACTGCACACTATAGACTTTCTAAACCAATCTTTGTTTATTAATATAATTAAGCATACTATAACGATATATATTTACTTTAATTATCAAAATTGTTTAAACAATCATTGTTTAAACAAACTGATTTTGGTTTTAAATTATTTTATTCGTTAAATAACAGATAAAAATAAAATAATTATTTTATATAAATCATATATGAAAAACTTAATAGTTTTTAAGTTATAAGTAATACAATATTTCTACAAATATTTGGAGATATATTTTCGGAGATGAGAGCATGATGCTTTAAAATGTAACCGTTAACATGAAAGTAGTGGGGCGGGAGTAAGAAACATCTGTTCAGACTGGCTTTCTAAAGTTATAGAATAGGCATTAAAGAGAGTTAGTCTGTAGTTATTATGTGTCCCTGTTTGTGAAAAGATACTGGTTACAGTGTTACCAAAAATTTTATTTTATAAATCTGCACGACATTGTATGTATAATTATCATGCAAATAAATTCAATTTGGAAACAAATTTTTCAATTTGAATTAATGTCGTTTTCACCATTATATTTACTTAATAATCAAATATTTTTCTTAATTTTTTCGTATAGGTGAATATTATGAAACAATTCATTTTTGTCGAAAGGAATGGTAACTGGGAATTGCATATAAAAAGTTCGCGTAGAATGTTGCCATATTTAAATGCCAGTGATCATTTTCTTTATGGCAAATCTTTGGAAATATATACGCAGGATATACATCTTCCAACCATAATGAACTCCACTGAATATGATAAATTCGTCAATCAGATTATTTTACTATTAGAAGATTTGAAAAATTCTGGTGTGGCGTTTGGACAGACATGTGTATAGAGCAGTTTGAAATATAATATTTAGTGTTAAGAGTACGTTATTGAACTTTTTGAACTTAATTTATAAAGAATAACTATTTTATTTTTATCTGTATTTTACGAATAAAATAATTTAAAACCAAAAATTTTTTCAATTTGTTTAAACAATGGTTATCTAAACAATTGATTGATTGATAAAGATTCGCTTGGAAAGTCCGATACTATAGAGTTCAGTATGCTGTAAGTATGATGCATAAATAACGTCATTTGTTTATAATAAAATTAATGCACGATGAGCACATGGCATTATGATATTTGAGTTCCATTATTCGCGGTACATCGGTTTAAAAAAAAAATGATCAAAATCACCCCATTAGAAGCCGAGAAAATGAAATTTCTTTTCAGATATGTATTTTGAATCTTCGAATTCAATTTTAAAATGAAAGCTCTCCACCCCTCTTTTTTCATTTTTCACGCGCGTGGGCGATAATCTTTTCATTTTTATTAAAGTTTCCGATAACATAAACATTTAAATATTTGTATCAAAAAAGAGCTCGGCAAGACAAAGTTTTTGGTTCAAGAATTAGGTCTTTATTACTTATAGATTCACCGTAACAGCCTGTCAAATTTGACAGTTTGTATCTCGGAAACCAATTGACGGATTTGAAATTTTTTTTCACGAAAACAAGCGTCTTTCCAAGTACTTTTAAACCATGTATTGCAAAAAAAAATCCAATGAAACTCCGCCGAGATAATCTATTTGTTTATAAGTAAAAATATCAACAATTTCTTTAAACAATTCCTGAGGGCGACCAAATCATTCGATTTTGATTCTCAAAAAAGCGTTGGAAAACTTGAGTTCCCTGCTATATGTCGAAAATAAATTTAAAAACGTTAACTTGATATTTTGGACTCAAACCCACTTGAAAAATGGTCAGTTTTTGTAAATGAAATCGGATTGCAAAACTATTGTGCAAAAATTATTGCTTTGATCCTAATGAATTTTAGTGTGTTATTTTATCATGGCATAAAGTTTTCTTTGCCCTAATATGAAGGTCTTCAGAAAAATTGAAATGGTCGCAAAAAATTTATTAAAAACCTGATTTTTTCCACCTTTTTTGTAATTATTGCTATTTTGCAATAAGGAAAATATATTTTGAGATTTCCGACTAACCTTATCTTATGGAAAATTTAATTACAATTTCCTCTTCAACTTTCCGCTAAAATGAATACCTTCAAAGTTACACGAGAGAAAGGTTGAAAAAAAAACGTTTTTTTTTCGTAAATTTTATATTTTCATCAATTAAAACAAAGTTTTTTGTAATTACTTTAAATAAAATTATAACCCAAACGGTTAAGGAAAAAACGGTAGGTTGCTTATAAAAACCGGTAGAAGAAGTTTTATTAAAAAACGGTAAATCAACAGGTAAAATGGTAGGGTTGGCAACATTGCCTGTCGGCTCGTACATCTGATGTTTTCTAGAAACATCGAGCATCGAGAGTACCGGAAGCAACGATATAATTTCCTTATACCGATAAGTAGCTGACCCTTCGGGTATGGTGACATTTGAAATTACATGGGGCTTAATAGGTATCTCCGTAATTTTAAGCCCTAAGAGTTTGAGATTTCGTTGATGGGGTGTCAAACTCAGACGCCCTCGATGCGGTGTTGCTAGATTGTGCATAATTTCCCTAAAATAAAACGTAGATTTGACAACGTCGCGCCCTGGTATACTATAACAACTTATATATCGCACAGGTGCATTATTATGCCTGCTTTATAATCAATCAAAACATGTTGTTAATGTTCTCTAGATTTTGCTACGTAATACGATAATTTACGGGTCATGGTAAAGATTACATAAGTATAAATTGGATTTCTATGCAGAGCAGTGTTATGTTTATATAGCGAAGGTTTACTTATTACTTTGAATTAAAAGGTAACTTTATTAATTTGTGAAATATTTCGGAATATTTATTGCTATGATGCTTGTACTTACATGATTATTTGTTGAAACATTTCATTTGTGCCCTACCACTACTTCTATTACGATCACCACTACTGCTACTACTACTTTTACTGCTGTAACTACTATTGCTACTTCTACTACTACAATTTGTGAAATATTTCCGAATATTTGTTGTTAAGATGCTTGTATTTACGTGACTATTTGTTTAATAATTTCATTTGTCCACTATCACTACTTCTACTACGATCACTACTACTGCTACTACTACTCCTACTGCTGTCACTACTATTGCTATTTCTACTACTACAATTTATGAAATATTTTCGAATATTTGTTGTTATGATGCTTGTATTTACGTGATTATTTGGTTAAAAATTTCATTTGTACACTATTACTTCTTCTACTACGATCACTACTACTGCTACTACTACTTTTACTGCTGTCACTACTATTGCTGGTTCTACTACTACAATTTATGAAATATTTTCGAATATTTGTTGTTATGATGCTTGTATTTATGTGATTGTTTGTTTAAACATTTCATTTGTGCACTACCACTACTTACGCTACGATCACTACTACTGCTACTACTATTTCTACTGCTGTTACTACTATTGCTACTGCTACTTCTACAGTTTGTGAAATATTTCCGAATATTTGTCGTTAAGATGCTTGTATTACGTGATTATTTGTTTAAAAATTTCTTTGTACACTATTACTACTTCTACTACGATCACTACTACTGCTACTGCTACTTCCACTGCTGTCACTACTATTGCTAGTTCTACCACTACAATTTGTGGAATATTTCCGAATATTTGTTGTTATGATGCTTGTATTTACGTGATTATTTGTTTAAACATTTCATTTGTGCACTACCACTACTTACGCTACGAACACTACTACTTCTACTACTTCTACTGTTGTCACTACTATTGCTACTTCGACTACTGTTACATTAGACTACATATTTCCATATAACCCACTGTGTCCAAGTTATTACACATATTTTTTTATAGTTGTTTATATGTATTATCCTTGCAAGTAGAGAATAGAAAGAATATATACCAACAAACAGTTTGTTTCCTGAAAATACACGACTGGTCTTCTCTTCATACGCGTTTCGACCACCTTATGGTCTCGTCAGTGGAGCTGTATCGAACCCAGAACAACATTCGCAGGAAATAATTGGTATATAAAATATAAATTTCAAAGTATGTCGGATGGATATTAAAAACCTGCTGAGTTCGATGCAGGACTGAAAAATATCTCCAGTCAGATATCTGTACAATCACCGGAGTAATAAAGTGGTCGAAACGCGTACGGAGAGAGAATCAGGGTTGTATTTGCAGGAAACAAACTGTCTGTTTGTATATATTCATTCTTTTCTCTGATAATACATATAAACATCTATTTAAATACAGCAGATAAATTTATCTATTTCTTACTAAAATATAAGTTTTTAAAAACATATTTTTTTATTTTTAATTTATTCCCCGTTAAAATCGGGAAATATTTAATAAAGAGCAAAACATATGACTGACTATTGAAATAAATCAATTTTAACTTATATTACCTGATGTTATAACAAAGTACATTTCTTCGCGAGCATTTTCCAAAATGATGGGTCCATCCATAATTTCGATAGTAGTATTACTCAAAATTGTAGCTTTGTAAATTGTTTGAGTAAAATGCGATGGTCTATAGTTTTTCTCTTGCCATGATGACTTACCAGAATCCTAAAATCAAAGTAAGAAAAAATAACGTTTTTGTACATATTAGCTAATGTTTCACAAAAATTTTCTTGATATAGTCTTATCTTATCTTGTAAAACCCAGATAACTAAAAGTTGATTATAAATAACTCGTGAAATTACGAGTTTGTTGTATTCATTCACTGCTGAATGAAAGCCTTCGTCCTATCATTCCTATTATGCCTACTCTATGCCACTTATTGCCAGTGTACTCAAGCTATCTTCACATTATCACCTCTCTATCTTATTTTTGCTCCACCCACGTTTGTATTTCTTTCTCTTGAACGCCGTTTCAGTACATGCTCACCAATCGTCCACGATGAGTCCAGCCCAGGCTTATTTTATTTATGCTAATCTTTGGGCGATGTCTATAACTTTTGTTTGGTCTTGTATATCAACGTTTCTGATATGATTTTCTTTATACTCTGTGCAACTCCAGATTTCTGATCCATATATATATATATATATATATATATATATATATATATATATATATATATATATATATATATATATAAAAGGTGTTTTTTATAGAGATATAGAACTTTTAAATGGAATAAAACAAAGAAGAATTTTTTAAATTGACATGAAATTTACTTTATTCGAAAGATAACCTTCTGGCATTATAATTTAAATATGACTTCAGGCATATGACGCCACGGCTGGCTCGGACGTAGTCTAATCTGGAGATCCAATTTTCGATGACTTTTTCCAAGATTTGTGGCCGTATATCGGCAATAACGCGGCGAATGTTGTTCTCCAAGTGATCAATCGTTTCGGGCTTATCGGCGTAGATTAGCGACTTCACATATCCCCACAGAAAATAGTCTAGCGGCGTTAAGTCACACGATCTTGGAGGCCAATTCACGGGTCAGAAACGTGTAACTATACGGTTACCAAACGTTTCCTTCAATAAATCAATTGTGGCACGAGCTGTGTGACATGTTGCACCGTCTTGTTGAAACCACAGCTCCTGCACATCATGGTTGTTCAATTGATGAACAAAAAAGTCAATAATCATGGCTCTATAGCGGTCACCATTGACTGTAACGTTCTGACCAGCATCGTTTTTAAAGAAGTACGGACCAATGATTCCACCAGCCCATAAAGCACACCAAACAATCAGTTTTTCTGGATGTAACGGTGTCTCAAGATACACTTGAGGATTATCATCACTCCAAATACGGCAGTTTTGTTTATTGACGTATCCATTCAAACAAAAGTGAGTTTCATCGCTAAACAAAATTCGCTTATGAAAATCGGGATCAACGGCAATCTTGTTTTGGGCCCATTCACCGAATCTACGCCTTGCTAGGTGATCGTGTGGCTTCAATTCTTGCACGAGTTGGATTTTGTAAGCACGCAAACCAAGATCTTTCCGCAAATCTTCCATAAAGTGCATGGACACATATCCAATTCCTGTGCACGATGGCGGATAGACTGATTCGGGTCTTCCTCTACGCTACGCTCTACAGCAGCAATGACTTCTTCTGTACGCACTGTACAATGTCTCTGTAGATGCGTATTGTCTTTTAGAGTAAACGTGGTGCGAAAACGTTCCATAGTTAATCGAATTAATTGCTCTGATGGACGATTATGTTGACCGTAAAATGGACGTAGTGCGCGATACATATTTCGAACAGAACCATGATTTTCAAAATAAATTTGCACAATTTGGAAGCGTTGTTCAGGCGTCAGTCTATTCATGTTGAAATGCCAAACCAAACCTAAACATAAATCACTTGACAGCTGACAAAATGGCCGCCAGTTAAAAAAGTGTTGCCAACTTAAAGTTCTATACCTCTATAAAAAACACCCTTTATATATATATATATATATATATATATATATATATATATATATATATATATATATATATATATATGGATGCAATTTTACTTCTAGAGTAGATTGTACCGCAATCGAACATTACATTCTGCTTAATGAATACTTTAATTTAAATTTGAATTATGTTCATTTAGTGAATATGGTTCTATGCCAACAAGTAGGTCAAATATTGTCTTTTTCAAGTTTTTAAAATTTTTTTGTTGCTTAATATAGTTTAGTAAAGAATTACATATTTTAATGCACTGATAATAAGCACTTCTTCACTCATAACCAGTCTATGTTTAGAATATATATTATCCATTGTTCGTGTTGGATATATCTTTTGCGCCTCACTATTTACAAATAAGTGCTTATTTTTAACAAAAAACGATATACATTCCTGTATGTAAACGGCATGAATGATAAGTAGTTTATGTTCCTTAAATTTACCCGGTTTGCTAATGGCAAAGATCAGCGTATGGATTATAAATAATTCACACAGTAATACTCCATGGAAATTAGATCAAAAAAGAGCTGTTTTGTTAACAAAAATGTAATATTGGTTTTTTTGCTGGAATGTGGTCATTTCGGCATCCTATGAAAATATCTCGAAGGTAACTCTGAAAGACCTGTGCATAAAAAATGGCGGACCAAAAATGGTCACGATTCTCTGTTATTTGAGTTTATCTCGAAAAGTAAAAGTTGTATCGAAAAATCTTTCAAACAAAAGTTATAGAGAATTTAAAAAACCAATCGACTCATATAATATAAGTTATAGGTGGCGCCACTAGTTAGCGAGATATATTTTTTTTTCGAAAAAATTTACAATTTTTGTTTTTTTTTTTTAAAAGAAGACGTTTATTAACAAATTACCAATTTTTAAAATTTATCTTAAAAATGTTAAAAAAAAAGTATGTCAAAACCTGGAATCTGTAAGTTTTTTATTTTCCGAGAAATTCGAAGTCAAATTTGAAAATTCAACCTCAATTTTCCGCTTTCCTAATTAAGATACAATGCTCAGTTTTAATGGAAATTTTTTGTATTGTTTCATATTTTGAAGATCTTTTTAAAAAAAAATTCAATCGTGGGCCGAGAAATTTTGCAAAAACCAATTTTTGCACCAAAAAAAAATGCGATAACTTTTCACCGGATGGAAATAAAAATTTTTTTATGCGTGCATTGGATTTAGATGTATCATTTCCGATCTCAAAAAAAAAATTAATTTTGGATGAAAAAAACGTTATTTTTTTCAAAAATTCATAATGGAGTGGCAAATGAATATTAAGGGCTCAAATTTGCAGAAAATGCTTTTTAATACTTGTTCTTTACCTGTGAATTTTTTGGATCCAAGAAATGCACTTTCATACGATCTGTGAACCTTCAGAAATTGGACCGAATCTAATCGAAAATCGCTGCTGTAGGCCGCTGTCGGCGGGTTGCCATACCTCAGGCGCATTATTCATTGGCGGTTCAAGGAAACTTATGCATCACAAGTAATATTTATAATATTGATGTTGTTTTATTAATTCATATGATAGTAACAATTTGTTTAGTCATATTAGTTATTAATTTGTTTATTAACAAAATTTTTACAAAAAATTACAGAGAAAATCATACAAATATTCAATTATATATTACATATTATACTGTTTTTTTTTCCTTTATATTATTACTACCTAATAGTTTATTAACAAAATTTCTATAAGCAAATCATATAAAAATATAATAATAATATATAATACGTCATATAAATATTTAATAATACATTAAAATTACTCGCGAAATCATACAAATACAATATATCAATTATACATTTATCTTTCTTCATTCATTTTTCGTAAAAATTTTGTTAATAAACTGTTAGATAATAATAATATAAAAGAAAAAAACAGTATAATATGTAATATATAATTGAATATTTGTATGATTTTCTCTACAATTTTTTGTAAAAATTTTGTTAATAAACAAATTAATAATTAATATGACTAAACAAATTGTTACTATCATACAAATTAATAAAACAACATCCATATTATAAATGTTACTTGTGATGCATAAGTTTCCTTGAAGCGCCAATGAATAATGCGCCTGAACTCTGGCAATCCACCGACAGCGGCTTGCAGCAGCTATTTTCGATTAGATTCGGACGAATTTCCGAAGGTTCACAGATCGTATGGAAGTGCATTTCTTGGGTCCAAAAAATTCACAGGTAAAGTACAAGTATTAAAAAGCATCTTCTGCAAATTTGAGCCCTTAATATTCATTTGCCACGCCATTATGAATTTTTAAGGAAAAAACGTTTTTTTCATTCAAAATTATTTTTTTTTAGATCAGAAATGATACATCTAAATCCAATGCATCCATTAAAAAAAATTTATCTCCATCCGGTGAAAAGTTATCGCAATTTTTTTGGTGCAAAAATTGGTTTTTGCAAAATTTCTCGGCCCAAGATTGAAAAAAAAAATTTTGTAGTAGATCTTTAGTATATAAAACAATACAAACAATTTCCATTAAATTGAGCATTGTATCTTAATTAGGAAAGCGGAAAATTGAGGTTAAATTTTCATCTTTGACGTCGAATTTCTCGGAAAATAAAAAACTCACAGATTCCGGCTTTGACATACCTTTTTAAAATGATAATGTCTTGTTTTTTTAAAACAAAAACCGTAAATTTTGCCGAAAAAACAATATATCTCGATAACTAGTGGCGCCACCTATAACTTATATCATATGACTCGATAAGTTTTTTAATTCTCTACAGCTTTTGTTTGAAACATTTTTCGATTCAAATTTTACTTTTCGAGATCAACTCAAAAAACTGAAAATCGTGACCATTTTTGGTCCGCCATTTTTTTTTTGCACAGGTTTTCCAGAGTTACCATCGAGATATGTTTTATAGGATGCTGAAATGAACACGTTCCAGCAAAAAAAAAAAACAATGTTACATTTTTGTTACTGACGAAAGTATGTTTTCAATGGAGTATAAGTTATATATGTGTTTCGTTTTGACTGCTATATTTTTAAAATTTGCCACCTTCTTTATGTTTAGCTATTTAAAATGCACTGCTTTGTTTGATATTAACTCAATTTTTAAAGATTTATTATTTTATCCACCTGTGTCTATGGCAGATTTTATACATATCTATGCTTTTAATGTACCATTTGAATTGCAACCTCTACTTTTTTAATACCCCAGCCGCCACTGGTTTAATGCCATAATGTCAAATAGATCTAAGTTATTTGCATCATATTTACCATCTTTCCAATCTCATTTACGCGGTAGTTATTAAAAAGTAAATCTCTTCCCAGTAATAAATGTTATTTTCAAAATTAACCCTTGAATACGATTCTAGAATTCTCTTATGATATGTTCAATTTTATCACATCGCAAGATTATAATTTAAAAATTTGCCATAAAAATATTATATGGCATAACCAATCCTATTCGTTAAAGTGATAGATAAATCTTTATGGAGTTGATTGCTGTTATCTTTGCATTTCCTAGTGAACTAAAATGCAAAAATGTAAGTATTTGTACATATGTTTAAAATATTTATTTGAAACCAATTTATATATTTAAAAAATGCTATTAAAGGCTATTATAATACGTTGTTTATTTGAAAATAAATGATACATTAGGCGTCAATTATGTGTGCGCCGTAGCAAGACAAAGGCAAACTAGCTAGAAAATAAAATTGATCAGTAAGACTTTGTCATTAGAATGAGGAATGGAACTTATGTATCTACCTGTTAAATTGTTTGAAAACTTGAAACAAATCTTTTATCGCGCAACAGTGAAACAGAGACAAAAGACTAGTGGATTACAATCTTCACAGTCTTAGTGTCTTTGTTGCTCCACCCTCATACATTGCACGTTACCTCCATTTCACATTCTACACATTGATTATTTGCTGTTGCTATTATCTTTTCTTACCTCATTGTTTATTGGGGCTCCCTCAACAAAAACACTACACAGAAATAAAATGCTTGCAAAAACTAGTTTCATTTTTGTCTTTTTTGGATATTTTACTTAATATAAATTACTACTTTACAATAGTAAGTTCACATTGATTCTGCAGTATTTCTACACAAATTTATCTAATCAGTTGATAAAAGTACCTATCTGACGATTATTTTTCGAGACATAAATACGAGTTATATATTTCTTTACAAAATTATGATCTCACATTGCACAAACTTTTTCACCTTATTTCAATTAACCAGAGTTGCAGTTTTAAGTAGTTTTAAAGTTTGCATTTGCACGCCCACATTTAAATTGGACAATAGAATAGAAGAAAAAAATTCTATTTATTGAAAAAATAGGTTACAGAATTTTTAATTACGAGGGTGATTTGATAAGTCAGCGACCTTACTCGAGAAATAAAAAATCCTTTTGAAAAATAATCTTTATCAAACGTATCAAAATACTTCTTCTCCTAGATAATATCTAAAATTCAATTCTTCACATTGGGGAACATAAAGTAGTCACTAGGTGCTAAATCTGGCGAATAAGGCGGATGAGGAAGTAATTCGTAATGTAATTCTTGCAATTTTGATTTTGCAATTACACTCGAATAATGACTGATGCACTATCGCGGTGAAAGAGCACTTTTTTTGGCCAGATGTAGCCGATTTCTCTTCAGTACAATATCAAATCGATCCAATAGTGAAGATTAATATTTACATGAAATCGTCATTCCCTTCTGAAGGTAATCGATTAATATTATGTCGTGTGAATACCAAAAAACTGTGGCAATGATTTTGCTGACATCCCCACAATACTTCTTAAGCTACCCAAACAGCACAAATACGTCTTAAAGACGTCCATAAAACGTTTGATTTGAACATTCAGGATATCTTATGGATGTCCATAAAAGACGAATGACGTCCATAAGACGTTATATAGACGTCTTATGTTACAAAAGGTAACGTCTTTAAGACATTTGTTTACAACGTCTTATGGACGTCCCTTCCCAACATTAAAACAACATATTCCACCAATAAAATTATGTATATTAAAAAGGGTCCCTTTAATTTTTTTGTTTGTCTTGTTTACAAAGTCAAACCGTAATTATTCAAAAGCCCAAGAAATAACTTTAATTAAGAAAAAATCAAGAGCAAAATATACACTACCATTTTAAATAACTACAAGTTCCGCGTGAATAATTTGCTTTAAAAAATATCTTCAACATAATCTCTTTATACAAAAAAATACATAACTTAAGCATAATGTAAACTTTTTCTAATTTGAAATTTAAGAAGTGAGGTAGAAGAGCAAATATTTTCAGAACTACTACTGTTGGAACTATAAGTGAATCTATCAAATTTAAGCCTTAGTTTATCCCTTCGATATAATAACTCTAAAAGATAGACTATCAACAAAATAAAAGTTTATTGAAATAAAAGTACACAAATCTTTAAATAGTTTTAAAAACAAGAATTTTTATTTAGTCGAATAACAAATCTGGTCTGATGCCCTTTTCAGCCATGTTTAGATTGAAATTTCCTCATTCTTCCGACTTTTTGTCAGTCATGTTGTCTCTGTAGATCCTAATAACAAACTGATTTTAATTTTATAGCATAAAGTTTATCATTTGTGGGAGTAAATTTTTTGATATTTTTGCGAATTTTTATAATTGTCCTATACTATAGACTCGTGACTTATGCTATTTCAAGGTTAATATGTATAATGAAAAACAGAACTTACTCATAATAAGTCTCGCCAAGTTGGAATCGTAGAACTTTCTCTTTCCTTTTCGTACTAGTCAACTGTACATGGTAATTTTACAAGCTCGCTTTACAAAGTTATAAATGCTCCCTACTCCCAGTTTTGAAATTTCTAAAACCTTAAACAAAATTACTTCTTATAATTAACAAAACTCTATTTTCTATGTTCTTTAATATAAACCAATCATCAGGAACAAAATAAATCTTACAGGTTTCATTAGTGAAGCACTCCATAAACAAACATTTTGCCTTCCACTTCATTAGTAATATTTCTTGTAATATTTAGGACCGGGTCTGGATGAGCTGTGCAAGTCTTTTTCGCACAGATAATATTTTTGAAGATTTCATTTCATACTTCTAATAACATTGAGTTACTACAAAAATATAAGCGGTAAAGCATTCTAGAATTTCCTGTAACACAACCTATAAATAACGTTACTGTTTTTCCTAAGTACATATGATTCTCGATCTTACCTTAAGTATTACATAAACACGAATAAAAAAGATTTTCAGAGGCACATAGATAAATCAACTATTTTAATAAAATTCTTTCAAAAGCTAAATTTCATAGGGAAGGAAATGCTTTTTAGTTTTTATCAACTAAATTATACACAACTGTATTTATTTTCATATAAAATGTAGTATGTAGACTTTTAAAAGATATCTTAAAGACGTTGTATATAGACGTCTTATGGACGTCTTTAAAACAACGTCTATAAGACGCCTTATTTATGTCTTAAGACGTTCAGACATAATCTGGATATAAAAATGACGTCTATAAGACGTCTAGTGCTGTGTGGGTATTCTTCAGTTTCTCTTAATAAGCTCAAAAAACTCATGTTTCTCCATGATCATGAAGAAGCAACGCCTCCATTTTTGCTTTTGGGTGTTACTTTGTTGTCTAAACGCGAATCGATCTGTGCTTTCCGGTTTACAGTCAGCCTGCGAAACCGCTAGACTTGTGTGATGTTCCCGAAATCGCTACAGTATACGATATTTTCATAAAGCAGGGACCATAACAACTTCGGGCGAAGCGTATCCAAGTATAAATCTACCCTGCTAGATCGTAACATGATGCGTGATTGGTCCTGTAACGAGCGCGATCGGGATTTGTCTCCACCAGATCGTTTTTGCTGTCAGAAGAGGTAGACTTAGAACGTGAAAACCGTATTTAAGTTTTGTTCTACCTTACTGAACCGCAACGCAGGTGGTGCGGTGAGAGTCCAACCTAAATCACCCAACCAGATAGGAAATCTGGCCGCCTCACCTTTCTTCTCGCTCGCCGGGGCAGAGGGGGAGGGATGATAATTTGGTTTAATTTCTTCCACTTACTTCGGAAATTGAAGTAAAGTTTGCTTCCAAAAATAAGCATTTGTCGGCTATGTATAAATGCATGATGAAGGTTGAGCTTGGAATGCTCCAAGGTTGAAATCATTAAAGATCAATTACGTGTAAACTAATTAGTACAGTGAATAATATTTAGCTAAGGGGTGACTTGCAAGTATTTGGGTTTATTGGCCTTTTTTGTTGTGATTTTCGCAAAGAAATTTGTAATAAAAATTTCCGCAGTTGTACAACTTAACAAGTAATATATCTTATAACGCAATAATTTTTTACCCACTATTTATTTTACACACATCGCATGTTCTATAACTAACTATACATATTTCTTCTTGTAATCTATTCCGTAACGTCGTAAATAGTCCATTTAATTCTCGCAAGGGATATTTCTTCTCACAGAAAATATGCCATAAGCTGCTTTTAATTCCCGCAGTTAAAATCGCTGAGGAGAGCTTGAAGATATCAGAGATAAAATTTCAAAACCGACCTTTTTCCCGGGTATTCCAACACCAAAAATCCTGAAGACAACGCGCTTTCTTGTTCTGAAATATTTCCGATAAGTGACTGGATTTTTACGCGTGACAAAAACCAGTAAGGGTAACAAGAACAGAGTATCCATCCGTCTCCGTTAGGACTACAACCTCAACCCTGGGGAAGGAACATCCTGTGTTAAATCAGCCTATATTAGATTAGCTCCTCTTTTATTTTTTTGGCATAATGCCTATGTTTCATCTAACCACAAATCCTTAATTTCAAATTTATTATATTGTACAAACGAAATCATAATTATAAAATAGTTGTGAGATACCTTTATTTTACCTCATATTGTATATTTTTTAAAATATTTATATCTAAAACTGTAATTTATGAAGTAAATAAAAAGATCAAGTGGGTTTTAATATATATTGAAAACGACAATAAAAAGTTTAAGTTACTCAAATAAACGTAATTTTGACCTCATTAATAGAGAAATAAATTTAAACTTCAAGCAAGGCAACAAACTGTTTTTATTTAGTTCTCTTTTTCTTTTATTTTCTTGATTATCCTTAAAACAATCCTAAAATTTCCTAAGCCCAGGCGCAACTATATCAGTATAAAGTCACTATATTTCTACACGCTACTTTACCGACATCGATAATATGTTCTGTAAAATACATGAACTTTTAATAAATTGTTAATAGAGGGAGCAAGCAGTAAGATCCCTCAATATTTTTCTTTTGTGAATATAACCTCAAAATAAAACTGCTCTTGATGCTTCGAGTTGTGATTTTTTCCAATTTCAAATAACTATTTTCACTGTTGTGCCTTAAAATAATTAGGCATGCCTTTAATAGTGATAACCGGGGTTCCCTGTAGTGGTAAAACAACAAGATCCAATGAATTGAAACAATTTTTTGAAGAACAGAACAAAGAAGTCCATATCATCAGTGAATACGATCAAATCATCAAAGCAGGCTTTGAAAAGAACGCTTTTTATGCCGATTCTAACAAAGAGAAGCACATAAGAGGTCTCCTGAAAAGTGAAATGCTTAAATTGATATCGCCCACAAATGTTGTAATATTGGATGCCTTAAATTACATTAAAGGGTATCGTTACGAGTTATTTTGTGGAACTAAAGCAAATAAGAGCACCCAGTGCACTGTGCATACAGAGATTAATAGAGAACAAGCTTGGAATTTTAATGAAAATAGAAAAAATGAACAAGAAAAGTACTCTCGAGAAACCTTTGATGCTTTAGTTATGAGGTATATTTGTAATTGTTAATGAGTTTGAATTTTTTTATTTGTTTAAAAGACAAGATTGTTACATCATTTTCCTTGAAAATAATGTAATGATCTTGCCTACCCACTTGGTTTTGCGAATTAGCGCATTTAGTCACGATTCATATACTATCAATCACAATAAATCCTTCAGAATAAAACTTTTTCATTATTTACGTGCACATATATTAAACACTAATTGTAGACACTGAAGATCAAACCTGGTTCACTAAAGCCCATATTGACTTTTGGTACCTTATAAAACATTTTAAAAATTAAGGATTTTATTTTTTTATTTTAGGTATGAAGACCCTGATAAAAAGAATAGATGGGACAGTCCTCTATTTACAGTTTATCCAGATACGTCTCTAGATACCGCAGAAATCTTTTCTAGTCTATTTAAAAAAGCCCGTCCAAAACCAAATCAATCAACTCAAAATCCACCTTTAAGTTCCACAAATTTCCTGTATGATTTAGATCGAATAACAAAAAACATTACTGATGAACTTATTAAAGCAAAAAACAGTGGTGTAAGTAGGGATGTAAAAATCCCAGGATTTGAAGGAGTTAGTTTTGATGTTTCTGAAGTGAATGTCCAACAACTAATGTTATTGAGAAGACAGTATATTACATACTCGAAAATGCACACCCCTGATGTAGAGAGGATACCAGATCTGTTTTTACAGTATTTAAGGACTAGTTTGAAATAAAAATAAATGTGTAAACAGTTTTTTTTAGTTTTTTTATATAGTTCTTTATATAGGTATTTTGCCTGCATGAATAATTTTTAAATTTCATTTTTAGACTAACTAATAACAGATAGATTCACTACAAAGATTTAGGTTAAATACCTATTTGGTTATCACAGAAATTAGATATAGTTAATCATATGTATTGCTTATGATATTATAATTTATATTATATATGTTAACAAACGTACTTTTATATAGAAACATTAAGGATAGAAACCTAGAAATAATGCCTTAGAAGGGGTAAGTAGAGTAATTTTATCCCAAAAACAAACAAAATTTTCCATTATTGCTGGTTTGGTAATAAAATGATTTTTTTCCATTCTTCCATTTTAAGGTTCCAAAATTCTTTTAAGTCATTATCACTTTCAGTATTCATAAGCACTTTAACCAAATGGCAACTAAATTTGTATCAAAAGAACTTACTGCTATCACTTTGATAAGTGACTCTAAAGAATACAGCTATTGTTGTACTTGCCATTTATAACTTGGATTAGTTGTAAAGCTAGACATGTTGGTGAGTTAGTGGTTAATAGTTTACCTTAAGTGTTGTCCCTCAAATTTTAAAACTCTTTAACATAAAATACACGAATAAGAAAAAATACATTTATTACTAAACTGGCAAAATCGGACAATTTGGTTTATTTTTTCCTTTTATCGGTTCCAAGGTTTAATCTCTATCCCCCTAATTCATGTCTTAAATTGACAGTAGAAGATTTAAAACTGTCAAGTCAACTATGTTGGACAAGTTTTGGACCTTAAAAACACAGAAGACAACAATCATTTTCCTTTATTATTAAATTGGCAAAAATGAAAACTTGTTTATTATCAGAAGACAATTCTATTACCAATATCAAGGCTTTATCTCTTGGTTTTTACCCTTAATATCACTATATAAGCATTTATTTGTTGCCATATATAATACAAATCATCACAATATCATAGGCAAAACAAAAATGGACAACTAGAAGATCTAACTTCCGTAGCAACTATATCAAGTCTGTCTTAAACCTTCTTTGTTTTTATACTTAATTTTCCTATATAAAGTTTTTTTTGTCAGCATATGTAATGCAGTGTATAAAAATATTTATTATCTTATTCATTATCACTTTGAAGTACTCATAATCACTTGAACAAAATAGCAACTAAATGTTTATTTAGAAGGACAGAAAATTATCACTTTAACTTTGATCACTGATAATTGACTATTAAAAATACGGCTAATATCCTACCCAAAGATATATGAAATACTAGATTGCGCGTCCCCAACGCCGGACGTTCCCATAGTGCGAGAGAGGAAGAAGAGTAGAAGTAGTAATCTCGCTTTCTAATGGGTGGAGCATAGAAACATACATAGAATATTCTTTGCTTTGGGGTCACTTGGTTTTATGCGCTACGTAAAAGTATTTAATTTGGATCCTTTAGCTTAGATGTGTCAAATTTTAATATCCTGATTAGAGCTATGATTTCACTCTATTAAATATCTGTCTTATTTTTTTATAAAGCTAAAAGTAGAAGTTTTTCAATTTTAATGGCTTTATAAAAGGCAATGTCTACGATTTAATAGAGTCAGATCATAGTTTTATCCAAAATTTTAAAATCTTCTTGAATCGTTGGAAGTAAACAAATTTAAAAATAAAATTTTTTTATTAAAAATCAGAAAGATTTAAATAGCTCGCCTTTACTAACCCTATTTCTTGGAATTTTCTCAAATTTAAATTCACAAAATATAAGGACTGAATGGTGTGTTTTACTTATCACAATCGTAAATAAATCTACCGAAATACACTACCACAAATTCACAGAACCAACATACCATTGAGACCAATAACCAGCTCCAAAGGATCCCCAACAAGTGCACTAGCTAAGTTTCTCCTAAAAATCATACAACATTGAGAAGGTAAGACGGACATATATGTTAAAAATTTCACACACTTTTCTGAATACTATTAATAACATTTTAATCCAGAACTAGACAACAGACTAATAAGTTTTCATGTGGAAAGTCTCTATACTAATGTCCATTAGGGGAATCATTTGATATATACTGTGTTCGAAGATCGGCCGTCCGGAACAAATTGGTGTCGGAAGTGGATCAAATCCAGAAGAGGTTAGTTTAGGTTATAAAATTAAAAAAAAAAGTAAACTGAAATTGTATGCCAGTGGAAACAGAAAGCGAAAATGGAAGAACAACTTCAAACTAGTTTAAACCAGATACTGATGATGATACAAGACATGAAAACAAGCCAAGAAGATATGAAGAGAAGCCAAGAAGAAATGAAACAAGAATTGGAAGAAGATATGACGAAAAATCTAGACGATATGAAACAGGAATTAAAGACAAGCCAAGATGATATAAAACAGAACTAAAAACAAGCCTGGATGACATGAGACAGGAACTTAAAAAAAATCGAGACGATATGAAGCGCATAGAACAAGAAATGCAACAGAAGATTAGTGAAATTAGGGAAGAAGTACATGTTGAAATACAACATGAAGTGACAGGAATCTAGAAACAGGTGCAACAATTACATTTACAAATAGAGAAGGTAGCCAGTACAGGTATGATAAAGATAGATGGCGTTCCTGCAACTAGTGTGATGAAGCTACCTACCTTCGACGGCAAGGTACCTTGGCTTACCTATGTCCGTCAGTTCGAAGCCGCCGCCACCGGCAATAACTGGAAAAGGCACGTGCTCTTGTTCTAGCACTACGAGGCGAAGCTATGGAAGTCCTACGTAACATTCCTGAAGAAAAACAGAATGATTACGAGTTCATTGTTACTTTTCTGGAGATGCGCTATGGGGAAGCCCACCTCCAAGAAGTTTATAAAGCCCAACTCCAAGGAAGAAGACAAAAATACAACGAAAGTCTTCAAGAATATGAGGCGGATATAATGAGGTTAATAAATTTGACCTACCCAACATACCCAGAAGAAATAAAGCAAGAGTTAGCAGTGAATAGTTTTATTGAAGGTTTACGCGACCCAGAAACAAGTCAGACACTAAGAATGGCCAGACTGAAGAGAATTTCCGAGGCTCTTGCTTATGCCCTTCAGTTTGAAACAGCTAAACAGACCTCAAGGAACAAAGAACGAATCATAAGAAGAGTCAGTGTTTCCCGGGATTATCGTAAGATTAACGAGAAAACTTTCATGAGGCTTATGGGGGAGTTGCTAGAATTTTTGAATGAAGGGAAAACACAAGATAACAAAAATGCAAGGTTTCGTAGCAGAAATAGAATTCGTTGTTGGAAGTGTGGTCAAGAGGGACATCTACAAAGCCAGTGTACTCACAATACTGTTTCTGACAGAGGCCCTGATGTCTATCGGCTTCATATTGCTAATATAGGTGATGATATTCGAAGAAGCGACTTGGAGAAAGTCTTTGCTCCTTATGGTGAACTTAAGGAAGTCTGGTTAAGTAATAGTATTCCCTGTTTTGGATTTGCTGTTTACAAAGATAAAAGAGATGCTGCAGTTGCTGTCAAGGCTTGCGATGGAGTTGAAGTATGCGGTTGTCGCATTAGAGTAACTTATGCCAGACCGAGAAGAAGGGGTCAAGGTCGCTGGTACCGTCCAAATACTATGCATTGTTACCAGTGCGGAGACAAGGGCCACTTTTATAGAGATTGTCCGAAAATTACTGTTGGTGGAGACGACAGTAGAAAGGACAATTCCAGAAGACATAGAAGGAGTACTTGTGGCGACCGAGGAGAACGTGACGAGAGGGACCATGACCGCGAATGGGACTACGGAAGAAGAACGTTGTACGGGTCATCCTCGAGAAGGTACGTTGAGAGGGACCGCGGCGGTAAAAAAAAAACTCCTAGCCATTCTTGGAAAGGTACAGAGAGGACTACAAAAGAAAGCGACAAAACGAAGATCCGTTATGACGTCAAAGCCGATACTGGTGGATTCATGATTGGTGAAAGAGTTTGGTTGTACAATCCGAAAAGAACCAAAGGGCGTTCACCAAAGCCTTAAAAGTCATGGGAAGGTCCGTACAACTTAGTGACTCGACTAAACGATCTGGTATACCGAATTCAAAAAAAGCCCTCATGCGAAGATGAAAGTCGTGCATTTGGAGAGATTGGCCCATTATCAAGATCAAGAAGGTTGGAAGGGGGGCAATGTTACGAAGTTTGTAGCGTTTTATATTTCATAGTATTAGTTTGTGTTCGTCGTTTGTAGGGTTGTAGGAATATTTTCTACGAGTTCGTAATTTATTTAAGTAATTTTACTTTTGTTAATTTCCTCAGGAGACGACTATGAAAGAAGGTCTAGAACTTTTTAGAGAATTCGATTTCCTTATTTTTAACATGAAACGCCTATGATGGAAGGTCTAGAAATCGCCGGATTATTCCTTTTTCTTATTTTGATTATTATGGAAATCCTTCTAGAGAATTAGGGAATCTTCCGGTATCGACCAAAAGGGTATATAAAGGGTCGAGATCTGCTTTCTCTGTCAGTATATTCTGAGAGTTCGTCGACGCCACTTGAATTAATTTGACAAGTGTTACAATTAAGGTTGACAATAAAAAGCTTTCAAAATAACAGAGTGTATTAAATAATACAGTGTGTGTTCGAAGATCGGCCGTCCGGAACAATATATATATATATATATATATATATATATATATATATATATATATATATATATATATATATATATTTATACCAAGTAACATTTTTCTATTTAAAATACAAGTTCTTATTGGACCGGATACTCCTTATATTATCCGTCATATTGTTACGGCATGAGATCCTTTAAAAAACCCTTTTTTTTATTACTTTCGCGGTAAAATTAATTTATTTCTCCATTTTTTTTTACCTCCATTCTTTTCAGTCCCTCTGTTTATTGTTATCCCATTCTTCTCCGAAGCTGTCCTGTTATCTTTTAATCTGATCTTACTTCTCGAGGCACTTTTTCAATTTAGATGTATACAAATTACAATAAAAGACGACGTAACATTTCATTTAACAATAAGAGAAGGTACTTCTTAGAAATTATTATTAATCGTTATGCTGCACGAAAAATCATTAATAAAAAGGATGATGGGCACGACCGATAAATAACGTCTCAATATTACAATTAGAACATTTTTTTTAGAAAATTACTTTACCGAGTGTAATCAATTTGATACCCAGTAATTTCGTTCTGCTGAGATATATCCTATTTGATAAATAAAAATTTTCGAAATAACGACATAATGGTGTGAACTGGACTAGTCTAACCAGGCGCGGAGCCTAGAGGGGTGGCGGTGGGAGCGATCGCCCCCCCCCCTCCCCCCAAGAGCTTTGAGTTCAGGAAAATATACCCGATTTTACATCTTATACTATAGTTTATTCAAGAACTAGAGAGAGTAATAAATCATTTGTGACCCTTTTTTTCTTCGCAAATTACCTGTGTTCTTTAGTCCGGTATGGAAAAATCTGTTAGATACATATATTTTTCATAGGAATGGATTAGAAATTTTATAATCAAAAACACCGATCTATAATAATGGACTATTTAGGTTGGATAACAATAGATATTTGGTAGTGTAAAGCGTTAAAAAGGATTTTAATTCTTGTTATAAGCGTCGGAAAGAGGTTTATTTTATCACTAAGTATTTATGGCATAGAATATTATTTCGGTAATAAACTTAAAATAAAAAATTTTTATTATTTTATTTCTTATAATTTTTTAATAATTCACATACATTACAAAATATAGATAATTTTGACATATTTAACACAAATCACAACTGTATTTTTATTATTTTTCATTTTCGCATAAAAACCGTTTTAGGCACATTCAGACTAATTCAGACTAAAACATACCCTTATTCTCTCAAAAAATTCTAAGTTATAATTTAAATACTTACAAAATACCCATTGTCAAAAATACAAAAAGTTAAACATATATAAAAAATAAATTCGTCCATATAATATTAAAATTTTTTTGGGGCTATCGGTCATTTTATTATTAATTAAAACCATTTTTAGGACATTTGACGTTTCAGTTTATTTATATTTTAAACCATCTGCACAGTTACAATTAAACACTAAAAAGGGATTCAAATGCAATTAATTTTTATATGTTACAGTTAAAATTAGACCTACTTATTTTTATTTCTATTGCACTGACATCTTAATTTAATTTACTTTATTATATGGAAATCCGATAGCCCCAAAAAATAAAATAAACGAGTTAATTCTACACGCTTAAGAAAAAGACACAAATACAATAATAAAATAATAAAAAAATTATGGTTAATTGGAATTAAATATATATAAAATTAAAGAGTGAGACACACTAAAATAAAAATATATAAAAAAAATATATAAACAAACATTAAACAATAAAATAAAACAAAAACAAAAATTTAAATAATAAATTGTGTTTACACTGGTAAATATTAAGTATCTAATTCGTAATCAATGAAGCTATCTTCGCTCAAATTAATTAAAATTGGTTCCTCTATTCCACTGATCATGAGATCGAGTTTTCACATTTTGATTTATTCTTTTATTATATGGATTTTCCCCAATTTTCCGCAGTAACTGTATTCAAAAAAATTTTTCAAAAATTCAGTTAAATTACTAATTTTGTAAGTTGTGTTTTTTCTAGCAACTCTACCTTTTACTTGAGAGAGATATTTCTTTCTCCAACGGACAGTTTCCGGACGATCTGTAAGAACAGATTTCCTATCTGGTTTTTCCCAGCAAAAATTAAGTTCTCTGAGCAATTTCCGAAGCTCAGTTCCTTTAATTTCAAGTAAATACCGATCTTCATTGATTTTAGTTAGAATTTTGTCGACGGTTGGGATCTGCTTCTCATAATAAAATGTATGTACAACTTCTTTTATTCCACTTTTCATCTTCTCTTCTGAGGTTTTTCGTCTGCCTGTGATCGAGTGTGGCTTGGGAGTACTAACAATTTTCCTCCTTCAGTATTCGGTACGTAGTAGATGTTAAAACTCCTGTCATGTTGGAACACATCTCAACATTATTATCTAGATATTGATATCTTAAGGCATCATAAACATTCATCGTAATAAGTTTTTCGTTGAGGAAAAAATGCCTTGGTTTAACGATTTTGGAGTACATATACAGGTGCAAACCATATCTTTTGGGTATCTCACTAATCTCAAATAATATATAAAAACCAGCGCAAACAAGACAAATCCCTAAGGACACACAGTAAGGTGTACTTTGCTCACTGACAAAAATTAAATTAAACTATCAGAAATTTTATTGTTGGAGGAAATTTATGAAAGCTTATAATATTTAAATATAATTAGATTTACGGCAGTCCTCAGTTACCTGCCGCACTGGTACATGTACGTTAGAGATTTCAGTAACAGTTTTATTACTCTCTTTAGTTCTTGAATAGAGTATAGGAATTTGTATGCTTGCGATCGTCCCCCCCCCCTTCCCAAGAGCTCAGAGGTAAGATTCTGCCTTCTATATTAGGAATATGTATGCTGCTGGCACTCCCCTCCCCGTTGACAACTTGTTTTTCTTGCCGCCCCCCAAGAGCTTTGAATTCAGGAAAATAGACCCGATTCTGCCTCTTATACTAGGAATGTGTATGTTGCTGGCATTCCCCCCTCTTCAAGAGCTGCAAATTCAGAAAAATAGATCCGACCCTACTTTTTACACTAGAATGTTTCCGGTGCCCCCCCCCCCCCCCGTCGACAACTTGCTTTCGCTTGCCATACTGTACTTTTGTGATATCACCGCCTCCCCCCCAAAGAGGGATGCTGAATCCGCCCCTGAGTCTAACTGGGACTTAAGTACGAAATATGTATTATAAAATGTAAGAAAACAAAAAGTCTAGTGTTTAGGTTCTTCTTCTAAGCTTTTATTATTGGACTTTGAATCCAAATGCGGTTATAACTGGAACGATAACTTATTAAATGTGAATGATCTTTTTGTCATATAATTTCTTTGATAGACTGAATGGGAAAAGGGCATATTGATATAAATCAAATTTTTAAAAATGTTGTCTGATCTCTGACCATAGTAGATTTCACTTCAATGACAATAAAAGGAGAGGGATTTATTCGAGATTTGCGAAATAATTCTCATACCAATCATTCGATACTTCCGTTATTTTTTTTTTAAGTTTACAAATCGTATATTTTTATCGTATTTTAAGTACGAATGTCCCCCGATAGGGAATGTCATTTTTATAGATTCTACCCGTTTAATAGTTTGAATCACATAATGAATGAATCTAAACATTGTAAAGTTGTTGTTTTGACCACCCGCAGAATCACAAAAAATATGCATGTTTCATCTGTGCATCTAGATTATTAACGATGAAATCAAAAAGCAACGTAGCAACTCCATCTGATCCTTTGTTGGCAAAATGTTCAGGGTAAATATAAAAGAGGGACATGCCAAATGAAAGAATGGTATGTTAAATGAATACATACTAAGTTGTCGCAGGTAATAGACGTCGCAAGTTGGCACATTTAGGAGATATATATTTTTCTGGAAATCTAGTGCAATTGCTACAAAATCTTCGGTAGATCTTGCTTTATTCTTTGCCTTCCTTTTTTCGTCATAAAATGTTTGAGCCTTCCTCTCATGCACTTCGTTTTCTACTTCTAATTTCCTTATTTCGTTTTCTAAGTTTCCTTTTTTTCTCATTTTACTCACTTCTGCTGTAAATCCATCACATGCGCTGCAAGTGTCACTACGTGGAAAACCAAAACTTTAATTCATTTTGATATTAAAAATAATTCTGTGTTTCATAAAAAACTTTTACACTGGGAAACCATTCATGAAACATTGTGTACATTTTTTTTAATGTTTAGGCTCTTCAGTAGGTATAGCTTTTTCGTATCTTTAATACTATAATGTGCCAACCTTCCTTTAAACGAGTTTATGTGATCTATAATTTTAGCATAAGTATCGTTAGGTAATTTTTTAATTAATTTAGCATATTTACCGCGTTAGTCTTTTGGTGTTAAATCCGTATTTTTTAATGCTTCTTGTAAATGTTCTAATTTACCTTTGGAGATTCCGTGAATTCTTAATAAAGCTCTACTACACACAGGTATTTCCTTCACAACATGATCTCTTTTTACCCTTACCTTGTATGCATAAGAACTATTGTGATACAAAGCTTCAGCTTCGGGTTTTTGAGATATGCGCCTTTGAACAGGTATAACAAAATCAAACCACATAGATGTTCATCTTGCCCATTCATTTGATTAAAGTTAAATAAAATTTCACTACGTTCTTAATCATTGATGGTTTCAAAGCATTTTAACCTTTTGCAGTTGCATGGTTCTCCTTGTTTATGTGAAGACAACTTCATCTCCTTTCTTGGGTTTCAAATCACTTACAACACTTTCGGAACTCATGCTTTTGAAGTGAACAAAACAGGCAACTGTCACCACACTTTGTAATGAAAATCGATCTAGCTACGCCTGGGTTCTCTTCTCCCTCCTCCCCCATGTAAGGACAGTTGCGGATACAGTCTCTCTCTTTGAGAAGGGCGTTGATATCACAAAAATACAGTATGGCAAGTGAAAGCAAGTTGTCGACCGGAGGAGAGACGTCAGAAGTTCTATTTTTAAATCTCTTGGGGGGGGGGGCGATGTCAAGCAAACGCGAGTTGTCGCTGGGGGGTTGGGGATGACCACAACATTCATATTCCTAGAGTACGAGGCAGAGTCGGGTCTATTTTTCTGAATTCGAAGCACTTGGGGGGCGATAGTTCCCACCGCCCCCCTCCCCTTGGATCCGCCATTGTATAAGGAATCGTAAGAAAATACGCCTCCCGCCTCAAACTCTTATATAATTTATGGATGACCTCTAAATTTCTTAATCTTACGTTTGGCAAAGACATATCGAGATCACTGTCACCTACCCACTATAAATAAACTAGAAAAACTAAAATCACATCAACAACCGACTCTACCTGAAACACCTTCAAGAAAAACCATCATAAACTTATCTTCAAGAATACTGCCCGTTCTAGACATCATGAGCTCTGTAGAATCTATACAAGTCGACGAAAACCATTCCGACGAGTTTAGGTGGAAAATAAAATCAACTTTGGAAGACAAGAAAAATCCAGTTCAAAATCTCTCCAAGCTAGAAGCATCAGCCTTGAAAGAACTTCGTAAGGATGAATCCATAAAGATTTTACCAGCGGACAAGGGAAATGCAACGATGAAAATGAACATCGTAACGTACGGCCAAAAAATCGGAGATATCCTGGAAAAAGGAAAATATAGACAATTACCTCGTGACCCCACTAAATCTATAGAGTCAAAAATCTACAGAACACTAAGGAAATGCCAAGACCATATACCTGACAACCTACGATCGGCGCTCACACCACACTACAGTAAGCCACCACATCTTTACGGACTAACAAAAATTCATAAAACGAACATACCATTGAGGCCAATAACCAGCTCCAGAGAAGCCCCAACAAATGCACTGGCGAAGTTTCTTTTAAAAATCATACAAGCTTTAGAAGGTAAGACGAATACATATGTTAAAAATTCCACACATTCCGTGAACATTATCAGTAGCATCAATCTAGAGCCAGAGGACAGACTAATAAGCTTTGATGTGTGTGGATACTACTTTATCAGATCGAACCACGTTACCACTAGACGGAGTGATGGATCTTGTGGAGTGTTGCTTGCGTAGTGCTTACTTTCAAGTAAAGGACAGGTTCTACGCTCAGGACGACGGGCTTCCGATGGGTTCTTCACTCTCTCCAGTCGTCGCCAATATATATATATATATATATATATATATATATATATATATATATATATATATATATATATATATATGGAATGGTTCGAAACTCATGCCATAGAAACGGCAACAGTAAAACCGAAAGTCTGGTTGAGATATGTCAATGATACCTTCATCGTATGGAAGGGCAATGATCAAGAATTTAATGATGTCTTGAAACATTTAAATAACATTCGACCTACAATTAAGTTTACCATGGAAAAAGAGGTAAATGATCAATTGTCTTTCCTAGATGTCATGGTGAATCACTCAAAAGAAACTATTAAAACTTCAGTATACAGAAAGCCAACACATACTGGACAATATCTTAATCATAGTTCCAATCATTCTGTTGTAACAAAACGGAGAATTATACGCAACCTCTATAATCGCGCTATATCTATATGCAATAATGCCCATTCATTGGAAAAAGTGGTGGCAAATGTTAAATCCGATTTACAACAGAGTGGTTATCCTTTGAAACTAATTGACGATGTTATAAATAACTGTAGAACAACGAACACTGGACAGCAAGAAACACATTCCTTCTTCACAATTCCGTAGATTAAGGGAACTTCGGAGAAAATAAGACGAATTGCCAGTAGTTATAATATAAAAACGGCCTTTAAATCAGGAAATACACTTAGAGCTCATTTAACAAAAACAAAACCAAAAAGCACCGATAAGAAAGAATGTGTTTACAAAGTTCCATGTGAGTGTGGTGAAATGTATATTGGAGAAACCAAACGACCACTAGAAGTTAGAATTAAATACCATAAAACTCATACACAAAAAGGGGAAACGTCTAGATCAGGTATTGCAGAACACGCCTGAGATAAACAACACCATAAAAAATGATCTGAGGCTGCGGCAATATATATGAAACCATCATGAAAAAAAGAAAATTCCTAGAAGCACCTTACATTAAAAACAATAATGGAATCTTCAGTAAACCGAGTGTTGAGATACCGAATCTTTGGCAACCACTACTTTGTAACATCAAATCATTGTGGTGTGTACAGTGAAGCGAAACTTTGCGATTCAGTGGACATAGGCCCTATAAACGCTCGTAGTCTTAAGACAAAACATTCAGTTTATACTTGATAACGATTAGAGATACAACCTAATCGAAACGTCGTAAAAATAAAGAAAAATAAAGAGAATGCAAGTCCGACAACTACATTTTAATCAATCAAACATTGTCTACAACCTTCAAATTACCCACAGTGTTGCCAAATTAGAATGTTTACTTACTAGATCTAGAAGATTTTGAAGCTCCCTAGAGGGATTTTTAGAGGAAAATATGTACCTATAGAGGACTATATTTAATCGTGACAATGGAATATTTTATTTATGCTTATATACATAAATTCAACAATAAACAACCATCTACTGATTCTAGAACAACATAAGTGATGTATGAGTATAGACCAGTAGGGTCAATATTTAATTATTGTAAATAAAAATGTGTGGAATTAAATGATGCGACTCTTGATCTAATGATAATGGGTTCGCATCCCAGTAGCGTAAGCTTTTTCTCCTTTTTTTCTCTTCCTTTTTAATTTACTCGCAAGATAATTACCAAATGGTAAACAATATTGATTAACAATGACAAATTAATTATAAAATAGAATCTAGAGGTAAAATAGTTTCAAAGATGGTAATCTAGGAGGTTGTGAAAATGCAGCTAGAGTTCTAGTTCTCTCATCGGGCAACACTGACTACCTAGCTAGCTTGCCCCAGTCGGATTATACCAAGCATAGTATTGCCCAACTTGAATAAAGTATAAACATTTTATCATCTACCTTTAAATTTTAAATTTAATTTTGGTTTTTAAAATTAAGAATCGGCCACAGCTAAAAAAAGCCAAATCAAAACCCTTATGGGTCGTAATCCATCGGCTGTTCTAAATTATAAATCTACTCCAAAAATATATATTTAAAATACCCAACAGAATTTCAATATTCAACTAAAATTTATCCACTGCAAAAACCTCCATTTTATTTGAAATAAGATCAGCAGATTTTGATCTCACAATTAGTTATATTTAATAATTTTAGTAGTTTAGTAAGGGCATAGAGAAGGCATGGTTCTTCTATAGTATATATCAATTATCTGCTTTATTTGGCGAAAGACTAACTTGAAATTGTTTACTCATATTTATTGGAATTAAAAAGTTTGGCAGTATCACCTGGTTTTATATTGAATTGCACATGACAAATTTGAGAATCGCTTAGAATATCTAAAGATAAATAATTTATTGCCATGCAATTTATTATTTTTAATTGACGCTTTTAACAAAATAATGCATATTGAATTTATAGATTTGATATTAATCTTAAAATCTATTAATTTATTACCCTATTTATCGACCTTGTCATTTTATTTACCTTTGTTTAATGTTTTTTTACCTTTCTTAAAACATTGCAAATCCTTGAAATTTTGCAAATTAAAATTTTGTTTCCTAATTTGCCAACATAGTCTGACAAAGAGTAGGTACAGTGGACAAAATATTTATTAGATCTGCAGGAGGGGGGAAGGGGAAGGCAGGGGGTGGAGAGGGCGAGGCAGGAAGAGAGGGAGCGGGGGAGAGGGAGACAGAGGAAGAGGGATAGGGAGGAAAAGAGACCCGGTAGAACTAAAAACAATGCTAAAAGAACTGAATAAATGTCAGAATAAGTGAGCTAACATTGCACAGGAATACAACCAAAATAATGAAAAAAATGATCCAACCATATAAACAACCGATATACTTAAGTGGAACGCCAACAGAATAAGTGGAAGAATACATATACCTGCGTCAAAACATAAAAATTCAAAAAGAAATGCAAACAACAGACCTAACCAGCGAATAAGAAGAACCAAAGATTTAATACCTACATGAAGGTGAAAATATTGAAGCAATGTTAAATCCCGGTCCTGATATATGATATTCAAACATGAAGAAGCTAGAAGCCAATCGAATAGGTAAGACAACGCACAAAGATGAAAAACCTAAACTAAGCAATACTGAGAGTAAAGTGACGAGGATGGATAAAAAAAACAATCGAATAGAAACCATGGAGAGAAAAAAGGAATCCAGGACGTCCGATTCTACGCTAGTATGACGACGTCACTAATATCAAGCGACGATTAGTTAACGTAAACCAGGGTAAAAACTAAAATGCACTTCAGTTATTGGGCAGCATTGCCAAATCAAGTTTATCACTTTACCTCTCCAGGAAATAATTATTTTTATTTTTTAATCTTGCATCAAAATGTAACAATGAAACATAAAACATGGTTTTCCAGCTCAAATGCTTATATTATTACTGAAAAAATGATAGAAAACAGTACAAAAGGAGCAATAGCTTCATATCGTCCTTCTCTTTTAAGACATTAGTTTTTTACTGTGCGTAACAAAAATCAGTGAGCAATAATCTCAAGAAAATATTGCTATAAAATCATCTTATGCTTGTGGTAATTACTTTAATTCAGTAATAAACAAGATATAAAAAGGTAACTTATTTCAAAGCTGTCCCATTTTTAAAAACTTGGGATTGTCTAACAATGGCACTGCAACTACATATTATGGGAGTTGTTCCAATACTTCATTATCTAAGGGAACGGCTAAGGCCTCCGGGTTTTAACTTCACCGAAAAGTTTCATTTCAACACGTAGTCCTTATTAAAGAAGTTGTTGGTTACCCTATCTGAACTTAAAAACAACCTACCCCATTATTTTTTAACCGACTTCTAAGTGAAGTTCTCAATGTATTTTTTTTAATGTATGTACACCGATTATCCAGAACGACAGCACCGATTTGAATGAAATTTTTTACGTTATGTTCAGGAAGTTGATGCGGTGGTCCCATACTTTTTTGGATGAAATTTGTGCAATAAGATCCAAGATGACGATGACAATATGGCGGCCAAAAAAATAAATTTTGTCCGTATTTCTCCAAAATTGGTATGAGGGAATTTTCGGGATCGTACACAACGAATATGAAATTATTTTTAAAAAATTCAATATGGCGGATCCAATATGGCGGACAAAAAAATTTATTTTTGCCTGAATTTCTCCAAAATTGGTGTAGGGGAGTCTTTGAGACAAATACAAAATATTTTTAAAAAATTCGATATGGCGGATCCAATATAGCGGACGAAAAAATCAATTTTGTCCCATTTTCTCCAAAATTGGTACGGGGGAGTTTTTAGGGTCGCCCATAACGAATCTGAAATTACTTTTAAAAAATTCAATATGGCGTATCCAACCAATATGACAGAAAAGAAAATTAATTTTGTCCGATTTTTTTCAAAATTGATATGGGGGAGTTTTTGGGATCTCACATTCCGAAGCTGAAATTATTTAAAAAAAAATTAAATATTGAGGATCCAAGATGGCGGATTAAAGATTTTTAGCGTTTGGTAGTGCGCTAAACTTATAGTTTTTAGTATGCGTGTAAGTGTGAAATAACAACGCGTTTTAAATGTTTAACAGTGTTTATTATGTAGTTGCTTGCACTGAAAGCGGATTTATTTTGAAAGAGTCAAAATGGGAAGACTTAAAGCAATATAAAAAGTGAACTATAACGGATAGAGAAAACGAATAGAATATTTCACTGTAAACGGAGTCTGACTAGTAGAGAATCGGAATAGAGTAGGAATAGAATAGAATAGCAATAGAAGAGAATAGAGTAGAATAGTTTAGAGCAGAATAGTTAACTGCGAATGGAGTTAGACCAGTAGAGAATAGGAATGGAATAGAGCAGAATAGACCTCTAACTTGGAAGTTGAGGGCATTTCAACGGTTCTGCCTATAATTTACTAGTATCGTACGGTATTGTCACGTTATCCAACTTTTCAGCGGTCTATTAATTGTGATTCAGAAATTTGAAAATAATTCCGCCTAAATGGCAACACCGTAACACATGTTCTTGAAAGCCGTTGGAAATCCCGAGTCATCAATGACCGTAAAAGGGCCCGATTGGTTTATTGGTACTATCCTTAAATTGTACGAAAAGGTATAGCTTATTTTAGTAAAGTAAGAAATATCACGTTTTCAGTGCAGCGTAGTGAAATGAACTATAAAAAATATTGAATCTTAAATACATACAACAGGATAATAAAATATAACAAATAGTAAAATTGAAAAAGGTATAAAAGATATTTTGACAAAAGAGTATGAGAGGCTTAAAGCCGCTACAGATTCTACATCTGTCGATTTTGTCTAAAATCAGTATTGGGAGATTTTTGTTAGTGTTAATTACGATTTTAAAATATTTTTTGAAAAACTGTCTGGCTGATTCCTAAAAATTTAACATCTTTCGATTTTCTCCAAAACTGGGGTTCTTCTTGAGGGTGTAAATTATAAATTTAAAAGTATTTTTTCAGGATATGGCGAATCCAATATAGCGGACTAAAAATTTTACATTTTTTGATTTTGTTCAAAGGTGGTACTGAATCGTTTTTGAGGATGTAAATAGCGAATATAAAATTATTTTAAGAAAATCTAATATGTCAGTTGCAATATGATGATCTAGAAATTTTAAATTTCCGGATTTCATCCAAAATTAGTACTAGAGGGCTTTGAAGAGTTTAGATATAAATTAGATTAAGACGTTTAAAAAAATTTTTTTTTTGAAATTCAATATGGCGGATCTGATATGGTAGGTTGAAAATTTTACCTTATTCGCATTTTTTCCGATTTGGTATTAGGGGATTTTCAGAATCATGTTAATTTTTTACAACTATTAGATTGATAAGATACAATATGAGAGACTGAAAATTTTACATTTTCCGATTTTGTCTAAAATTGATATTGTGGGGTTCTTGGGGCATATACAAACTCAATATGCAGTATAAAATATATCGGGCTAAGAAACTTATGTCTTAGGTTCTTTAACTATCGATATTGGAAGCTTTTGGGGCCTATATTACCAGTCTAAAATTAACTTGAAATTTAAGATAGTGAATTTACTATGACAGACAAAATTTTTGTTTGACTCATTTTCACTGCTATTTCGAGCACTCTAAGAATAAAAAAACTTTTAGTGGTTCACTTTAGGGTGATTTACAACTTTGGATAAAATGAATACTTTTTTGCCACCTCGGAGTCATGCCGAGGTACACTAATCTCGATTAGTACTTAGTTCATGTATGGATGAATGCGAAACTAAAAATCGAAAAATAAAATTTTAATAAAACAATTGAACCGACTTCTAAAAGTGCGCTAAAAAGTGAAAAATAACTATAAATTTTTATATGAAATTGAAATTTCTGAACTCGGCGCCAAATTATTTCTGAATGAAATAAATAACTACTAATGTATACAAATTATGGTAAGAAAGCAATTGCAAATAAAGCATTTTTAATCTGTTTATGCGAATTCCATTTTGTCAGATATTAGTTTGGCGCCGACTTCAAAAATTTCAATTTAATATAAAAATTTATAGTTATTTTTCACTCTTTAGCACCCTTTTAGAAGTCAGTTAAATTTTTTTATAAAAATTTTATTACTTTTGGCGACTGGCATTTTTCAAAGTGAAGTTAAGTAACAATAGCATCTAGGCGGTACAATAAAAACAATGAGTACAAATAAATGAAAATATAAATATTTGGCAGAAAGATATTTGTAAGTTTCTCAACTTTAATATTTTAAGCTATGTTGCCCAACAACAAAATCGACTGTTGCTTTGAGATTAAATTTAAGTGGATCTGATAAATAAACAATTTGTAGTTTTATATCAAAATGATAATTTTGTATGAAGATGTAAAAATATGTAAACTTGTTTTAACCATTTGGTGCAGCAGGCGCTTGTTCTTACTATAAAAATTCTAAAATAATTGCTACAAGTAAATTAAAAAGTTGACAAAAAAATGTACTTCCGGATATGAAAATTGAAAATTATATAAAACTATTATTTATTTAATTTCTAGGACAACAAACGTGACTTACATATTTAAAAATAAATTTTAATTTTATTTAAATAACTGTTATATCATAGATTCTAAAAAATTTCAATACCATTAGAGTTGTTTCGTTGAACAATTTACTCTTCAAAACATTCAATAATTTATGAGAAAAAAAGAAGATTTTATTGCATATTATTTTACAAACTCATTGTTTTTTATGATTTTAATTGTTCCATGCAAAGTACAAAATACAATTTTGATTTATTAAAGAATCATTACATATGAAAAATTAATTTTGACCTTATGTACCGTTTTTTTTTTAACTTAATCTAATAGCTTTGTTGCTAAAATGATATTTTTGGTTTTCAATAATTTTCTTTATTTATTGTAAGATATAGAAAAAACTTGTTTTATTATTAAGCTCACTGATAATCTATGGCCGCTTAGCAAAAGTTACTATAGGGCCAGTTTATGGACCTTAATTGAATTACTTCGTTCATCTAACAAAAACATTGTCTACATCATCCCCAACATCTGTGGAGTCGAAATTTATTTTCATTCTGTTTTTTTTTGCCTCTTAACGCTTACTCTTGCACACAGGTCTTTCCCAATTTTTTCCATTTCTTCAATTCTGCAATCCACTTCAAATCCGATCAATCAGAAAATTCAAGTGAAATTTAAAGGAGCCCATTAAAAGCATTCTGTCAATTTATTTAGTATTTATCATTCAATTTTATATATTCATGGAAAACATATTTGCATTTCAAGTTTCTTAAACATGGCTGCGATCATATTTTATGGTGTATATTTTAGAAAACATTTTTTCCAATAAAATAATTTTAGCAATATTTTTATAGATAACATAACTTAATTATAACACTGCTTAACAATTTTAAGATAGTTGTTGGAAAGGAGAGTCGATAATTTGAGAATAAAAATATTAAATATTACAAAAATTAATCGAGTTTTACCTGGAAGATTTTAAGAGGGCAAATATGCCCAATAATATATATATATATATATATATATATATATATATATATATATATATATATATATATATATATATATATATATATATGTTATATCGTAGATTTTCACGGATGGTAGAATGAATAGTTTGGTTATTCCGGGTTTCGATCCGTTCGTTCAAAAAATCGTTTTCACGACGTTTCGCCAAAATCTCATTTGGCATTTTCAAATGCGGTTCGTCTCGTTACTCGCTGAGAACTGATGGTGGCCTCTGAAGAATTTCGAGTTTTGTTTAGCTGGTTCGTTGCCTGATTGGATGGGCGGCTTCGCAGGCTCCTCCCCTCTCCCGAGTGCGATATATTTTGTTCTTGTATGCAGGTCTCTCGTGTACTAGTTGATTTTTGTTGTTTTCTTTCTTGATTTTTTATTAATGTTTTCCATGTAAATGAAAAATTTATAGCATCGTCTCGTTTATTTAGCTGTCCCGCTTTTTCGATTTCTAGGGCCTCTCTTAATGCCAAATGAAATTTTGGCGAAACGTCGTGAAAACGATTCTTTGAACGAACGGTTTGAAACCCGGAATAACTAAACTATTCATATATATATATATATATATATATATATATATATATATATCAGTAGTAGTGTTAATAGAGCTGTGTTGATAAAAACGCCATGGCCAGAATTTTTTGGACAGAAACTGGAAAGCTCCAGGTCTCGATGGGATCCAGAATTACTGGTTCAAGAAGTTCTGGTGTATGCGCCATCAACTGGCTAATCTGTTTTTCTTAACCCAGCAAAAATGCCATTGTTCTTGACCGAAGGTATTATGTATCTCTTGCCAAAGGACCAACACAACACACATGACCCAGATAAGTATAGGCCAATCACCTGTTTTCCCACACTGTATAAGGTGATCACCTCCTGCTTGACCCAACGCATCTTTGCACATTGTGAGCAAAATAACATCATTGCAACTCAACAGAAAGGATGCACGAGGGGAGCAATGGGATGCAAAGAACAATTGATGGCTGAGTCTGTCATATGTATGTAACCAAGCCTGTACCAACCGAAGAAATTTCTTTGCTGTCTACGTGGATTATAAGAAGGCCTTCAACTCAGTGCCACATGAGTGGCATACAACTATATTGAGAATGTATAGGGCCGATAATCATTTTGCTTCCTTTTTAGAACGCATCATGTCTACCTGGAGAACTAGGATTCAATTGCAAGTGCCATCCAGCGACACCATCGAAACTAACACAATTCCGATACGAAGGGGAATATTTCAGGGCGACTCACTTAGCCCATTGTGGTTTTGCCTTGCAGTGAACCCACTATCACGCCTTTTGAACTCTACCAGATACGGCTTTAGTATTGGAAATAACAACGAAGACGTAGTAAGAGTGTATCATCTTCTATACATCGATGATCTTAAACTGATGGCTGCTACCAGGAACCAGCTGAAACAAATACTTAAAATTGTAGAGGAGTTCTCTGGAGATATCGAAATGCAATTTGGACTTGACAAGTGCGGTATTTTGAACATCGTTAAAGGTAAGGTACAACCAGGAGCATTTAAAATGCAGAACGGTGAAACTTTAGCTGCAATGGAAGCAAAACAAACATACAAATACCTAGGTATGAAACAGGCTAAAATAATTGACCATTGCACTATGAAAGCCGAATTGACAACCGAATTTGTCAGGAGGGTAAAGCAGGTATTAGTTACTCTTTTAGAATTGTAAAATAGAGCAGGACGGACACCCAAACCTGCAAAAACAAAATAAGAACACTCCTAACAAAAACACAAAAACATCACCCTAGGAGTGCTATTGAACGTACAATGCTTAAAATACATCAAGGACGAAGAGGATTGGTAGATATTGGTAAGCAGCTTGACCAACAAGTAATAAACTTACGTTCATATTTCCACAGGGCAGCGGACCGTTCCACAATACAGCTGAGGGAGTAGGATATTGCTTCTCACCACCAAACAGACCAAGAGAAGCTACAAATCTGGCTACAGAAACCAATTCATAGACGGAATCCAAATAAGGTCAGTCAGGAAAATATCGACAACATAACGTCGAACTACTGGTTGATTTCAGGACAAATGTTTCCGGAAAGGGAGGGCTTCTTGGTAGCTATTCAGAACCAGGTTATTCCGACGAAGAACTATCGGAATAGTAAGATGTAGCCAATGTAGATGACTGTCGAACATCAGAAACAATCTAGCACATAACTGGAGGATGCCAAGCGTTGTCCGCAACTGAGCATAAAGAAAGACACGACTCAGCCGCTAAGATACTCCACCAAGTATTAGCAGATAAGTTAAACCTATTGCAGATAGGAAAAGTGCCTTATTACAAGTACTGTCCGGAGCCTATTCTTGAATACAACCAGTTCAAGGTATATTGGAATCGAGCGATTCTGACGGATCAGACAGTTGCTCGTAATAGACCAGACATTAAACTAACAGATAAAATTTCTAGACGAACTACACTAATCGACATTGATGTACCTAACAACAACAACCTAAGGCCAAAATACAACAAAAAGATCGCCAAATACGGAAATCTGGAGGTGCAAATCCGAAGACAATGGGTAATGAACAGCGTCCAAACAATTTCCATAATTTTATCAACAACTGAAGTGATACCAAAGAACCTTCTAGAGAACATCAAGGGACTGGACCTTAGTGAGCATCTGTATAAGTCGCTTCAGAAAGCAGTTCTCCTTGCAATCGCGCGAACCGTTCGAAAGTTCGTAGGAAATACAGCAGACCACGTCACTTAAGACCCGATAACATGGAAAGGGTTCCCACAGAGTTTCATACTTTTGGTATCTTTGTGTACCTGGTATGACGAAGGGAGTGCAGAGTCGTTTGGCTTAATAAATGTTAATAGAACTATGCTGACAAAAACTAATAACAAAGACGATGTGGTATACATAAAGTGGCAGAAAACGGAACAAATGAACTGGGCAAGAAAATATTGCCAGGGTTTTTGCCATTTTAACACAATAATTGCAAATTGATAATTGGCTATTGTTTATTGCTTAAATAATACGCAAATAAAAAACAAACACTTTAATAAGATACAAACTTTACATGGAGCAATAAATGAGTATTAAGCATATCAAAAACGGAAAAGAAATAGTTATTTTTACTAACAAATATTAAACTAATCAGAAATATATATATATATATATATATATATATATATATATATATATATATATATATATATATATATATATATATATATATATATTTCTTATTTTGTCTTTTCTTGGGATTAGGTTCTTTATTTAACAAAAAATCAAAAACAATTTGACGTTTCGCCCTTTATTTAAGGCATCTTCAAAAATTGTTTTGCTCCTTTAATTATTGACCTTCCTAAAAATATTTTTTATATAATTAACATCAAACATTCATACACAAACATATTTACAATTTCAAAAAACAAACAACACTTTAATAAACTAGTCAAATTTCTAAAAAAGTATTTAATGTTACCAGTACATACCTTGACATTTTGCTTATTTAGTAATAATGAAATGAAATTTTTAATGTCGTCTATTTGGATACTTAGGATACATGGAATGCGAGTGTGTTTTATTTTTTTATATTCTAACAATGGACCAAAAAAGAAACGAAAGAAAGTATACATTTAATTTTATGTTTAAGAGGATATTCAATTTTCGATTTATTAAGAGGATCGAATACTTAATATTTTTCTTTAAATTAGGCTGGTGTAAATGTGGCTCAAATTTCTTATATCCGTTCTGTCGTTAACAGTGTTATCGAAATAAATTGAAAGAACCTTTTTTGAAGAGGAATGACTGAAGAACCTAAAAAATTACTTTTTAGCTCTGTAAAAAATTAGGCCCAACGAGTGTGGCTGCAAGTCCGTTCCTGACTTCTCTGATGATCTAAAACATTTACTGTAGCATGGTTTATTGAGTCTTTATGGCCTCTATAAAATATTAAAATTTCATTAAATTATACAAGTCGATTTAAAGCCGATAAGGTGAATCGCTTGGTGCCTTTTTAGGGCTCTGTATCTCCATTAAGGAGAACTTTAAAATTTTCTTCTATCCCAAGAAACTAGGAGGCACTTACCCTGTATATTTGAATAACTAAATGTGAATTTTTTTGTGGACACGAATCAGTCAAATACTGACAATTTGTCCAGATTTAATCGTAAATTTTACAGTTTGTAGAGAACAAATCTCTCCCACTTTTGCAGCACCTCGGCGCTACTGTGTCGTATTACTTTATTATTATATTTTTTTTAACCCAATTCTTATGATCATGGTACATTTTATTGTACCTATTAAATAATATTTTGCGTATGAAAGTAACCATGATGAAGCAAAACCAAATGTTTACCACCCAGTATATCCTAATAACAATATGGGTAAACAGAATTTAAGACTGGTAATTCCTTCTTTTTTACCAATTAAGTGTGGGGAGTGGGGAAAAAGATCTTCATTTTAACGTTACCACAACATTGCTCATCGTTTATTTCAAGATCATCACTTGATGTTTAACAACTTGTCGAAATCCGGTTTGTAATAATAAGATTTATTAATTACGATGATTTCAGTAAAAGTTTTCGCGTTTATTGTGGTGTTAGGTGTTACTCTGGCATATAGTAAGTGAATTTTTATTCGTTATAATCTTTTAGTGAATAAATTTTAGTCGGATTGGGAATTTTCCGGTCTGTTTTTAAATTTTGACCGGTGAAAAGTGTCATATTTTTAATTAGATAGACACCTCAAAATTAATTCCAGATTAATAATTTCTATTAAATATTACTAATATTAATTAGTAATTTTCTTTTTATTGTTTGGATATGACACATAAAATATGTTTAAATTTATCAAGATATTTGCAAATGCAAAATAATAATGCACTACAAGGTTGCAACTTCTCGTTTGTATAGGCAAAAACATGAAAAAATGAAAATTTTGAAGGTCTATTATTGATATGTTGATATATGATAACAAATTATCATCGATATCTCAAGATCTATAATATGTTATGTTCTCTTTCTCGATTTTTTACCTCAGAATATCATGCCACAAAACCCAATAAATATAATTTTAAATTAAAAAGCTTATGTTAGGGATCTATAACAATTGTTGGTTTTTTTGTAATTTTCTTGCACATCTGCTTCTAAGTTTAAAAGAATAGAGAAATATTTTACCAATTATAGTAGTGTTAAAAGTCCTCTTTAGGCTTGTGACAGATAGAAAAGAAAATTAAATAAATATCCGGGCATATTTTTCTGCATTTCTACACACTTAAATTTATTCTGTTTGAAGGTTATAGACAATGTTGAAGATTGACTAAAATATGGTCGGACTTGCATTGTCTTTATTTTTATTTCTTTTTTTTTACGACGTTTCGATTAGGGTGTATCTCTAATCGTTATCAAGTATAAACTGAATGTTTTGTCTTAAGACTACGAGCTTATATAGAAACTGGATCCATTGAAGCACAAAGTTTCGCTTCACTGTACACACCTCAATGATTTGATGTTACAAAGTAATGGTTGCCAAAGATTAGGTATCTCAACACTCGGTTTACTGAAAATTCCATTATTGTTTTTAATGTATGCTGCTTCTATAAATTTTCTTTATTTTTTAATTTAGGTTCCATATATATATATATATATATATATATATATATATATATATATATTGCCGCAGCCTCAGACCATTTTATATGGTGTTGTTTATCCCAGAAGTGTTCTGCAATACCTAATCTCGACGTTTCCCCTTTTTGTGTATGAGTTTTACGTTCCTTAATTCTAACTTCTAGTGGTCGTTTGGTTTCTCCAATATACAATTCACCATACTCACATAGAACTTTGTAAACACATTCTTTCTTATCGGTAGTTTTAGGTTTTGTTTTTGTTAAATGAGCTCTAAGTGTATTTCCTGATTTAAAGGCTGCTTTTATATTAAAACTACTGGCAAAACGATGAATTATACGCAACCTCTATAATCGCGCTATATCTATATGCAATAATGCCGAATCATTGGAAAAAGAGGTAGCAAGTATAAAATCCGATTTACAACAGAATGGTTATCCTTTAAAACTAATTGACGTTGTTATGAAATTTTAGAACAACGAACACTGGACAGCAAGAAACACATTCCTTCTTCACAATTCCGTACATTAAGGAAACGTCGGAGAAAATAAAAAAATAAATAAAAATAAAGACAATGCAAGTCCGACTACATTTTAGTAAATTTATTCTGTCAAAAATTATTTGGAAACATCATATAACTCGGTAGGAAGAACTTTGTTTAAGTATGGAATGCATAATTATAAATTTCTATCTCTTCAAACAATGCTGCCTAATAATGCCCTAAAACCTATACAATTCTGTCAAAAAATCCCAATACTTTGCAGGATGATCCAAATTTTTTGGAAAAAATTATTTGAACAAATGAAGGTATATTTAATAGAAGAAATTCACATTATTGAGCTACAGGCTTTAATATATCCTACCTGATGACGTTAGACAAAATAAAATTTCAATTTTAAGATAAAAATCCTAATTCTAAAAAATATTTGGAAATATTACTAACAACAGTTACTAATTTCCTTGAGATATCACCTCTGGAGTTACTGCACGATAGTTGGTACCTATTAGATGGTGAACCGGCTCACCGTAGCAATGAAAGCAGTAAAGAACTTACGGAAATATAACTGGATTCGTAGATTAGGAGTATGGAATTAGTCTCCTAGATTACCGGATTTAATCCCTTTAGATTTATCTTTGGGGTAGAGTAAAGGAACTTGTTGCTATTAGTTACTTTAGATACATAACTAATATTTACAATTTTCACTTAAAATGTGTTATAATTCCAAAACCATTCAAGATAGTTATAGAAACATGCTACATAGTTTGATAGGTAATTTAATTTTCTATTCGTTACAGTTAAGAATTACAAGGTGTTCCATTTTTTAATCTTTTTTTAAACAAGGTTTCCCGCCTATTTATCCACTCTGTATAATTTTATTTCAATATTGAACAAGATTAATAACGCATTAATTACGAAAAACTCTTGCAAAAATTTTTAATTTTCGGTAGTGCCAAGAAAGATATAACGTTATATAATAAAATCATTTTTACCCCCAAAAATTGCAAAACAGTTGATTGAATTAAAATAGATGTAGAATATGTCATAGAAAATATGCTTAGGATCTCTCACAAAATACAGGGTGTCAGGATAATACATCAGGATACAAAATAAGGCCGGAATATTTTTTTAAAAACATTAGGAAATATACAGAAATAAATGGAGATCATTTTGAAAATGTATTGTAATTCGTTTTCATTTTCTTTTTAAATATTGTTTTTTTGTTATAATTATTTTTTTAAATAATTATTTTAATAATAATTCTTTTTCAAAATATATTTTTTTAGTCTAATTCTTTTTCTTTTTTAAAATATTAATTTTGTGTTAAAAATTTCATTTACTTAAATCAATATATATATATATATATATATATATATATATATATATATATATATACATATATATATATATATATATATATATATATATATATATATATATATATATATATATATCGTTGTTTTAATTGTCAGATCACCTTTTACATATTTAATTGCGAGATTTAACTCATTTTGAAAAACTGCTTTTACAGGTAATAAAAACTATAATTCCAATTTACGCGTCAACGGTGTGGTTTATCGACTTGAATAAAAAGTATCTCTTTCATTAGGTATTTTTTTCTCTTTAAAATGACATGTCAAAACCATAAATATATGTGAATAAAATTCGAGTTTCAGGTAAAGTGACCTCTGATGGCACAGTAGAGAAACGTTTTTATTACGGAGTGATAGAAGTTATTAAGCGTAGTCTCCGTGCCAAATGTAACCTTGAAGTTATAAACCAACCGCAAGATATTAAAAATACGAAAAAACAATTGAACCTTGACAGTCTATAACTCGAGAAGTATTGAATTTTCGATTTTTTGTTATATGACTTACTACCTTTATTTTACCATGTTAAATCGCCTCCTTAAGTATTCTGATGCATTATCCGAACACAGTGTATAAAAATATAATAATATGCAGGGTGTCCCATTTAAAGTTTAGATTTTTATAGCAGGCAGTGATAGATCTGGCAACGTTATATCTTTAAAAATATTTTAAGGCGTCAGACTATTATCTGTTACAATCGAAATTTTAGAAATATATCTCAAGTGGTTTTCTAAATATTTCTAATATGTCATCAAATGCACCCTATGAATATTTATATATATATATATATATATATATATATATATATATATAACTTAAATTTACCGAATTTTTTCCAAGAGTCTCTTTCAACTACCTTTCGCAATTTTAATTAATCGATTCTAACGAGATGTCACTGCATGTCGCCATTATTCGGTATTTTTCTACTCATCCCCGAGAATATGGACCTGTTTACCGGGTTTATTGGATTAATTTTATCCTTCCGGTAGTTTTAACACAAATCAGGGGTTGTTGGTGAAGTTCCGCCAAACCTCCCGACTAGAATGAAAACTCTAGCCGCCTCACCTTTCTTCTCGCTCACCGGGATTGATGGGGAATGAGTGAAGCTCAGAGTTAACGAAAATTAATTAAATTTTATTTTTTCAAAGGAACGCTTCTAAGAAAAGAGCCAATTAGGAACAAGTTATCAAGTAACAAGTTTTTTTTTTAATCAGTACTGTTTTTTCTTTTCGCAAGTCAAGTTCGGGATTATTTCACTCTCCACTGTCACGTTCGGGATTTGTCAAGGTCGGTATTCATAACTTTATAGCCAACACGAAGTTGATTATTAGTCGCAAAGTCAATATCAGGTTTTTTCCACCTTGTCACGTTCTGGTAATTATGTTTAAAAGTCAGGACGCGTCTGTTCAGTAACTCGTACGCGCCGCTGATTTTGTCTTTTTATCGACAGTGTCAATTTCGGGAATTAAGATACGTGCACGATCTTCATTTTCTGTAGAATATTATGTTGTCAAAGACAATTTACTTTAAGAACCACAAGCTGCCTAACAACAGTCAACGTGGCCCCGAGAGCTAAGCTCAATCGGAAAAAGGACAAGTATACTCTAAAAGAGCCACCCGTAAAGTCCTTACATAGATTAAATAGTCCTTAATTACTCCGCTGCCTTTCCGCCTTTATAGCAGTGGTGACGTCGCACTCTGAATTCGGAGAAGCACCGAATCAAACCGCCACCGTGCCGTTTATTCTCTGGGTTTCCCCGCAATCGAAGAAGTGTAGTTTTAGCATTGTATGCAGTATTATTTAAATTATTTTATTTAGGGAGTTTTGGGGCAATATTAAATCTGAAATTTAATGTTTTGTCGTAAAATAAGTAAAAATTGGTAATATTGAAAGTTTTGCAGCTCGAAGATCGAATATTCTGAACCACAGACAAATAGATAAAAATCGATTATCTTATTTTCATTTCTTTGCAGTTACTGTTTCGAATAACAAATACCATAAGATAATCGCCCGTCTACATTACTTAAAAATTTTTTAAATTTTATCAAAACTTAAGCCTTGACACCTGATTATTATCCACAAAGCGACGTAAAAAATTGAAAGTATTAAATACCAGTATTTTCGGTAAAATGATTAAACTGACAGGTTTTTGTCAATAAAAATTTAAATAAAATATTAAGATTAGATGGGTATTCCCAAAAATAAATAAAATTTATTTATTTATGTATCGACATATGTTAACGTAAGGAAAACCTTTTACTGAAGTAAAAATAACTGCTAAAACTAGTTTAAAAATAAATATTTATTGTCCATATAATAACGAATATGATTTGATTCACGAGTAAGACTATCTGTAAAAAATAGTTACAAACAGGTAAACTTATTTTTCACGCTGCTGTGAAAACGAAGTGCATAATGGCAGATCAAAAAGTAGAGAGCAAAAAACAGTTTAGTATTTAAAGTGAATATTTGTGATAGGTGCTGTCTTCAAAAAATTATCTTGCATGAACATTTCTGATGAAGATTTATGATCCTACCATGCGTTATTTTAATGATACGATTTTGTACAATATTTAGGTATTTTATATGGCTCTCCGAAGCTTCCCCCCTCCCCATGCTAGTATTCCATAGGTTAGAAGACTTTGTATTAAAGAAGGATATATAATTTTCATATGCTTAGGGGTGAAAAAGTCCTTAAGATACATAAATTTTGACCGAAAACCTCTAATTTTTTTAACTAGGTTTCTAACGGGTGTACCCCAGTTTAATTGGTTAACAGTTATGATCCCGAGGTATTTGATATTTGCCATATCTGGAATCTCTTCTTCCTCAATCTTCAAGTTTCCCACCTGTGGTAAATTATTTTTATAAGTAGAAAGGAGAACATATTTTGTTTTTTCAATACTTAAGGTTAACCTATGAAAACTAAACCAATCTTTCAAAGAAGCATTGTTCTCTTCCATTCTTGATTTAACATCCTGCCAAGTCCCTGCCCTGCAAAGACAGCCGGCGTTATCAGCGAAACCAACAAGTTTTCCATTCAGCTGCAATTAATATATATATGTATATATATATATATATATATATATATATATATATATATATATATATATATATATATATATATATATACATATATACATATATATATATATATATATATATATATATATATATACCGGGTGTCAACGAATCTATTAAACAAGTCATAATTTCTAGAGTATTATGTGTATCAAAATGAGAATTGGTACAGGTAAATGTTATGCGAAGAGGAGAGTTTTCGCATATTTTCCACTTTCCGGTCACTTCCGGTTTCACCGGAAATGGCCCCGGTTTTGAATTCTTAAATAGAATACCCTGTATATTTTAACATCTTTGGATTTCTGAGACAATTCTAGATCAGAATGTGACATTTTAAAAACTTTTTACGTCTACTTCATTCTTTTAGAGCCACTTTTAAAATTGCATCTAGGTGGTCATGATCGGACGCAAACTAATCTAACGGCCTTAGGTGATGTCAAAAAAATACAATCGCAAAGTTTTAGTGACTAGTATGAAAGACAGGAATTGGATTAAAAATTTAACAAAATTAACAAAAAACTCTAACAAAATAAACTAATAACTTAGACGACGCACTTAAAATATTTGAAAGTACAGTAGCTGAATTTGTTAAAAAGTTTAGTGTAGTAAATGTTCAAAGTGCATTCCTTCTTTTTCACGACACATTTCAGCTCGTTCAATTGTTTCTCTCAACACGTTTTGTAGCATTTGGGGCGTTATACTTCTAAATGCCTGTAAAATCCTTTCTTCTAATATTTCAAGAGTAGCTGGGGCTGCTCCATAGTAAACCCTTTCTTTAACATATCCCCAGACAAAGAAATCGAGCACAGTAAGAGACGGTGAGCGGGCTGGCCACCGTACCGGACCATTGGTTGTAATAATTCGATTATTAAAATGCTCTATTGAATAATTAAGAACTTCTCTAGTATTGTGAGGCGGTGCTCCATCTTATTGAAAGTAAATTCGCCGTAAAACTGCTAAAGGTATATCATTGAGATGATTTTCGATTTCATTTTGAAAAAAACCTAAGTATCCAACCTTGTTAACTGACCTTGAAACAATATTGGCCCAATTATTCTGTTTCCAACGATACCAGCCCAGACATTGACGCCAAATCTTTCTTGAAAATTGCCCTCTCTCATTTCATGTTGATTTTGTTGGGCCCAGTATCGAGTATTTGCTTATTGAACATACCATTATTTGTAAATCGGTATTCGTGGGAAAATAGAATAAAATTGATAAAATTTGGGTTAACTCTATGATTTTGAAGCAGCCAATCACAAAACACTACCCGTCTATCGCCATCCTCAGTATACAAATGTTGATGTAACTGATATTTAAATGCTCGATATCAATGCTTTTTCAGTATTTTTCTTGCTGATTCATAACTTGTTTGCAGTTCTTGACTAATTTTTCTTAACGAAACTGTTTTATCAACCTCAACCATAGCAAGTACGTTAATCTCAGTCTCTTCATTTATGATAAACCTCTGTTCCGCCTCTTGATTTCGTATTTGCCTAAAACGAGTCTCGACATACGGAAAATACTGATGGGCTGGATGTTGCCGATTCGGATATCTATGAGCATACAACTCGGCAGCATTCCTTGAATTTCTATGACACTCTCCAAATATTAATAACATATCCACTTTTTCAATTTGAGTATACGTTATTTTAACGAAAATTTAAACTAAACTTAACGAAAATTTAGAAACTTTTACGTCTGTTCTTAGAGCGTATTTCACTGTCATTATCTACCATAATATAATAAAATAATCGCCCCGTTTATATTACTAAAAAATTTTAATTTTATGAAAACTTGAGCTTTGACGACATCTAATTATTGGCCACAAACCGACGTCAAAAATTGAAAGTATTAAATACCAGCTTTTTCAGTAAAACGATTAACCTGACAGGTTTATGTCAATAAAAATTGTAATAAAATATTAAGGTGAAGCGGGTATTTCCAAAAATAAATAAGTTTTATTTATGTATCTATCTACATATGTTAATGTAAAAAAACCTTTTCCTGAAGTAAAAATAACCGCTAAAACTAGTTTAAAAACAAATATTTATTGTCGATATAATGACGAACATGATTTGATTCACGGGTAAGACAATCATTAAAAAATATTTATATCCAAACAGGTGATTTCTTGGTAAATTTATTTTTCGTCAAACTCCATTTGTTATAAATAAGATTACCGTAGGAAAAAAAATTTAATGAATTGATTCTGAAGAAACTATTTTAAAGATCAAAACAAAAAATTTATAACACGTAAATTGACAGAAGTATGAGTATTTTTTTATTTCCTGTAAAATTTTGAAAAACCAAATCGTTAAGAAAAAACTTATCAAAAAGTATTTAAATTTGGTACCTTTTGAAAAGAATTAAAATGTTTATAAACAATTTGAACCGATTTCTAGAAATGCGCTAAAAAGCAAAAAATGACAATGTAAATTTTATATGGTATTGCAATTTTTTGAAGTCGGCTCCAAATTAATACGTGACAAAATGTAATTCACATAAAAGATTGAGAAATATTTTATTTCTAATTGCTTTTCTAATGTTGTTTGTATCTTGTTTTAGTAGTTGTTTGTTTCATTCAGTAATAATTTGGCGCCGACGTCAAAAATTTCAATTTCATATTAAAAGTTATATTATTATTTTTTACAAAAATTTTATTTTTCGATATTTAGTGGATCTAGAAATATCTCCAAGGTCACAAAAAAGTACCGATTTTAGAACTTCCTTCTTTTAGAAGTAGGTTAAAAATCGAAAAAAGTATCTGGAATAATTCTTGAGAATGAGAATTTAGCGATAGAATTAATTTTCGTTTTACTAAAAGGTTTTTACGAATCGTTTTCCAAAACTGGACCACATATATTATTTCCGATGCTTTCACTTGCCGTCAGTTTTTTTTTAATTTCAAAAAATGCATAATTATCATAAAAAGTAGGGCAATACGATGCTGAGGTTTCTTTGAATAAAAAAATCATGTTACGGACCTCTCTATATTTTCTATTTTATTTTCACAACCCAACATCATCAAAAAGTCTAAAATTGAAACGATACAGAACGGATTAGCATGACTCCTGCGCAAGGATGACACGCAAAATTATGAAGCGTTCCACATTTTTACTGTGAATTTGAAACTCTATCCCTCGACTACAGAAGACTGCAACTCTGTGCGTGCTATGCGAGCTTACTACATTTCCGCTCATTCATTTCATTCTATCAATAATTCTAATACCCGAATCCGTTAAAAAAATACCCCACATTACCCCACATTATTCTTGTTAACTTCACCGAAATCAAAAACTGGCTATCCATAAACTTTCCCCTAGAGAAGATATATAAGTATCCATTTATTTCCCCCCCTGGAGCCTTCCATCTTACTGAGCTCTCTTTACTAATTAAAACAGAAGATACTCCTCACCTAATCCAATCACACTACCACCAAATTATCCAGTGAACATTTAACAACTATAACCTAATATTTAGAATATATCAGTGGCACCTCCTACTAGACTAAAGGCGTAGAAAAGACCTTCCCTAAAAACTAAGTAGCTTCTAGTGACTGACTCTCTTAACTCCATACATTTCATTAACTCATATTATCCAAAACACTTACTAGTCCAAGAGATCAAAACGCTCCTAAAATACTCTCACATCACAAACTCATCTCTCATTGCCTTCATTTTTATGGGTGTCAAATCACACCAGAATACCTAGCAACACCAAAGCTGATTATCTTGCTACCACACATCTAAATTTGTAATGCATAATCAATAGAAGTCACCACCACAATGATCTTAAAATCTTCTTTTGACATTTAATTCGGAACATCATCCATCCTTTTTTACTAAGCCTCCGCCTAGATGTTTTCCAAGACAAATCTATCCATCATGACCAGACTCTCAATCGGATATATTAAGTTGACTTATGAAGACTTTCCGAATAAATCACCCTTATCCTACTGCGAAACAGGCTCTAACATCCTAACAGTTTCACATGTTATTACAATATGCAGAAAATTTACTCAACATCCCTTCCGCCTAGAACATGGCAACGATATTAAACCTTTTATCTCATAGTGTAATACTGCCATTGCAGTCGCATTCATCAAAGATATCGGCCTGTACAATATAATATGAAAATTTAAGAAATAAAAAAAGGATTGTAAAAGATCTTGCAGTCGATGCGTCCCTAATCTCTTTCTTTTTCTCTCTCTTTTTCTACCGGTTATTACATACCTAGAATCTAAAAATTTTATGACATAAACTGTGTTTTATAAAACTAATATAAGTCAATACACGTAGCTCTTTTCTGACTAGACTTATATAATATTTTCTTTTCTAAATACATTCTAAATAGTTTAGTTTGGTTTGGCATTTCAACATGAATAGACTGACGCCTGAACAACGCTTCCAAATTGTGCAAATTTATTTTGAAATCATGGTTCTGTTCGAAATACGTATCGCGCACTACGTCCATTTTAGAGTCAACATAATCGTCCATCAGAGCAATTAATTCGATTAACTATGGAACGTTTTCGCACCACGTTTACTCTAAATGATAATACGCATCCACAGAGACGTCGTAAAATGCGTACAGAAGAAGTCATTGCTGCTGTAGAGCGTAGCGTAGAGGAAGACCCAAATCAGTCTATCCGCCATCGTGCACAGGAATTGGATATGTGTCCATTCACTTTATGGAAGATTTTGCGGAAACATCTTGGTTTGCGTGCTTACAAAATCCAACTCGTGCAAGAATTGAAGCCACACGATCACCTAGCAAGGCATAGATTCGGTGAATGGGCCCAAAACAAGATTGCCGTTGATCCCGATTTTCATAAGAGAATTTTGTAGCGATAAAGCTCACTTTTGTTTGAATGGATACGTCAATAAACAAAAACTGCCGTATTTGGAGTGATGATAATCCTCAAGTGTATGTTGAGACACCGTTACATCCAGAAAAACTGACTGTTTGGTGTGCTTTATGGGCTGGTGGAATCATTGGTCCGTACTTCTTTAAAAACGATGCTGGTCAGAACGTTACAGTCAATGGTGACCGTTATAGAGCCATGATTACTGACTTTTTCGTTCATCAATTGAACAACCATGATGTGCAGGAGCTGTGGTTTCAACAAGACGGCGCAACATGTCACACAGCTCGTGCCACAATTGATTTATTGAAAGGAAATGTTTGGTAACCGCATAGTTTCACGTTTCGGACCCGTGAATTGGCCTCCAAGATCGTGCGACTTAACGCCGCTAGACTATTTTCTGTGGGGATATGTGAAGTCGCTAGTCTACGCCGATAAGCCCGAAACAATTGATCACTTGGAGGACAATATTCGCCGCGTTATTGCCGATATACGGCCACAAATGTTGGAAAAAGTCATCGAAAATTGGACATCCAGATTAGACTACGTCCGAGCCAGCTGTGGCGGTCATATGCCAGAAGTCATATTTAAATTATAATGCCAATGTCAATTTAAAAAATTCATCTTTGTTTTATTCCATTTAAAAGTTCTATACCTCTATAAAAAACACCCTTTATATATATATATATATATATATATATATATATATATATATATATATATATTATATATATATATATATTTACTTTTATAAAGAATTATATTCGGCTCCCTCCTACCCCCCTAAAAATTATATTTTTCAAGATTTCGCATTTTTTGGTTTTATTACATATTTATGAACTAGAAATAATAATATCGTGCTAAAATTTGAATTTTCTTATTATTGTATTGAGAATGAGTACTGACAGAAGTCTGTAGCAGTTTCCTAAACGACGGTACAGCCAATCAAAAATAGTCACTTGTTTCGTTTTTCTAATAAACAATTGCAATTTTACAAAAACTATTGGACCGACAGCGCCCAACTTTTTTAGCACTTTAAAATTCACATTCTGGTAAAAGTTCAAAACAATTCAATAAATATTAAGAAAGTTATTAACAATTGAAAAATAAGCCATTTTTAATGTTTAATTTGCAATAACTTTTTTGTTTACAGACCGATTTGAACAAACAGAAACTCATTTTGAAGATATGTTTAAGACGTACAATTTATCTCTGGAACATTTTTCGACCTGTTTGTTAAAAAAACAATGTTCCAACCAAAATTTGTTGAGACACGAGATGAGACATTATTTCTACTACCTTTCCCTATCCATTTCTGCAATCACTCTCATCATTGACATAATTATCATCATGATCATTATTATCATAATCATAATTATTTTCTCCTCTATTACTTTCATCGTCCTTAAAAGTAATATTACAATAATTCTCGATTGGATAATCGCTTACAATATAGTCGTCAAATGTAGTTTATTCTGCATCTCGAAAAATAATAATGCTATCAACAAATGTTGCTATTTGTTTCATACTATATCTCGATAAATATTAATGGTAGATTAAAAATCAATCTAATTTTTGCTATGTTTAACAATAATTTGATTATAAGCGTCCGAGTCACGGTTTTTTCCGCGCGCCGCAGGCTGTAAGAACGCCCCCCCCCCCCTTCACTGCTCACTTTCCGACTCTTAGAGTAGCTGCAACTTTGCACTATTGCTACATCAACAATTTTGAAATAATTGAGTTGAAAACTGCTACATTCAATAGTTTAACCAACTTCTTATCAGGGGCGGATCCAGCCTCTCTTTTTTTTTGGGAGGGGGGCGGTGATATCACAAAAGTACAGTATGGCAAGCGAAAGCAAGTTGTCCCCGGAGGGGGGGGACACCAGCAACATTCCCATTTCTAGTGTAAAAGGCAGGGACGGGGCTATTTTTTTAAATATGAAACTCTTGGAGAGGAGGGGGGGCGATCACAAGAAAAAACAAGTTTCCGACAGGGGGTGGGAAGATGCGATCAACATACACATTCCTCGTATAAGAGGCAGAATCGGGTCTATTTTCCTGAGTTCAAAGCTCCTGGGAGGGGGGGGTGCTATCGCAAAAAAAAACAAGTTGTCAAGGGGGGGGGGAGGGTGCCAGCAGCATACACATTCCCAATATAAAAGGCAAAATCGGTTCTATGTTCCTGAACTCAAAGCCCTTGGGAAGGGGAGGGGCGATCGCAAGCATACACATACCTATACTCTATTCAAGAACTAGAGAGAGTAATAAAACTATTACCTTAACCTCCAACGTACCTGCTTCAGTACCCTCGGTAACTGAGAACTGCCGTAAATCTAATTATATTTAAATATTATAAGCTTTCATAAATTTACTGCAACAATAAAATTTCTGATAATTCAATTTAATTTCTGTCAGTGAGCAAAGTACACCTAACAGTGTATCCTTAGTGATTTATTTTGTTCGTGCTTGTTTTTATATATTATTTGAAATTAGTGAGATACCCAAAAGATGGAGGGCATTTTTTCCTCAACGAAAAACTTATTACGATGAATGTTTATGATGCCTTAAGATATTAATATCTAGATAATAATGTTAAAAGCTCTGTTGAGATGATTCCAATATAACAGGAGTTCGAAAATCTATCATGTACCGAACATTGACGGAGAAAAAAACGACTGGAATTGTTAGTAATTCCAAGCTATATTCGATCACAGGCAGACGAAAAACCTCGTTGGAAGAAAAGATGTAAACTGTAATAAAAGGAGTTGTATATACATTTTATTATGAGAAGCAGATCTCAACCGTCGACAAAATTCTAACTAAAATCAATGAAGATCGGGATTTGCCTGAAATTAAAAGAACTGGGCTCTGGAAATTGCTCAGAGAACTTAATTTTTGTTGGGAAAAACCAGATAGGAAATCTATTCTTATAGATCGTCCGGAAAATGTCAGTTGGTGAAGGAAATATCTCTCTCAAATAAAAGGTAGAGTTGCTGGAAATAACACAACTTACAAACTTAATAATTTAACTGGACTTTTGAAAGATTTTTTTGAATAAAGTTACTGCAGATAATTGCGAAAAATCCATATAATAAAAGATTAAAAGAAAATGTGGAAACTCGATCTCATGATAGGTGAGAGAGGAATCAATTATAATTAATTGGAGCGAAGATAGCTTCACTGACTTTGATGACGAATAAGATACGCAATGTTTACCAGCGTTAACACAATTTATTATTTAAATTTTCTGTAACATATAAAAATTAATGACATTTGAATCCCTTTTTAGTGTTTAAATTGTAATTCTGCAGATGGTTTAAGAAATAAATAAACTGGAATGTCAAATATCCCAAAAATGTTTTTAATTAATAATTAAATGACTGATAGCCCCAAAAAAATTTTGATATTATATTGACGAATTTATTTTTTTTATATATGTTTAACTTCTTGTATTTTTGATAATGAATATTTTGTAAGTATTTAAATTATAACTTAGAATTTTTTGAGAGAAAAAGGCTACCTTTTAGTCTGAATGTGCCTAAAACGGTTTCTATGCCAAAATTAAAAATAATAAAACTACAGTTGTGATTTGTGTTAAATATGTCAAAATTATCTATATTTTCTAATATATGTGAATTATTAAAAAATCATAAGAAATAAAATAATATTATAAAAACTTTTTATTTTAAGTTTATTACTGAAATAATATTCTATGCCATAAATATTTAGTAATAAAATACACCTCCTTTGACGCCTTCCGATGCCTATGATAAGGATTAAAATCCTTTTTAACACTTCACACATCCAAATATCTATTGCTATCCAACCCAAATAGTCCATTATTATAGACCAGTATTTTTGGTTATAAAATTTCTAACCCATTCCTACGAAAAATATATGTGTCTAACAGATTTTGCCAAAGACACCGAACTAAAGAAAACAGGTAGTTTACGAAGAAAAAAAAGGTAAAAAATGAAAAAACTCTCCCTAGTTCTTGAATAAACTATAGTATAAGAGGCAAAATCGGGTCTATTTTCCTGAACTCCAAGCTCTTGGGGGGGGGGGCGATCGCCCCCACCGCCCCCCCCCTTGGATCCGCGCCTGCTCCTTATAGACCAGGGCTTATCTGTAAAATATTGGGGTTTCGTGGATGTGCAATGGGACATGGAGATTTTTGCATGAGAGCCTTCAGAATAACCTGAATAACGGTAAATTGAATATGTGTCAATTCAAGAAGTTGGGCAACATTGTTTTTATTAATAATAATATAAGCCTGTTACGGTGAATCTATAAACAATACAGACCTGATTCTTGAGCCAAAGCTTTTGACTTGCCGAGTTCTTTTACAAATATTTAAATGTTTATGTTATCGGAAACTTTAATAAAAAATGAAAAAAAAAGGGTGAGGAGCTCTTATTTCAAGATTGAATTCGAAGATTCAAAATACATATCTGAAAAAAATTTTCATTTTCTCGGCTTCTAATGGAGCAATTTTGATCATTTTAAACCGATGTACCGCGAATAATGGAGCTCAAATATCATAATGTCATGTGTCCATCATGCATTCATTTAGTTATAAACAAATGACGTTATTTATTCATCATACTTACAGCATACTGCACCCTACAGTATTGGACTTTCCAAGCGAATCTTTGTTTATTAATATAATTAAGCATACTATAACGATATATATTTACTTTAATTATCAAAATTGTTTAAACAATTATTGTTTAAACAAATTGAAAAAAATTTTGGTTTAAAATTATTTTACTCGTAAAATACAGATAAAAATAAAATAGTAATTCTTTATAAATTATGTTCAAAAAGTTCAATAAAGCTCTCTTAACATTAAATGATATATTACAAACTCAGCTTCTAGTAGTTGTACACAATTTCTTTTTTCAAAATGTGCGTCAGAATCTTAGTTATTGCGTCTACTTGTCGGCATTTCGATATCAACAACTGTCGAAGGTTATCCTATTTCTTTATAAAGAAAAAACGAACCCTAATTTTGTTTACCTGTTTCAACAATTTAAGATCAACAATTCATTTCGTTCTTTTTTGTTATTGCTAGTATAAGTCTGGAACTTTCATTTGCGTAACCGCAGACCGCTGTACGACCTCTACATCGCTGAGAATAAACAATAAAAAAAACATTAGTTATAAACTAATTCCCTGTGCAAAAAAGTATCGAATATTTTTACTTGAAATTTTGCATATTTGTTGTATGTAACAAGAGGCTCCTTTAGTTGCAGTATAAAGTTAACGCAGTATATTTTTCTATTGTTTATAAACAATTGAAAAAATAGCCATCTGATTGGATAGGCCTTAGCTCATTTTGTAGGTATTTTCAATGCGCACAATTTTTGTTTAAAACTTTTTTACCGAAAACAATAGCTTTTCCTAGAACTCGAAAAAACTGCTTTTTCACATCTTAAATATTAAATAAAAAATTTTCCCCTAAAAAGAAAATGAGACATAATATACTATTATCATTCTGAAGGTTTCTACATAATCAGAAGTCTACTACAAAATCACCTCTTCTTCTTCTTCTTCAGGTGCCATCTCCTATCGGAGGTTGGATATCATCATTGCCACTCTCACTCTATTAGCCGCTACTCGAAAAAGTTCCACTGAGCTACAATTGAACCACTCTCTCAAATTTATCAACCATGAAATTCTTCTTCCTTCTATTTTACCCTGCATGATCAATCTAAGCAACTCGTAACGCTGGCCTCTCATTATATGTCCAAGATATTGCAGTTTCCTTATTTTCATGTTGTTAATTATTTCATAGTTTTTCTCCATCGCTAGCAATACTTCTACGTTTGTTTTTCTCTCCGCCCAAAATATTCTCAACATCCTTCTGTAACACCACATTTCAAACGCTTGCAGTTTATTTATGTGTTCTTGTTTTAGTGTCCAGCCTTCCAACCCATACTGCAGCACTGAAAATACACAACATCTTAAAATTCTAATTTTTAATTCTAGAGTGATGTCTCTGCTGCACAGAATGGTTTTCAGTTTTACAAACGCACTTCTTGCCATTTCTCTTCTCGTTCTTATTTCTGTTGTTTGTTCATTATTTGCTGTTATCCATGTGCCCAAGTATTTGTATTTTTGCACTTTTTCTAAATTCACACCTCGCAACTTTATGCTTGTTTGCATGTTTTGTTTTTTAGTTATTACCATATATTTAGTCTTTTTGGTGTTCATTTTTAATCCGTGTTGCTCGCAAACGTTATTTGTTTCGTTCACTAGTTCTTGGAGTTCTTCAGCGGAGCTAGCTATGATAGCAGTGTCGTGTGCAAATCTTATGTTGTTTACAGCTCTTCCGTTTATTATTATTCCCTTACTTTTCGTTAACAGTGCTTCTTTGAAAATCGATTCACTGTACACATTGAATAGTAGTTTTTCATATCTAATTTTATCAAAAGCCTTCTCGAAGTCAACATAACAAATGTGTATATCGGTGTTCATATCCATACACCTCTGTGAAAGCACATTAAGTGCAAACAACGCTTCTCTGGTGCCTATACCATTTCTGAATCCAAACTGACTATCATCTATCCCCTTTTCAAGTTCTTTATAAATGCGTCCGTGTATTACTTTTAAAAACACCTTGAGTACATGGCTTATCAAAGATATTGTTCTATACTCGCTGCAGTCTTTTACATTTTTGTTTTTTGGAATAGCGCAAAAGGTGGAGAGTAACCATTCTCTGGGTATATTCCCCTTTGTATATACTGTGTTGAATAGATCTAACAATATATCCATCATTCATGTATTTTAAGATTTCTACTGGGATTTGATCTGGACCTAGTGCTTTTCCATTTTTATTGTTTCTTATAGCTGCTTTTATTTCATCTTTCAGTATCGTTAATGCCTCGTTATCTTCTACTTCAATCTCCATCTGCTCTACTCTATTGTCTTTAAATAGGTCTTTGATGTATTCTATCCATTTTTTTAGTTTCCCTTGGGTGTCTAAGATTAGCTTGCCTTTTTCATTCTTAAGCAGTGGCGGTTCTCTCACCTCATATGAGGCTAACTCTGCCGGTCTATTAAAAATCTTATCCATTCCTTTAACACAACTCTGTACAAACATAGCAATTATTCTCTATACCTGTACAAATTGAGAAACAAAACTTTACTTATTTGCTTTAATTTGTTAATTTACTTTCAGGTCCTGGAGAGTACATTCCCAAATTGTTCTACGTCATTGACCAGTACGGACATCAATCGGAACCTGTGTACATTAGAAACAGAAGAGACATCATGGATCATCCTTTGTTCAGAATAAGGAGAGGGGACAGCTACGCTTCTTCCAGCGCCCATGCTAGTGCTTCCGCAAGCAGCAGTGCCGGTGCCCCAATTTATTATGGAGGTAATTTCGTAATAAGAATCATTTAAGGAAGATCTATCTGCATTAAATTTAAACAATACAACAAGGTATCCTGCGACAAATTGTCGCGATTATATCCCAGAAAATATATTTTGGAAAATTTTTAAAATTTGGCAGTTTTCTAAAGGCAATGGGGGCAAGGTTTCTTGAAAATTCCTCAGTCTTACTGAATGAAGATTTGAATCGCTCCAAAAATGGGAATTGTGTCTGTTAGAGAGGCCATTTTTAATGAATTTTGCTTCATCAGTTCAAAGTATGTTGTCCAAAAATCGAGGGTCGTCTTGTATCTTCGTCAACATGGATTCACAAAATTGCACTCTTTTCAGCAAATCAGTATCTCTTAGGTGTTGAACCAAAGATAATAAAGAAGGGTGGAAGCTATATTTTAATAGAAATCTGCGTATTAAGCTCTCTGAGATTCTTGTTTATTGAGCCACTTGTCTTAATGATGTTATAGGATATACCATAAAATATCACAGAATTACCCTCATCGACTTTAGTAAATTGCCAAATTTTAAAAATTTTCCTAAGTCTATTTTCAAAGATATGAATCGCGACATTTCTTCGTGGGACACCCTGCATAATAAAAGACCAATTCTACACACAAGGCCTATTTAATTAAGAATCTACTACATCAGGTGTAGAACTCGTTTATTTTTAACTAATTATCAATTCTTAAAATTGCAGAACTACAGGATTTCCATTTTATGTTGAAGACCGACAAATAACTCTGCGACAAATTATTATTATTGTAATAGATTTTAGTTTGCAGGGTTCTAGGTTTATTTTCTACGAGTTCATAATATATTTGAATATTCCTATGAAAGAAGCTTTGGAACTTTTTATAAAATTCAATTTCTTTATTTTTAACATGGAACGCCAATGAGAGAAGGTCTAAAAATCGCCAGTTTACTCCTTTTCTTATTTGTATTACACCATGTATTATGAAAATCCTTCTAGAAAGATGCGGAATCTTCTGATATCCGGAAAAGAATCCAGATTGGCTGTCGTGGACAGTTTAGTTTGAGACGTCGTTGAAGTAAATTGTATTGTTTGACAAGTTGTCAGATTTGTGAAAATAAAAGGTTATAAAATAATTCAGTGTGTATAAAGATCGCCCGTCCGGAATATTATTAAATTTTTTTTTCCGTCTCATTCATGCATCCATCTGTGTATAATAAATTATTACACTTGACTCGCGTGTAATAAATGTTGATACAAAATAAGAAGCAAATAAGTTTTGCAGGTATTATAAATGAGTTGAAGAATAACTTATTGAAGCCATTCGTGTAATACCAAAACCGCAAAATAACTTTTTAGAACACTTAAATATAAAAAAAAATTAAAAGTATAATAAATTATAACACTTAATTTAAAAATTACAAAGTATTCTCATTTTAGATTTTAAGAAAAAATTAATTGTAAGCCAAAACTATTTCAGTACAGTTAGAGTCGGAATGGTTTTTCTACGTGATTGATTTTTTAATACTTAGGTTCTGAATAAATAATGTTACCGTTTTCTGTTCTAAAACCTAAATTTGGTCATTTAAAATTTTCCATACTATCGTAGTGGCGAAGGAGTATTTTATAAAATACTCACGTATAAAATAAAGTGAAAAAGTAATTTAGTACGAGGGAATTTAAAATATTTTTAAAATAATTATTTAATATAGTCCAAACGGTGTATATTTTTTAAAAATTGAGTAATTATAACGGTTTTTATTTGCCATACATCCAAAAAAAAATGTTCTTTATAAATATAATTAGGGTGGTTTTTGATTATCTGTCTTCCTCTCGGAGTACAGAAAAATAAGTTATTCCTAAAATTAAACCTACGTTTATAAAGGGTGTTTTTTATAGAGGTATAGAACTTTTAAATGGAATAAAACAAAGATGAATTTTTTAAATTTACTTTATTCGAAAGATAACCTTCTGGCATTATAATTTAAATATGACTTCTGGCATATAACCGCCACGGTTGGCTCGGACGTAGTCTAATCTGGAGGTCCAATTTTCGATGACTTTTTCCAACATTTGTGGCCGTATATCGGCAATAACGCGGCGAATGTTGTCCTCCAAGTGATCAATCGTTTCGGGCTTATCGGCGTAGACTAGCGACTTCACATATCCCCTCAGAAAATAGTCTAGCGGCGTTAAGTCGCACGATCTTGGAGGCCAATTCTCGGGTCCGAAACGTGAAACTATGCGGTTACCAAACGTTTCCTTCAATAAATCAATTGTGGCACGAGCTGTGTGACATGTTGCGCCGTCTTGTTGAAACCACAGCTCCTGCACATCATGGTTGTTCAATTGATGAACGAAAAAGTCAGTAATCATGGCTCTATAGCGGTCACCATTGACTGTAACGTTCTGACCAGCATCGTTTTTAAAGAAGTACGGACCAATGATTCCACCAGCCCATAAAGCACACCAAACAGACAGTTTTTCTGGATGTAACGGTGTCTCGACATACACTTGAGGATTATCATCACTCCAAATACGGCAGTTTTGTTTATTGACGTATCCATTCAAACAAAAGTGAGCTTCATCGCTAAACAAAATTCGCTTATGAAAATCGGGATCAACGGCAATCTTGTTTTGGGCCCATTCACCGAATCTACGCCTTGCTAGGTGATCGTGTGGCTTCAATTCTTGCACGAGTTAGATTTTGTAAGCATGCAAAGCAAGATCTTTCCGCAAAATCTTCCATAAAGTGAATGGACACATATCCAATTCCTATGCACGATGGCGGTTAGACTGATTCGGGTCTTCCTCTACGCTACGCTCTACAGCAGCAATGACTTCTTCTGTACGCACTGTACGACGTCTCTGTGGATGCGTATTATCATTTAGAATAAACGTGGTGCGAAAACGTTCCATAGTTAATCGAATTAATTGCTCTGATGGACGATTATGTTGGCCGTAAAATGGACGTAGTGCGCTATACGTATTTCGAACAGAACCATGATTTTCAAAATAAATTTGCACAATTTGGAAGCGTTGTTCAGGCGTCAGTCTATTCATGTTGAAATGCCAAACCAAACTAAACATAAATCACTTGACAGCTGACAAAATGGCCACCAGTTAAAAAAGTGTTGCCAACTTAAAGTTTTAAACCTCTATAAAAAACACCCTGGTTTTTGTCGATTATTTTAATCCGCAATTAAAATCTCTCATTTCATATTTAAAATTTCACCTAAAATAACGAACCCATAATAAACATCTAAACTCCCCAATAAATAACCCAATTCAAACGGGATATAAAATTATCGATATGTCTCTACAGAAGGAAGAAGTTCGATTTAAAAATTTTTGTGTATAACATTTTTCTTTCTTAAGGATATCTAGTTTGTGAAAAATCATTTGATAAACTTTTTGTTCGATAACGGAAAAAAAAAGTAGAATGGTTCACTCCGGTCCTGTTTCCAAAAAAAAAGTCACTAGTTTGATGCATTTGTCAAATCTTGACGTAGAAATATATACCGTTTGGACTATAATGATAATTTATAAAGTTTGTACACGAAAATATACAGATCTGGTTCCAAAATTATTTAAATGGACGTCAACCATTTACACAAACATAAAATACAAAAATTATTTAAAAATAAAAAACGAATACTTGATTTTGGAAGATTTTTAGGCGATAATTCATATTTTTTTTTATAATTGGCTGTTTAGTGGCTCATCTACCAAATGTCGGGTAAAAGCGGTAGGGACTCGAAGTGCCAACAATTGGAACAAAATACAGAATTATTATAAAATGTGTAAAACAAAAATTCCCTTACCTATAGTCAAGGTAAGAAAAATTTAGCCTCTTGCACACGAAGCCAGTAGCCTAGGTAGGCCAGTATTGTCTCCGTGTACATACGTAATATTAAGATTGCGCAACTGTCTCAAACCAGCAGCGTTGCCAGAATGCCTCGTTAAACTTAAGAAAATCAATATAAATACAAATCAGTTTTATTCATTTTTTTAAATTAACTTGCCGAATTACATTACTATCACTACTCTCGTTTTTTTTTTGTTTTTGACTGAAAAAGAAGAATTGAAAATATTAATTGCGAAATTTTCAACCTCTGTATATACAAAATATGTTCCATATGTGAAAAATCAGATTTGTATCTGTTCTTTTTTATTGTGCACTGATAAACAAGGATAGAAGAACAACAGAACAGTAACCAACGTAATTGATTTACCAAGAAAAAATAAAATGGAAACTGAGTATAACAAAATTTTGGTACAGGAACTGTTCCAAATGGCGTCCATTGCCATTTATGAAACTGCCGTGTTTTTGACGGTTAGAAAATATAGCAGTTTCAACTTGCGCGCGAGAAATTGATTTTTTTTTGAGACTCAGTAAAAGTAAGAAACAAAAATCTCCACCACACTACGTTTCTAGATAATTATCCATCGAAAAACCATGCAACTGCAGCTATTGTAGCAGTGTTTATCATTTTATCCATAATTGTATTTATTAGGAACCAAAGAAATAAAATTCACGTTTTTCAAATCGAACTATAGCTTCTTTGGAGTATGGCGCAAATAAATGAAATATATTCCTGTCGTCAAAATTCCCCAGATAATAAAATATAATTGCCTAATTAGGAAACAGCTGTTTTCAGAATTAAAAAAAAAAGCGAGAACAATGAATTTAAATTTTATCTTTGATGACAGAAACACGAAACAAGTATTTCTTTTTAGCAACGTTTCCACAAATTGATTAATTTTATCAATTTTATCGAACAAAAAACAATTGTTCAGATGATTTTTCCTTTTTACTTTAAAAATGGGGATCATACATAGTTATCAAATGTATGAATCTCACTTTGTAAATTGTTTATCAAATAGTTATGACAGAAAATATATGGAAACTACAGCGAAAGGGCTAAAACCGTATATTAGCTTTGGCGCTTAAAGTGAGGATCAAATTTCGTGTATAAATATATATATATATATATATATATATATATATATATATATATATATATATATATATAGTTAAGAAAAAATATTAAAAAGCTTTTGGGGTTGAAGTCTTTTGTGGCTACGATTTCAAGAAAAACCATTTTTTGTCAGGCTTTCGAGTATTTATTATACTCTTCATCAGGACAATCTACAATTAATACGCTAATTAATATTAAATTACACTAATTATATTTTAGAGTAAACTTACGAATGTAGATTAAAAACAGGAAAAAACATTACTCAGTAGAAGATTGAAAAATAATAGTTAATAATTATAAATTATATTTTAACAAAATTGAAGTTATCGATGTTTGACAAATTGAGGAATTTAGTTGTTTGCATTTATACCTTTTTTTATATTTATTAATTTTATGCACATATCGACATGGGTGTCTTAAACCAATGAACATGTGTGACAAAGATACATTTATAAAAGTGGTATGAAAAGAAGAAAGAGGAGATTAAAGTTAAAATATGGCTATTATGTCTAATAAAGATAGATCTATTGTATATTATTTGGGTGAGAGCGAGAAAGGAGCAACGAGTTAAGAATAGGTGCCGAACTTGCATGTCTTCATCATACGTACTGGGTAGTGTGAAAGTATGGTTAATAATCTCATGAATTAATATTATTATTAATTTAGGCATTTAATCTTTTTCTTATCTTTCGACCTAATAAAATTACTATTTATTAGAGGTGGGAGAATCCATAATGATGAATATTTTCCTTTTTGTAATTTCAAAATATAATGGTAAATAGAGCTCACATTTAGAATATTGTTTTTTTTTCATATTAAATTTATTGAGGTGTATGTGTACCATTTCTAAGAAAATTCTTTTGGAATATATATTTTCTCTATCAAATATTTCAGCTTTACCCCAGTCCATCATGTGATTCTTTTCGATGACATGTTGTGACAAGGCACAACTTTTTACATTTCTGTTACAATCACTTTTGTGTAATATAATTCTGCCTTTAGGATTTCTGGATGTCTGACCTATGTAGGTTAAATCACATTCTAGGCAAGGGATGTCATATACAACATTACTAATTTCACACAACTCCAGAGGAGTTTTGATATGGGAATACATCAAATTTAAATGTATTTTTACAGTCTATTAATCTATCTGTGTGTTGGTGTGTGGTATTGAAATTGAGAAAGATTGAAAGAATTCTGAGAAATAGAAGGTAAAAGTGAGTGTAATGTTTGTTCAGAGATTATATTGTTTATATTTTCATCAATTTTGTACTGTGAACTAAAGATAAATTTGTTAACCAGGCTAACAGGATAGGAGTTCTTGAGCAATATGCCCTTCAGTTTCAGTAACGGTGTTTCTCTGTAGTCCAGATGAATTAGTTTGAAAGCTCTAGTTGTCATAACCAATATTAAGTTTATTTGAGCAAAAAGGTTTTCTATACCACTCAGTTTTTATGATATTATCAGTAGTTCTTATGATAAGCATATCCAGAAATGCGACGCTATTGTTAATTTTTTCTTCTTCCTTTGTGAATGGTATATGTGGATTGTAACAGTTGAAAATGTCTATAGCTGAGTCTATCCTGCCAATAGGGAGGGGTAAGATAAGATCATATTTTAACGAAAGGAATGTCGAAAGGCATAAGGTCTAGACAATCACGAACCAGATCATCCAAAACATAATTTACTAGGATTGGTGAAATTTTTGATTCCATTGAGGGACCAAAATTTTGTTTATAATAATTATTGTTGAAAATAAATATATTAGAGTCAAAAATATAGTTAATTATATCACGAAATAATTCAAAATTGAAACTGTAATGTTGGGAAATTTCGAATAATTTTTTTTTTCGGATTCTATTCAAAATTGTATCCAAAGGTAAGTTAGTGAAAAGAGAAATTAACGTCAAAACTGACTAAAATATAGTTATCTTCTTCTTCTTCTTTAGGTGCCATGTCTGTATTCAGACGTTGGTGGTCATCATGTTTACAATTTCCTGAAATCTTTCTCTATCGACTGCTGCGCGAAATAGTTATTCTACCGTGCAATCACACCACTGCCTGATGTTACGCAGCCATGAAAGCTTCTTTCGGTCTATCCATCTTTTTCCCTCCACTTTTCCTTGTGTTATACGGCGAAGTAGTTGGTATTTAGGTCCTCTAATTATATGACCGAAGTATTCTGTTTTCCGCCTCTTTATAATGTTCAAGAGCAGTCGATCTGTATCCATCATTCTGAGAACATCCTCGTTGGAAGTGTGCGAAACCCATGATATATTTAGGATTCGACGGTAGCACCACAATTCGAATGCTTCCAGTTTGTTTAGCGTTGTGGTTTTTAGTGTCCATGTCTCGCAACCGTATAATAGAATAGACCATACATAGCGTTTCAGGACCCTTTTACGAATATGCATTGATAGGTTCCTGTTGCATAGAAGTGGTTTCCATGTCATAAAGGCCTTCCGCGATATTTCTATCCTAGCTGTTATCTCTTCATCTGAGTACCCATTTACATTCAACCAACTACCAAGGTATTTGAAATGGTTTACACGCTCCATCCTCTTCCCATCGAGCCATAGTTGACATTCATCTACAGTAACCTTTCCGACTGTCATCCACTTTGTTTTTGAGATGTTGATTTTAAGGCCTCTTCGGCAGCTCGCTTCATTGACTAGGTTTACTAATGTTTGGAGATCCTCGATGCTTTCTGCAAGAATGGCCGTATCATCAGCAAATCTAATATTGTTGATTACTTCTCCGCCTAGTCTTACTCCTTCTTGTCTGTTATCCAGAGCCTCCCTAAAGATTTCTTCAGAGTATACATTAAAGAGACAGGGTGACAGAACACAACCCTGTCTTACTCCACGTTTGATGGGTAGGTTTTGAGTACGACTGTTTTCAATTTGGATAGAGGCTACTTGATTGTAATACAGATGTTTTAGCAGTCATATATCGTAGTGGTCTAGACCTGCTGCTTGTAGGCACTCAAAAAGTTTATCATGTTGTACTCTGTCGAATGCCTTTTCAAAGTCGATGAAACAGACGTAGATGTTCTTTCGGAATTCACAGCTCTTTCGTAGGAGAACGCGCATACAAAATAGTGCCTCTCTTGTTCCTAGACCATTTCTAAATCCCAATTGCTTATCACTCACTCTATTTTCGCATAGAAGGAATATTAGAAGGAATATATATAATTATCTGGTACCTGGAAATTATTAATAAATGTACTAAATGAACAAAAAACCTTTAACATAGTAATCATTGTTTGAATTATATGCTAATGATAAAATATTTGTCAAAAAACCTGCCAGTGAGCTATTAGGACTATTAATAGAGGAGAGAATAGGTCTTATTGACAGTTGGGGTTTATGAATTTTAGGCAAAGCATAAAATCTACACATAAGGTGGATATTAATTTTTGACTGTTCATATTTAATTAATCGGTAATAAATTAAATCCGCCATTTTGCACTTTCCACGGAACAGTTGAAATAATAAAAAACGAGTTCGCAATATAATATGTAATAAATTATTTTTTTCTTATAAATTATTGAATGTTTTGAAAAGCTTTTAATGGTATTCAAAAAGTTCTTAAATCTGTGATATAAAATTTACTTTTTAATAACTTAGTAACAATAAAATAAGTAATAGATCAATAGAATTTTTAATATTCATAAACAGAAATACCTCGTTATTGACATTAATTCTTCTATAATTTATTTAATAAGAATAAGTGCCCCCTACGTTGAACTGCTATCAAAATTTATATGTATTTTTGTATCGTGATACGACATTTATGAAACAATGAAACCATTTTTAAAGTACTGATATCTTTATCACCTTTTTTTATTAATATAGTTCATTTATTGATTCAGTACCAAGTGTAATTGCCGATAAAGGATCTCAAATATTTTGAGGATGGAGTAATGCAATTTGTTTTGCGTCAGAAAATCCGTTATTAGATATTTTTGAATCATTTTTTTTTGCTGATTAGCATATATGTTAAATGTATAGCTGCAATAAATACCATACAAAAGACGTTATTTTGATATAGTGGGTATTTCTTACACATTTATTACATAGATCACGTGCATGTGTACCTAAAGCATTGAGGGTTTCATACCTTCAACATTATGGACTACCCAGAAATATAAAGACACTCTATTAGAGTCCTGTAAACTTTTTGATTGTTTGTTGATATAAAATCTGTATTACAATCAGCGAGCAGCAGTAAGATTTGGACAGGAAATATCCGGAGATGTGGAAATACAAAGGGGAGTCAGACAAGGTTGTATATTGTCACCTTTACTATTTAACGCTTATTCTGAAGAGGTCATATTGGAAAGTCTTGAATCTGAAACAGCAGGGATAAAAGTAAACGGAGTTTTAATCAACAATATTAGATATGCAGATGACACCGTAATAATAACTGATAGTTTGAAAGACCTAGAAAAGATAATGAATAAAATATTGAAAGTCAGTGGAGAATATGGACTCTCTCTTAACACGAAAAAGACCAAGTTCATGATAATTAGTAAAAACAACACCAATAATAATGAAACCCTAATGGTAGGAGGCCTGCACATAGAAAGAGTTAGGAAGTACACTTACTTGGGAACCCTAATAACAGAAAATAATGACTATACCATCGAAATAAAAACCAGAATCGAGAAAGCAAGTGCCAACTTCATTAGAATGAAAAAGGTTATCTGCAGCAAAGATCTAACGTTAGCCCTGAAAATACGACTGACTAAATGTTACGTATATAGTGTTCTATATTATGGAATGGAAGCATGGACACTGAATCGAGAGACAATGAGAAGACTTAACTCTTTTGAGATGTGGACCTATAGAAGAATTCAGAGGATTTTGTGGGTGAATCGAGTTACGAACGCCGAAGTGTTGAGAAGAATGGAGAAAGAAAAGGAAGTCAAGATAAGTCAGTAAAACAGAGAAAACTGCAATATTTCGGACACATTATGCGAGGAGAAAGGTACAGCATCTTACGGCTCATAATCCAGGGCAAAATAAGTGGCAGAAGAGGCGTGGGACGACGACGAATTTCATGGCTAAAAAACCTAAGGGAATGGTTTGGATGCAGTTCAAAACAACTATTTAGAGCAACTGCCTCAAAATTTAAAATAGCTATTATGATTGCCAACCTCCGCAATGGAGAAGGCACTTGAAGAAGAAGAAGCTTTTTGAAAATGACAAGTTTTCATGAGTCAATAAAAGCAGTTTTGCCAGCCACCAAATGAAGCTTTGTCGGCTCTAAAAATAATTTAAATATCTCGAGAACTTACTATAGTTTTCCTGTCAGTTTTAAAATACATTCGTATTGCCAATATTTGCGAAATTTTACCTTTATTAGTGTCAAAAATAGAGAGGGGGCTTAATATTTGAAATATATTTTTAGTAATACTCTCTTTCTCACCATCTAACCTAAAATTTCGAATGAAATTGTTTTGATATCCTAACAATTAGCTCAGCCAAAACGTTGAAGTTACCAATCCACCACAAATATATCTTAAATTCTGGTTCATAGGGTTTATACGGGTTGGTAAATATTACTTTGTAAAATTTCAGCAGTCTACATCATCCCCGAGGACAGGAGCTACTACAGACAGACAAACGCATGAGTGAATATATAAGGTTCCTTTTTTTCTTTTAAGGTAATGACTTTAGAAGAATCATTAAAAAATACCTTAAGCCGCTTTTGCAGCCATGCTATTTACTTTAGATCTGAATATTTAAGAATTGTGGTTATGGTATATTCTCAAAAGACATTTCCTTGTTAAAGTCAATAATTTCAACAGTCTTGTTTCTACCGTAGTATTCGAATCTGATCGGACCGATCTTATGAAGTTACATTCACTTGAGATTTACGTAATACAAGGTTCTGATTAAAGTGTCAATTAGATTAGATGCAAAATTTCTATATATATATATATATATATATATATATATATATATATATATATATATATATATATATAGAGTGGAAAAGGTTTTTGGCCATTAAAAATGGACTAGAATTGAAATAGCAAGTACGTCAATTGTAGATTTTTTTCTTGTTAATAGTTAACCTATCATTTGGACCTCCATTTTGTTCGTTAAACTGTCAACATGTAACCAATACGCTCTTGAAAATAAAAATAAAAAAAACGTAGTTTCGTCGTTTGGGAATGAAGGCGGGAGTCCGGGCTGCGGGGGAGTCCTAAGGTGCTTAAGGGAAAGTTTACGCGTGGCTGCATGCTCTACTGAAAGCTTTCGCTTCACAAATTGTTCCTTTATATCGTGAAAGTGAATGGATATACGTGTGGCGGGAGGTTAACTCTGCATCCGGCAGTACAAGCAATCGATCTGAAATATCTTAATGTCACCCATGTGACAAGTGACCTTTTAGTTGATCACACACGTGACCAATAACACTGATTGGATGATGGAAGCATCCAGGCCCTCTTAAATGAGGCATCTTTTTTTTTCTAACACAACGCTCTCCCAAATCCGGTTCACGTATAAACCTCCCCAACCGGTTCGCAGATAAAAGGGGTATAAACGCGGGGCAGGAGAAAAAGAAGCTGGCTTAATTGCCTCAGTTGCAGCAGCCATATTAACTCTTAATTAAAAGAAGAGTCATTTTTATAATAGGTAATTGGAAACATTTTTATACATTTTTTCGATCAAAATGTCACAGAAGCAGAAAGAATAGAAAAAAAGAAATATAGATATATTAGAAGAAATAATTAATTTTTTTTTAACTCGTGTAGAAAAGAAGCAAGTTAGACTCATTTATCTTTTTTTCCAAAATAACGGGACACATTTACCTACCTAAAGTAATTTACAGTTGTTACCATGTTTAAAGAGAGTCGAACAGGTGGCATCTCCTTCTTTTCAATATAATTTCTTTGTTTAATTGTAAAGAATTCAAATAGTTACTAGTAAGTCATCCGATAATTCCGATTCGATCGGCATTTTGCGTTAGAAACAAGGTCAATGACTTAAAATGTACTAACGCTTTATTATTATCGGAAATTAGTTAACCTTGGGCTCTTGTGATTAAAAATATTATTACCAATTTTCTGCGGCCATGTCAGAAATTCTTACTAAAAGGGAATTAATTATTTATGAGGTTTTTTAACCATCAGGCTTGATTACGTCGGGCAGTTAAAAATTCATGTGGGCTGTAATAATTTTTTTTGCAATAAATAAATTATTGGCAGCAGTAAAATTTAGCTAGTAATATAAAAGAACTTGATTATTTATTTAATCCAACATAAACAGTTCAAAACTTACTCGGGTAGTATAGTAAATAAATATCCATTGCAATTATTATTTGGGCAAAAAAATAATTAGATGGGCACACAGCACGTTACCTACAAGCTCACCTGGCAGGAATACCGTGTCCTAATTGTGGATACCACAGATAAACAACAAAAGTGTCATCCTCTATGTTTGGCGATTTCTACCACAGAGCAAAAAGGGAACTGTCAACTGATCTTCAAGAGCCTGAACGTCAAAAAGCATCCAGAGTGCTTTTACTGAAGAACTCGAAGATAGCTTAGTACGTAGGTATTTGGAATAAGCTAAAAGGAAGGTATAGTCGCGAATTAAAAGCCATATAAAGACATGTTTCCAAAAACAAATGCTAGAAGATGTAGATATTCTGCATTCCATAATATGCTGAATAGCTTTGAGTAAAAGGAAAGCGTTCAATGACGCATAGAATTTGAAATAGATCCCGTCGTTTCCCAAATTAGTAAAATAATAAAGTGTTTTGAAAAAAATACGGTATCGTACTGATGTTTTTTTAAACTGACTTCAATCTGAAACCACTTCAAATCTTAATTAATAACAAAATCTTAAACATGACTTGATTTTGGCTTGAACCAGATGGATCAAGAAGATATATGTTGATATCTATAAATAATAAATATGTGAAATAAAAGATATTTCTGTTTTGTTAACTTACTTATACTCTTAAAATATTAAATATTTAAAGCCATTTTCGCACACATGATTGAATATTTGAAATTTTCCTGTCTATTTGAAGTCTATTGTCTTCTAGGAGATTATATTCCAAGTATAGCACATAATCCATCTCGAACTGCAAGAGAAGTTCAAATTACCTTAACCAATATTCCTAAGGGTAAGTGAAAGAATTTAGTTCCGAATTGCACTGTCTTTTAATAATGCATATGCACCCGTTATGGCTTTCCTCACTATTCCAAGAATATCGAAACTAACGATATCAACGTATTATAGTTTACATAATAAGAGTTGATTATCGATGGAAACGATACAATTTGATTTCTATTTTTTGGAGACTTACACCAATGTAATTAAATTTCTAAGTTTGCAAAGTTTGCGGACATCCCCTATTACTTAAAATTTTCGTGTGAATTTGACGTATGTTGTCTTCTAGGAGATCATAGTCCAAGTGTAGCCCCTAATCCAACCAAACTTTTAAGACAAGTTAAAAATGTGTTAAAAAATAATCCTAGGGGTAAGTGAAAAAATTTGGTACCGATATGCACTGCCTTTTAGTAGTTCATATGCACCAGTTATAGCTTCTTCCAGTATTCCAAGAGATATCAGAACTGTCGATAAAAACAATCTTTTAGTTTAAATAACAGAAGTTAACAGTCGATTAAAGCGATAAATTTTGATATCTTTGAGCGATGTCTGAATTAAAAAATGTTCGTATCTCTAATATCACACCAACTTAACAAAAGTTTTAAGGTTTTAAAGAAATTTTACGCAGAAGCCTAATTATTTCAAGCTTCCGTATCTATTTGAAGTCTGTTGTTTTCTAGGAGATCAAATTCCAAGCATACCCCATCCATCTCAACTTTTAAGACAAGTTCAAAATAAGTTAAAGAATATTCCTAAGGGTAAGTGAAAGGATTTGGTACCGAATTGCACTGTCTCTTACTAATTCATATGCACCAATTACAGCTTCTTTCATTATTCTAAGAGATATCAGAACTGTCGATAAAAACATACTTTTCGTTTAAATAACTGAACTTAACAGTCGATTAAGGCGATAAATTTTGATATCTTTAAGCGATGTCTGAATTAAAAAATGCTCGTATCTGTATATGACACCAACTTAACAAAAGTTTTAAGGCTTTAAAGACATTTTGCGCACAAGCCTAATTATTTCAATCTTTCGTGTCTATTTGACGTCAGCTGTTTTCTAGGAGACAGGTTCAAAATATGTTAAAGACTAGTCCCACTGGTAAGTAAAAGATTTTAGTACCGAATCGCTTTTCTCAATGTGCCAAAAAATTTCGGAACTGTCATTGTAAACATACAGTTAGTTTAATAAAAGAAATTAAAAGTCGATTAAGGCGGTACTTTGATAGCAATAAATAATAAAAATCTGAGTTAAAAGATTTTCTTGCCTGGAAACTGAGACCAAATTTCTAAATTTGTGAAGTTATTTTGCGCACATGCTTGATTTCTTCAAACTTCCATGTCTGTTTGACGTCTGTTGTCTTCTAGGAGATCATATTCCAAGTATAGCCCCTAATCCACCTCGAATCGCAAGACAAGCTCAAACTGAGTTAAAGAATGTTCCTACTGGTAAGTGAGAGAATTTAGTACCGAATTGCACTGCCTTACATATGCACCAATTCTAGCTTTCCTCAATACTTCAAAAAATCTGTCTATATAAACATACTATCAATTTAAATAATGGAAGTTAATTGTCGATAAAAACAGAAAACTTTCGTACCTATAAATAATTAATATCACATCACCAACATAACCAAATTTCTAAGTGTGTAAGTTACCTTGCCCATATGCCTGATTGTATGAAGCTTTCGTGTTTATCTGACATTAATTGTCTTCTAGGAGATCATATTCCAAGTGTAGCCCCTAATCCATCTGAACTTTTAGGACAAGTTCAAAATATGTTAAAGAATATTCCTACAGGTAAGTGAAAGGATTTGGTACCGAAATGCACTGCCTTTTAGTAATTCGTATGCACCAATTACAGCTTCTTTCAGTATTCCAAGAGATATCGGAACTGTCGATAAAAACATACTTTTCGTTTAAATAATAGAATTTAACAGTCGATTGAGGCGATAAATTTTGATATCTTTGAGCGATGTCTGAATTAAAAAATGTTCGTATCTGTATTACACCAACTTAACAAAAGTTTTAAAGGCATTTTTCGTACATGCCTAATTATTTCAAGCTTTTGTGTCTATTTGACAACTATTGTCTTCTAGGAGATCCTATTCCAAGTGTACCCCCTAATCCATCTGAAATTTTACGACAAGCTCAAAATATGTTACAGAATAGTCCCACTGGTAAGTAAAAGAATTTAGTACCGAACCGCACTACGTTTTATTAATGCATATGCACCCATTATCGCTTTTTTCAATGTGCCAAAAAATTTCTAAACTGTCGTTCTAAACATACTGTTAGTTTAATAAACAAGTTAAAAGTCGATACTTTGATGACAATAAATAATAAATATCTGAATTAAAAGATTTTCTTGTCTGAAAACTTACACCAACATTACCAAATTTCTAAGTTAGTGAAGTTATTTTGCGCACATGCTTAATTTCTTCAAACTTCCGTGTCTGACGTCTGTTGTCTTCTAGCAAATCATATTCCAAGTATACCCCCTAGTCCACCTCGAATTGCAAGACAAGTTCAAACTGAATTACAAAATATTCCTACGGGTAAGTGAGAGAATTTAGTTCCGAATTGCACTGCCTTACATATGCACCAATTCTAGCTTTCCTCAATACTCCAAAAAAATGTGGGGTTTGTCTATATAAGCATGCTATCAATTTAAATAATGGAAGTTAATTGTCGATAAAAACAGAAAACTTTCGTACCTATAAATAATTAACATCACATCACCAACATAACCAAATTTCTAAGTATGTGAAGTTACCTTGCCCATATGCCTGATTGTATCAAGCTTTCGTGTTTATCTGACATTGGTTGTCTTCTAGGAGATCCTATTCCAAGTGTAGCCCCTAATCCATCTCAACTTTTAGGACAAGTTCAAAATATGTCAAAGAATATTCCTACGGGTAAGTGAAAGAATTTGGTACCGAAATGCACTGCCTTTTAGTAATTCATATGCACCAGTTATAGCTTCTTTCAATATTCCAAGAAATGTCAGAACTGTCGATAAAAACATACTTTTAGTTTAAATAATTGAAGTTAACAGTCGATTAAGGCGCTAAATTTTGATATCTTTGAGCGATGTCTGAATTAAAAAATGCTCGTATCTGTAATATTACACCAACTTAAAAGTTTTAAGGTTTTAAAGACATTTTACGCACAAGCCTAATTATTTCAAGCTTTCGTGTCTATTTGACGTCTGTTGTCTTCTAGGAGATCAACTTCCAAGTATACCCCCTAATCCATCTGAAATTTTACAACAGGTTCAGAATATGTTAAAGAATTGTTCCACTGGTAAGTGAAAGAATTTAATGCCGAACTCCACTACGTTTTATTAATGCATTACCGATTTCCATAATGTGCCAAAAAATTTCGGAATTGTCGATATAAACATACTGTTTGTATCATAATAACGGTTAAGAGCCGATTAAGATGGCACTTTGATATCAATAAATAATAAATATCCGAATTAAAAGATTTTCTTGCATGGAAACTTACACCAAATTTCTAAGTTTATGAAATTATTTTGCGCACATGCCTGATTCCTTCAAACTACCTTGTCTGTTTACCGTTTGTTGTCTTCTAGGAGATCATATTCCAATTGTACCCCCTAATCCCTCTGAAATTTTACGTGAGGTTCAAAATATGTTAGAGATTAGTGCCACTGGTGAGTGAAAGAATTTAGTACCGAACTGCACTACACTTTATTAATGCATATGCACCCATTATCGCTTTTCTCAATGTACTAAAACATTTCGGAACCATCGTTGTAAACGTACAGTTATTTTAATAATAGAAGTTAAAAGTCATTTAATATATCTCAATTAAAAGATTTTCTTGTCTGGAAACTTACACCAAATTTCTAAATTTGGAAAGTTATTTTGCGCACATGCTTGATTTCTTCAAACTTCCGTGTTTGTTTGACGTCTGTTGTCTTCTAGGAGATCATATTCCAAGTATAGCCCCTAACCCACCTCGAATCGCAAGACAAGCTCAAACTGAGTTAAAGAATGTTCCTACTGGTAAGTGAGAGAATTTAGTACCGAATTGCACTGCCTTACATATGCACCAATTCTAGCTTTTCTCGATACTCCAAAAAAATATGGGATCTGTCTAGATAGACATACTATCATTTTAAATAATGGAAGTTAATTGTTGACAAACAGAAAACTTTCATACCTATAAATAATTAATATCACATCACCAACATAACCAAATTTCTAAGTGTGTGAAGTTATCCTGCACATATGCCTAATTGTATCAAGCTTTCGCGTTTATCTGACATTGGTTGTCTTCTAGGAAATCCTATTCCAAGTGTAGCCCCTAATCCATCTGAACTTTTAGGACAAGTTCAAAATATGTTAAAGAATATTCCTACAGGTAAGTGAAAGGGTTTGTTACCAAAATGCACTGCCTTTTAGTAATTCATATGCACCAATTACAGCTTCTTTCAGTATTCCAAGAGATATCGGAACTGTCGATAAAAACATACATTTCGTTTAAATAATAGAATTTAACAGTCGATTAGGCGATAAATTTTGATATCTTTGAGCGATGTCTGAATTAAAAAATGTTCGTATCTGTAATATGACACCAACTTAACAAAAGTTTTAAGGTTTTAAAGACATTTTACGCACAAGCCTAATTATTTCAATCTTTCGTGTCTATTTCACGTCTGCTGTCTTCTAGGAGATCAACTTCCAGGTATGCCCCCTAATCCATCTGAAATTTTACGACAAGTTCAAAATATGTTACAGAATAGTCCCACGGGTAAGTAAAAGAATTTAGTACCGAATCGCTTTTCTCAATGTGCCAAAAAACTTCGGAACTGTCATTGTAAACATACAGTTAGTTTAATAAAAGAAATTAAAAGTCGATTAAGGCGGTACTTTGATAGCAATAAATAATAAATATCTGAGTTAAAAGATTTTCTTGCCTGGAAACTTACACCAAATTTCTAAATTTGTGAAGTTATTTTGCGCACATGCTTTATTTCTTCAAACTTGCATGTCTGTTTGACGTCTGTTGTCTTCTAGGAGATCATATTCCAAGTATACCCCCTAGTCCACCTCGAATTGCAAGACAAGTTCAAAATGAATTAAAAAATATTCCTACGGGTAAGTGAGAGAATTTAGTACCGAATTGCACTGCCTTACATATGCACCAATTCTACCTTTCCTCAATACTCCAAAAAAATCTGTCTATATAAACATATTATCAATTTAAATAATGGAAGTTAATTGTCGATAAAAACAGAAAACTTTCGTACCTATAAATAATTAATATCACATCACCAACATAACCAAATTTCTAAGTGTGTGAAATTACCTTGCCCATATATATGCCTGATTGTATCAAGCTTTCGTGTTTATCTGACATTGGTTGTCTTCTAGGAGATCCTATTCCAAGTGTAGCCCCTAATCCATCTCAACTTTTAGGACAAGTTCAAAATATGTTAAAGAATATTCCTACCGGTAAGTGAAAGGATTTGGTACCAAAATGCACTGCCTTTTAGTAATTTATATGCACCAATTATAGCTTCTTTCAGTATTCCAAGATATATCAGAACTGTGGATAAAAACATACTTGTAGTTTAAATAATTGAAGTTAACAGTCGATTAAGGCGATAAATTTTGATCTCTTTGAGCGATGTCTGAATTAAAAAATGCTCGTATCTGTAATATTACACCAACTTAACAAAAGTTTTAAGGTTTTAAAGACCTTTTACGCAGAAGCCTAATTATTTCAATCTTTCGTGTCTATTTGACGTCTGTTGTCTTCTAGGAGATCAACTTCCAAGTATACCCCCTAATCCATCTGAAATTTTACAACAGGTTCAAAATATGTTAAAGACTAGTCCCACTGGTAAGTGAAAGAATTTAGTACTGAACTGCACTCCGTTTTATTAATGCATATGCACCCATTATCATTTTCCTCAATGTGCCAAAAATTTCGGAATAGTCGATGTAATAATACTGTTAGTTTAATAATAGATTGTCTTCTAGGAGATCATATTCCAAGTATACCCCCTAGTCCACCTCGAATTGCAAGACAAGTTCATAATGAATTAAAAAATATTCCTAAGGGTAAGTGAGAGAATTTAGTACCGAATTGCACTGCCTTACATATGCACCAATTCTAGCTTTCCTCCATATTCCAAAAAAATTTGGGATCTCTCTATATAAATATACTATCAATTTCATAATGGAAGTTAATTGTAACTTTCATGCTTATAAATAATTATTATCACATCACCAACATAACCAAATTTCTACGTGTGTGAAGTTACCTTTCCCATATACGTGATTGTATCAAGCTTTCGCGTTTATCTGACATCTGTTGTCTTCTAGGAGATCATATTCCAAGTGTAGCCCCCAATCCATCTCAACTTTTAGGACAAGTTCGAAATATGTTAAAGAATATTCCTACGGGTAAGTGAAAGAATTTGGTACCGAAATGCACTGCCTTTTAGTAATTCATATGCACCAATTATAGCTTCTTTCAATATTCCAAGAGAAATCAAAACTTTCGATAACAACATACTTTTCGTTTAAATAAGAGAAGTTAACAGTCGATTGAGGCGATAAATTTTTATATTTTTAAAGACATTTTGCGCACATTCCTAATTATTTCAAGCTTTTGTGTCTATGTGACATCTGTTGTCTTCTAGGAGATCATATTCCAAGTGGACCTCCTAGTCCATCTGAAATTTTACGAAAGGCTCAAAATATGTTAAAGAATAGTCCCACTGGTAAGTAAAAGAATTTAGTACCGAATCGCTTTTCTCAATGTGCCAAAAAATTTCAGAATAATCGAAGTAAATATTCCGTTAGTTTAATAATTTAACAGTCGATTGAGGTGGTACTTTGATCTCAATAAATAATAAATACCTGAATTAAAATATTTTCCTGTCTGAAAACTTACACCAACATAACCAAATTCCTAAGTTGGTGAAGTTCTTTTGCGCACATGCCTGATTTCTTCAAACTGTCGTGTCTGACGTCTGTTGTCTTCTAGGAGATCATATTCCAAGTATAGCCCCTAATCTACCTCGAATTGCAAGACACATTCAAAGTAAATTAAAGACTGTTCCTACGGGTAAGTGAAAGAATTTACTACCGAATTGCACTGCCTTGCATATGCACCAATTAAAGCTTTCCTCAATATCCCAAAAAAATATAAACGTACTGTCAGTTTAAATAATTGAAGTTAACTGTTCATAAAAAATGTATTTGACGTCTGTTGTCTCCTAAGAGATCACAGTCCAAGTGTAGTCACTAAGCAATCTCGAATTTCAAGAGCTGTTCAAAGAATATTGCTACTGGTAAGTGAAAGAATTTAGAACCGAATTGCACTGCCTTTTATTAATGGATATGCACCTGTTATATGTATGTATATTTAAAACAAAAATATAAAAAAAATAAGAAAAATATAGAACGTTACTTAGAATGAAAATACTTTTATTCTGGTAAGATTTTGCATATATATATATATATATATATATATATATATATATATATATATATATATATATATATGTGAGAAATACATAGGGTACTAGAATTCTATGATTAGAAGTTTGGGGAAACGTACACAGTATGTCTGAAAAATTCCCAAACTAATTTTCTACACTCGATACAAGTAGCGTAATCTCTCGTTCAACCAAGGAAGCATATAGTACGAATCTTGACGAGTAGGTGTATCAAATTTTAGCGCTGTCGGCCACTTCATTTTCGAGTAGTATGCAGTCATGTATTCATAGTATTTTGTACGAGGTCGCAAGTTGGAACAAAGAAGAAAATATGTGTTCGGCTTAACAAATCTTCCGTAGAAACTTTTTCTATTATTCAACAAGCATTTGGTGACTAAGCTGTATCTCGCACTATAACATAGACGTGGTGGAAGCGTTTTAAAGCCTAATGAAAGTGCGGCAGCAAAAATCGGAAGTCAAGACGAAGCTCATTGCATTGTTCAACTCGAACTGCCTCATTCACCAGGAATTCGTTCCGATTAGGCAAACTGTGAATGCTATATTCTACTTGGAGGTAAAGGAGCGTTTGGTACATCGTATCCGTCAAATCCGAAGCTCCGCAATCCGGACAGTTGGACTCTTAAATGATAATGCGTCGTCGCACACCGCTACATTATTGAAGCCCCAAATCAGATCACGGTCTCATCTCACTCGCTCTATTCTCCTAATTTGTCTCCAGCAGACTGTATTTTATTTCCAAAACTCAAGATGAAGATGAAAAGCCACTTTTGCAACGATATTCCGACAATCCAGTGAGCTTGTTCCGAGCACATAAAGGTGATTCCACGATAAAACTTCTCCAGAGCCTTTGAACAACTTTGCGAGCGCTGCAACAAGTGTATAAATAGGGGAGGGTTTTATATAGAGGCTTGCAATATATGGTTTAAAACAATCATCTAGAGTATGGAATAAAAAAATCACCGATTTTCTTTTAGAATTAGGATATAAAGTATCAGAAATTGAACCTTGTGTTTTTATGAAGTATAATAATAATAATTCTATAACATATGTAGCGCTATATATAGATGATTTTTTCATTTTCTCAAATGATGTCAAAGAAAGTAAATAAATTCATTTATCTTTTATGATGTGTTCTTATTCAACTCAGTTCGAGAACTTTTTAGACATACTGTGTAAGTTCTTACTTTGTTTAGGAAAATTGATTTATTTGTTGTTAAAATACTCAACGGGCAACTTTGGTATTCGTTGAATAGAGAATTTATAAGAAAATGTTAAACTACTTGAAGAAATTATAGCTTATGACATTTAAAGAACGAAAGCTTTCACGGCTTTGATCAACTTGAAAATCATAGTTCTTGGGTTTAGACCGTGTCAAATTGTAGTTATTATCCGACGTTTCGCTTATGATTGCACGAGACATCTTTAGGAATCCTTACTCTATGAGATTAGAACACTGAATGACTATTGCGGAGCACCCGACTGGTCCTCAGGGAACTATGATCCAGCGTTATAATCGATTTCCACGTGTGATGTAGATTGTAGTCTCTATTAATATTATTTTGATATTTACAAATTTCGATTGATTCTCTAATTTTACGTTTATAGAAACCAGACACTGATGCTAGCACCTTAGTTACTTTTACATTAAAAGTGTGATCTAAGCGATACTGATGTTCAGCTACTGCAGATTGATGTTTCTTTTTTATACATACTTCATGTTTCTTAAACCTAGTGGATAGAGACCGTTGTGTTTCACCCACATACACTTTATCACAAGAGAGACTTCAAACATTGTCCAACCTTCGTACATGTGTGGAAAATTGTCCGAATTTTTGATTTTCGGAGCAATCTGGCGATCTTCTCTGTGGTTCCGTGTATGTAAGGTAAGAGAACACTGTCTATAGCAGGTACATTTATGACATTTTGTTGAGGAGTTGGGTTTTTATATTTAATAATGAAACGTCTTATATCTTTAGCGCAATATCCGTTGCCTGTCAGAGCATTAGTCAGTTTTTCTGTTTCTGATTTCAGTGATTGTTCGTTACATATTAAAAGTGTTCTATGATGAATTGTTTTGAGAAGGATGATGGTATGACCTAGTTTTTGAGATATCGATTTGCTTGTTCCTTAACTTCCAGCGTAAATCAGGGTAATACTAATAATAGCAAATATTCGATTATTTTGTCCATGTTTGAGACGTGCACCATTTGATTAAAAGTTCAGTACTTTTCTGGTAATGACGAATTTCAAGAAGAGCGACAGTTCCAGGTCTGTAACTGGTTTTTTTATTCCTCCTGTAACCACTGCACTTTTAGGTGCAGCTTTAATAGCCAATTTGGTACTTAACCACCAGTGGATTCACGGGCTGTCTGCTTTATATGAGCCATTTTAAAATAATATTATACACAGACAATTTAACAATACGAACAGATCAACGTATAGTATACGAATGAAGCGAATTTCTGACAATTTCGTTTTAAGTTCTTGCTATTAAATAAGTTTTTAGTCTTTCACTAACTACATTCTGAACGTGATTTTGTTAAGTTCGGATGTATCCTACCTATCTTATGAAAGGAGTATACATCGAATAAGATGTAATTAAAGATTAGTCCTTGTACCGGCGAGCAAGTTGTTATAAAGTTGGTACCATACTATACAGCAATGGATTATTACACCAATCTATAATTCGTGTTAGTTTTCTTTACACAGAATGTCCTAATTTGCTATTTTCTTTCCTTTGTACTAGTACATCAAAAAAGGGAAGGTCACCACTTGATTGAGTTTCCATAGTGAATTTTATGCTAAGGTGTTAAGGCATTTTGTGTGCGGAAAACCAACACATACAAATCGATATCTCAATGCAAGGTCGCACCATCATTCTCCTCAAAAACAATCTGTCATAAACTCTGATACAGAGAGCACTTTTAATATGTGACGAACGATCACTGAAATCAGAAACAGAAAAACTGACTAATGCTCTGAGAGGGAACGGATATTGCGCTGAAGATATAAGACGTTTTATTAATAAATTTAAAAAACCCAACTCCTCAACAAAATGTCATAAATGTACCTCCTATGGACAGTGTTGTCTTATCTTACATACACGGAACCACAGAGAAGATTGCCAGATTGCTCCGAAAATCAAAAATTCGGAAAATTTTCCACACATGTAAGAAGGTTGAACAATGTTTGAAGTCTCCAAAGGACGCAATTCCATTTCAAACAGAAGTCGTTTACAAGATACCTTGGTCTTGTGATAAAGTGTATATAGGTGAAACAGGACGGGCTATATCTACTAGACTTAAGAAACATGATAGATATATAAAAAAGAAACAAATTGTACAATCTACAGTAGCTCAGTACCAGAATTGCTCAGATCACACTACTAATGTTAAAGAAACTAAGGTGCTAGCATCAATGTCTGGTTTCTTTAAATGTAAAAATTAGAGAATCAATCGAAATTTGTAAATATCCAAATAACATTAATTACGGTTGGATGAGCACCAATCGGATATAAATACAGGGCTGTTGCTCTTCAATAGTCGTTCACTAATCTAATCTCGTGGAGTAAAGATCCCTGAAGATGCATTATGCAATCGTAGGCGAAACGTCGGAAATAATTCCAATTTGACACGGTCTCAACCCAACAACCATGATTGCCTATAACATTTGTTTATAAGTTATTTTATTCTGCTTATCCTGCTGACGAGACAAATCATGCGAAAAATATATCAATTCTGTAAATTTCTGCTGTGACCTTATTCTTAGCGATTCAATTAAAAGTCATTAACAAAGATGGATGCATGAAATATGAGATATACAAAATAATGCGACGATTGTAAAATGCGAATTTTACTCTTTATCATCAATTTAAATTTAGCTAGTAACTTGAAAGAATTAATTAATTTTGAAACTGGTAAAAATAATATCAAAATTTTTAATAACTTTTGAATACGAAAATATTACATAGATGTATTCTAAATAATTTATTTTTGAAAAAATCGATTTAAACGAAGTCTGTGAATTATTTCTGGCTTGTCAAATTCAAACCAGCTTCAAAAAAAAATGGTTTGTAGAAGCCCTTGGCTTCGCACTCGAAACTATCGATATGGATAAATGTACGTTAGTTTAAATAAGAGAAGTTAACAGTCAATAAAGAGAGTTAATTCTGATGTATCTATAAATAATAAATATTTGAACTTATGGATATTTGTGTATGTAAACTTATGCCAACATAACTAGGTTATTAAGTTTTTAGAACTTTCTTGCTTATTTGATACATATTTTCTAGAAGATTATATTCGAAGTATAGCCCAAAGTCCAGCTCAAGCAACAGAATATATAAATCTATTAGACAAACTTCGTAAGGGTGAGTAAAAGAATATGGTACCGACTTGCACTGCCTTTTAGTAATGCTGATGCACCCATCATAGCTTTCCTCAGTACTTTTAAAGATATATAAAGTAAATAAAATAAATGTAGACATTGAAAAAGGATTACTAGTATCATTTACATAATATATAGATCATTAGCAGTAGAAATGTTGCGCTCACCATCAGCTTCAGTAATTAGGTGAAAACTGGAACAAAATGTATATAGAAATAACCAAAAAACTACACTTATCGCAAAAATATAAAAAACACCAAGCAACGTGTGGAGGATGAAAACTGTTTTATTACGTTTTTCTCTTTTAAGATTATATATATATATATATATATATATATATATATATATATATATATATATATATATATATATATATATATATGCATAGAATTGGGGTCTGTACACTGTAGATCTATTGTTGCCCCGTGCTGCTGCCAAGTTGTAAGAGTTACCTTATCGGATAGAGCAAGTCTTTTAGCCCTATTTCCCTCAGGAACCTTGGGATGGTGGACGGGTTCAAGGTATGTAAGTCCCCTTCTTCGATTTGATGTGTTCCCAAAAACCGCATCTTAGGGTTTTCTAGAGCGCTGTTCTCTGAAAGGATATGAATAGCGGTTTCGTCCTCCTCCTCACAGAATCTGCACCCTTCTACCAGTCCGAGTTTCTTGAGGTATCCCTTTAGGTGGCAATGCCCCGTCAAAACCCCTATCAGAACTCTGAGTAGGTTTTTACTCAAGCTTATTCATTCTTTGAATCTCTTCTGGTGGTAGTTCCCAAGAAATATCTTCGCTTGTGTCAATCCTTGCAGTTCCATCCAATAAATGGATCTCCTGCTTTCTTCTTCTATCTTTAGTTCTTCCATCATTACGCTGCTACTGATTCCACAGAAAGGCTCTGGCCCCGGAAATGGTGTCTCAGCCGCATTCCTTATGAGTCTGTCTACTATTTCATTCCCCTCTATCCCGGTGTGTCCCGGTACTCAGGATAATTTTATTATTCTTACTCAAATCATTGAATTCCTCTAGACATTCCGAGACCATCTCGGAGCTGATATCTTGGGAGCTCAACGCATTGATGGCTATATATATATATATATATATATATATATATATATATATATATATATATATATATATATATATGTATGGATGTATACGAGGAGGATTCAAGAAATAAGTTTCTCTAGATAGAAGAAAAATGAAAAATTTTTAGGTTATAAAATTATGTTTATTCGATTCTGTGACACTTAAACTATTTTTCTACATAGTCGCCTTCGATATCGATATCTGGTATACAATTTTTGCAAACCTTGTTTAAAAAAAATGGTGTCCTGTTTCTGTAACTATAAATTTACCTCCGTCTTGAGATGCTCATTGCTACTGAAACGCTTGCCACCCAGGCTTTCTTCTAAAAGCGGAAAAACGTGGTAGTCACTCGGGACAAGATCTGGAGAGTATGGTGGATGATCGAAAATATCCCATTTGAAGTTTTCCAATAAATTTTTTGTTTTTGCAGCAGGATGAGAACGAGCATTGTCGTGCAAAAGCAAAATTTTTTTCGAGAACTTGCCATAAAATTTTCGTTTGATAGCACTTCTGAATTTTGTTAAAAATTAACAATTTCTATCTGCATTGCCATTATAATTTTTTGCAGTTAAAAAACGTATAAGGGCACGGAACTCGCTGTCGGACACGGTTTATATAGGAGTCTCCATGATTGTTATGCTCGTACTGATGAGAAAAATATTTTAAACCAGTTAAACTGGTTCTGCTCTTATAGGCAGACTATAAAGCAAAACTAAGTAGGGTACGAGTCCGCTGATATCTTGAAGCCGTCCAACATCCCAAGGTTCCTGAGGGAAATAGGACTAAAAGACTTGCTCTATCCGATAAGGTAACTCTTACGACTTGGCAGCAGCAGGGGGCAACAATAGATCTACCAGGTTGCAGTATACAGACCCCAATTCTACGCATATATATATATATATATATATATATATATATATATATATATATATATATATATATATATATATATATATATGTATACATGTAGAACATCAGCTGTTCTCGAATGTTTTTTTTCTAACGATTTTTTTCACTACTCTAGGACAAGGGAGGATACTGCTTTTCTCTTTGGGAGGGGGGCAATATAACAAAAGCAAAAGCAAAGAAATGATCGAAATTATCCCCACCCCATTCATGTAAAAGGCAAAGACAAGCGAAAATGTGTTGAAAAAATCAATTATGCTTACTCCCCCCCCCCCTCAATATGATCATTTTAATATACATTTTGTACAACTGTTACGTTTTTGAAGCTGATGATCATGAGTGCAACATTTCTGCTACCAATGATTTACATATTATATAAACGATTATTCTTTTTCATTATGTACATCTACTCTTACAACTTAATATATGTTAAAAAATATTTGGAGAAGCTAAATGCATACCTAAGCATTACTAACAGATGTTGCAAGCCGGCACCAAACTCTTTCACTCACCCATGTTGTCTAATAGAGATGTTGACTGTATTCAAATAAAAATATAATTTTGCTGCGAAACGGTAGTGTTCATAATAAAAATTCCAAAAAATACACTATTTTTCTTTAATTTTTATTTAATAATCAAAATGTAATTAAATTAGTTTCAAGTGACGCGACCATGAACACCAATCAAAGTGCATGACGTCACTTGTTCGTAAATATCATCGCTGTCAAAGGCTACGTTGTTTGGTTAACATTATTTTATGGTGATTTCTGTGCAATTCCTTCGAAATTTGCTTTTAACTTCAAAATAAACCGTAACTTCTGCTCTGTTGAATTTAGAAATTTGAAGACCTCCATGTAACTGATATACCAAGAAATGTTATTTCTGCAACCGATATTGAAAACATAATAGTCATCATAGGTATTTATAAGCTCAAAAGATTTAACTGAGTATTTTGAGGTTATGTTTCGTCTTTTATTAAACAAATTGTTTTATTTCTTATTTCTAAACTTTGTTTTAGTCTGTGTGGCTTTATTTCTAAATTTATGACATTTATATTGATTTATCTGTTATTATTGATTTACTGGTTGAAATATATCTGAGAAGAAAAGTTGGTTGTATAAGTATTTTATAGTTGATTGTAAATATTTGTACTACTATTTGTATACAATTTTTTTTATTTTGCAGCAAATAAGTAAAATAGTTTATTTATAATCACCTGGTATAAGTATTGTTTACCTGAGTTTGGACCTGATTAAACCTCAGCCATGGAAAGACTTTGCGTATAGTAAGGTTGTTCAATTTCTCTTTCACATTCCGCTATTGTTTTCAATTTTTGTCTTTTGTGTGTCTCCTAATGATCAAGCTGTTACGTTTTCTGATCGTCTTTCTCTTCCTGGTTGACATCCAAACATCATTTGCAAACGATCTGCTCTCATTTAGACCTGTAATACCGAGCCAATCAAAAGATATTCTGTATAGTTTTCCATATCATTCGACAACTAAAATAAAACAAGTACAAGATATTGTTACCCAACTTTGATTACTTTATTTCTAACCTCAAAATGTCAATTTTCATCTTTGAAATCCTGAAAAATATTAATTTTTAATATAAGAAAAATAAACAAATATGATCTTCTCAAAAATACATTGTAGATTGTGTAAGCACAAATGCTGGATCCCTCCGGATTAGTTGAAGCCACATTTTCCCATTATTTTCCGAACGTGAAACGTGAATAAATAACTTTTCAAAAGTTTTAATTGTTGTGCTTATACGCTGAAGTACTGCACAATACTTATAAAACTTAGGATTCATCTTTTATTACAAAAATAACGAAAAACCTTATATTAGCTTATCGGCTTACCAGTATCTAGGAACATGTGACGTCACAACGGTCACATGACAAGATTGACTTTATGGAGCGAAATTTGAAACGGAATGTAAAATACATGATTTTCAGTTTAAATAATAAAAGTTAACATGCAATTAAAAGATTTTTTGTGCCTGTTATCTTATACCAACATAACTAAAGTGTGCAAACCATTTTTTGCACGCATGGCTGATTATTTCGAACTTTCGTGTCTATTTGATACATGTTGTCTTCTAGATTATATTCCGAGTGTAGCCCATGATCCATCTCAAATTATAGGACAAGTTCAAAATCTGTTAAACAGTATTCCCATCGGTAAGTGAAAGAGTTTGGTACCGACTTGCACTGCCTTTTAGTTATGCTTATGCACCCATTACAGCTTTCCTCACTATTTTCAAAGATATATAAATTCGTAAAAGTAGATGTACCTACTGAAAAAATCAATAGTTACCATTATGATTTACGTAGTATGTAGATTATTAGTTAGTAGAAATTTTGCGTTCATCATCATCAGCTTTAGTAATTAAATATTATTCTGATAAATTTCAAGTCTAAATATAAATAAAAATACCCGAAAATGATACTAAAAATAGCAATTAACTTAAGATTAAAAATAAAACGCTTGTTATATAAAACTTTTACTAATTCAACACAGTAATATTTATTGTTTAAAGAGTAAAAAGGAATGACGCAAGTTCAGCCAAATTCTTTTACCTTTAAAATGATAAACATGTTGTAATCATAGACATAATATAAAGATACGCAACCGCGGATCCTATAGATGAAAGCAGTATCTCTTTTTCTAATGGAGGTGCTAAGCACGATACTCTAAACGTCATTGGATACTCCTGTCACCTGACCGAAGTTAAAAAGAGAGGTACTGCTCATCGAAAACGCTCTGCGTCTTTCTAAGCACGAGCCAACTTCCTTGCATCGGATCCGCAGTCAGTATTAAAAGTTATTAGTTACTCTGATGTCTATGGTTGTAATAAACATTAACCTCTAAATTCACTAACATGGTTTAACTTCAAAACAGCACATTTTAAATCCTAAAAATACAAGCATAAACAAATCATTTTGTTTTATTAACTGAACCGGCGAAAATGGAGAATTTGATTGATATAACTATTTCTCTTACATATTTCAAGGTCTTATCTCTTATCATATCCTTAATATCCCTATATAAACTTTTATTTATTACTTACTTACTTACTTACTTCGTGGCGTTACAACCCTGGGTGGATTTCAGCCGACTTTACGACATGCTTCCATTCATTTCGATCCCTCGCAACCTTTATCCAGTGTTCGATGTCCATAGTTTTGAGATCTTTTGTTATATTATCTCTCCACCGGAGTTGGGGTCGTCCCAGTGGCCTTCTCCTAGTTGGTGCTTCCTCCCAAGCTAGTCTTATTATTCTGTCGTCAGGAAGCCTTCTGATATGTACTGCCCACTGGAGTCTTCTGGCCTTTATTTCTTTTACTACATCTGTATCTGGGAATAATTCGTCTAGTTCCTTGTTAGTTCTTGTTCTGTATTGTCCTGTCGTTTCATCTATCGTTGGTCCCGAGATTTTCCTCAAGATTTTTCTTTCAAAGACTCGTAGTCTCTCTTCGTTCGCTACCGTTAGAATCCAAGGTTGGCAACCATATATAACTATCGATCTTATAACTATTTTGTATAGGTCCATCTTTATTCATCTTGTGAGGTGGTTCGATTTCATCAGATCTTGCAGTGCGTACAGGCATCTATTTCCTGCTTGTATTCTATTGTTTATTTCCTGTGATCCGTTGTTATCTTCGTATTTTCTTATTCCTAGGTATTCTTTGACTCGTTCAAAGTTATATTCATCGATAGTGATGTTTTGACCTATTCTGTCTCTGTTTCGGCCATTCCGACTCATGAACATGTATTTAGTTTTGTCTTCGTTGATTTGAAGTCCCATCTTCTTTGCTTCCCTTTCGAACCGTATTACAGCTTCTTTCATTTTTGTTCTACTACTACCAATCATATCGACATCATCTGCAAATGCCAACAGTAGATTTGGTCCATCTTGATGGAATATAGATGTCGGTGCTTCAATTTTCGAATTTCTGATTATATATTCCAGCGCTATGTTAAAAAATTGTGGTGAGAGCGCATCTCCCTGCTTAAGACCGTTGTTTATTTCAAACATTTCAGAGTAGTACTGTCCCACTTTCACTTTTCACTTCAGCGCCTCCATACACATCCTTATTAGTCTGACCAGTTTTTTGGGAAAGCCAAGCTCCTGTATTGCTGTCCATAGTCTCATTCTGCAAACTCTATCAAATGCCTGTTGAAAATCGATAAATATCTGATGTAGTTCACAATCAAATTCCCAGCTTTTCTCCATTATCTGTTTTATGGCAAATATCTGGTCAACAGTTGAGCGATTAGGTCTAAATCCGCATTGGTAATCCCCTACGATTTCTTCTGTATATGTTTTGGTTCTTTCCAGCAGAATGTTCGAAAGGATTTTATAGATTGTGTTCAGTAGGGTTATTCCCCGGTAATTGCTGCATTGTTTCTTGTCGCCTTTGACTCCCTCCTTCTATTCATCTGGAAGAATTTCTTCCTGCCAGACTCTTTGTATTAGTTTAAGGATGGATCTCTGGAGTGCATCCCCTCCGTGCTTTAAACATTCCGCTGGTATATTATCACTTTTCTTTCTAGTATTTCTTTCTCATTGGCGATAAGGTCTCCGTTCTCTCGTTCTAAGAAGTTTCCTGTCCTGGGCTGGTATCCTGCCTTGATACGTGATATTCCCCTGAAGTGTTGTTTTACTCTGTAGTTGATTCGATTCTCTTCTTATTTATTGACATATGTAATATAAATTATGACAATATCATAAGCAAAACAAAACTGTCCGACTAGAAGATCTAAAATGTACGGCAACTAGATCGGGTTTAAGTCTTAAATCTTAGTGAATTTGGCTGTTAGGATTTGTTTACTTCGTATTTATTTCATACAAAAACTTTTGCTTAGACAGACCCGCCTCTGATCTCGAAAATTTGAGTGTTTTAGCTGATTTTCTGAAATAAGAACACAGCTGCAGATTAGGTTTTCATGGAAATCAAACGAATTTAACGTTCAACATTTTATAAGAACTTCTCTTTACAGACTATTGAAAAAACTCAGAATCCTGCAGAAATCTAATCATTTGCTACACCACAATGTTCAATCAGTTACGCTTTCTTAGTAAAATATTCAGTAAATAATAGAAAATAACTGTATTACTTCTTTGATGCTACTAAAATATTAACCACATATATTAAAAATTCAGTTTGTCAATTCAAACCCTTCACACTATAAATATCTTCCACAAAAAATCTACGAGTCTACTACCAAGGAGAGAGAGCACTACGGTTGCTGTTTACGCACCCACTATTTCAATTTTTATAGCGGAAGTGAGCTTAAGTTGTAATGTCTGAAAGATACCCTTAAATACACATATTTATCCCAGATTAAGCAAAAAAACCTGGAAGGTTCCTTAATTTACGCAAGGTGCCATTTTGAAAAATTCCCTTTCTTAGTATAACCCTGGAATTACCCTTAAAATCCTAAACAGGAAGGGGGGTCAACTGTCAAGTTTCAAAAAAATGGCGATCCAAAACAGACATAATCCGAACTTACCTGCCATGAAATGTATTCTTTTTGGTATTAATTATTTCAAATATACTTATTTAGTTGATTTTCTTTTTACGCAGGGTGGCATTTTGAAAATTTCCTTTCTTAGTATATAAGCCTGGAAGAGGTAGGTATTACTCTTAAAATCTTAAACAAGAAGGGGTGTCAAGTGGCAAGTTTCAAAGAAATGGCGGTCCAAAGCAGACATAATTCGAACTTACCTGCACTGAAATTTATTGTTTTTGGTATTAATTATTTCACATATACTTATTTAGTTGATTTTCTTTTTACGCAGGGTGCCATTTTGAAAATTCCCTTTCTTAGTATAACTCTGAAAGGGGTAGGTATTACACTTGAAATCTTAAACAAGAAAAGGGTCAAGTGTCAAGTTTCAAAGAAATGGCGGTCCAAAGCAGACATAATTCGAGCTTACCTACACTGAAATTTATTGTTTTTGGTATTAATCATTTCACATATACTTATTTAGTTGATTTTCTTTTTACGCAGGGTGGCATTTTGAAAATTTCCTTTCTTAGTATAACCCTGGAAGGGGTAGGTATTACACTTGAAATCTTAAACAAGAAAAGGGTCAAGTGTCAAGTTTCAAAGAAATGGCGGTCCAAAGCAGACATAATTCGAGCCTACCTACACTGAAATTTATTGTTTTTGGTATTAATCATTTCACATATACTTATTTAGTTGATTTTCTTTTTACGCAGGGTGCCATTTTGAAAATTCCCTTTCTTAGTATAACCCTGGAAGCGGTAGGTATTACACTTGAAATCTTAAGCAAGAAAAGGGTCAAGTGTCAAGTTTCAAAAAAATGGCGGTCCAAAGCAGACATAATTCGAGCCTACCTACACTGAAATTTATTGTTTTTGGTATTAATCATTTCACATATACTTATTTAGTTGATTTTCTTTTTACGCAGGGTGCCATTTTGAAAATTCCCTTTCTTAGTATAACCCTGGAAGCGGTAGGTATTACACTTGAAATCTTAAACAAGAAAAGGGTCAAGTGTCAAGTTTCAAAGAATGGCGGTCCAAAGCAGACATAATTCGAGCCTACCTACACTGAAATTTATTATTTTTGCTATTAATCATTTTACATATACTTATTTAGTTGATTTTCTTTTTACGCAGGGTGCCATTTTGAAAATTCCCTTTCTTAGTATAACCCTGAAAGGGGTAGGTTTTACCCTTAAAATTTTAAACAGGAAGGGGGATCAAGTATCAAGTTTCAAAGAAATGGCGGTCCAAAACAGATATAATCCGAACTTACCTGCACTGAAATTTATTGTTTTTGGTATTAATCATTTCAAATATACTTATTTAGTTGATTTTTTTTTACTAAATCAATTTAGTTATGATTAAGTGACATTAGTTCCAATCCTTGAACAGAAGAAAAGTCTAGTCTAGACTTTGATTTTTTATTCAGTGGTTATTGTACTTTTACTGCGAGGAAGAATTTTCAAAAATAAAACAAATAGGGTTTATTTACTCTCTACCCGATAAATAAATGTTCAAAATGTCTCCCATTATGCTCTTAATAGGAACAAAGTCTGTTTTCGAAATCCTCTCTAACATTTCGGAAAACTTCTAAGGGAATGCAGCTTTATTTCACTTTTTAAGATCATCAATATCAGCAGGCTGTGCTTCATAAACAGAGGATTTAAGATGTCCCCAAAGCAAGAAGTCTAAGGGAATTAAATCCGGTGATCTTGGAGGTCATTTAATTGCTCTTTTTCTATAAATCCATCTGTCCGGGAGTTTCTCGTTTAACCACTATCCGATGGGAAGAATATAATTAGGTGGAGCAGCGTCTTGCTAGAAACAGATCTGCCTATAAAACTAAATTACCTGCTGCATCACTTTAAGTCTCTAGCTTGTGATTTACAAAAAAATCGATTGTCTCTTTAAGCTTATTAATGTACTGATCGCTTGTGAAATTTTCTTCAGTAAATAAAGGATCAATAATGGCATTTCCAAAATGTCAGCCTAAACATGAAATTTTTGTGGCCGTTGTGTATAGGTTTTCGTCATTCTAATAGTAATAATTTTGCTTATTTACATTGTTCCAGAAGATTGGAGATGATGATGGCTAAATTAGGCATAGTTTCACAAAACTCTATCCAAATTGTCCTCATGAAGCTCTTCTGGTATCTGCTTTTATAGGGTTAAAATTTATATAATTTCAGTGATTTTCTTACAATCTCGTTTGACATTCTCGTGTATTATGTTACTGTTCGTAAGGAGCTTGTGGGTTCTGCAAGAAATGTTCTTAAAACCTGAATTTAAGCTTCTTCATTTTGAACTCGTCGATGACTTCTGTTTCTATTTTCCACCGAATCAGTTTCTGAAAACTTTACTGTCAAATCAAGAACATAACTATGACTTATATCACGATTTGGATTCCTTTTATTAAAAGGAAATGTCGCCCTTCGTGCACACCTTCCAACCCCTCCATAAATAAGAATCATTTAAATACTTTCTTGCCGAGAGGAAGCCATTTTTACCGTTTATTCACTTTTTAAAATTATCACTGAACAGCTCAACCAATAAAACTGAATTAACAGTACTACAGTGAATCCTTAAAATTCCCTGGAAAATTATTTTGTTTAAAAAAAATAGCTATTTTAGGAATATTTTTACAGAAGTAGCAAAAAATAGGGTAGACTTTATCGTGAAACATTCCAGAATAACAAATATTGAAAATCCACCATTAGTCCAGTCATTTGGTAGTTTTACCTGGAAAGTTTTCCGGGAGTTTTGAAAATTAGTAATTTTATAGATTTTGATGTGCTCTTTTCGAATTTCGACTTTGTCATCTCGTATCTCCGCCGCTCGCGCCGCTATATTGGAAAAATTGCGCCTAATAACAGTTTTTTTACAATATCTCCTTTCCGACGCATTTTACGACAAAAATATTTATATACTAAATTTAACTAGAGAAAATTTTGTACAATTTATGTATTTACAATTTTTTTTGTAAAATCAATAGTTTTTGGCGTATGAGCGCCGCAAAGTCATTGCAATATGCGTTTTCGAAAAAAACTCATTTCCACACCACCTTGAGGTAGAGTAAGCGGCGCGTTTTTTTTTTATCGTGGTGTTCCCTGTAGGTCTAATCCACATGTGATGCACACTTTCGAAATTTAGCGCAGTCTCCTTCGCTGTGCTGTTCCTGATGGACCAGGCGTTGCGAGTTCGTCTTGGGCACCGATCGAGACGTCGCAGACCGAAATTTCATCCACATCATCTGCGATGGATATAGCCACAATAAATCTGAAACGGATGGCATAACTACTTCCGAAGCCGCACGAATGCTACCGATGTTTTGAATCTTTATTGTTTTTAAGCCCGTATCGTTTTTTTTTTCAAAAATGTTTTTAATATAATGGTACCTAAACTACCAACGACTGTTGCAGGCGGCATTTGCTTTAATCGTGAAATAATTTGATCAGGAGCGATAGCAGTTGTAGGTGTTACATAATGGATACCGCCCATGGCATGGAAAGTGTTATTACCATCTAATGTCTGCGTATTGAAATCAGCGTTGTCAAAAACAAATTGATAAAATGCGTTATCATCGATATTCAACGGTGCGTGCATAATATCTGAAACTTCGAACAACATTGCTTCGGTGTATGAAGAGCAAAATCCAAGAGATGATAATACATCTATTAATCGCCGAGATCCATACTTATGAAATAAAAATGAAGCTAGTCCGATATGTAATGATGATATAAAAGATTTCGGCCTTGCTGCTGCAATTATAGAATGGGCGAGAGCAATGCTTTTTTTCTTCCATTTTTCAAAAGACACTCTTTTGTTTCTTAAAATCACTCCATTTAGGAAAACGCGTAAAGTTTTCTCCCTTAAAAAATTTCTACTAAAAGGGAGTCAACATAATAATTTTTGCTTTTTTAAATAATAACCTATACGAATTTCTTTGGACATGTTGCCAGACAATATATTATATTATAGAGAGTTTATTTAATTATTCTTTGGTTTCCTAATAATAGGATAATCGTTCCATTTGTTCACACCTCCCGCAACACTTATCTCCTCATTTTTAATTACATAATCAGGGTAGGATTTGTTGGACAGATTTATTTATAAATGTTAAAAAAGGATACAGTTTCTGTCGTCATAAATTGTCTAGGTTTATGTATTTTTAAGAAAACATTTAAACGACTCAAAGATAATAAAGTTGAGATTATGCTTAAGTACGATAATTGATTTATTTTTTCTTTAGACTTTCTTGGGTGGCAATAAAAAATTTTATAATATCCCGTTGCCACGGACAAAATCTATCCACACAGTGATTATTTAATTACTCATTTTAGCAGAATATACTTCACGTTAAACAGTATAAAATCAATATCAATTAATAAAACAATCAACAGATTTAATTCATTTTTAATAAAATGACTCTAAATATTTGATTAAAAATCAAGGAATACGTGAAATACGTAATCAAATGCAAAACAATCTTGACCTTTAAATCTCAGTCTCTCGAAGGCTACTAGTAATTTACCAAGCTCTAAAATTAGGTGTCGCTTGACCTCCTGCCCCATTTAAGATGTTACAGGTTAAGTATTCTTGCTGGAAGTTAAATTAGTGAAATCGCAAATGCAATAAAAGCATTTTTACGATGTTTCCTCAAACTGGCATTCTATAGAATGCGGAAAGTGATAGATTGAACCAAATTATTATTTCTATTAAAATATAATTTGCAGGTCCAGGAGGACAAGCAGGAGCTTCATCATTCGCTTCTGCTAGCTCCAGCTCTAATGCAGGAAGTGGCGGATATGGTTCTGGACAGAGCTCTGGCGGATTAGGAGCAGGACAAGATGCGGGTTACCATGGGTATGATTTTATTTTTTATTCAATTTAAACTGAAATGTTATTTATTTCTCTGAAGTAGATCTTAACTTGAACATCAAAACATATTTACAAGTATTTAAAGTAACCGTGCCCATAAAATATGAAACAATACAAACGTCGACAAGACATAAACTAGTTTTTTAATCGTATTCCAAACGTTTATTTTTAAACACAATGATTTGCAATTAGACCTGTTGGTCTTGCGGTTTCTATACTAGTTTAATTCGCTAATTTAAATAATAGTTGGAGTTTCATGAAGATTTTTCTTGAAATATATAAAAAATAAGGATTCCCCGATAAAAATTACAATAGTTTAAATAACTGGTCAGTTTATATAGTTAAAATAAATTGTTCTTTATATGCCAACTGTTCATTTTTAACCGACTTCTAAAAGAAGGAGGTTCTCAATTCGTTGACTATGTATTTTTCTTTATGTATGTACACCGATTACTTCGGAATGGCGACATCGATTCGAATGAAATTTTTTACGTTATATTCAGGAAGTTGCTGCGGTGGTCCTATATTTTTTAAGATGAAATTGATGCGGTAAAATCCAAGATGGCGCTGACAATATGGCGGCCAAAAAATTTAATTGTGTTCGATTTTCTCCAAAATTGGTGTGGAGGAATTTTCGGAGATGTACCCAACGAATCTGAAATTATTTTTAAAAAATTCAAAATGGCGGATCCAATATGGCGTTCAAAAAAATTTAATTTGGTCCAATTTTCTCCAAAATTAGTATGGGGGAGTTTTCGGGATTGCACATAACGAATTCAAAACATTTTTTAAAAATTCAATATGGCGGATCCAATATGGCGGACAAAAAAATCGATTTTATCCAATTTTCTCCAAAATTGGTACGGGGGTGTTTTCGTGGTTGCACATGACGAATCTAAAACAATTTTTAAATATTTCAATATGGCGGATCCAATATGGCGAACGAAAAAATCAATTTTGCCCGATTTTCTCCAAAATTGCTACGGGAGAGTTTTTGGGGTCACAAATGACGAATCTAAAGTTATTTTTAAAAAAATTCAATATGGCGTATCCAATATCGTGGATAAAAAATTAATTTTGTCCGATTTTTTCAAAACTGATACGATAGCACATTACGAATTTGATATTATTTAAAAAAAAAAATATGGCGGATCTAAGATGGAGGATTAAAGATTCTACATCTCTCGATTTTGTCTAAAGTCAGTATTGGGTGATTTTTGTTGATGTTAATTACGAAATTAAAATATTTTTTGAAAAACTCAATCTGGCGGATTCAAAATGTTGTCCTAAAAATTTTACATTTTTCAACTTTCTCCAAAACTGATATACAGGTTTCTTGAGGGTGTGAATTATGAATTTAATTGTATTTTTTCTGAATTCAATGTGGCGAACTCAATATCGCTGACTAAAAATTTTACATTTTTCGATTTTGCTCAAATGTGGAACTAAATCGTTTTTGAGGATGTAAATAGCGAATACAAAATTATTTTAAGAAAATGTAATATGTCAGATGCAATATGACCGTTTAGAAATTTTAAATTTCTGAATTTCATCTAAAATTGGTACTAGGGGGCTTTGAAGAGTTTAGATTTAAATTAGATTAAGACGCTAAAATTATTTTTTTGAAATTCAATATGGCAGATCCAATATGGTGGGTTGAAAATTTTACCTTATTCGCATTTTTTCAGATTTGGTATTAGGGGGTTGGGGGTGGTGTATTACGAATATGAAGTTAATTTTTTACAAGTATTAGGTTGATAAGATACAATATGAGGGACTAAAAATTTTACATTTTCCAATTTTATATAAGATTGATATTGCGGGGTTCTTGGGGCGTATAGAAATTCAATATGCAATATAAAATATATCGGGCTTAAAAATTTACGTCTCAAATTCTTTAAATATCGATATTGGAAGGTTTTGGGGTCTATATTACTAATCTTAAATTAATTTGAAATTTAAGATAGTTGATTTACTATGGCAGACTAAATATTTGTTTGACACAATTTCATTGATATTTGGAGAACTCTAGGAATCAAAGAATTTTTAGTGGTTCATTTTAGGGTGATTTACAATTATCGATAAAATGGGTACTTTTTTGCCACCTTGGAGTCATTGCGAGGTACACTAATTTCGATTAGCACTTAATTCAAATAATTTATAAATATCATAATAAATTCAAAACTAAAAATCGAAAAATAAAATTTTTATAAAAAAATTGAACCAACTTCTAAAAGTGCGCTAAAAAGTGAAAAATAACTAGAAATTTTTATATGAAACTGAAATTTCTGAAGTCGGCGCCAAATTATTTCTAAATTAAATAAATAACTACTAATATATACAAATTATAGTAAGAGAGCAATTACAATAAAAATTAATTTTTAATCTGTTTATGCGAATCACATTTTGTCAGGTATTAGTTTGGCGCCGACTTCAAAAATTTCAATTTCATATAAAAATGTCTAGTTATTTTTCACTTTTTAGCGCACTTTTAGAAATCGGTTCAATTCTTTTATAAAAATTTTATTCAGTAACAATTGCACATTTATTGTTAACTGCTTTTCTTCACATTTTAATGAACTTCTAAAAGAAAAAGATTCCAAAATCCACCGCTATGTATTTTTTTTGTGGGGAAGTCGATTACTCCAGAACTGTGACACCGATTTGAATCAGATTTTTTGCGTTATGTTCAGGAAGTTGCGGCGGTGGTCCCATATTATTGTGGCCGAAATTCATTCAGTAGAATCCAAGATAGCGCTTATAATATGGCGAGCGAAAAAATTAATTTTGTCTGATATTCTTCAAAATTGGTATGAGGAGTTTTTAGGGTCGTACACGTAACGATTCTAAAATTATTTCTAAGAAATTCACAATGGTGGAATGAAAATTTTACATTTTATTCAAAATTGATATTGGAAAATTGTTAGGGGTGTAAATTACAAGTTTAAAATTTTTTTTGAAAAATTGAATGTAGCGGATCTAATATGGCGTGCTAAAAAACTTTATATATCTTGATTTTCTTTTAAATTGGTATAGGAAGACTTTTGAGGGAATAAATTACGATTGCAGTCAATAACGATGCACTGGTCAATGAAAAATAAAATTTTTTGAACAGCTAAATGAGGAAATTATAAAAATCGGATCAAAATTCGAAAAATAAAGTTTTTGTAAAAAAATCGAATCGAGTTCTAATAACAAATTTTTATATGAAATTAAAATTTTTGAAGTCGGCGCCAAACAAACGAAACAAATAACAACTACCACAAGAGACAAACAAGCTGCAATAAAAAATCAATTAAAAATAAAATATTTTATGGGAATCACATTTGCTTGGATATTTCAATTTCATAAAAAAATTTATATTATTATTTTTTGCGTTTAGACGCCTTTTTAAAAATCAGTTCAATTTTTTTACCAAAATTTTATTATACTTTCCTTAAAATTTCTAAGTTAGTAAATATTACGCTTATTCAACTTCAACAAATTGCTTTGAAAACAAGAGCAAACTTTTGACTTTCTATGTTAAAAATGACTGGACAAATGTCAGTTTTGTGTAGTTCGAGAAAAACACTGAAAAAATACTGTGTTTTTTGGCAAAATATGTGAAAAAAAATAAAAGGTACAATTTTTATACCAAACTTTGGATTTAGAATATCTATAAAAATACCAATAACTTTTTTTATGATATTTGCTTAAATTTGAACAAATAATGACATTTTTACGGTATTTACGAGCAAATATTTTGGATTATTTTCTGGTTTTTTATTATGCAACAATAAAAGAAAAAATTATTTTTAAAAATTACAGGAATAGAAAAATTTTCCATATGATGCAGGTTTTTCCGCGGGCACTGTATATATCAACGATATTTGTCAACTTAATTTTTTAAATTTTTGTACAACTAAGGAATTTTCGACCGATTTAAGTGAATTTATACATTTGTTGCTCAACAGAGTGAAAAAAGGATGTTTTCCGATACTGAGAAAATAACATATCTAGAACCCTCTTTGTAAATCCAATAAAATACAAGTCATTTTAGACAAAAAAAAATCAACTTTTCAAATTTTAGTTGAAAAAAACTTTTGAAATTGGAGGTAATTTTTTCCCCCTAAAAATGCAATTCAGCACGAAAAAAAACTTTTTGTGGTGGAACTCATTCTAATCAGTAAAATATTGCATTTAAGTCTACATAAAGCTCTGAGAAGATATAAATATATTTCACTTAACTAACCAAATTGACAAATATAATAGGAGGGAGATTGTAATTTAAAAAGTTGGAAGATTGGTTCACCCGGTATGTTCATAAAAAACCGGTTGTCACCTAGACACAGAATTCTTAAAATGGGAAAATCAAATATTAGCTAAATAAATATACATAAAGGATACAAATATTAAGTTGACGACCTTCCGTATAAAAAATTAAGTAATTATTTATAAATTAACTAAAAAAAGAATAAATACGTCAGTTTTTTGAAAGGTGAAAGAATGATGACGTTAAAACTGGCTGGAAGCTTAATGATATAAAAACAATCGTAAGCTAACGAATAAATTTTACATGAATTATTGAAAGTAATCGGAGGATTGTGCAGTAGAAATAAGGAAACGGAAAATAAGGACACAGAAGCGAAAAGGATCTTTTTTTCCCTTGGATTTTAAGATTCTGTAAAGGTGCGTATAAATATGGCGGGACGAGCGCGTGACGAGTATGCCTCGAACTTCCAACGAGACTCCTTTGAATTTTGCCGATTTCTATTGTTATCGAGAGCCATTATCGGCGGGTTTCAAAGGAGGTAATAAATGCAGTTGGGTACAAGAAGTCAATTTTTTTTATAGTTTTATTGTTTTCGAGTAGCTCGACCGATACTCACAGCGATCCATTTTCTGTCGGTTTTTTCGTGCAAACTAAAAGGATTTTTTTTAGCTAATGGGACGGGTTTATGACACGTTCTTTGGAAAAAATTTACTTTGCAGCAAGACTGAATACACGAGATTTCCTTATTTTTTTGTTAATGATGTAAAGAGCCATAAACCAAAAGCATAGCAATTCTCGGAACACATTTCATAAATAATTCGGCTTTCCGAATTCGGATAAAGTAAGATGAAGATATTGTATTTGTCTGAAGTATATATTTGAGGAGAGAGTAGTATACTTAAAAGATAGTTAAGTTTATATCTTAATTGGGCAATTAACAATAATGATATTTTTAAGTATAATACAGATGTGTATAAGTTTAAGGCCTTGCTATGTTATTGTCTTACAACTTTCAGTGCTAGCTGTTGAAAATGTCTACTTTTACTCCAAAACTTTGTATAGGTGTTTTGTATTTAAATTCCAAGACAATACTTTCAAATGTGCAAAATTCATTTGTTCCGCCGAGAACTCTGATGAGGTTACGTAGTTTCTTTTCGAAATGTGCTGGCATAACGGGACTTAGCGAATCTACAACTTATAGGTAAATTAAGGAAAGGAAAAGTGGAACTGTGTGCGAGCCTAAAGCGTCTCCGAGAAGAAAAAAATTATACGAATGGTTCAAAAACATATTAAGAAGATACGTCCAAGAATTATAACTTAGAAGATAAAAAGCAAATATTGATAAAGTTTTGAAAGTTGTGAAATAAAACGAGAATGTGCCATGGAAAACCAATCTCTAGAAAGTGCTGACAAAAATGAATTTCTCTTAGGGAAAGTCAAAATGGAGGTGATACAGAGAAAATCCTATTTTAGAGAAGACAGTACTTGCGGGACATTAGAAAATACCACAGAGAAGGCAAAATATTATTTATCTGGATGCGATCTATCCCAGTGAAGGACACAATACAAAAAATGTATGAAGATAAGAATATATCAATTTTTCGTGAAGCACTCTTAGAAGGGTTATCGACAGGTTTAAAACCCTTACTCGGTAGGGGCAGCAAATTCATCATAACTCATATTGGAGATGTTAATGGATTTATAGGAGTTTTACTGCAGTTGAAATTGAAACATACCAAAGATTACCATGAATAAATGACGGCGGATATCTTTCAAAAATCTTTTTCTCAAATGATACAGTTGATTCCGGAGAGGCCAGTTATAGATTTGGATAACGCCAGTTATCATTTTAGACTGGTAGAAAAGTCAATAACATAGTTGAAAAAAGTGATATTACAGATTGGTTATCAAAAAAACATATTCCCTTTACGAACGATTTACTAAAGAAGGAACTTTTAAAAATTGCGAACGAGAAAGAAAGACAATTTAAGAAACATATGATAGGCGAATAGGCCAAAGAACTTATACTAGAAAAATGTTTCTTCTGTGGATATAACTGGTCCTATTTTGTTTTATAAGTATTCAAAATTGATAGGAGACATTCTGGTAAAATTTTTGTATTGAACGCTACTATGTTGGAAATTAAAATCAGCTAAAAGTTCCGATCCTGGCCGAATACAGGATCGTCGAGGTTTTCATCTTTTATTTAACAAACTTGATGATAATAAAACTCCACTGTATAAAATTAATATAGCTGTCGCTTGTTCTTCGTCGTCACATATGGCAGGGCAGATTTACTTTCTTCGCTCACTTTCTATTAACTAAAACATCCTTGAAAATTTTGCGTGGTGTGCTGGACTTTAACCAAAACTTAAATATTTTTTTCTTTATCTTTTATTGGTTTACACCGTCCAGACGCTATAAATCTCTTTTGGCGCCGGACATCGAAGAAGGGTTCGAACGGGCAAAGATCAAAGAGTTCGTTGCACGCTCGTTGTAAGCTCGTCACATACTCGTCACGCGCTCGTCTCGCCATATTTATACGCACCTTAACAAAGTCACTTTTATATGATTATGCTTTGGACATTAAGCAAACAAACTATATTTCCTATGAGGATAGCCATTTATATTTCAAGAACTATCAACATTGGTTTTGCTAAGTGCCATCTGACATAACCATTGTAAAGTTTTACATTTTAAACGGTATATCTTTTGGCATAAGAACGCTATTTGTGTTGTTTACAACAACTTCAAAATTTCATCTCGGCCAAAACATTTTTGTGCGATTATTTCTCAAAACTTTCGAGGTGATTTATCTCAACAAGAACACATCGATTTACATAATTCTTTATATCGTATGAAGCACCTATAACAGCCACTGTATATCGCTGATTTAGTGAGCTGAATGGTGGTCATCGTTCGCTCACGGACGAGTCACGTAAAGGTCGTTCAAAATCTCTTGTAGTGCAAGAAAACATGAATAGTATGTGTGAACTGATAAGGCAAGATCAGTTTAATGCCTATTTTATGGCTATATTATGTTAAATCCTTCTAGAAAGTAACTTTACATCAGCGAATGATTTCCATATAATATTTTTTTTTAATTTTCCAGACCAGTTCTATTCTCAAGATTTGGTGAAGCTGAAGGAAGTGGAGTCCAGGTCTCAGGTCAAGCTCAAGGAGAAAAAGGAGCGTTCGCTTCCAGTCAAGCAACAAACGACAATGGAAAGATCCATTATTCAGTTCAATCCGGAAAATATTAAAATTTACCTCAGCAAATTTCCCACAATAATAATGACGCAATCGTGATCTGTATAATATTCCATTTTGTTAGTCTAAAACCTTTTAAGAAAAATTGTTAATTTAATAAAACAACTTATAAATTTCCTTTCTCTCGGTTTAAATTTAAAGGTATTCCAAAATTTTACAGTTTTGATTAAGATTTTAACTAATATTTTTTTAATTATTTTTTTAAGTTCTTAAATATTATTCCTAATATGGTAATTACTTAATTTAATTTATTCCAAAATAACATATTTGCCATAATCAATTAAAATTTTGTATTTATACCTAACAATAATAATTAAGTACATATTTTTAATAATATGTGATCTTTTTCAGGGTTGTGATGTAAAATAATAATAAACATTTATAAATATTCATATGTCGTTTTTTATTTACGTATTTTTCAACTATCAGTGTCCCGCAACTACATACAGGGTGGCCCAATAGTGTGGCTTACTTGAATAGCACCGTTATTTTAAAAATAAGAAAAAAATATTTTATATGCAGTTGGTCGAGCGGGAGAATAACCATGCTTTATCAATAATATTCTTCCGAACTAAATCAAACCTAATTAATCAATACAATGTTTATCTTCATAAAGACGTGTCTATTGCACCATCGAACGGAACTAAATATTATATTGAAAATTCCGTTATTTTCGGTTTTGTCATCTGGAAAAGGGAAAAATTGCAAAATCGGTTTTTGTAAGTAAACATATCAGTGAAGCTATAATAATTATATATAGTTTATCAAAAAGAGAAAAGATTATCACAAAACGCAAAGAGGGAGAATTTGGACTGCTCTCTTAACCGAAAATAACATTAAGTATAACACAATAAGGTTTACCTGAAAACAATTAAAAATAAGCATTTTTTTCAATGATACAAGCTATGAAAAGTTATTTGTAATTTTTCCTATAGCTCTTTTGAAAACATTATTTTAAAAAATATATTTTTAAGGTTAAGAGGAAAAGCAATAATAACACTACATAACAAATTTTAGTTTATTTGTTGTATTTTGTATGAAAAGTGCATTTTTTTGTTCATTTTGGGGCGCTGAACACAAAAATTACAATGAAGTTATAAACTTAGTTGCAATTTTCAACAGCAAGTTTTTTTAAAATCTATTTTTAACAAAATAATAAAAAATACATACCTTTACACTTGTAGAGACACTAAATATCCTTTCATATTGCTTTTCTTTTGTTAATTGTTTCTGGAGCGTCTTTAATAAGAGTCCAACACTAGTCGACAAGCATGAAGGCTTTCGATTTTCCCTGGTACCTTCTCTCTTTATTGTTGATGTATCCTAATGGAAGCGTTCGCCGTGCTCATCACTTATAGCTCCGCAGTTGACAGGAAAAAAGTACAGATGTGAGTGTAGGAAATGGATTTTTAGAGATATATTGCAACCCATATTTTGATACGATGACAGAATATTTTCAACAAGAGTAACGTAATTGTCAGCTTTTTTATTTTCGAAGAAATTAATGACCACGAGGCGAAAGTCATTCCAAGCATTTTTTTTTCGATATCTGATTGAATGCTGTCAGAATGTTTGTCTTTTAGAACGAATCTGTGGCAAAACAAAAATACCTTCTTTAATTTTTCCCTCTATTAGCATTGGGAATTTCTGACGCAGTTACTGAAAAGCTGGTCCATCTGTATTCAGTGCTTTAATATAGTTTTTCATTAGGCCCAATTTGATATGCAGTGGTGGCAACAATATCTTTTTGAGGTCTACCAGTGACATATGTTGTACATTCTTTTCACCTGGCACTAATGATTATCCAACCAACCAGTTTTTTCTCTTGTGCCTTTTCCCGACTGTCCCATTTACACAAAAAACAGCTAAACTTGATATAGCTTAGCTGCTACCCAAGTAAAAGTGCATTCTCCTTTACGTCGCCACAAATATGTTATTGGTGCTCATCGTATTTTATACTTCTCAATAGGTACTTCATATTGTCGTATGATTCTTTCATGTGAATTGCATATCCCATAGGAATAGATGGTAAAATATTTCCCATATGCAATATTACTGCTTTTAAACTCTATGTTGAACTGTCTATAAACAATCTCCATTCATCTGGCTTGTAGTTTATATTTAAAGCCACCAATAAATCGCTAAAGGGATTGCAAAAAACTAAGTTCTTTTCCATGTTCAAAAATGGTACTAGGCCTTTATGGCGTTTAAGAAAAACAAATACTAAAACATCGTCTTCTAATAAGTTCAACTGCTGCAATTTTGATCTTACTAACTCTGCTTTACTTTTTGGAAGTTCTAATTCTCCCACAAGATTGTTTAATTCTGAAGTTGTGTGCGGTTGGCGGTAAAAAGTACTGGGTGTGAAATCAGGATCTCTTGATGTTGGTGGCATATCTTCTTGAGAAATCGTTTTATCCTTATTATCTAAGTCGTAAGTGAATGTTTCAGGGGGTTCTGAAATGGAAAGTTCGTCACTATGAGGAACAGGTCTCATGGCAGATGGTATATCTTGATAGTTGTTAGCCGACTTTTTCTTCTTGGATATACCTGTACCTTGCCCAACACTAGTTATGATGCAATCATGAACATGATTTGACGGCTCTCTATTTGGGTATATCTCAAATAAGGCTTCTACATTTTTAGAGAATATTTGAGAATTTTCTATTCAATTCCATAATAGTGGTGTTTATTATTTATTTGTATACAGGGGCTGTTCAGTACAAAACAGACATAGAGTCGACTTACATGGGTTTAAATGGCTATCCCTCTTATTTTAAGCCCTGGAATTTGGAACTTCGTATATGGGGAGTCATCCCTAAAGGTTCCTATGCGATGTTGCGAAGTTGTACATAAAGATGTATATATGGCAACGTCGTACCCGTCTATTGTTATAACAATACAATTATACCACGTACATTCTTGCAGTTACATTGTTAATATATAGGAAGACATTAAATCACGTATCACTAAAACTTGAACTAATATTAAAAAGATAAGTTTAGTTTTAGCACACCAAAAATGATTAGATCTAGTCGATTTTATTTTAGATACATTTTGGCTGTTGTTCAGTGTAATCATATAAAATTTAAAAAAATGTGTATGAAATAATCCTTAAAAGAAGCACAAAGAATACTAAAAATGTATTTATTCATTTATTATCTTCTGTCTGATTTATACACTCATGAGTCCTTTCGACAAAAACTGTCAGCAAACTGAGACTTCATTTCCAGTAGATCGAAATTAAAGCTTTGGAAAATAAATTTTGAGTGATGCTTTTCAGATTCTGATGCAATCGCAAACGATATCAAGATTTTTCCAAATCCTTTTAATGCCGATATAAAAATCCTTGTCCCAGAACTTCAAGTGGAAACGATTGATTTGCAGTGTAGCGATATTTTATTTAAGTTGTTCACTCATACAGTTTGAACAGTTGCATAAATTTGCCTGTGGGCCTTTTTCCGCTCTCGACACTACTATTTATGTGAAAAAAGATTATAAATCTAAATTAACTGATGAACATTTGCAGTCGCTGCTGATAATTTCCACTAGCAAACTTGATACAGTCGAAAAGTACTTTGGTAATCGCTCCTTTAAAGCGATTCCTCGACCCAGTCCTAAGTAGTTATACAAGTGTACTTGCTCCATTCATTCTTCTCTTAATTTTTTAACGTTATTTAATACTAAGTTTATCATAAGCTGGGTTTTAGATTTATTAATTTCTAGTCCGAAACTTCCTGCAGTTTATGCAATATAATATAGGCTTCCTGCACATTATCTGTTATTGACTCAATATTGTAGATGAAACGAAGCTTCCATCCATTCTCAGTTTACTACATTGAGCATGCTTTGTAAAAGTATTATAAATATCTTAGGAAATTTGTTTGTGCCACAATTTGGCAAAACGTTTATATGTGCTTTTACATTATATATATATATATATATATATATATATATATATATATATATATATATATATATATATATATATATATATATATTCTTAATTGTTGCAAAATGAAGGTGGACAATACAGTATTTAGTTAGAGCTTCTAGTAGTTAGTCTTAGTGTATTGAATCGAATGCCTTTTAAAAATCTACAAATATGATCATGAGAGATTAATTATATTCAATACATTTTTCAGTAAAGACTTACGGTGAAGAGATAGTCATTTGTTCTGTATCTGAAGCCAAAGCCTACTTACTCCTTTGAGTGGTAAAAATCGATGTTATTTATTAGCCGTTTGGTATGTATTACGGTCAATAAATTATGTATGTGGCTAAGGAGGTTAATCGGTGTGTAATTGGCAAGATCGGTTATATCACTTTTTTAAGCATGATGACCATGGTTGTATTTGTCCATTGAGATGGTGTTATCCCGTCAAAGAGGAACTCTCAGAGTCAGTTACTTTTTGTCTTCTGATCTTGAATGCTTCTTTCGCAAAGTCATCTTCTCTAGGGGTTTTATTATTTTTCATATTCTTGAGAGCCGTTATAATTTCGTAAGTTATTTCTGGGATATCTTCAGATCTCTAGTTTATAACTTTCAAAATTGTTGTCTCTGGTCATTTATCTTATAGAAAGTAGAGTTATTGGTAAAATATTTTATCATTTTTGAAACTTTTCTCTTATTTACAATAAATTTCTCATTCTTATCTCTAATCTTCTGTCTACGCCACATTCATCGGTTTAGTGGTCTGTATTTTATTACTTGGGGGTGGAAAAAGAGTCGTAAAAACCATAAACACAGGTTTTATGAAACGACCTGTGCTTTTGGAAGAATCTGGATACAAATTCGTTAAGAGGTTATATGAATAAAGCGTATTAAACTGTGAATTGTTGATAAAAAAAACATCCAAAATTAAATGCACTGTCCCAAACTATACAGACAAGTACTGTGGCCGATTTCAATTTCCAAATTCAAAGGATTTTGTGATTCTGATGTGATAAAAAATGTTTACACGCAATTGACAACACTTTCTTAAACACATTTCTGAATTACAAAAGAATTTATAACAACAATCATGTATGTGTTAGACATTTTTAAAAATCTTTTGTAAGAGATCCTAGAAAAGCAGTTAAGAATTTGTGGTTGTAATAAAGTTTAAAGATTTAGTGAAAAAGATTGAATCTAAAGTGAAAAGTAATTTTCCCTGTTTTCCGCAAAATTGAAGAAAAATTATGGAAAATCTACGACCTTGAAATAGGGGGTGAGTATCGAAATTTTTTCAGAAAAACGTAATTTTCCCAGTTTTCACTCTAAACTAATTGTTACTTCAGGGAATGTTGAAGTTATTTAATGTGGTAACTTTGTGTATTTAAGAGGGTACTATAAAATAACATTTGATGAATGCGCTGGGTAATTAGGCTGTGCTTACAGATGGTATTTTTACAATTGTTATTTAGTAAGATATTGGGCGAATGCGCTGGATCATTGATTATTAGTTAAAATTACTGACACAGACATTATGTATTTTGACTCCCAGAATCCGAATCTGACATTGCATCTAATACTTATAAAATACCAATTTTAGGCAAACGTAACTAATATTAAGAAGTAAAAATTACATAAATTTACTCTTTTTATCACACAGAAATGAAGGTGAAATGTAGTTTTTGTGACAGAAAATCAAAGATTTTTTAATTTGTTGGAAAAATACTCTCGTATATTATGCACCTTTTCAATCACGGACATAGGGGTAACTAGATAGGGGCCAGGTAAACATGCTAAAAATATTACTCAAAATTTGATTGCCTCATTGTTGCAAAATTGTCAAGTAATAAATAATGATGAATATTCTGTATAAACTATTAACATGCGCAGTAGTAGATATATGTTGGACTTTCATTGTCTTTATTTTATTGAATATGACGCTGTTTTTAAGTGAAAATAAACAAATTCTTAAGCTACACAACTGTTTATACTAAAAGTAAATGGAATAGAGTTTGACCAAGATGAGTGCAATCATATAGTACACTAAAGTCCCATATACGCTGCATTTAGTTTCAGTTTACAATTACTAAGAAGTGTTTTTCACACTTCCCTCATATCTAAAGACGATTTACTAAAACAATTCGAGTTTTGATATGTAACGTGAGTTTTTCAATTTCCCTTTTCTCCAATGTTGCTTTTGGTGAAGGATTCTAGTTTCAAATAATATTTATGTGATGTCCATGAGTCCCGGCAACACTAGATTTTCCTGTTTCCCCACGAAATGCGTTCTTCTGATGTTTTTTGATCCTTCCTTCAAGGGTTTTTTTTTGTTTCGCCAACGTATAACCCGGGAAAAAATATATATTTAACTATATAAAATTGTATATAAATGTATATTTTTTTATATAATTTAATATAATTATATCTAGGTTCTCGAAAAAAGTTATGAAATATTTTATATTCAAATATACAGTTATATATAATTATTTATATTTATATATAATCATCTATAATTTTGTATAAATTAGAAAATTTTAAAATACATATTTACAAATTATTATGTATAAATATTTGTTCAAATATATTGTTATGTAAGAAATATATTTTTCTTCATATTTATATAAAATTATATCTGATTTCTCACGTAAAATTATATATAATCATATGTAATTTTATATAATTATATAAACTTTTCTATAATTAGATATGTTAATATATTTTCATATTAATTCTTTGAATGCATTACTCAAATTTATCTTATCAAGACTTAATTTTTTTATTCAATGTGGTGAAAGCAGTCACAACAAGAAATATATTTGATATTATATTTTGTATATGACAATATTTTTCTTTCGTCATTAAATAATCTCCAGAATTCATTATACCGGGTGTCAACGAATCTATTAGACAAGTAATAATTTCTAGAGTATTGTGTGTATCAAAATGAGAATTGATACAGGTAAATGGTACGTGAAGAGAAGAGTTTTCGCATATTTTCCACTTTCCGGTCACTTCCGGTTTCACTGAAAATGGCCCCGGTTTTGAATTCTTAAATAGAACATCCTGTATATTTTAACATCTTTGGATTTCTGAGACAATTCTAGATCAGAATGTGACATTTTAAAAACTTTTTACGTCTACTTCATTTTTTTAGAGCCACTTTTAAAATTGCATCTAGGTGGCCATGATCGGACGCAAACTAATCTAAGGGCCTTAGGTGATGTCAAAAATATACAATCGCAAAGTTTTAGTTACTAGTATGAAAAACAGGAATAAGACAAGTTGACAAAATTACGTTTTCATTTCTAACTATTAATTTTCAAATGGCGACCCCTTTTTGACAACTACTTTTCGAAAAAAGCATTCTTTGACGAATCTAACGGTACTAATTTATTTGCGATTGGATTAGACATAAGAACAGAAATTAAATATTATTAAGCAAAATACTGGATAATTTATTTACTTATGACAAGTGCGCCATGGACAGCCATGATGCATAATAATTTCCAACTGTTTTATCAAGTCTTCTTTGGAAAACAAAGCACTCACTTAAGTAGATAATGACAGTGACATACGCTCTAAGAACAGACGTAAAAGTTTCTTAATTTTCGTTAAGCAGCATTCCTTGAATTTCTATGACACTCTCCAAATATTAATAACATATCCACTTTTTCACTTTGAGTATACATTATTTTAACGAAAATTTAAACTAAACTTAACGAAAATTAAGAAACTTTTACGTCTGTTCTTAGAGCGTATGTCACTGTCATTATCTACTTAAGTGAGTGCTTTGTTTTCCAAAGAAGACTTGATAAAAACAGTTGCAAATTATTATGCATCATGGCTGTCCATGGCGCACTTGTCATAAGTAAATAAATTATCCAGTATTTTGCTTAATAATATTTAATTTCTGTTCTTATGTCTAATCCAATCGCAAGTAAATTAGCACCGTTAGATTCGTTAAAGAATGTTTTTATCGAAAAGTAGTTGTCATAAAGGGGTCGCCATTTGAAAATTTATAGTTAGAAATGAAAACGTAATTTTATCAACTTGTCTTATTCCTGTCTTTCATACTAGTAACCAAAACTTTGCAATTGTATTTTTTTGACATCATCTAAGGCCCTTAGATTAGTTTGCGTCCGATCATGGCCACCTAGATGCAATGCTACTTTGAAGTAGACGTAAAAAGTTTTTAAAATGTCACATTCTGATCTAGAATTGTCTCAGAAATCCAAAAATGTTAAAATATACAGGGTGTTCGATTTAAAAATTCAAAACCGGGGCCATTTCCGGTGAAACCGAAAGTGGCCGGAAAGTGGAAAATATGTGAAAACTCTCCCCTTCACATACCATTTACCTGTACCAATTCTCACTTTGATACACATAATACTCTAGAAATTATGACTTGTCTAATAGATTCGTTGACACCCGGTATATAAATACCATATAAACTAGCCCTTCCTTTTATGTTATTTTTGACTATTTATATCTTATAAAAGGATTCCGAAATCTAGAAACTTCCTTTGATCAATTTTCCGCTTGCCACCAAGATGGTGCCCGTCGCCATGACTACGAATCATTTGGCGCTTTGCCATTGGTCAATCATCCGGTGCAATTCCTAATCTCTTCGCCTCTTAACATAATCAGTATTTGTGTGTGTTTCGTTTTCCAAATTTTGCTAGCGTTCAAATTAACTATTTATTCTCTAAAACTACTGTGCTTCACATCTTTATGAGATCTGTAGACCTGATTACACAAATAAAAGATGCAATCACACTAAACCATTTCAAATTCAATTATAAGAAATAAAACGTATCTTAAACGAAAGAAATTTGTTATTTACAGTGAATGTTAGAAGTTAAGTGAGATAAAAAGTTGTGTATAAATATTGTTAAACGAACAGTATTAGTTATGAAAGTAAATTTAATGTATATCTCATAAGTTGGTATTATTTTTATAATTTCGTTCGTTACTTAAACAAAAATAATGTGAATTGTTGTTAAATTATTATATAAAAAATATATTTTGTAGCAGTAACTGTTGATTTACAATGTCAAAAAAACCTTTTTTCTAGTCGTATTCTAATGTTATTGACAGACAAACTTCTAATTATTGGCATCTTATAATTCTTTAAAAATCTGCAATCTTCCAATAAATAATAAAAAAAAAATCATTTAATTTTTCATTTTTATTTAGTTATTATTCATTATTATGTAAAATTATATATAATTTTATATAAAAGATATTATTATATATAATCCTTTGAGAGTAAACCTTAATATAAAGTTATATATAATTATTCAAAATTAAATAAAAATTTGTAGATTTATATATAATCAGATAAAATTATATCGTGCCAATTTTCATATCTGATTATATATGGTATGAAATTATACATGATTATATGTAACTTTTTTTCTCTCAGGCTTACACCAATTTCTGTGATAATAAAACAATTTTTAAAGTAAATGTTGGAAGTACATGTGAGTATTGTAAAAATTGAAAAAACTAACTAAAGATAAAAACATTAATTAAGAAAATGTGCAAAAACGTTGTCATTTTGCTTAATACACTTCTTAACACTTTTTGGAAAAAGAAATTGGACTCTATCTAATATCCCAGGATGCAGAAGATCCAATTATTGGACGGATCTGCAAGGATTAAGACAACCGAAGCTACTTCTGGGGAATTACGACCAGAAGAGATTCAATGAATGTTTATGCTTGAGTAAAAACCAGCTCAGAGTTCTGATAGGGGTCCTGACGGGACATTGCCACCTGAAGGGACACCTGAAGAAACTCGGGCTGGTAGAAAGAGAAGAGTGCAGACTCTATGAAGAGGAGGACGAAACCTCCAATCACATCCTTGCAGAGTGCAGCGCTCTAGAAAACCCTAGGATGCGGTTCTTAGAAGCACACTAAGTCGAAGAAGGGGAGCTACCCACCTTGAAGCCGTCCAACATTCTGAAATTCCTGAAAGAAATAGGACTGGATGACCTGCTCTAGCCGATAAGGTAACGCTTACGACTGGGCAGTGTACAGACCCCCAACTCTACGCACATATATACATACAATATCCTAGGATTACTATAAAGGTTGGTAGTGTTTAAAATCCGCATCAATAATTTAAGAGCGCCCTACAAAAGGAAGTGCCACACATTTAACTCTGCAAAACGTGGTAGACATCTTGTTGAAGCCTCGTTGCCTCTTCCAATCCATCGTATGGGATGTTGGTCATGTGAATGTTGCCGAACAGCAACGGAAAAATGGGGTGGATCACCATCGTGGATACACCATAGTTTTCGTCGAAGTAAAATAGATAAATTTTCCAGAAGAAATGGTAATGTGTTTTTCAAAAAATGTAGAGAAATATTTCTATTTATCCTATCTGGAATTATAACAGGGCCAATAAGGTAACGATAAAATTATTAAGCAAAGTTTCCTGGCAAAACCACTTATTCCACGAAAATTTTTTAAAAAGTAAAAAACCTTCCAAATTCATAAGATTATCCGACAAAAATATCTAGGTTGTCATAATGTTGATGACATAAAAAATCAGAATAGATGTTTACAAGTCATTTTTATAATACATTACTTTATAGCCGGTCGCTATACCACTAGAAAACGTCATATTATAGTATAAGACCACATACCACAAATCATTAAATTCAGTTACCATGTTTTGAAGAAATTTGGGGAAAATCGATATATCCGTAAAACTTTGACATCTTCTTCGGTCATCAAAAGTAGTACAAATATTTGCCAAACACCCTGAATTTTTTTTATTCAGTTCTCATTGCTGTTTCAAAGAGATGGTGCTATCTCTATGAGATTTCTTACAATTCTATGTTCGCTGTTGTTGGACTAGTTGGATAAATAGTTTAGATATGGTCTTGTGTGCGTGTGGATTTTCTTTAGACTGAGGTTCGAATATGCCTGCTATGACGCTATTGCCGCTTTAAACACTGAAATCATTGCTGGTCTGAATCATTTTTTTGATCGTGTTGATTGGACCTTTATTTCTGATACCGCTGACATCGATACTATTATTCGTCACTTCTATGACACTCTTTTTGAAGGAATCGATTTATTCGTTCCTAAGAAGACAATACCAACCGAGAAATATCCAAAATGGTTCGACGGTGATCTTCGTAAATCCATAGCGCTTAAAAATAAATTATACATGAAATATAAATATTCGCAGCTTCAATCTGACTACGAAGCTTATGCCAACGTTCGACGTGAAGTGAAGTTCAAGACCGATTTGTGTTACCTCCTTTATATTTCTAACACCGAACACCTTTTACCACAAAATATTAAGCACTTTTGGTCATTTGTCAACAACCTGAGAAAGGACTCGGATCTGCCTGCTCAGATGAGGTACAATGGTTCAATGTTGGACAGATCTGAAGACATATCTGAGGCCTTCGCATCACATTTCCAGTTGGCGTATTCCGGGAGTAATATTGATGCGAGATTGGATCGTGCTGGCGCGGTTGGTTTTGCCGGCGTTCTCTCTAAGCACCACTTCTGCCTTGAGGAAATTTTAGAAAAACTAAATCTGCTTGATATATCTAAAAAAGCTGGTCCCGACGGTGTTCCTACTATAATGTTAAGAAACTGCTCAACTTCTCTTGCCACACCAGTACAAAGGATATTCCAGCGTTCATTAGACTCCGGCTATTTCCCGACGGTATGGAAATTTTCCATCCTTCTACCTATTTTTAAATCAGGTGATAAGTGTGATGTAGCAAACTATCGTGGAATCTCAATCTTGTCTGCAATTCCTAAACTTCTTGAGTCAATTCTGACCGATGAAATCTTTAATACCTACAAGCGATATATCAATCCTGAACAGCACGGATTTTATCAGGGACGTTCCACTGTAACGAACCTCGCAATTTATCAGAATTTCCTAGTCAAATCCGTTGAACAAGAGCATCAGAATGACGCAATTTACACCGATTTGTCTAAAGCGTTTGACAGCATTCATCATCTACTGCTACTCAAGAAGCTGTCTGAGATCGGTATCTCGGGAAATTATTTAAACTGGATCAAATCTTATCTCAGCGATAGACGACAGCGCGTGGAGGTGTGCGGGTCCCTATCCAGTGAAGTAATGGCTACTTCTGGTGTCCCTCAGGGGTCACACATTGGACCGGTTCTGTTTCTTCTGTTCATCAACGACGTTACCTCCTGCTTTGTTTCCTCTCAGGTCCTATTATACGCCGATGATCTGAAATTTTATAGCATTGTTAACTTAGATCATAACCACTTACAAACTGATCTAGATTGTTTCGTCGACTGGTGTGCTTCAAATCATCTAAAAATCAACGTCTCCAAATGCAAATGTATCAGCTTCTTCAAGTGCGATCACCCAATTGTTAATTCGTATGAAATACTGGGTCAACCTGTCGAATCTATCAATGACTTGGGAGTAATTTTCACGAAAGATTTGCAATTCAACGCTCATATTGACAGCATCACGATCAAGGCTCTAAGAATGCTGGGTTTTATTAAGCGAAATTCGAGACATATTAATGACACTAGAGCTCTAACTTGCTTATACAACTCGCTTGTTCGCAGCATTTTGGAATACTGTTCAATTATATGGACTCCCAACTATGTCACCCACAAAAACAGACTCGAGAGAGTACAAAATAAATTCACCAAATATCTACTATATAAGCACCATTTTCCATCACACGGCTTAGCTTATGAAACAAGACTGATGTTGTGTGGACTCAAGAGTCTGGAGAGCAGAAGAAGAGAAGCTATGTTTTTATTCCTGTTCAAAATATTAAATAACATAATTGACTGCGACATATTGCTGAGCGAGATTAATCTTAGGGTCCCATCAAGGCGTACTAGGCTGCAACGGCTGTTCCAGGAAAGCTATCATCGCACCAACTACGGCCAGTCCACCTTCATAAATAGATTAATGGTTAATTATAACCGATTTTATATGGACTGTGACATTTTCAAGGACTCACAGCGAAGGATTAAAACAATTATAATGTTTAAATGATATACTTTGTTGTACATTATTCTTTTTTTTCTTGTGAATTTTGTTTCAATGTTTGTATTTTCTTTTTGTTTTTTGTTATTGTTCTTTATCATTTGCCATACCATTTAAAATGTATCATTCTGTAGTGTATGTAATTGAATAAATAAAAAAATAAATAAATTTCTCTCAACCACATCATCTAATAATGGTAATTTATGTTGTACGTCTTTCTACATAATGAGTTAATCCCTAGTTGGACTGATACTGTTGAGATGAGAAAAAAGTTTTGAATTTCTTCGTCGTGTCCATTTGGGATAATGAATGTCCTAAACCATTCCATGAAAATTGTTGCGAGTACCGGTGAGAGCGAAGATCATATTAGTAGTAAACCATCCTGGATGAAGAATTTTTTCTTTTCTTAGAAATAGGAATTTGTCAAACGACATTCCAGCAAATCTATGATAGCAAGTACTGGTAGAGATGTTCTTTCTGCTAAGGTCTGATCTTCAAGATTCTTCCTTATGATCGGTAATGACTCCTTAACTGAAATGTTGATAAATAGGCTTTCCATGTCAAAGCTAATAAAAGGGTTTTCAAGTTGTACTTCTATTTAGCCTATAATGTCTAAGAAATGTTGCGAGTTCTTGACCCAGGACCGGTAGAATCGAATCGTCGTAATATTTAACGAGAATAAAAACAATGGAGGTCCAACATATATCTACTTCTTCGCAAGAACCATCATTGTCTATGACCTTCAAACAATTAACATAATACGTCTAGCTATTATAAATCTTAAATGTGTTCAATGTTTTTTGTTGTAATACGTAAAATAAAATACTGTTTAATACAATTTTTGTTGCTTTTCTCTTTTCACACTTAATTTCGTCAATTTTTCAAAAATAAATTCTTTAATATATTTTTTTTCAGCTAAGTAGCCACAAATTTCCTGCATGAACAAATTAGATAACATTACGATCAAAATAAGGAAATGCCTCAGAGATTATCTAACTACAAGAGTTAGATGTAATTTATAATACATATTTGTCATAATTAGAATAATGGGGCAATTTTTTGTCCAGCTCCAATTAAAATTGATATTCATAACAAAGCAGTGTTACTATAAAGTTCGTTATAAAAATAACAAACTACCATAAATAATCCTTCGATGATGGTAAATCCGATTTCATCGGAAGACCTTCGTCGGTCAAACGTAAAGATTACTAAGCGTAACAATTTTATACAGGGTCGATTTAAAATATAACTAAAAATCAAATGAAAAGTTAAAGCAAGAATTTATGAAAAAAAAAAAACTATAGATTCGGCTTTTACTTGGTGGAAATTCATTATAACTATAGGTTGTAATTACAGTAAAACAATTTTACACTTTCCACAAATTTTTAATTTTAATTTTAATCACTCGACATGTTTCGCAAACACTGTTGCTTCTTCAAAGGAGTATTACAAAATGAACATTAAAAGATAAAAACAAAGTGGTCTTGATACAGGTAAAATAAGGTTTACAATTCAGAATAAGAGGAAATTCCATAATTATATTTCCAAGAAAAGTTAAGGATAACTAAACAGGTTCAATAAGGGTGATGGGTCTAAATCTATTTGGTCATTAAGCAAATTATTGGAATTTTTGAGTTTATTTATTTCCAGGGATTCGAGCAAATTTAGTTTTAAACCTTTGTTTTCAATGTGTAATATGTCATAATTATTGTTGAAGGTATGGTTTTCTTCTATTAAATGATTGGAATAGTTAGAATCAGTTTTATTTTTTATATAACTAATGTGATGTTCATTAACACGTTTATTAAAGTTTCTACCAGTCTGGCCTATATAAACTTTAGGACAATCATTACATTTTAATTTGTAAACACCGCAATTGTTTCCTTTGTTTGATTTGGTTTTACTATTTTTGATATGTTTACCTAGAGTATTAGTGGTTTTGAAAGCTATATTAATATTCAAGTTTTTCAGAAATTTACTTATTCTATTGCTAATGTGGCCTAAGAAAGTAATTACTTTATATTTATTATTGTTTTCTTTTTTTGTAGGAAAAACTAAGTTTATGGCTTTATTATATAGTTTTTTATTTAGTATTTTGTCTATTATTTTTGGGGAGTAACCATTATTTATAGCAATTTGTTTAATGATGTTTAGTTCATTTTGAAAGTTGATTTTGTTAAGAGGTAAAGATATCAATCGATGTATCATACTGAAAAAAGATGCTAGTTTATGTTGTATTGGGTGTGAAGATGTATTGTGGATTGTAATGTCAGTATGGGTGGGTTTATGATAAATAGAAAAGTCATGCTTATTGTTTGTTCTTTTAATTGTTAAGTCTAAAAAGTTGATAGAGTTATTGAATTCTTTTTCTATTGTAAATTTTATGTTGTCGTGTATGTTGTTAATAAAATTTAAGAAATGGTCTAATTGTCTGTCTGTACCCGTAAAACAAGCTAAAACATCGTCTACGTATCTAAACCAATAGATAAATTTATTAAAAAGGGGGTTTTTTGAAATAATTGATTCAATATGGTCCATGAAAATTTCCGCTAGGAGAGGGCTTAGAGGGTTACCCATGATAAGTCCTTCTTTACTGGTGTAAAATTCATCGTTAAATTCAAAATAATTTTGATTCAAACAACTTTCTAAAGCATAAAGAATTTCTTGATTTTTAATCACATTGTCATTTTTCTTAATTAAAAGTTTTTTAACAAGTTCTATTGTATGTTCAATAGGTATACTAGGGAATAGATTGGTAACATCAAAGGAAACAAATTTGGCGTTATTTGGTAGATTTAAGTGTTTAATTTTTTCGACCAGATCGTAAGAATTTTTAATAGAATATTTAGCGGAGAAATTTGTGTTAATTTTTATAATATCAATTAAATATTTTGAGAGTTTATACGAAGGGGCAGTAAAGAAAGATACTACTGGTCTAATTGGGTTTCCAATTTTATGAATTTTTAAGAGAGAGTACAGTTTGGGAGGTTGTGGGTTCATTAGGGTAAATTTGCGTAAATCCCAGTCTGAAAACAAACTTTTACAGTTTTGTATAACTTGTTTTATCTATTCCCTAGTATACCTATTGAACATACAATAGAACTTGTTAAAAAACTTTTAATTAAGAAAAATGACAATGTGATTAAAAATCAAGAAATTCTTTATGCTTTAGAAAGTTGTTTGAATCAAAATTATTTTGAATTTAACGATGAATTTTACACCAGTAAAGAAGGACTTATCATGGGTAACCCTCTAAGCCCTCTCCTAGCGGAAATTTTCATGGACCATATTGAATCAATTATTTCAAAAAACCCCCTTTTTAATAAATTTATCTATTGGTTTAGATACGTAGACGATGTTTTAGCTTATTTTACGGGTACAGACAGACAATTAGACCATTTCTTAAATTTTATTAACAACATACACGACAACATAAAATTTACAATAGAAAAAGAATTCAATAACTCTATCAACTTTTTAGACTTAACAATTAAAAGAACAAACAATAAGCATGACTTTTCTATTTATCATAAACCCACCCATACTGACATTACAATCCACAATACATCTTCACACCCAATACAACATAAACTAGCATCTTTTTTCAGTATGATACATCGATTGATATCTTTACCTCTTAACAAAATCAACTTTCAAAATGAACTAAACATCATTAAACAAATTGCTATAAATAATGGTTACTCCCCAAAAATAATAGACAAAATACTAAATAAAAAACTATATAATAAAGCCATAAACTTAGTTTTTCCTACAAAAAAAAGAAAACAATAATAAATATAAAGTAATTACTTTCTTAGGCCACATTAGCAATAGAATAAGTAAATTTCTGAAAAACTTGAATATTAATATAGCTTTCAAAACCACTAATACTCTAGGTAAACATATCAAAAATAGTAAAACCAAATCAAACAAAGGAAACAATTGCGGTGTTTACAAATTAAAATGTAATGATTGTCCTAAAGTTTATATAGGCCAGACTGGTAGAAACTTTAATAAACGTGTTATTGAACATCACATTAGTTATATAAAAAATAAAACTGATTCTAACTATTCCAATCATTTAATAGAAGAAAACCATACCTTCAACAATAATTATGACATATTACACATTGAAAACAAAGGTTTAAAACTAAATTTGCTCGAATCCCTGGAAATAAATAAACTCAAAAATTCCAATAATTTGCTTAATGACCAAATAGATTTAGACCCATCACCCTTATTGAACCTGTTTAGTTATCCTTAACTTTTCTTGGAAATATAATTATGGAATTTCCTCTTATTCTGAATTGTAAGCCTTATTTTACCTGTATCAAGACCACTTTGTTTTTATCTTTTAATGTTCATTTTGTAATACTCCTTTGAAGAAGCAACAGTGTTTGCGAAACATGTCGAGTGATTAAAATTAAAATTAAAAATTTGTGGAAAGTGTAAAATTGTTTTACTGTAATTACAACCTATAGAATTTATGAACCTGAATACCCTAAGCTACAAATTTTAACTATTATCAGAATGTAAAGAATCTATAGATAAAACATTATACACGCTAATTTCTTAAAAACATTTGAGATTGTTTGACTTTCGTGTCGATGTTCTTCCTCTATTTCTTTTGTTGGCTCTTGATCGTCATTCTTTTGATTCAGTCATTTCTAAGTATAGCAGTATATTTGATCCGTCGCCTTTTTAATTTAGCAGTACGTTTTATTAAATCCTCCACTTTACTTCTTGCATGAAGGTTCTCATTTTGTTATCCTATTCCTTAATGTTATTCCAAACATCGATCTTTCCATTTTTCTTTGAGCCACTTGAAATTTCATTACAGAAAATTTGTATGAGTGCCGGCTAATTTCAGAGGAATCAATCTTCTCTCCACCTCGTTAAAACTAATCACAAAAATTCTTACAAGCAAAATTAATGAACACACTTCCTTAGCAAACGAACAGCAGGGATTCCGGTCGGGAAGGTCATGCACGGATGCCATATTTGTTATAAGACAAGTAACTGAAAAGTCAATTGAATATAATCGCCCAGCCTTTATGTGTTTCATCGATCTAGAAAAGGCGTTCGATCGTATACAACTGGAGGATGTAACACAGCTACTTTGCGACAGACAAATACCTCAAAATATTATCAAAACGATTGAAAATATATATCAGGCAAATACGATTCAAGCTAGGATAAACGGTGAATTGACCGAAAAAATAGAAGTAAATAATGGCATCCGACAAGGTGACTCTCTTAGCCCCCTACTATTTAACATCATCATGGACGAGTTGATAAAGCAGGTGCGTAGATTGAAAGGGTATAAAATGGGAGACAGGGAAATCAAAATACTGTGCTACGCCGACGATGCAGTGTTAATAGCTGAAAGCGAAGACGATTTGCAAAGACTACTGCACCAATTTAACATAAAAAGTTTAACACGAATATATCAGCGTCAAAAACTAAAGCCATGACTACATCTAGAACACCACTCAGGCGCAAACTAGAAATAGACAACAAAATTATACAGCAGGAAATGAAGTTCAAGTATCTCGGAATAAAAATATCCGGATACGGGGATGTTGAAACGGAGGTGAGGGGACAAGCCATGAAAGCAGCAAGAACAGCCGCATGTCTTAACAGTACCATATGGAGCAATAAACATATAGGAATCGAAGTTAAATCCAGAATTTATAAAACAGCAATAAGACCCATACTAACATACACTGCAGAAACCAGACTAGAAACCTCGAAAACAAAACAAACAACAGTGGTGTGCAGGATAGCTGGCAGGACACTTATGGATCGGAATAGAAGCGAGGATATAAGAAGAGTGTGAAAAGTCGATAACATCAATGACATCGCATTGGGTATTACAAAGAAAAAGGGAATGGAACTTACACATAACCGCATGACCGACGACAGAATAGTAAAGATCACGAGGGACAAATCACCAGTAGGACGTAGGAGTACCGAAAGACCCCGTAAACGATGGAGTGATAACCTCGCAATAGACTGAAACCAGGCAAAAAGACGAAGAATAACAAGCAAATTGCTTATATATAAGAAGGAAGAAGAAGAGTTGTTCTACTCCATAGATTTTGACTGGTGGCACATGTTAGCTTATAGGGTTTCATATTACTATAAAGTCACATTAAATAATAGGTTTTTCACAGATTTTCTTGTATAAAACTATAATTTGAACTCTTCAATGCAAAGAACAGCCACTTTTTGTGTAAAAACTTTTTTAAACCATTAAAAAAAACATTTAAAATCGTAAATTTTTATTAATTTTCATCGCTAAGTTAAAAATTTTGAAGTCAAATGTCAATAATTCATAGTAAACCTTTAACTTCGCAAAAATTCGCTTAGAGCTGAAAATTAGTATAGATCTTAAATACACTATTACAAATAAGATATCATAAGTCCCCCACCGATCCTACTTTTGCTAAATATTGTATTCAAGGTCATAGGTTTTTGCATTTTTCTCGTAAACGGTGCGTTATATATCATAAAAAATAGAATAGTTAAAAGTTGTAGATCATGCAATTCGCTACAAAAATTGTTCTTATACTTTTTTTCCAACAAAACATCATTCCTGAGATATTGCGATTTTAAACATCGAAAATACTAATATGGACTCCTAGGCGGCCTATATACGTCCTCGAATATTCAATATAGGTAAAAATATGAAAGTACTGGTTTGTGTGACTCACGGACAAATTATTTATATGATTCTGAATGAATATACACTCAGTCCCTAATTCCGTTTGCCATATAATCTTGATGAAGATATTGAGTTATTAATATTACTGATTGCATGAACTTGAATTGCTAAGATTATTTACTTTTTAAAACCTGGGAAAGCTCAAGTACAAACAAAAATATATTCTTTGGAAATTTTTTCTGAACATCCAAAAGGTCCACTTTTTGTTTATTGTGACTGGACTTTCGGTGTTCTTCCTCTATTTCTTTTGTTGGCTCTTGATTGCCATTCTTGTGATTCAATATTCTTTAACGCAGCAGAATGTTTCGTCTGTCGCCATTTTAACTTAGCAATACGTTATCTATTTTATGGAGGTCCTCATTCCTTATCCTGCTCCTTATTTTGTTATTCCGAGCATTGATTTTTTCATTTTCCTTTGAGCTTTTTGTAACTTCATTGCTGAAAATTTTACAAGAGCTAGTTCTTTTACTCCATAGGTTCCTCGAGTTCTCTTTAAGCTTACAGGGTTTCATATCCCTATAAAGATTCATTATATAATAGATTTTTCACAGATTTTCTTGTATAAAACTATAATTTGTACTTCTCAAAATAAATTTCTGTGAGGAAAACAGTCACTTTTTATATTAAACCTGTTAAAAATTTTTGAAAGCAAATTTCCTATGTTCAACTTCAAAGTATTGCTTTACTGAGTTGCGGAGTTGTCATTTTCTTTTTAAATTTTTGGTGACTATAAGCAACTGCTTAACGAAATGAAAACTCAGGTCTAACGCATCTAAATACGAAGCCTCGGGCACAATGTAACAGCAAAACTTAAAACTCGAAGTAACATCATTGCGGTACTCTGTCGTCGGACCAGGCGCGGATCCAAGGGGGGGGGGCGGTGGGGGCGATCGCCCCCCCCCCCCCCCAAGAGCTTTGAGTTTAGAAAAATGGACCCGATTTTTCCTCTTATACTATAGTTTATTCAAGAACTAGGGAGAGTAATAAATCATTTTTTATCCGTTTTCTCCTCGCAAACTACCTGTGTCTTTAGTCCGGTGTCTTTAGCAAAATTTGTTAGACACATATATTTTTCATAGGAATGGGTTAGAAATTTTATAATCAAAAATACCGATCTATAATAATAGACTAAAACGTAGGATTATTCTCTCAAAAAATTCTAAGTTATAATTTAAATACTTACAAAATACCCATCGTCAAAAATACAAAAAGTTAAACATATATAAAAAAATAAATTCGTCCATATAATAATAAACTATTTTTGGGGCTATCGGACATTTTATTATTAATTAAAAACATTTTTAGGGTATTTGACGTTTCAGTTTATTTATTTCTTAAACCATCTGCAGAACTACAATTAAACACTAAAAAGGGATTCAAATGTAATTAATTTTTTTTATGTTGTAATTAAAATTAGACCTACTTATTGTTATTTCTATTGTACTGATATCTTAATTTAATTTACTTTTATATATGGTAATACGATAGCCCCAAAAAAATAAGATAAACATGTTAATTCTACTCGCTTAAGAAAAAGACACAATCACAATAATAAAATAATAAAAAACTTACGGCTGATTAGAATTAAATATATATAAAATTAAAGAGTGGGACACACTACAATAAAAATATATAAAAAAATAAAAAAACATATAAACAACATTAAACAATAAAATACAACAAAAACAAAAATTTAAATAATAAATTGTGTTTACACTAGTAAACATTACGTATCTAATTCCTAATCAAAGTCAGTGAAACTATCTTCGCTAAAATTATTATTATGAGATCGAGTTCTCACATTTTGTTTTATTCTTTTATTATAGGGATTTTTCCCAATTTTCCTCAGTAACTTTATTCAAAAAAATCTTTCAAAAGTCTAGTTAAATTACTAATTTTATTAATTGTGTTATATCTAGCAACTCTACCTTTTACTTGAGAGAGATATTTACGTCTCCAACGGACAGTTTCCGGACGATTTATAAGAACAGATTTTCTATCTGGTTTTTTCCAGCAAAAATTAAGTTCTCTGAGCAATTTCCAGAGATCAGTTCTTTTAATTTCAGGTAAATCGCGATCTTCAATGATTTTAGTTAGAATTTTGTAGATGGTTGAGATCTGCTTCTCATAATAAAATGTATATACAACCTCTTTAATTGCAGTTTTTATCTCTTCTTCCAACGAGGTTTTTCGTTTGCCTGTGATCGAATGTGTCTTGGGAGTACAAACAATTCCAGTCGTTTTTTTCTCCTTCAGTATTCGGTACATAGTAGATTTTCCAACTCCTGTCATGTTGGAATATATCTCAACAGAGCTTTTAACATTATTATCTAGATATTGATATCTGAAGGCATCATAAACATTCATAGTAATAAGTTTTTCGTTGAGGAAAAAATGCCCTGGTTTAACGATTTTGGAATAAATATAGAGGTGAAAGCCATATCTTTTGGGTATCTCACTAATCTCAAATAATATATAAAAACAAGCGCAAACAAGATAAATCACTAAAAAAAAACTGTAAGTTGTACTTTGCTCACTGACAGAAATTAAATTAAACTATCGGAAATTCTATGTTGCAGTAAATTTATAAAATATATTTAAATATAATGAAATATAATTAGATTTATGGCAGTTCTCAGTTACCTGCGGCACTGGAGCAGGTACGTTAGAGGTTTCGGTAACAGTTTGATTACTCTTTCTAGTTCTTGAATAGAGTATATATATATATATATATATATATATATATATATATATATTCTGTATGCTTGCGATCGCCCCCCCCCCTCCCAAAAGCTTTGAGTTCAGGAAAATAGAACCCATTCTGTCTTTTATATTAGGAATGAGTTTGCTGCTTGCACCCCCCCCCCCTTGAAAACTTGCTTTTCTTGCCATACTGTACTTTTGTGATATCACCGCCCCCCCCCCCCAAAGAGAGAGGCTGGATCCGCCCCTGCGTCGGACTGGTATATTCGGCGACAGAGTATTGCTCCCAAATATGGCTAAATAGCCCTCATACGATGGTGGTGGATGTCGAATTAAATAATTCTATGCAGATCATTATTTGAATCATCAAATCCACTCCTGCTTGCTGGGTTCCCGCTTTGAGCAACGTTCCACCTTCATCTTCGTCGCTCGAATGCTCTGCGCAGAGAATACAGAATAATCCAGAGAAACTCGCAAGTTAAAATCTACAACGACATTACTCAACTAAGTCACAAATTAATTTTCAGAAAACAACCTCTTCAAACTACTTCTATTCATAATAATTTGAACCTGAAAGAAAAATGGGAATAAGAGTGACAAGCTAGTGTACCTCCCAATATTCACGGCATCTCCCCAATATGTCTAAATAGCCCACACACGATGGTGGTGGATGTCGAATTAAATAATTCTATGCAGATCATTATTTGAATCATCAAATCCACTCCTGCTTGCTGAGTTCCCACTTTGAGCAACATTCTACCTCCATCTTCGTCGCTCAAATGCTCTGCGCAGAGAATAGAGAATAATCCAGAGAAATTCGCAAGTTAAAATCTACAACGACATTATTCAACTAAATCACAAATTAATTTTGCAGAAAACAACCTCTTCAAACCGCTTCTATGCACAATAATTTGAACCTGAAAGAAGAATGGGAACGAGAGTGATAAGCTAGTGTACCTCCCAATATTCATGGCGTTCTCCTCATGAAGCAAATACTGTCTGGGATTACTCTACCTTGTAAAACATGGAAAAATCGAATCCGCACAAATTGTGGAGTGCGCGCCAACTCTGTATTCAAGTGGGGAAAATGCGAAACTAGCCTGAATGTCTGTGAAAAAGAAAGATAGGCACCATCTTGCCAACGATTGCAACAATAGGACTAGCTATTGTACAAGTAAAGACTTTTTGAAGGCTGCTTCATCGGCTGTTACTGGGACTGAAAATTTGAAGGTTGATATTTGAGATGTTTATACATGTGTAACCATACGATAAATAAATAGAATCCCCTATTCTTTAATTGTTCTGAACTAAATTTTCACGAAATATTCACTTTAATAAAAAAAATACTGGTTCATAGTATCCTTTTATTATCTTAAGAAAGACACCAGTATTTTAAACAAGAAGCTCCGAAATAAAAAATGCCCTTAGGAAACTCCTATTTGATTGGCTTTTTTGTCGGAAAGACACAATATTCCAATTTGTTAAAATGTAGCAAAAACTCAAGCCGTTTGAATCGCTTCACATGGCAGATACTAACAAAGTTGTTTTCTCGTTTTTCTATCTCTTATAGTTTTCAAGATACATTCATCATCAGTTTGGGACACACTGTATATACGTGTCGTATTGAGAACCTCGTACCCTGGTAACACATCCTGCAAGACTGATAATGCTGCAGAAATGACATAATTTCCTTACAGCATATTTACAGCAGAAATTCTATGAAATATTTCAGACGATCTACAGCAGAATTACGTACGTTTTTTCTCCAATTATTTTTTTAAGAAGGGGAAATCTTGCATAGACGCCAACACGAAGTATGGAAGTAGTGCCAGATTCCTATCGACTAAAAGTCCTCTTGAATTTAAGATCTTCACGATTCTATTTCCGTTAACTACAGTGAAGCTAAAATCAACACAAATTCGCAGTTTGTGTCCTTCAGTTTCCATGCTGTAGCCTTTACACACCTCCAGCCATCACAGCATTAGTGTTTCCTCTCCAGGTGCCGGTACACCTATTGCTTCGCACTGCTTTACATTTTACATACAATGTAAGGTTGTCTTCTCTTGTCTTCATTTTCATGCGAGAAAAATGAAATTCTAGTCCTATATGTTTACCCCCCTACCTTCAGACCTAGGAACTTGCTTCCTAGTCACCAATGAGAATTTCTCCGTCGGATCTGCATCATGGTCTCGCAAACTTCTTCATCTTGACTTCGTTGAGGGATTTAGCGTATCAACAATCTTCTCGAGCGGAACTGCAGAGTTAACAGGTCTAATTTGGTACTAAATGCCCTTTTTAATTCGTCTTTTCGTTTGTTTTTCTTCCCTCTAGGTTATGTTACCTTTGAGGTTATCTTTCGCGCAAGGTACATATGCGCCCTAGTTATCGACACCGCCAAGCGGTGATTTGCCCCATCTGAGACAGCGTCACATGCTGTTTTCTTTCTTCTTTCTTCTCAGTTAATTGAAGGAAACATTTCCGCAGAGACATGATCCCAATCCGTCCTCTTCGGTTGCTGGCACGCAACTCGACGATAATGCATTTATTTTTTGAAACTGTAGAGTAGATCCATAAGTAAAACGTGTACAAAACATCAGTAAGATGCTATACATTGGAGACAGAGTATTTCAGGCCTTATGATGAACTTACCCAAAGCTACTATCACGTAATATCCATCAGTGTCTTACCCCAAGTAAATATATAAAAGTTGGAAACGCAATGCAGATTTGCTTCAAAATTACGAAACGTTTGCTACCAGGGTAGTTTTCTCAAATGAATTAAAACTCAGTTCCACTTTTCTTTCTCCCTTGAATCCAAAAAAAAAATTGAAAAAATGTGTTAATACCTTACAAAAAGTATTTACATTATAATTTAGAATGTAACATCAAATCGTCGAATCCTATATCATATCAAATCTCAAAAATGTAACTTGTTTTCCGGTATTTTAATTTACAGAACGACCCCGGTACGTTCAGGTTCACCAGCAAAAACGAACTTTCACGTCGTCCCTCCGCTCGTTCAAATTACACCTGTACAAGGTAACGACTGATAATTTTGTCGTCACGTTATCAGAAACGAGAATTGTTTACACCGCGACTCGGGTTTTAAACAAAAATAATATCTCAGCCGTTAGTCGTTGTAAGGGTTCGAACCTAAGTACCTCATCATTGAATCGGTTGTTCGGTTCCAATAAGAATCTCATATGAGAATTATTGGCGCTAAATTATTTCTGCTTCGCGATACAATATAAGAACTTATTAGTAAACAAAATATTCGGTTACTTATTTCTTTTTCACCTTCCTCGAATATGATGCGCGTTTTCCCCACTTGATAACATGTTGCAGTAATTCCCTTAACAAGTGTTTTAATTAAAAATACGTTATAACTTTTATTTATGTAACTGTGTTATGAAAAGTAGGGTGCATGTTAAAGAGTGGTTTGTGAAATTTAAACTTGTTTTAAATTGGTGATATAACATGAAGGAAAAGTGGAATAAGGGAGACGTCCGTAGAATTAGCGATGGACAACCGGTAAGAAAAAGGAACGATTTTTTATTTAAATATTAATAAGAAAGCATTATCAAGGGTCCGTCCCCAATTTGTGTCATCCTGTAATATATTGGAGTATACCAAAAAGTATCAAGCAGGTATTTTTTAACGTCCCGAATTGCATTTCCATGGGGTGATAACTACCCCTAAATTTCAATGCTAAAACTTTTTTGTCCGCAATTATAATTTAAAAGGCTAATTTTTCGTATAAAATCACTTGCATATTGTCAGGTTTACGAAAAGGGATTGATGCATATCATTTTCTCAAAAAGCTCTTGCTTTGTATTTATTATATGGCTGAACACTTTTTTTGCTATTGTCATTCATAAAATGTATAAATTTAATTAATTCAGTCAAATTTCACATTAATTTGAAAAGTTAATTTGACGGGTGATGACATTTTTCCGAATAAAATTTATCACGGGGTTAAATATGTAACATATAGTGAAAATCTACCATTTTAAAAGGTTAAACTAACCCCTTATAAATTTATTTAAAAAGATTCAAAAAATCGGGCTGATTCCCATATATCTGTGATGAATCGTTTCATGTTCTCATTCATTTCTATAGAGAAAAAAAATGCCATTAAAGTTAACCTCTTAAAACATATTTTTCAATTTCACAATTAATGAATTTTCGGTCGAATAAAATTAATTTATATATTTTCACCCCTAAAAAGGTGAAACAAAACTTTATTCAAACTATATCATGTTCAAAATTTATTCTAAAGCCTGCATTGGCAAGCGCTTTAAAAGAAAGAATTCCTCTGCAAATTAAAATTTAGAAATATAATTTTTAGGGGTTAACATTGGGGATGATTTTCACTCCATAGACATGCTACGCAGGGTATAAAAATAAGTGTCAAGTACATATTAGTGTATGAAATCCACATCGTAGAATAAGTGATTTCAGAAACAAAATTTTAAACAACTTCCACAGAAAACCTTAAAGAAGTAATTAACCCCTTTAGATAGGTGGCTTTCTAGAAAAATTCTATTCCTAATTAATGTTCCTGACAGTTTTTAGGAAAAGAATTTCATAAAATTAGAAAAAATAATACCTAAGTGGTAGTTGCCCCTATGACTAATTTTATTGTGTAAAAAATAATTTTTTCATTTTATGTACAATTGACAAATTTTTACCGAATTAAGTAAATTTATATATTTATTGAAATAAAACAGTGAAAAAGAGACGTGTTGTTTAAAAAAATACAAAGCACGGCTTTGCTGTATAAAACTCTTTTCGCAAACCTAATAATATGCAATCGATTTTTGAAGAGAAACTTAATCTTTTGAATTATAGTTGAAAAAAAGCAGTTTTTAGGGACAAACTTTGGAGGCAGTTTACACCCTTTAGAAATGAAGTTCAGGACGTAAAAAACACGTGTCAAATATTCTTCAAAATACTACAACGTAACACAGAAAAAGCGAAATGAGAGACCGACTTTTTGAACTTTTTTTCATGAAACTGTAAAGGGGTAGTTTAACATTTCGAAATGGTAGATTTCCACAACATATTTAATGTTCTTGATGGTTCGCAATGACTTTCTTAGAAAGAAATATGTTTTTTATTTATTTTCATAAAATTAAAAAGCAGGGCAGTAATAAATTTTATTGTAAAAAATCGTCAACCTAATTTTTCAAATTCCTGTACATAATGGAATTAAGTTAATTTATTGAATGAAAACACTGAAAAATAACATTTCCACCCCTAGAAAAAATACAGATTAAGCCCTTACTGAGAAAATGTATAATACTTTTATTTGAATATTTTTAAGTACCATTGTACTGTCTTTTTCTGAATGGAATTCTCTCTTCTTTTGCTAACCATTTCTTTAATCCTGCTTTTGAACGTTGTTCTGCTATTGACTAGTTTATAATTTAATGAAAGTTAATTATAGATTAAAGTCAAAATATGAAGTAATAAAAAATGGATTTTAAGAAATAAAAGTTAACCTGTGTGCAGGAAAAACAAACACTGGAAGAAACCGGTCTTTTAAAAATTAATCTAATTTATATTTTTTAAACTCCGATGTGTCTAGGCTTCTAGAACAGTGTTCTATTTACTTCATATTTTACTGATTTAACTACTAAATGTCAAAGTATAGATACAAGGTTGTTCAAAATAATTGGAAATCCTTATGATCAGTTTTAAATTCATTTAAAAAAATTATTAACAGCATTTTATTACCCATTTTGGATTTATTATTTTATTTCATTGGAATATAAATAAATAAACAAATGTAGCTTCTACTTTTCTTTTAAAATAACGAGTTATATTCTTTTGATTTTCTGTTACATCAATCTTCTTTTTACCATAAAGGAGCTGTTGAGATTCGGTGAATAAAAGATATATCAAAAGTGGAGCAAATTTACTAAGATTAAATATCCAGGTTTAAATTTTTGAATCTTAATTATTAACAGTAGTTTAGTACATAAATTAATTTGTTGTGCATAAAAAATTGGCTTACCTACAGCAATTTTTCAGGTTTGCTGTGGTCAGGTGCGGATCCAAGGAGGGGGGGGGGGGGGCGGTGGAGGCGATTAATTTTGGCATAGAAAACGTTTTAGGCACCTTCAGACTAAAATGTACTCTTATTCTCTCAAAAATTCCTAAGTTATAATATAAATACTTACAAAATACCCATTGTTAAAAAGAAGCTAAACATCTATAAAAATATAAATTCGTCCATATAATATTAAAATTTTTTTGGGGCTATCGGTCATTTTATTATTAATTAAAAACAGTTTTATGACATTTGACGTTTCAGTTTATTTTTTTTAAAAACCATCTGCAGAATTGCAATTAAACACTAAAAAGGGATTCAAAAGTAATTAATTTTTATTATTATTTTTATTACACTTTTATATAGAAATCCGATAGCTCCAAAAAAATAAAATAAACATGTTAATTCAACATGCTTAAGAAAAAGACACAAATACAATAATAAAAAAATGACGGCTAATTGGAATTAAATATATATAAAATTAAAGAGTGGGACACACTAAAACAAAAATATATAAAAAGTAAAAAAATATAAAAACAACATTAAACAATAAAATACAACAAAAACAAAAATTTAAATAATAAATTGTGTTTACACTGGTAAACATTACGTATCTAATTCGTAATCAAAGTCAGTGAAATTATCTTTGCTCAAATTAGTTATAATTGGTTCCTTTATCTCACCGGTCATGAGACCGAGTTTTCACATTTTCTTTTATTCTTTAATTATATGGATTTTCTCAATTTTCTGCAGTAACTTTATTCAAAAAAATCTTTCAAAAGTTCAGTTAAATTACTAATTTAGTAAGTTGTGTGATTTCTAGCAACTCTACCTTTTACTTGAGAGAGATATTTCCTTCTCCAACGGACATTTTCCGGACGATCTATAAGAGCAGAGATCCTATCTGGTTTTTCCCTGCAAAAATTAAGTTCTCTGTGCAATTCCCAGAGCTCATTCTTTTGATTTCAGGTAAATTCCGATCTTCATTGATTTTAGTTAGAATTTTGTCGACGGTTCTCATAATATGTACAACTCCTTTTATTGAAGTTTACATTTCCTCTTCCAACGAGGTTTTTCGTCTGCCTGTGATCAAATGTGACTTGGGAGTACTAACAATTTCAATCGTTTTTTTCTTCTTCAGTATTCGGAAGATAGTAGATTTTCCAACTCCTGTCATGTCGGAACACATCTCAACAGATTCTTTAACATTATTATCTAGATACTGATATCTTAAGACATCATAAACATTCATCGTAATAAGTTTTCTGTTGAGGAAACGTTGGTTTAACGATTTGGAATAAATTAAATATCTCACTAATCTCAAGTAATATATAAAAACAAGCACAGACAAGATAAATCACTAAGGACACACTGTAAGGTGTAGTTTGATCACTGACCGAAATTAAATTGAACTATCAGAAAATTTATTGTTGCAGTAAATTTATAAAAGCTTATAATACTTAAATATAATTAAATATAATTAGATTTCCGGCAGTTCTCAGTTACCTGCGGCATTAAAGCAGGTACGTTGGAGGTTTCGGTAACAGTTTTATTACTCTTTCTAGTTCTTTAATAGAGTATAGGAATGTGTATGTTTGCTATCGCCCCTCTCCTTCCCAGGAGCTTTGAGTTCAGGAAAATAGAACCGATTCTGCCTTTTATATTAGGAATGTGTATGCTGCTGGCACTCGCCCCCCCCCCCCGTAGACAAAATGTTTTTCTTGCAATAGCTCCCTACCCAAGAGCTTTGAGTTCTGGAATATAGACCCGATTCTACCTCTTATACTAGAAATGTGTATGCTGCTCGCATTCTCGCCCCCTGCCGGCAACTTGGTTTTTCTTGTGATCGCTCCCCTCTAGAAATCGGAATGTGTGTCTGGTGTCTCCCCCTCCCCCGGCGACAGCTTGCTTTCGCTTCCCGTACTGTACTTTTGTAATATCACCGCCCCCGCCCCCAAAGAGAGAGGCTGGATCCGCCTCTGGCTGTGATTCTAAATCTCCAATTACCAGGTTTAAGCTATTCAGTCTAAACTTTCTGTACTACCAGGTGACCAAATCTGAAATTCCTCCATTTTTAATAGTACATATTTTTAGATTTTAAAAATTATATCAATCTATATTGATAAATTCCAAACTTGATAACAGATTAATTGTTCTGCAAAAATATACCAAAACCATATTTCTGATATTTATTTATTATCTTTTAAAGAATTAAATTGATAGCGAGACAAATCTGCAAATAAAAATATTTGATAATTTCCAAATATGTTCTGACTAATCAATTTAGAAGAAATACACGATTATAGGAGACATTTTGTATCTTCATTAAAAATTAAAAATTTTAATACGCTACCAAGAGCTAATAAATATGCATCTAGTATCTACCGGTATATGTGTAAAGATCTCGATAATAGGAAGAGATAGAAGATCGGTTAAATTAGGGAAAATTTGTATAATTTAATGCTATTAAAAGCTACTTCCGAAAATTAGATTCATATTTTTTCCTGATATAGCCCGTGAAATCTGAAAAGTCGTATTTAAAAACCGATGCCGTCCTGTAGTTAAAGAAAAATGACAATAAGAATGTAAAACGTATTTCAAAATATTTTCTCAAATGAAGTTAAGAAGAAACAAAGCCAAAATAGTCATTTCTTTTTTTAAGGATATCTTCGAAAATAATCGGAATTTTCTAAATTATTAACGGCATTTATTGAGCATCAAATTGTGCTCTCCAAAAATAAATTACAACGTGTATTAAAGTAATTTTTGAAGTTCTTGAAACTGCGTTATTATATTTGAATTTTCAAACATAGTAATTCTATAACACATTATTAAATAAGTACGCTATAAATTGTATTACTGAGACAGTTTTTTTTCCTAGAACGTCATTTATCTTCTTTTCACATCGAAGTGCAATCATTGCTGCGTCTCGGTTCGATGAATTTATTGATTCTGGTTATGTTTTTCGGATTCCTCGATTTTACTTATTGATTTGATTTCATATTTTTAGAAACAACGATGAAACAACTAAAATACCAAAAATAGAAACTGAATATTAAAAAATGTGCAATGTATTTCTTTTAACGCAGAACTACATTTCTTAGTAAATATTTAAAACCCTACTAAGCACACTTTTATTACAGAGTAATAATAGTTTAGAATAATTATAACAGTAATGATTTTATTAAACAAAGTGTGTATGACGTCAGGAATTTTTCTTTTTTCGGTTTGCGTAATATTGCTGCTGTCGTAGTTTTTGTGATTCTAGAATCAGTTTCTATTTATTATAGGCTAATGATTCGGGTGTTTCTGGTTCAATTTATTTCTTCTCTTTAGTAACAAGTTTAAAAGACTTTAAATTAATTATTTGCAGTATTTAAACTAGGGCCAGGTTTTTCTTCTAATGTTGTATTGACAATTAATTAGAAACACAAATTTTGACAAGAACTATAATGAAGAACCATCTTTAAACTTAAATCTATTAGTTAGTAGCAGATATACAGCCTAATATTCTTGGGATATCATTTTTTTTCTGAATAAAAGCCCCGTAAATTCTAAGCATTGACTCAACTCAACCATCGCTTCATCATCTCCTCTCTTTAATCTCCTTCTAGGGTCCCCAAAGTTTTTCTACAGGATTTAGGACAATGCTATCTAATGTCCAGTTTATTATTTTAACTTAATGTTCTTAAAACCATTCGTTAACTGAAATAGATAATGCTTGTACTCATTTTCCTGGTAATACACCCAAGTAGCTGGCATACTTTCAGCCAAAGGAAATATGTGATTTTCCATGATGCTTTTATATTTTTAACGATCCTAGATTCCCTCAATCTTTACTAGAGAACCAACGCCAAGCCAAGAAAACCAACTCGCAAAAAAGTTCACTCTTGAGGTTACTTTGAGAGGTAAAATCAAACTTGGGGACCTGAGAAGCAAAACAGAAGTAACAGATCATGTAACTCACATAACTTGGCTAAAATTGAATTAGGCAAGGCATCGTATCAGATTGAAAGATACAAGACATGCAAGCTCCTAGAGTGAAGATCCAGAACGAATAAGAAGAAGACTACCAACATGCTGGTCTGAAAAGATTTTTAACAGCTGGCTTCAAATGGCACAAGACAAAGAAAGATGGAGGAAAATAGTTTCTCATTTGTAAAAAATATTATGACTTACATAAATATTTTAGATTTATTTTTATTGAAACTACCAAAATTTTAATAAATTGAAGAGTCGCACACCTATTGAAAAAGTTGATGCAGCTTCTAGGTCTTTAAGCTCATTATAATCTAAAAAAAATACTAACTATTGTTACCGAGAAGCTTGCAACAAGAATCAAGTATTTATTTTAAATGTCCCCAAGGTAAAATTGCAAAAAGCATAGTATTACTATTATTTGCACTGCTGAACGTAAATTGCTTCCTGCATATTATATATAACTCTTTTGCATTATAAATGCATAAATACAGCTATCAGTATTTTGTCGTTAAAAAGATATAGCATAAATATGGATTCTAAAATCAATTTTCCCGAATCTAAAGTAAACACATTCGTTTTGATGGTATTAAATAAACTTTCACTTACATATTTATATTTATGGGGATATGTTGCCTAAAAAATAAACAGAAATACATATAAAGTATATTTTCTTATTTATTTCTGGGACCCTCAATTATATATTTTTTATTTTGTCTATTTTTTTTTTGGGAATGTCGCCTGGTGAAAATAGCATCAAGCGTTAAATAGATGTTATATATATATATATATATATATATATATATATATATATATATATATATATATATATATATATATATATATACAGGCGCAGATTCAAGGGGGGCGGTGGGGGTGATCCCCCCCCCCGAAAAGCTTTGAGTTTAGGAAAATGGACCCGATTTTTCATCTTACTACAGTTTATTTAAAAACTAGAGAGAGTAATAAATCATTTTTTACCCTTTTTCTCTTCGCAAACTACCTGTGTTCTTTAGTCCGGTGTCTTTAGCAAAATCTGTTAGACACATATATTTTTCATAGGAATGAGTTAGAAATTTATAATCAAAAATACCGGTCTATAATAATAGACTAAAACGTAGCCTTATTCTCTCAAAAAATTCGAAGTTATATTTTAAATACTTACAAAATATCCATTGACAAAAATGCAAAAAATTGAACATATATAAAAACATTTTTAGGGTATTTGACGTTTGAGTTTATTTATTTCTTAAACCATCTACCCAATTTTCCGCAGTAACTTTATTCAAAAAAATCTTTCAAGAGTTTAGTTAAATTACTAATTTTGTTAACTGTGTTATTTCTAGCAATTCTACTTTTTACTTGAGAGAGATATTTACTTCTCCAACGGACAGTTTCCGGACGATCTATAGAACAGATTTTCTATCTGGTTTTTCCCAGCAAAAATTAGGTTTTAGTAGCAATTTTCAGAGGTTAGTTCTTTTAATTTCAGGTAAATCGCGATCTTCATTGATTTTAGTTAGAATTTTGTAGACGGTTGGGATCTGCTTCTCATAATAAAATGTATATACAACCCCTTTAATTTCAGTTTTCATCTCTTCTTCCAACGAAGTTTTTCGTCTGCCAGTGATAGAATGTGACTTGGGAGTACTAACAATTCCAGTCGTTTTTTCTTCTTCAGTATTCGGTACATAGTAGATTTTCCAACTCCTGTCATGTTGGAACACATCTCAACAGAGCTTTTAACATTATTATCTAGATATTGATATCTTAAGGCGTCATAAATATTCATAGTAATAAGTTTTTCGTTGAGAAAAAAATGCCCTGGTTTAACGATTTTGGAATAAATATAGAGGTGAAAGCCATATCTTTTGGGTATTTCACTAATCTCAAATAATATATAAAAACAAGCGCAAACAAGATAAATCACTAAGAACAAACTGTAAGGTGTACTTAGCTCACTTACAGAAATTAAATTAATCTATCAGAAATTTTATGTTGCAGTAAATTTATAAAATATATTTAAATATAATGAAATATAATTCGATTTACGGCAGTTCTCAGTTACCTGCGGCACCGGAGCAGGTACTTTGGAAGTTTCGGTAAGACTTTTATTACTCTCTCTAGTTCTTGAATAGAGTATAGGAAGGTGTATGCTTGCGATCGCTCCATCCCCATCCAATAGCTTTGAGTTCAGGAAAATAGAACCCATATATAGCGATATATTTCATAGTATTAGTTTGGGTTTGTAGTTTGTAAAGTTTTAAATTTATTTTCTATGTACACAATTTTAATTTTCTATAATTGACGTTTCGGTAATCTATTTCACCTTCATCAAAATATGCTGTATAGTAGCCAAAAATAATTAACGGAACATTATTTTAATTGTAAGTGTCAACCTTTTTTGAAATTTGAAAAAATCTTTAAATTTAACTTTGTGAAAAACACCAGATTAGGTTGTTAAAGTGAATGGAACAGTGATATCATTAAGAAACTTAACAGAAATTCAATTAAATGATATTCAGACAGTTTCAAAAGCAACGGAGGGAATTGAAATATGACTGTATACATCAGAAATCAGACACTTGCGTAAATTTCCAAATATTTTCCAAATAGAAATTCACGTTGTTGAAAAACGCTTTCAGTTCGATGAAGAAAAAAACTATCGTAGGCAGGAGCTTATCATCATACTCAAGCAGTCATCAATGTAGATAGTTCTTATGTAATCTGTTCCAAGATTTTTACCCTCTTATGGGTACCAGGACACACCGAGTAGAGGGAAATGAAATAATAAACAAACTTGCGAACAAGGGATTTAAAACACCATTTATGGGGCCTGAACCTTTTTGCAGGATTACCACCAGAGCAATATTAAAAGAACGAGAAAGAAAAAGAGAATGGGAGATCTAATCTACAAATTTACAATTAATGACATAAGCGAAGATAGTTTTGGTGAATTAAAGAAATGTAAAACCAACTTAGAATTCTACAGGTATCCTAACAAGGCAGTGCCACCTGAGGCGATCCTTAAGAAACTTAGACTTGTAGAGAGAGATGAATGCAGATTTTGCGAATCATCTTGCAAAAGCCTAGGATACGATACCCAATCGAAGCCATCTTACATTCTGAACTTCCCAGGAGGACGTGCTTTTGTTGGCGAGGCATCCCCAAAGACCTTTCAAGTTGCAGCATTCATATCTCCATCTCCATATATGTACCAAATGAATAGTTCAAATGCACTAATGCTTTTGAGATGACGTAGAAATACGATGTAAGCTAGTAAACTTATGAGTAATGTAAGAATCTAAGAATGAAGATAACTCAATGGTACTGATACAAGGTGCTTTGTTGGAGGCTTAGTGATAAGTAATGATGCTGTGTCAATGACACTTTTAAGTGGTATGAACAAAATAAGTAGGGTTACTAAAATGGGTGTATGATTAGACAGATTTGTTGTGATTCTCAGCTTGTATTTAGGTAGTCCCAGAATTTTATTGGTATATTCCATACACGCCACACATTCGTCAACCCAAATGTTTTCTGAGAAAAACGAATTTTTATCTTTGGGGATGTATTTACTTCTTGTGTTTTCTGAAGAGAGTCATAGAAAAGCACTAAAATGTTTTCACTTCTCACAACAAAGTTCAAAATTTTATTTTTAATAACAAAGTATCAGATACCGAGCGAACTGATGAGAGACGAATTTCAAATTTATATTTCAGTCAAATCAGATTCGAAAAAAAATTAAATTTTATGCCTCGAGGACATATAAGCGGTTGATACCCCTCACAAGGTAAAGTCATATGGTAATTGACCCAGCGAAATATTACTCACTGAATAAACTAATTTGCACGTAAACTGCGTTCGGTTTTACCAAGGTACATGTTCGGATTATTGGCAAGAATTTTAAAATAATTATGGAAAAATTATTGAGTCGGTCGAACTTTTTAACTATGCTGCTCTTTCTTGTAAAATGAGTAATAAAATAAGCATCATTGACATCTGAAAAATATTTCCGAGATTAGGCATTAAATTATTCGAATGAATTAATAAAAATTCCGAGAAATGTTAAAAATTTATTTAAATAAATTATGAATAATAATATTACGATGCATTATCTGAATTTAATGAAGCCAATATTATATATACAGTGCCTTCATTTCAAAACGAACCATCCTTAATAACTTTGTTAAATAGAAAAATTTAAAAAAAAGAAAAAACACGTCAATTTAGATATACAGGGGGAAGTTTAATTTTGTATTTGTTAAAAGTCTGTCAATCACCTCCTCACCTCCAGCTAACCTCACTTTGATATGTCAAATGGGAACCCCCACCTTGTGACACATCATTGTAAGCAGCATAAAATTGTCTATCCAACCGTATAAAAAAAATTAAATCGGTTGACGTACAAGCGAACAGTGTGCAAAAATGTCTTGTAATAATGCATAATATATCGGCCTCGAACTTTAGTATGTCAAATGATTACCCTATAGTGTGATACATCATTTTAAAGGGCATACTATCTCCTATTTAGCCAATAAAAAAAAACAAAATCTGTTGATGTACAAGCGAATAGTAAGAAAAGATGTGTGGTAATAATAGACACCTTATCACATTAAACTTTATTATGTCAAATGGCTACTTCATAGAGTAAAATATTATTTTAAATTTAAAATAAATATTTTTTTAAAATAATAAACAGTTAAAATATTTGCGAGAAAAAAACTAAGCCTGTTTTAAAATTCATCGCAAAATTCATTGCAGTCTAATCAATCTAGTGTATTTATTTCAATGATATTTTTTGCGGTACCTGATAGGTACAAAAAATCACTGCAATAAATAAAATTTTTAAGATCTTTAAACACCAGTTGTTTATTATTGTTAAAATTGTCATTGTGACGCCTAGTTGATACGTGAATATAAATGGTGTATACGCTAGCCGAAAGAATAGAAATAATTGTTCTCTATGGAACTGAAGATCGGTGCGCTCGTAGAACCGCCAGAGCATTTAACGAGAGGCATCAAGACAAAAACGTGGGCTATAAATATGTACTCGAATTGGTACGAAAGTTTGAAGAAACGGGATCCGTTTGTAATAAAAAATATATTGAGAAAAGGGTTGTAGATGAAGCATGCCTAGGTACTAGGACAGTTTGCAATAGATCCAACTTTATCCATCTCAAAGGTCGCAGATTTAACCAACATTTCTGCTGGCTCTGTGCATAAAGTTTTAAAACAAAATAAGTTTTTTCCCTACAAAATTCAAATTCTTCAAGAACATTTAATAAAATAATTTTCTTCAACTGAATAAAACTGAATAAACTGCTTATATTTAACACACATTTTTGCATCCTAATTGCCTATAACGTCTATTAACTTAATTTTTTTTGACATCGTTGGATAGCAGATCGTACGTCCTTTAAAATGATGTATCACACTATAGGGTAATCATTTGACATACCAAAGTTCGAGGCCGATATATTATGCATTATTACAAGACATTTTTGCACACTATTCGCTTGTACGTCAACCGATTTAATTTTTTTTATACGGTTGGATAGACAATTTTATGCTGCTTACAATGATGTGTCACAAGGTGGGGGTTCCCATTTGACATATCAAAGTGAGGTTAGCTGGAGGTGAGGAGGTGATTGACAGACTTTTAACAAATGCAAAATTAAACTTCCCCCTGTATATCTAAATTGACGTGTTTTTTCTTTTTTTTAAATTTTTCTATTTAACAAAGTTATTAAGGATGGTTCGTTTTGAAATGAAGGCACTGTATATATATATATATATATATATATATATATATATATATATATATATATATATATATATATATATGTATATATATATATATATATATATATATATATATATATATATATATATATGTGCAATTTACAAAAAATGGGCAAAAAATCTAAATTATCTTAAACAGCTGAAATTTTTGCTTAGGGACTAAAAGTTGCATTCAGAAAAACTTTTTCTAATAACTCTTTTCGAGTTTTTGATATATAACCCCACAATTGAATTTTTTTTTTCGAAAAAAATTAAAATTTGACAGATAATGCTAATCACGTATATATATATATATATATATATATATATATATATATATATATATATATATATATGTATGTATAATAATGTACCGGGGTATTTGACATTTTTTTGTAGCTTTTTGACTTTCTGGTAGCAAAATGTACTAGCTATCTTAATTATCAGTTCTGTATATTACGTCGTGTAAGTTTCGATATAATTTTCGTTAAAATACCTGACAAATACCGAAAAAATTGAAAACTATTTTTGAGTTGTAGATGTTTTGATACTCTTCACACCCTAAACACCATATACTTACCTAAGAAATTAATTATAATTGTTTGATATGCAATAATTCGAAAATAATATAATCAAACAGATAAAGGTAGCGAAAGCTGTCGTATTTGACAGAACTGTAAGAAAGTTGTTGCGTAAAGTGCTCCACAACGTGTCCGTCGCCTAGCGGAGCCCCAGCATACTATATATGCACGACCGTGAATACTACATGCAATTAATGCTTTTTCGATATAAAATATATCTATAAACATTCTCTTTTATGCCGAAAAACATGGGAAAAAATTTGGTTGCAACTGAACAAGTAGTTTTTTTTGTTTATCCCAGACAAACAAAAAAACTCTTCCTCTTTATATAATAGTATAGATAAACAAATATTAATTAAACATATAGCAAATGAAAAAACTAGACGTCAAAATAGACCGATTAAATTATGTCAGATTTTTCGAAACGTTATTCATTAAAGAGAAAATGTTCAAAGTATTTGGAAACTGTTCAAAGTATAGTATTCAAAATTGCATTGTAATATTTGTGTTTAAATGTTATAATAAAGTTCGAGCAAATATACTTTTTAAGATACAAAATCACTACTTAAAACACTATAACTTGTTTACTGATGTGTGTCATGAAATTTCACCTGACTGTCACTTACAGTTGTACCAACTTTAAAAAATTACACATGATATCCGTTTATTTTCGGACAAAAGATTTCTATTTTTAATAGCAAAATAATACTATAATAAAAATGCGTGTTTTTGAAAAGCCTCTTTACCTAACTTATATGTTATATAGCGATGATATTTAATATTTTAAAATATTTTAATAATTATTTGCTTTAGTGTTACAATTGGTCAAATTTTATACATTAAATTTCGACAGAGAGTTAATAAATGTTTGAAATTAGTTAAAATCATAGTTAAAAGAAATGATAACAACCAATTTAAATAAATTATTAGTAATATAATTCTCATTAAAAACCGATCTGCAGGTTACATTTTATACCTTTTATTAAGAGGTTGTTAAGAGAATGTTGTTGATCCTTTTCTATTGTTATTCCTTCATAAAAAAACATAAACTGGTTTTAAAATTGTTAATAATCAAAAGAATGATGTGTTTATAATAAAGTGTCTAGCAAGGCGTTAGGAAATTCCGGTGTTCTTCAAATTTTAAACCTTTTTTGGCTTATTTTCAATAAAGGGGACCGATATAATAAATCCTTTGTTGGCTAAATACTACTCCAGGTATAAATATGTTAGAACAAATAATGATTGTGATATGAATATATTAAGAGTAAAATCCTACGTTTAACTAGTACATACATACAGTCAACAAATAATAGAGTATTTATTTTATTAAAGCACATATTTAGTGAAAAGTTTGTTAAAAAAGTTAATAAATAATTGAAATATAGAGGGATCTTGTATCCTCAAACCTTCAATTTTTTTCTAACGCATGCCTATAAACAAACCTATATTTCATAGTAAATTGATCACTTTTTTAAGTTTTTTGTCTCCCAAAAAGTTTTAGTCACGGGTCATAATTTCTGAGATATTTTAATATTTTCATTATTGTGTTGAGATTTTTATTGCTGTATTTATAGTGTCGTATTAACAGAGTATGAGTATTTTTTTTTAATTTTCGCCCGCCAATAACAATAATGTCCCTTTTTTAATTCCATGTTGTATTAACGGTTTTTATTTACCGAATTTTAGATAATTTTTCCAAGGGTCTCTTTGTGACAGAATTTGATTATAGACTTCTGCTAATGACATATTGAGGTAGCGTTAGCCAATCTATCTATAACCAATTTATTGCCACACATTAATTTGTAGCTATTTTAATAACCTTCAATTAAATTTCACAGTAATAAAGACACTCTGGAAGTCTGGTTGTTCAACTTCTCTCTTGCAGCTTTAGTACTAAATAACTACGGTTATTTAAGCTTACTAAAACCATGACTCAGAACTTCAGGACTCAGGAAAGTCTGCTAATTAGTTGGTCAGAAGACATCTCTTGTTTTGTAGGTCTCGCAATAGCGCGCCCGCAAGTTAATTCGCGTGAAGGTTTTAATTAAATTGAATAAAACAAGTTTCTCAAAACACTTAAATCTGTTTAATAAAAATAAATAGAAAACGAACTATTTACAGTGAGAAACTTAAAACAGAATTGCCCTTATTGGTCGATTTAACAACCAAAAATATAAAACCCAATTTAGAAAAAACACGTATAAATAGCTTACTAAATTATTAATTAAAAAAAGAAATAAAACGCGAAAAGCAGCTATTTATATTACTTTAATGAGCCGTATGAAAATCGCGAAATGCCCCATTAAAATAACACACGATAATCCATTAATTTCCCAAATTAAACAAAGATAACCTTCTTTCCCGACGATTATACCCGTAACGTAATTATTCTACGGTACTGGTACTCACGGTACCGTTCTAACGACATTCAAATTATGACTGCAATTTACTATTCCTTAAAAGAGTGTCTTCGAATCTTACACCCCCTCGACACCCCTCTGATTCCCGTTTGTACCCATATTAACCGATGGAACCCTGTAAACGTCAATTTCTTTCCCTTAAACTTCAAAGGTTTCGATCGTTACGTGCTGAGGGCGTTAGCTATTCTATACCGGATGTTTGATTCCCGAATTGGCCTCTGAGCGTCTAAATCCTAATTTTTATACAGTGCCTTCATTTCAAAACGAACCATCCTTAATAACTTTGTTAAATAGAAAAATTTAAAAAAAAAGAAAAAACACGCCAATTTAGATATACAGGGGGAAGTTTAATTTTGCATTTGTTAAAAGTCTGTCAATCACCTCCTCACCTCCAGCTAACCTCACTTTGATATGTCAAATGGGAACCCCCACCTTGTGACACATCATTGTAAGCAGCATAAAATTGTCTATCCAACCGTATAAAAAAAATTTAATCGGTTGACGTACAAGCGAATAGTGTGCAAAAATGTCTTGTAATAATACATAATATATCGGCCTCGAACTTTGGTATGTCAAATGATTACCCTATAGTGTGATACATCATTTTAAAGGACGTACGATCTGCTATCCAACGATGTCAAAAAAAATTAAGTTAATAGACGTTATAGGCAATTAGGATGCAAAAATGTGTGTTAAATATAAGCAGTTTATTCAGTTTTATTCAGTTGAAGAAAATTATTTTATTAAATGTTCAAAATGTGCGCCGTTATTAGCGAGACAATAAAAAAGCCTATTTTGAAATTCCCCACGAACATTGGCAAGGGTTTCTCTGCTAATTCCTCTACATTTCCGAACAATTCGATCTTTTAAATCGTCAATATTTTCAGGTGGGGTTTTATAAACCTTGCTTTTTAAATACCCCCAAAGAAAAAAGTCTAGAGGGGTTAGGTCTGGAGACCGTGCTGGCCATTCAATTGCACCACGTCTGCCAATCCACGTCCCTGGAAAATGTTCATCAAGCCACTCTCGAATTGCCAAAGCGTAGTGCGGGGGAGCTCCATCTTGCTGGAAATGCAAATTATTTTCATTTAGTACCATAACAGCATTTTCATCCACTTGATTTTTTAAAGATTGCACAATGGCAGGGTATATTGTGTTTTCTAAAAGGTTTAAATAAATTTGCCCAGTTAAATTATCTTCCAAAAAGAATGGCCCGATGATTTCATTGCCATAAATTCCTGCCCACACGTTAATTTTTTCGGGATATTGAGTATGCCCTTCTCGGAAAAGGTGCGGATTTTCATTATCCCAGTATCTGCAGTTATGTCTGTTAACCAGTCCATTTAGAAAAAAAGTTGATTCATCACTAAAGCAGATATTCTTAGGTAAATGGGGGTCCTCGTCAATTCGTTGGCACATTAATTCGCAAAATTGAATTCTCCTATCAAAATCGTCTTCTCCGAGTTCTTGAAGAATTTGAATTTTGTAGGGAAAAAACTTATTTTGTTTTAAAACTTTATGCACAGAGCCAGCAGAAATGTTGGTTAAATCTGCGACCTTTGAGATGGATAAAGTTGGATCTATTGCAAACTGTCCTAGTACCTCGATTTGGCATGCTTCATCTACAACCCTTTTCTCAATATATTTTTTATTACAAACGGATCCCGTTTCTTCAAACTTTCGTACCAATTCGAGTACATATTTATGGCCCACGTTTTTGTCTTGATGCCTCTCGTTTAAAGCTCTGGCGGTTCTACGAGCGCACCGATCTTCAGCTCCATAGAGAAAAATTATTTCTATTCTTTCGGCTAGCGTATACACCATTTATATTCACGTTTCAACTAGGCGTCACAATGACAATTTTAACAATAACAAACAACTGGTGTTTAAAGATCTTAAAAATTTTATTTATTGCAGTGATTTTTTGTACCTATCAGGTACCGCAAAAAATATCATTGAAATAAATACACTAGATTGATTAGACTGCAATGAATTTTAAAACAGGCTTAGTTTTTTTCTCGCAAATATTTTAACTGTTTATTATTTTAAAAAAATATTTATTTTAAATTTAAAATAATATTTTACTCTATGAAGTAGCCATTTGACATAATAAAGTTTAATGTGATAAGGTGTCTATTATTACCACACATCAACAGATTTTGTTTTTTTTTATTGGCTAAATAGGAGATAGTATGCCCTTTAAAATGATGTATCACACTATAGGGTAATCATTTGACATACTAAAGTTCGAGGCCGATATATTATGCATTATTACAAGACATTTTTGCACACTGTTCGCTTGTACGTCAACCGATTTAATTTTTTTTATACGGTTGGATAGACAATTTTATGCTGCTTACAATGATGTGTCACAAGGTGGGGGTTCCCATTTGACATATCAAAGTGAGGTTAGCTGGAGGTGAGGAGGTGATTGACAGACTTTTAACAAATGCAAAATTAAACTTCCCCCTGTATATCTAAATTGACGTGTTTTTTCTTTTTTTTAAATTTTTCTATTTAACAAAGTTATTAAGGATGGTTCGTTTTGAAATGAAGGCACTGTATAACAGAGTAGTAAAACAAGCTAACCTACGTCTTTCTATAAAGAAGAAAATATATGTTAAAGACTATAAAAAAAACTATTTACTTTTCTTGGCTGTTTTGGCAATAAACATCTTAACTCGTTATTTCTTGTGAATAGAAAAAACTGATTAATCAAAACTCTTTTTACAAATGGTCAAACGATATATTTCTATTATAGTGAGTTTATTTGATCATTCTTTTGTTTCCTAATAATGGGAAAATCGTTCAGTATTCTAAGATATTTTAACGGTTTGTGCATATACCATATGTTATAAACCTCCCTTATCTTTCGGTTTTATTTACATAACCAGGGCAGGATTACTTAGACAGATTTATAGGCAATTCTAAGAGGGGGTTTTATTACGTCTTCATAAATTAACTGACTTTATGTATTTTTTTAAGAAAACCTTTCAACGACAAAGATTATAAAAGTTAAGTTCGATAACTGATTTATTTTTCCTTTACGCTTTTTTGGATAGTGATAAAAAAATATAACTACCCTATTCCCACGAGAAATCTATTCAAAGAGTGATCATTCAATCATTCATTCTAACGGAATATAGTCCACACTGATCAGCGTAAAACAATCAATATTTGTTCCATTACATCTTCAACTACCTTTCACGATTTTAACTATTTTTCTATTTTAGCGAGATGTCAACGCACCTCCCCATTACTGGGTATTTTTGTACTTTTCTTCAAGAATATGGACCTATTTTCTCAGTAATTTATTATAAGAATTTTCTGATTATCAATTATTTGTGTAAAACCTAAGTTTTAACACAAATCAGGGGTTGCTGGTGAGGTCCGGTCAAACCTCCTGACTAGAATGAAAACACTAGCCTCACCTTTCTTCTCGCTCTCCGGGATAGAAGAGGAATGAGTGAAGCTCAGAGTTAATAAAGATTTATTTAAGTTTTAATTTATCAAGAGAACACTTCTAAGGGATGAGTCAATTAGGAAAAGGTTATCAAGTAACACTCGTCCTTGACTCTTAGTTAACTTTTTATTTCCCTTTTTACTTTTTCACTTTTCCTAATATTTCTTGTTTTTTATGTACTGAATTCAGATATTTTCCGCCAGTCAAGTTCGGGGTTATTTTACTCTCCATTGTTACATTGGAGATTTATTTTATCAGGATCCGGTTTTGTAGCGAACACGAAGCTGGCGATTAATCGGAATGTCAAATGTCCCCTTTGTCACGTTCTGGTAATTATTTTTAGGTTATAGTAACTCGTATGCACCGTTAACCTCGTCTTTTTATCGATAGTATCAATTTCAGGAATTAAGACACGTGCACGACCTTTATTGTTTGTAGAATGTTACGTTGTCAAAGACAACCTACTTCAAAAAGCACAAACTGTCTAAAAAATAGAACAGTCAACGGGGCCCCTGAGAGCTTATTCGATCAGAAAAAAGACGAGTTATTTCAAGAAGAGAGACCCCTAATTCCCTTAATTTTGCAGCTGACTTATCGCTTTTATAGTAGTGGTGACGACACGCTTTGCAATCGGAGAAGCACCGAATCAAAATGCCGCCACCGCGCCGTTTTATATCTGGGTTTCCCCGCTTCGGTATACGAAGATTTGCTGTTTTGGTCACTGTATTTAATTTATTTAGGAAGTTTGGGGAAATATTTAATCCAATTTTTAATATTTTGTCTTAAAATAGCCGTGTATTCACAACACGCTTCTTTCTTCTTCTAGGTAGAACCAAGTTCTGTTATTTACACAATGCCTCATCGATCCTCGTTTGAGGTCGAAATCCAGCTGTCTCTCCATCTTTTGGGGGGCCGTCCAGGCGGCCGTTTGGTGTTTGGTTTCTCTCTCATCACGGTTTTTGCTAGTCTGTCATCGTCCATTCGTTCCACGTGATCTCTCCACTGCCTACGACGGTTTCGAACCCACTTCACAACATCCCCCACTCCGCTGTCCTCGCGTATTTTTGCGTTTATTATTCTTTCTCTTAAACTGATTCCCGTGATCATTCTCAGCGTTTTCACTTCTGTGGTTCTCATAATTTGTTTTGCCTTTGTTGTTTCATTTCTTGCCTTACACAGACCTTGTAAATTATTGCTTTGCTCTCAACCGTCATATGTTTATTGTTCCAGATTATGTCTCTTAGTTGGCCTGTTATCATGGCCGCTTTGTTGCCTTGTGTGCGTACTTCTTTCGTTACTGCCCTGTTACTTGTTATATATGCTCCCAGGTATTTAAACTTCCCATCCTATTCGATATGTTTGTCATCAACCATTAGTTTGCATCTTACTGGTTCTTTTGCTATTACCGTTGCTTTGGTTTTCTCCACAGATATTTTCATATTATACTGTTTGACTGTTCGATTGAGATGGAAAAGCATTCTTTGTAAGTTGTCCTCGCTGTCTGCTGTCAAGGCAACATCGTCTGCAAAGCATATAATCTGAACGGTGTTGTGTCCCATTGGGTACCCAATATTTGTGCTTTTTACCTCATCAATGATTTCATCCATGATTACATTGAAAAGTGTTGGTCTTAGGCTATCACCCTGTCTTATTCCTATGGATAGTGGGATTTCCTCTGTTAGAGTGTTATTTGTTTTAATTACCATGGTGTTTTTGGAATTCAGTTGGTATATTGTGCGTATGATTGCTTCGTCTACTTGTTTTCTTCGCAGTAGTTCTGTTATGTGTTCCAGTTTGACTCGGTCGAACGCTTGTGTAAAGTCCACAAAATAAATGAACAGCGGTTTATCGTATTCGATAGATTTTTCAACCAGCTGTCTGATAATAAATATACCGTCGATAGTAGAGCGGTTATTCCGGAAGCCCTGCTGTTCCTCGCACGCCCCTAACTTGCTACGATCCATTGTGACAGTATTTTGATTAATAATTTGGCTGAACTGTTTAGTAGGCTGATTCTCCTGTAGTTTTCGGGTTGTTTCTTTGATCCTCTTTTGTGGATGGAATTGTACCATTCGTTGGGTACTGACGTTGTACGGAGTATTTTTTGAAACAGAACAGTGAGCTCTGTGACAAGGCTAAGGCCTCCGTATTTTAGCATCTCATTCGTAATTTGATCGGTACCAGGTGACAACATGCTCTAATCAATAACTACTCATCAGACTGCTGTGAGAATCTTGATAAAAGTATGATAAAATTGAGAAAAAGGACATTTTTTCATCCTTTCACAATGGTATTCCCCCTAAAACGTCTTTATCAGCATCAACTTTATATTTTTTGCGACTTCAGCGAAGGAGAAAATTAAAGGGAACACAATCTGGAATAAAGATTTAAATTTTCGGTTATGATTTTCGTGGTGCATTTTGTTATAAAAATAATATGCATTTCTGTTACAATTTATATTTCCCCTCATTAAGTTATCGATTTCTTGTGTAAAATATATACCAAATAATATGATAAGGAAAAGGAAATGTTTGTAATTTCTACTCCGTCAATCTCCGAATATTGGTTACTTTTACTTACAATACAATTATTGCTTTTTTAGATATTATTAACTCGGGTTTATCGACCGCGAGTCCTATTTGTTGATGTTTTTGGTAACTAAATAATGTGATTCTGAAATATCTTTTTTAAAAATTATTAAATATAAAAAGTGCAACTAAATTTGTTTATGAACCTAAAATAAAATAAGTATACCACGCTAATTGGGTGAAGTAATGAACTAGGTCGAAAAATTATGTATTTTATCAGTCAGTTTTAGAATTTCCAAAAAAAAAAATTTTGAATAGCTGTTCATTCTAGAAGTTTCTGTCAAAAAAGTCTCACATCATAGTAAGCTTCAACCAAAAATCCCTGTATCCGAGCATACCGATAGATGAAGCAATGGACTAGAGCATCCAACTCACGTTATAAACCTCGCCAGACATTGCCGTATACGTCTATTTTTTATTTAAAGTCCAGATATAAAAACAAATAGATGGCGCCACCATGGGCTCATCACTATCTCTAACTGTTGCCAATTTTTCCATGATTTATTTCGATAAAAAACCTCTTCAACAATCCCATTTCATACCAAAACTCTGGTGGACGGCATATTTGTAATAAAGTTTCATGGTATACAGCTGCTCAACTGATTTCTTGATTTCGTTAAATCTATTGACCCGAAAATATAAGATATAAGAATTCACTCTGATGCTGTTTTCTTTAATTCTATTTTACGAGGATGGTTCGATAAGTTCTCGGCCTGACAGAGAAAACAAAAGATTTTTGAAGATGTTTTTATTTATTTTTCAACATAGTCCCTTTGTACTTCAATACATTTAGATCAACGTTGTTCTAATATTTTAATAATCGTAGTATAATGAGATTTGTCCAACTCTGCAAAATAAGCGGTTGTCGCTGCTCTGACCTCGTTATCTGAAGGGAATTTTCGTCCAGCGAACCATTTTTTCAAGTTTGGGAAGAGAAAGTAATCGTTGGGAGCCAGATCCGGCGAATATGGCGCATGTGGAAGCACTTCCAAACGTAGGTCATGGAGTTTTGCAGCCAAACAATAGCAGGCGCGTTTTCCCGATGAAAGAGCACTTTTTTTGGCAAGATCTGGAAGTTTAGCCTTAATCACATGCAAACGGTCCAGTAGTGAAGCGTAATAATCCCCCGGTGATGGTCTTGATTTGTTCTCAATAGTCTATAGCACCACGCTATGTGAATCCCAAAAAACTGTTGCCATGATTTTTCCTATAGAGGGAACCGTTTTTGCTTTTTTGGCGCACTTTCACCTGCCCCCTCCCACTTTTTAAACGTCTGCTTTATCTCTGGCGTGTAATGGTGAATCCAAGTTCCATCTAGAGTTATAAAACGTCGAAGAAACTCAGCAGGATTGCGTCTGAATAATTTTTGTGACAATTTCGTCAGTTGTAGCTGTTTTTGGGCTTCCCAAGTGCTCATCATCTTGAAATGATGTACGACCATGATTAAATTCAGCAGCCCATTTTTAACTGTTGAAAATGAAGGAGAAGAATCCTTTAAAGTAGAATCTAACTTATTTTAAATGTCTGCAAGAGTTAAGCCCTTTAAAACAAAGTACTTTATAACCACTCAAACTTCAATTTTATCCATCTTTCACAAAATATCCAACCTTATGTGTTCACTCGATCGCCACAAACAAGCAACTGAACGCAAACCTCTGAAACTTTGCAGGGCGTCATCTCACGATTAATGCTTACAAAATATTATAGTTATTTGATCCTACTAGTGCTCTCTCTGTTTCAGGCCGAGAACTTATTGAACAATTATCGTATCATGTGATGATACCTGAACTACTACGGCTATGTAAGAGAGTAGATTAAGAAAATAATTACTGTACAAAAAAATGCATTAAAATATCTGCTATATATATATATATATATATATATATATATATATATATATATATATATATATATATATATATATATATATATATATATATATATATATTTATTAAAAATAAACAAATTCACGGTCTATATATTTGAAAAAGTTGTTTTATTCTCCTTACGACCGTTAAGAAAGGGGACAGACAGTATATTCTCTGCGAATTCCACTCTGGTTCACTCTCCATACTAGTTTCGACCACCTAATGGTCTCATCAGTGGAGCTGTAACGAACCGAGAGTAAAATGCACAGAAAACAAATGTCTACTTAAAATCCCCATATCGTAAAGTATCGGCAGGATATTACCTGCAGAACTTGATGCCGGACTGCTATCTTAAACAGTACAAACGAACATCTGAATATACCCCGGAGCGGTAGGAAATTTATTAAAAATAAACAAATTCACGGTCTATATATTTGAAAAAGTTGTTTTATTCTCCTTAATATATAGACCGTGAATTTGTTTATTTTTAATAAATTTCCTACCGCTCCGGGGTATATTCAGATGTTCGTTTGTACTGTTTAAGATAGCAGTCCGGCATCAAGTTCTGCAGGTAATATCCTGCCGATACTTTACGATATGGGGATTTTAAGTAGACATTTGTTTTCTGTGCATTTTACTCTCGGTTCGTTACAGCTCCACTGATGAGACCATTAGGTGGTCGAAACTAGTATGGAGAGTGAACCAGAGTGGAATTCGCAGAGAATATACTGTCTGTCCCCTTTCTTAACGGTCATAAGGAGAATAAAACAACTTTTTCAAATATATAGACCGTGAATTTGTTTATTTTTAATAAATTTCCTACCGCTCCGGGGTATATTCAGATGTTCGTTTGTACTGTTTAAGATAGCAGTCCGGCATCAAGTTCTGCAGGTAATATCCTGCCGATACTTTACGATATGGGGATTTTAAGTAGACATTTGTTTTCTGTGCATTTTACTCTCGGTTCGTTACAGCTCCACTGATGAAACCATTAGGTGGTCGAAACTAGTATGGAGAGTGAACCAGAGTGGAATTCGCAGAGAATATACTGTCTGTCCCCTTTCTTAACGGTCGTAAGGAGAATAAAACAACTTTTTCATATATATATATATATATATATATATATATATATATATATATATATATATATATATATATTTAGTTGGTTATTTTCTTGGGAATATGGTTCATTTTATATTGAAACTACATATATAAAGTAGTCATACTTATTGTATATATATATATATATATATTTTTATTTTTCAGAACGTTTCGATTCTTTCGAATCTTTTTCAACTGACGGTTTCGGCGAATGCATTAAGAACAGAGATTTTTGTGTTAAACAAAAATTTAATTACATCATAAACCAATTATAATCACTCACTCTTTTGTGTATTCACTTTTCAAAAATATTTTTTACAGTCCAGTTAGAAGAATGGACACTACATTTTTAACCCTATAACTGCCTTGACTTGACTGTCAAAAAAGTCCTATTGACTTTCTTCTCGGTGTGGTGGTACAGGTAGGCCATCATCTCGATGGTGGTGGAATAGGATGAATTGTGTTTTATTACAATTTATTCTAACTGTGCAACCTCTAACACAGAAAGGATATGATGGAGCGAGGTTTGCATTCACTGTTTCGCATTTACTTCACTTACATACGGAGTTGCATATAGTGGTACGTTTGATGAATGTGATTTCAGCACTACAACAGCATAATGTGGATATAACCACTGCTAATGCATCTCACACGGAGGAATCTGTGAAAGCCGTATAAACATATATAAGCCATCCGACGAGACGTCGGCGAAGCCGCGTTCTGTGTTGCATGCTTCCTTCCGATCTGTCCTTTGCACAGCCAGGTGCGTGTCGGTATATATATATATATATATATATATATATATATATATATATATATATATATATATATTATATAAAATTACTTTGTCGTTACTTCATAAAACAACAATCTTTTTTTAAGTTGTTTTTTAAGTTTTTTAAATGTATTTAAGTCATTGTAATGACAATATTATCAACTAAAATAAATTAATAAAGCTGACCAGTTAGTTAATTCCAGTACCAAAAACATACATACACACAAAATAAATTAAGCATACCTATGTGTTATTCATTTCAAATCTAGCTCTGTGATATATTGTATTGTATCATTCTATAAAATTACATGTCTTGATGGAGGATAATGCACCATATTACAGAGCACCAAATACTAGGTTCAAGGTACCAGCAAGGTTTCAAAATTTACCGTGACCAGATTAATTGCACGAAATAAATCCAATTTAAAATGTGTGGCATATTTTGTGATGAAATATTAACAAACGAATCAGAATATCATTAAAAACATAAAAATTACCGATACTGTTACTGTTTTTGGATGAATGGAGATCCATACCACGTGAACGAATCTGACTGATAGCATGTAATAGAGAGTAAAAGTCTAATATTATGTTAAAAGAAATTTAGCTAAGCATAAAATTATTTATATTGGTTTTGGTGTTGTATAATCTTGGTTTAATACAGTATTTTACGTAGGCAGAATAGTGCTTTGGCAAAAACGAGATAATTTATATCACCAAATTTTTTTTAAAAAGTAGAGTGTATTTATGTATTCATTTATTTATTTATTTTAACAATATAACTACAGAATGACGCATTTAAATAATATGGCAGATAAACAAAATTTAAAAAATAAATAAGTAAAAAAAAGAAGGAATAAAATCTCATTCAAAAATTCAAAAAAAAAATAGAAACGACAAAAGACATATCATTTAAAAACTATAATAATTTTAATTTCATTCTCGGTAGTACTCCTTACTACTCCGTGGCGTTACAACCCCGTGTGGGTTTTAGCCGACTTGACAATATGCCTCCATTCGTTTCTGTCCTTTGCTAGCTCCATCCAGTTCTCTACATCCATAGCTTTAAGGTCTCCTGCTATATTATCCCGCCACCGGAGCCGGGATCGTCCAAGTGGTCTTTTTCCAGTTGGGGTTTCTTCCCACACCAGTCTCACTATTCTTTCGTTAGAGTGTCTTATGAGGTGGCCTGTCCACTGGAGTCTTCTAGACTTTATTTCTTTAACTATGTTGGCGTCTGCGTATAACTCTTCTAACTCTTTGTTTGTTCTTATTCTATATTGTCCCGTTGCCCCATCCAATAACGGGCCAAAGATTTTCCTTAGGATTTTTCTCTCCCAAACTCGCAGTCGCTCTTCGTTTGCCTTTGTTATTGTGCAAGTTTCGCTGCCGTACATCACTACTGGTCTTATAACTGTTTTATATAGATTTATCTTTATTCGTCTTGTTAGTTGTTTCGATTTTATCAGGTCTCGAAGGGCGTAGCTACATCTGTTCCCAGCTTGGATCCTATTGTTTATTTTTTGTGATCCGTTATTATCTTCAGTTATTGTTGTTCCAAGATACTTAAATTCTCTGACGCGCTCAAAGTTGTAGTCGTCGATGGTGATGTTCTGTCCAATTCTGTCTCTGTTTCGAATATTGCGGCTCGTGTACATATATTTAGTTTTGTTTTCATTTATTTGTAGCCCCATCTTCTCTGCTTCCTTCTCGAACCTGATAAAAGTTTCCTTCATTTTTATTCTTGTGTTTTCTATTAGATCTACATCGTCTGCAAATGCCAGCAGTAAGTTTGGTCCTTCTCGATGGAATATGGAAGTCGATGTATCAATTCTTGCATTTCTGATTATATATTCTAAGGCTACGTTGAAGAGTTGTGGTGAGAGTGCATCTCCCTGCTTCAGTCCATTGTTAATCTCAAATGTCTCCGAGTACTGTTGCCCAACTCTTAGCTTACATTGTAGTTCTTCCATACTCATCCGTATCAAGTTGACTAGTTTTTTAGGAAAGCCAAGTTCTTGCATCGCCGTCCACAGTCTCATCCGGCATATTCTATTGAAAGCCTGTTTAAAGTCTATGAACATCTAATGAAGTTCTCGATCAAACTCCCAGCATTTTTCCATTATCTGTTTTATAGTGAATATTTGGTCAACAGTAGATCGGCCGGGTCTGAATCCGCATTGATACTCTCCAATGATTTCTTCTGTGTACGATTTGGTTCTTTCTAACAAAATGTTTGCAAGGATTTTGTAGGTAGTATTAAGGAGCGTTATTCCTCGGTAGTTGTTACATTGCTTTTAGTTACCTTTTTTGTGAATTGGTACGATAACACCTTCTTTCCATTCGTCTGGCATTGTTTCTTCCTGCCAAATACCTTGAATTAGCTTGTATATAGTCGGTAGTGAGTCCTTGAAAATATCATAGTCCATGAAGAAGCAGTTGGTTAACCATTAATCTGTTTATGGAGGCAGATTGGTCGTACCTGGTGCGATAGTGACTTTTCTGGAATAGTTGTTACAGCCTAGTTTGCCTTAGTGGGATCTTCAGAGAAACCACTCTCGGCAAAGATGTCACAATCAATTAGATTATTAAATATTTTTAAACAGAAACAAAAATATAGCTTCTCTTTTTCTGTGCTACAGACTTTTAAGCCAACACAAGATCGGTTTCGTCTCATAAGTTAGGCCATGTAAAGGAAAATGTTGCTTATACAAGGTGTTCCAAGACAAACTGCCGCAATCGATTTCTCGATCGAAAATTTTTGTAATTTGCCAACTTAGTAAAGTCGATGGGGACACTTGGGCTATAATATTTTCAAGATGGTGGCATTTCCGGTTATACCGGAAGTTGATGCCTTCTCGCTTATTTTGAAGTGGAACACCCTATATGTTATTTAAATTTTAGATTCTACGCAGAATTATAGTATTATACCTCATTTTTGACATGTTTATAATTAGGACTTAACGTAACTATCAATTTGTCCTATATAAAAGCGTTTCTTATTGAATTGGAGTTGATTCCCTTCTAGAAGTGGATCTACTTTTGTGGTCTGTGTTGATATTTTGATAGTAAATAAATACAGGGTGATTAAAAACTAACAATAAATATTAATTTGAAAAAATCGTTAAAAGTAAACCCCCTATTTTTATATTGTTATCTTATCTAGCATTAAAAATAAGGTTGACTTTGTATAAAATTGTTTATTTCAAAAAATTGTAGTTTTTGAAATATTGGCAATTTAACATTTTTGTATTGCTAAAATTTACACCCTGAACTTTCAAACATTTTTCGCATCTCCGAGTTAGGTCGTCATCAGTTGCCGCTCTAATTGAATCTGGAGATAGACTATGAACCCGTCCCTTACCCTTGCAATACAATCCACCATCATTGTCACTCAATTACAATAAACGATGATTTCTATCGTTCTTTATATAAAATAATCTAACACAGTCAAATCAGGAGAAAAAGGAGACCACAACAAAGATCCAATCCACTTTTCATGAAATGTTTGCTTTTAATAAAGTGATAACTGGAACGGTTCTGTGGAGTGGGGCGCCATCGTGTTGATAAAAAATTTGCCTGAATTCCTCCAAAGGTAAATTGCTTAATTATTGACAGTCTAACTCTTCTAGAATATTCGAATATCTTTCTCCTACAAAAGTTAATACATAGTTTAAAATGGGGACAATTTGATTGGTGTTATTAATTAAAAAATGTAGTATTACTATTCCATCATTTCTTAAAGCACAAAATGCGTTCAATTGTCAGATTTCTTGAAAATTCCGCAATCTTACTCCAGGAGGTTTTGAATTACTCCAAGAGCGTTATCTGTTAAAAAGGCCATTTTTCGTAAATCTTGCTCCATGAGTTCAAATTATGTTATCAAAAATCTAGGGTCGTCTTATATCATCGTTAATATAAATTCGCAAAATTACACTCTTTTTTCAACAGAATTCAATGTATTAAGCTCTTCGAGATTCTTGCTTGTAGAGTTACTTCTCTTAATAATGTCAGAGGATATGCCGCAAAATATCTCGGAAATGGTATGGTAATTTCCACAATACAAATTCTAAAAAACACAATATTTTTCATTATTTTTAAAGAATTTTATTTTTATTTAATAATAAAAATTTAATTAAATCTCCTTCGAGTCACGTGACAACGAGCACCAATCAAAATGAATGACGTAACTCAATACTGACGCCATCACTAGCACTCCGTCCTGATACGTTTCACTTTTTCACTTTGATCATTTGATAATTACTCTAAAGAATACAGTCATCGTCATCGCTGTCACGAAGTTGATATATAGATACTTTGATTTAATATCAGATTTGTGATCGCTGTCAAGGGCTACGTTGTCTAGTCAATATTTTATAGTCATTTTCATGTAATTTCTTTGAAATTTGCTTACTACTCCCTTTGAAAATGATTTTACGAAGTTTTCCCATGATGAAAAGTGGATTTATTAAGGCAAATAGTTCGAATTTGCCGAGAATTGATTGTTTCTTGGTGGTCAATTTTTTCGCAACAAACAATAACTTTTGATCTAGTGAATTTAGAAATGTGAGGACTTTCATGTAATTTATTTACCTATGATTGTTATTTCTACAACCGATAATGAATACATAATAGTTTTCATAGGAATTTATAAACTCAAGTATAAAATAAAACTAGTAGTGTCGAGCTAGCTGCACAATACTTAAAATAACTTAGAACTCATCTTTTATTACAAAAATTACGGAAAAAAATTATATATCCTTGTCAGTTGACCAGTGTGACGTAATAGCGGTCAAGTGACAAGTATTAGCGTTTTGGAGACAAATTTGAAACGTAATTTAAAATTTATGATTTTTCAAGTAATAGTTGTATCAAAAAAAATAATTTTAAATATTTTCGGCTACATTAGATATTTATGCATGGTTTCAAACACTTTTCCAAAAATAGTCAACATCCCATTTGCAACTTCGACATTTACATCATTGAGAATAGGTTTCCTTGTATATATTTTTGTCTTAACGGAGCCAAAATGTTTGAAATTTTCGACTACTCGTTTAATACTGTTTCGTGACGGTTTTTGTTTATCTGGATATCAATCAGCAAATGTCTGGCATGTTCTTGATAAACCTCCATAGAGAAAAATCAATTTAAATAATTTTTATGCGTATAATTTAATCACCCCGGCATGATTTTTACTAATAATCGTCAAATAGCAAGAAATAATGACATTTATGTAGTGCCCTATTGCTTTCTTTCGTCGCGTTCACCATCATGGGCAACTATTAACAAAACTTAAAAGCCGAATAGCATTTTTACAATACAAAAATGTTAAATATTTCAAAAACTACAAATTTTTCAAATAGACAAACTTATTTAACGTCACCCTTATATGAAATTCTATATAAGATAACGTTATAAAAATTGGGAATTTATTTATTATCAAAATATCAACACAGTACACTAAATTAAATCTCCTTCTAGAAGCAAACCATATCCAATCCAATAATAAAGGCTTTCTTATAGAACAAATTAATCAACTTCTGGTATAACCTGAAGTACCACCATCTTGGGACGCACTATATTCCCGGCACAGTTTATTTTTGAGCGCTATCGATTTACAAGGACCACTATCGAATCAGTATAGATATTTTTGGGTTGTCATGGTCTTTTTAAGGATGAAAATATCTAGTCCCTTATAGAGGCTATCATAGAAATGAGAAAAAATAGATTTGATGTCAGACCTTTTTGAAATGGAGGAACAAATAGCACAAAGTGATGATTCAAACCAGTATGACCAAAATTTATAAACGGTAACTGTTATTATTGCCGAGTTTTTTTATAAATTAAGGGTTCAGTAAGGTTTCTGTCGATGGATGATAAACATCAACGGGTATGACTGGAAGTGAGCAGCAGTTAATCCTTAAACAATATCAATAGCTATAAAAAATCTAATGGCACTTTATTTAAATATTACCGGATGAGTCCCCGGAAACCTAAAATTAAATTTATTTTGCCGCCATACTCTCGAACCAAAACATTTTGTGAATGCAGTTTTTTAATTGTTTATCTAACATTTGCATATTACTTATACGTCTCAATACTTTAATTAACTTAAAAACAATCTATGTAATTTCCTTTTGCCTTTTCTGTTTTCCCTCCTTAGCTGGCTTGAAATTAGTGATGAGCTTTTTAATATCTAAAAAGTTCCTTAATACATACATCAGTCCAATATGCATGTAATTTATGCGATTGACAATAAATATCATCATCGCTTCAAAATAATATTCAAATGAATATGCAAATATTCCAAATTCGGGTGCCAATTCAGAAGGAAAATGTTTTCTAAATATTTTGGGCTGCTTTTCGAGCAGATGACACAGAAATTAACAATTTTTTGTTTGATCGGACCTCCAATTTGTCTCAAAATCCTCTGGGCATTTAGAGTATATTTGAAACACTCCTAAATATATTGTTTGATCAACATAGAAAGCATTATCTATTGTATTCCTGAAAAGAGATCGTCACTTTTTTATATTTGTACATAGAATTCTTGGCCTCATAAATTGAATATATTGATTTCTTGAAAACTCCCATACATTTCCTGTCATTTACCTTAATTAACTTTGCCAATTTACGTCGTTACGTATGTTAAGAAAGTGTAAAACGATTTAAGTGCATTTTCTTAACACGTAGTTTGTTAATTACCCCGCTATACCTTAAATTAATAAGAAGTTATTGTCAACACGCAACCTAAAACGCTAACGTAATTTATCTTCTTACTTTTCTCCAAGCAGAATTTTTTACTCTTAAACTTTAATTCCGATTAGTGAAATTTAAAAATAATAAATATAATCACACTTGTTATTCTTTTATCCAACTATACCAAAGGGACATCTTTAGAATAAATATATATTTATTTTTGCATATTTCCCGTCAACTTCAGAACATAATAATAAGTTATTATTACACAACCACATAATTTTCTAGATTTTAATGTTTATATTATCTTTCAAGCCACATTTATCTTAAAAAAATTGTAATTGAAACCGCACTTAACAATAAATTATAATAATTCGTTGATTTTTTGAATTTATTCTTTTGTATAACTTTTACATAATGTATAGCTGTACAAAAACATCAAAATAATTAATTTTTTTGAACTTAAAATTAATGTTATCAATAAATAATTATATTTTATTATCCTATACAGAATAAGTAATAAGTATTGGTATAGGTTATTTCATATTTCCATTTTTTTCTATAGTTTAACATATGCTTTCTGTATTGCCAATTTTCCGGATTTTCTTCTTGTCAAAACCAAAATATATAACAAATGTGATTTCACATATATTTTAACCTTTCATTTAAAAAAACTGTTTGCAGCATTTTTGAATAACGTTGCTGTAATTTACTACACCAGCTCTCTATCCAAGTTAATTAATGTCTCCTATTTAAACTGGTTTAATGGGCCTTGGCAAACCTACTTTTAATTTTACTGTGCTAAATATGTATGTGTGAAATAATATATTTCAAATTTTTGCATTTCAATAAATAATTTTTCCGAAGAAATGGAAAATACTAGAAAGTGTTTCCTTTGATCGATAATTTAATTTAAATCATTTATCAAAGGCGGCGGATATGAGAGCCGTATTTTATGTGATAGATCCTGTATCGAGACGTTATTTGTTGGTTTAATTATAATTATTAATTAACACTATGTCATAAAACGAAGTCCCTTTCTATATAGAATCTAAAAGTAATAAAAATTTTAATATGTGACATTGATGGCTATCTTAAGGGGCTTTTAATGGCACATCAACAAAACTGCAATAAAAATTTTAAGAAAACATATTTATGTTAAAACGTACTCTTTGTAATCAGTCGTGGCCTTCATTGTGGTAAAATAGAGAAATATACTAGAAATACTTGAGGTACATATTTTAAATATTTCTATATACAGAGTTCCGGGAAGGGAGGCGAAATTTTTCAAACTTCAGAACTGCAATTCTTCTAATTGATTGTGCATTCCATATACATACCAATGACATTAACAATTGTCAAATGACGTTATCACATTATTTTTTAATGGAACATCCTGTATGTTATCAGTGATTTTAAATCTCCAAATAGGTATTTATCTAAATAGGTTTTGATTGGCTATCTAGCTTTTCCTTGACATACGTTTCTGAACAGCGAGAAAACTAGTACTTACTGAAACAAAACACTATAGTTCAGCATAAAAAGAAGGTATTTGCTTATGACAATAGGATAAGGGGTCCTTTTCTATTATACAAATGCTATACGGCTTTTGTTTTCTTATTAGTTGGCCATGACTGCGAGGCGTGGCGAAAATGAAACTGATGTTTGAAATACTCCACACTCTAATGCTACTTACCTTGTAGTTTCAATATTTTCATTATTAACAACTGGTTTATTTCTGTTTCTTTTAGCTTTTGTAGATCCAAAGTTCTTCAAGTTTTTTATAATCTTTTTAACAGTTGGTAGTGTTGGTTTTTGTTTCTTCGGATATCTGGTTGCGAATGTATCGCATGTTCTTGAAATAACTTTATCACATTCTCCATAAATAATAAATAAGTTTAAACAATCTTCGTGCGCGTAATTTAATAGCCCCGTCATGATTATTATTAAAGAATGTCAAATGGGAAGAAGTGGTGACAATTCTGTTGGATTCGATTGTTTTATTTTCGCCACATCTCGCCGTCATGGCCAGCTAATAACAAGACTTAAATAAAAGCTGTATAGCATTTTTACAATAGAAAAATGTTGAATTGCCAATATTTTGAAAACTACAAATTTTTGGAATAGCCATCTTCATACAAAGTTACTTTTATTTTTAACCGACTTCTAAAATAAGGAGGTTTTCAATTCGTCGAGTATGTATTTTTTTTTATATATGTACACTAATTACTCCGGAACGGCGGCAGCGATTTGAATGAAATTTTTTACGTTACGTTCAAGAATCTGTTGCGGTGGTCCTATATTTTTTTAGATAAAATTGGTGCAGTAAAATCTAAGATGGCGCTTACAATATGGCGGCCAAAAAAATTAATTTTGTCCGATTTTCTCCAAAATTGGTATGGAGGAATTTTCGGAGCTGTACCCAAAGAATCTGAAATTATTTTTAAAAAATTCAAAATGGCGGATTCAAAATGGCGGAATTTTTTTTTATTTTGTCCAATTTTCTCCAAAATTGGTACAGGATAGTTTTCGGGATCGCACATGACAAATCCAAAATTATATTTAAACAATTCAATATAGCGGATCCAACATGGCGAACGAAAAAATCAATTTTGTCCGATCCTAACCAAAATTAGTACAGGGGAGTTTTCGAGATCTCACATAAGAAATCTTAAATTATTTTTAAAAAATTTAATATAGCGAATCCAATATGGCGGACAAAAAAATCAATTTTGTCCGATTTTCTCCAAAATTGGTACGGGGGAGTTTTCGGAGTCGCACATGAAGAATCTAAAATTATTTTTAAAAAATTCAATATGGCGTATCCAATATGGTGGATAAAAAATTAATTTTGTCCGATTTTTTTAAAAATTGATATGGGGTCGTTTTTGGGATAGCACATTACGAATGTGATATTATTTTTTTTAAAAATTAAATATGGCGGATCTAAGATGGCGGATTAAAGATTCTACATCTCTCGATTTTGTCTAAAGTCAGTATTGGGGATTTTTGTTAGTGTTACGAAATTAAAATAATTTTTGAAAAACTCAATCTGGCGGAATCAATATGGTGTCCTAAAAATTTTACATTTTTCGACTTTCTCTAAAACTGATATAGAGGGTTTTTGAGGATGTAAATTATGAATTTAATAGTATTTTTCAGGATTCAATGTAAATAGCGAATATAAAATTATTTTAAGAAAATCTAATACTTCAGAAGAAATATGACCGTATAGAAATGTTAAATTTCATCTAAAATTGGTAGGGTTTAGATTTAGGTTAGATTATGACGTTAAAATTTTTTTTTTTTAAATTCAATATGGCGAATCCAATATGGAAGGAAGAAACTTTTCCCTTATTCGCATTTTTTTAAATTTGGTATTAGGGGGTTGGGGGGTGGTGTGTTACGAATATGAAGTTAATTTTTTTCAACTATTAGGTTAATAAGATACAATATGAGAGACTAAAAATTTTACATTTTCCGGTTTTATATAAAAATGATATTGCGGGGTTCTTGGGGCGTATACAAACTCAATATACAATATAAAATATATCGGGCTAAGAAAGTTACGTCTCAAATTCTTTAAATATCGATATTGGAAGGTTTTGGGGCGTATATTACCAATCTAAAATTAATTTGAAATTTAAGATAGTGGATTTACTATGACAGACTAAATATTTGTTTGACAAAATTTCATTGGTATTTGGAGAACTCTAAGAATCAAAGAATTTTTAGTGGTTCATTTTAGGGTGATTTACAATTCTGGATAAAATGGGTACTTTTTGCCACCTTGGAGTCATTGCGAGGAACACTAATCTCGATTTGCACTTAGTTCAAATAATTTTTAAATATCATAATAAATTCAAAACTAAAAATCGAAAAATAAATTTTTTATAAAAAAAATTGAACCGACTTCTAAAAGTGCGCTAAAAAGTGAAAAATAACTATACATTTTTCTATGAATTTGAAATTTTTGAAGTCGGCGCCAAATTATTTCTAAATGAAATAAATAGCTACTAATATATACAAATTATGTTAAGAAAGCAATTACAAATAAAGTATTTTTAATCTGTTTATGCGAATTACATTTTGTCAGGTATTAGTTTGGCGCCGACTTCAAAAATTTCAATTTCATGGAAAAATGTATAGTTATTTTTCACCTTTTAGCGCATTTTTAGAAGTCGGTTCAATTTTTTATAAAAATTTTATTAATGCTTACTATGATAAATTTATAAAAATAGCTACATTTTATTTGAAAAAATTGACTTTTGACGATTTTTTAAATGTAATTTTTATTCTTCTTTTTTGATCACTCTGTACTAATAATTTTCAAAAAATTATTAATACACTACTAAAGTTGATCTTCGTCTACAGAAAACTAACCCAAATTAAATAATGAAGACTTTCTTATAGGAAGAATTTATAGTTAAGTTTTGGTCTGCAAACGTCATTTTTGACATAAAAATTTAAATATGTCCAAAATGGTGCGACTTAAGCAGAGAACATTACATGAAATTTGTCTAGAATTTTACGTAGAAATCAAAAATGCAATAATATATAGGGTGTTCCATTTAAAATAAGCAAGTTTACATCTACTTCCGGTATAACCAGAAGTGCCGCCATCTTGAAAATACTTTAACCGGCTCTCCCCCATGCACGTTAGTACACTGTCAAATCTTCAGATACTTTCTAATTATAGTTTTCCCACAATCGATCGATAAAATTTCCTGTGTGTGGCTCTTACCACACACCTGAAAATTAGACGCATAATATTACTCATCTTTTCCACGTTGATAACCTAATACTCTACTAAAGATAATCCAAAAAATCGCTCAGACTTATATTTTGTTCCCATATTCATGTAAAACCATCGCTCGTTACTTGGCTATTTTACCATGTATTTTCCTGGGGAAATGATCTAACCAATGGAGAAAATCGCTTCAAAAGGCATTCACTAATTTTCAAGATTACTCCGTACTTATAGAGAGAGACCACAGGGAACGTCCCTCTTTACTATGTGGTGAAGCAGCCTCAACTTTAATCCTATTCAAACTTTAAGCATAACTAAACATCTACCGAGAAATTGTTTAATGCATTATCTTCCAAATAATCTTGGTTTTCTCACTCACCAGTCATCAGCCCAATTTACGTCATCCTATCTAACTAAAAAATGTGAAATAACTTTTAGATGGCGATACAAATGTAATGAAATATTCAGATTAATATTTTTAGTAAATATTCATTTATATCGAGTCAAGATTAGATAAGGAGTCTAATACATTGCAGGTTATCGGGAAATATTTCGCCACTCTGGAAAAGTGAAATTTTTCCCATATGAAAGTGTTGTCACAGCGTTCATTTTGCTTTTGATGGTCAATATTAGAAGTTTGGTAAGTTTATATTATCATTTGTATTTTTAAAAATACTATTTGTGAGTTAATACAGCTTTTACAAAAAAGATTTCATCCTGTGGATATGTTATCTTTTAAAGTGGCACCTAAGTGATTTGACACACATACATAACCAAAAATTATGTAATGTGAAGAACAAAACGCATTATAAGTTGCTTTCTGATAATTCACAGCTCAAGACGACATCCTTCTGGTATTCTATTGATACACTTACCAAAAAAATGTCATATTAAAATTAAGATTTTATGGATTAGAGCATACTTCTATGACCACCTTGGACCAGTGGCGGCTAGTGTATAAGATATATATATATATATACATATATATATATATATATATATATATATATATATATATATATATATATATATATATATATATATTTATATATATATAGATTATATGTCAGAATTGATTCTAAAATTTCCGTTCTAGAATAGAATCGTCATATAACTGTTCGAGAAATTACAGGGAGGTTAAATATATTGCACACAACAATTGAATATCATTTAAAATGTTTTTTGCTCTCCAGTCATTAGTCTTGGGTAACGCTAATGCTGACAATGAAAATTTACTATTTTCTGTGATAAAATAACCTAAAAAAATTTGACTGGAACGTTTTTTACAGTATTTTTTCCCATTTTCTTATGGGGCAATCAAAACATTTTGGTCCCATTTAGAAAGCCAGAGCTGCGATTTGTTTCTCAAAGATGGCGCCACGTACAAAAAGTTTTTTCCGTAATTTTATATCCCCCTTCATAGCCAGCAACTTTTATCCACATCTTTTTTGCATTTCTTACATTTTTTGAAATTTTCGGACTAGCAATTATATATATATATATATATATATATATATATATATATATATATATATATATATATATATATATATATAATTTTTTTCTTTATATTGTCTTTTCTTGGGTTTAGGTTCTTTATTTAACAAAAAATGTAAAACAATTGAAAAACACTAATAAATAATAATTTCAATGAAAAGACTATCACCAAAATAATTAATAAACGAACATATAAATTTTATAACATAATAACAAAAAACATAGAACATAAACAGCAAAAATATACACTAGTGAGCTGTCAGAAAAAATAAAATACATTTTAAAAAAGCATGATATTATCGTATGACACAGGTCACATAATAAATTAAATACACTATTCACAAATTTAAAAAGTAAAACTCCTCTCATGAATAAATCAGATGTAATATATTCGATCCCTTGCACATATTGTCCCAAAAAATATATTAGCATGACGAGCCAATTACTGAAGAACAGATTGAATGGCCATAAATATACGAAAAACGCCTCAACAGCGTTAAACAAACACACACAGGACGAAAACATACTTTTGATTATAATAGTACCATAAAAAAAACAAAGATATGAATAACCAAAAATTACAGATAAAGAAAATGATTGAAATTAAAAAAGATAAAAACACTGTTAAAGACAGAACAGATATGGGAAATTTAAGGTACATTTACACAAGACTAATTTAAACAAAAATATTAAGTATTCGATCCTCTCAAATAAGAATCAAAAATTGAATATCCTCTTAAACATAAGAGTAAAAGTATACCTTATTTTAGTTTTTTTGTGCATTGTAAAATATAAAAAATATATAAAAAATAAAACACACTCGAATTTCATGTATCCTCAATATACGATGTAAAGATTGAATTTCATTAGTAAGAGAGTAACAAAATGTCAAGGTGTGTACCGGTAAAATTAAATATTTTTTAATAATTTAAATACGGTTTTAAAGTGTCTTGTTTGTTTTTAAAATTGTAGATATGTTTCTTGTGTGAATGTTTTAATTATATAGAAATATTTTTAGGAAGGAAAATAAAACAAAAAAAAATTTGAAAATGCCTTAAATAAAGGGCGAAACTTCAATTGTTTTGTATTTTTTGTTAAATAAAGAACCGAAATCCAAGAAAAGACAAAATAAAGAAAAAATTATATAATCTATGGTTCAAGAATCAAGATTATATATATATATATATATATATATATATATATATATATATATATATATATATATACATATTGTAACGGACATTATAGCGATATATTTCATAGTATTAGTTTGGGTTTGTAGTTTGTAAAGTTTTAGATTTATTTTCTATGAGTTCATAGTTTATTTAATTAATTTTACCTTTGTTAATTTCCTCATGAGAGGTCTATGAAAGAAAGTCTGAAACTTTTTAAACAATTCTATTTCTTTATTTTTAATATGAAACGCATATGATAGAAGGTCTAGCAATCGCCAGATTAGTTTTTTTCTTCTTTTTATTACACCACGTAGTATGAAAATCCTTCTAGAAAGATGCGGAATCTTCTGGGATCCGGAAAAAAGGTATATAAAGGGTCCAGATCGGTTTTTATGGACAGTTTAGTTTAAAAAGTCATTAATGCAAGTTGAATAGTTTGACAAGTGTCAGAACTGAAGTTTTAAAAAAAGGTTATTAAATAATACAGTGTATATAAATACCGGCCGTTCGGAACAAATTGGTGTCAGAAGTGGGATCGAATCCAGAAGAGGTTAGTTTAGAATAGAAAAATAGAAAAAAAGAAAAAAGTTAACTGAAATTGTATGCCAGTGGAAACTAGAAAACAGAAAGCAAAAATGGAAGAACAATTTCAAACTAATTTAAATTAGATACTGATGATGATACGAGACATGAAGAACGCCAAGAAAATATAAAGAAAAGCCAAGAAGAGACTAAACAAGAATTAAAAGATGTGACGAAAAATCAAGACGATATGAAACAGGAATTAAAGACAGGCCAAGACGATATGATACAAGAATTAAATATATATATATATATATATATATATATATATATATATATATATATATACCTGCCTGTACTATCTAAGTACCAGACTTTATATTATTATACATTTCATAGTATTTGTTTGTGTTTGTAGTGTGTAGGGTTTTAGGTTTATTTTCAGTGTCATCAATTCTTGTTTCATATCCTCTTGATTTGTCTTTAATTCTTGTATCACATCGTCTTTGCTTATATATATATATAATATATATATATATATATATATATATATATATATATATATATATACCCTCCCGCACTATCTAATTATTGTTTATTTAATGTTTAGCAAGAGTCCGTCACAGCAAACGACTATGATTACCTCACATGGTGCTTCCTTCCGTAAGCTGTGATGGTGCTTCCGGCAATTATAGAACTTTAAGCAAACGAAATACATTTAGACATACACATGTTTATGCACGCTCAAACAAATTAGTTATTATACGTGAAAACATAACGTAGAAATTGAAACTTGTCACAATCTATAAAAGGTGACCCCGCAATAATATTTAAAACGTAATATTGCCAGTGTTTTCCCAAATATGTCTCGAAATTCATAAGGAACAAATTAAAGTTTTGAAACTGATTACATGATTACCTATTGTTCCTTTTATAAATTTAATTATGCCAAGCAAAATGTTATTGTAGTTCCTTTTTATCTGGGATTAAAATTTGTTTGTTTTGATTATCTTGTATAAAAAAATATATTGGTCGGTGATGAAATTTTATATTACTTCGCGTGAATATTATTATTAAAATGTTATTTTAGGTACATAATAGTGGTTCCCAACATTTTTCTTCTTCAGAATCCCTTTTAAATACCGGAATAAATTGGCTAACCCCTGTGTAGTCATTAGGAACATTAAATGAAACAGTACAGGGTGAGTCAACGATTGGATGAAGTAGGTTTGTGCCTTTTCGGTGAAATTAACAAAGAAACTATATTTATTGTTTGATACAGTTTATTTTTACGCAGATTTTACAAATATTTAGGACTCTACAGGGTGAGCCAAAAAACTAGGACAGCATAAAGTTGTATTTTTTTAAATAGAACACCCTATATACGAATCGTATTTTCGATTTAGCTTATAATTTTAAATCTTTTTTATTAAGGGTTTACTATAACAAAACTTTATAGTTTCTGAGATAATTAAGTTTAAAGAAAAAAAGTCACATTTTCAAGCATCAATTCAATCCTAAATAACGTTTTCAATTTTGTGACAAATATATTCAAATTTGGAATTTAGCAAGGCCAAGGACAAGTTAACATGATTTTTACCTAATATTTGCAATAAAAGCTACAGGGTGTTGAACACATCGGCTCAAATTTGAACAAGTTTAAATTAATAAATATCTTTTTTTTTTAAATGGTACACCCTGTATATTTTCAGGTTATTTAATAGAGTAATAAAATCCCTAAAAGTTTTGTTCAATATATCCTATACCTATTTATAATAGTTTTTGAGATATTTCAGTTTTTCTTATTTTCCATACTTTTTTACAGAAATAGTCTTCATTATCATAGTAGCCATGGCAAAAACAATGTAAAAGAATATTTTTCTGTGTGTCAAATTTATAACCGCAATCGCTTCTTTTGGTTTTTATGTTTAATTAAACTATTGCCGTTGTAATATAACGAATAATGTATTTCATCATATTTAACCACATTCTGTTTGTTTCTGTAGTTTCTTTTTATTATTTTACATGGCTACTATGATAATGAAGACTATTTCTGTAAAAAAGTATGGATAATAAAAAAAACTGAAATATCTCAAAAACTATTATAAATAGGTATAGGATATATTGAACAAAACTTTTAGGGTTTTTATTACTCTATTAAATAACATGAAAATATACAGGGTGTACCATTTAAAAAAAAAAAAGATATTTATTCATTTAAACTTGTTCAAATTTGAGCCGATGTGTTCAACACCCTGTAGCTTTTATTGCAAATATTAGGTAAAAATTATGTTAACTTGTCCTTGGCCTTGCTAAATTCCAAATTTGAATATATTTGTCACAAAATTGAAAACGTTATTTAGGATTGAATTGATGCTTGAAAATGTGACTTTTTTTCTTTAAACTTAATTATCTCAGAAACTATAAAGTTTTGTTATAGTAAACCCTTAATAAAAAAGATTTAAAATTATAAGCTAAATCGAAAATACGATTCGTATATAGGGTGTTCTATTTAAAAAAATACAACTTTATGCTGTCCTAGTTTTTTGGCTCACCCTGTAGAGTCCTAAATATTTTTTAAATCTGCGTAAAAATAAACTGTATCAAACAATAAATATAGTTTCTTTGTTAATTTCACCGAAAAGGCACAAACCTACTTCATCCAATCGTTGACTCACCCTGTACTTATCTGTCAGGTAAGTGTATGTTGAAAGTCCTTTCGTAAGTAGATATGTTGTGCAAAAAACAATAAAACTTTAATGGGTTTTTCTGTCAAAACAGGATACTCATTTCTTACGAACCAAAAATCAATTAAAGAGTGATCTTTAAAAACAATTTTTAGGGAATTGTCACAGGTTAAGTCAATGAGCTTTTCTTTTTCCAGTAGATTTAAAGAAGTATCCGAAGTTATATCGGATTATATATGCAATTGTTTGATCCAAATATAATAGGAATATTATGAAAATAGTCCTGGAACGTTAATTGAAGTTATTTGAAATATTCACTAATATTCCTTGTAATCCTTTTAATATTTTCGTTAAGTTGAGTTTCATTTTCTAATAAAATGGTGCTGAGAGAGCTAAAATATATACAGGGTTATTCACGCTATACGGCACGAAATATTGCGGCCAAAATACGTGACTTTCAAAAAGTTTTACCTTTGGGATATATGGGGGGGGGGGTCTAATATAGTTACTTTTTAAAATTATTTTCATATTATACAAAGTGTCCCAAATGCTCTGAACGTATCAAAGTTGTGTTTTTTTAAATGGAACCCCCTGTATATTGCATTTTTGGATTCTTCGATCAAAATAAATGCCTATTTTAACAAAGTTTATAGTACGTGAACCTTAAGAGTTTTAAATAATTTAAATTTGGACAAAATCTAACCTAATTTTCATGTTTCAAATACTTAAGAAGCATTTCAGTTGTGTACTCGAAATTTACAGTGAGGTGTAACAATAAATCATATTTTATATCCCAATTATAATAAAATTACTATATTATACAGGGTGTCCAAAAATTAAAACTAATCAAATAAGAACTTTAAGTGGCTATAACTTAGTTATTTTAAATAGAACGATTTACTTTTTAACTTACCAAAAAATATACCTGTTAAATATCTATCGGATGGTATAAGGGTGTTCTATAGCTGTCTTCACGTTTTCACAGCAATAATAGTAATAACATATTGACGATAGCACAAAACAGAAGCAAAATATTTATAGTAGATGTTCGAAATGTCGACCATCAATTTCCAAACACTTATATATTCTTTTTTCGAAATCACTGCTAACTCTGGACAACATTTGGGTGGTTACAGTTTGAAAAACGTCTATTATGCGTATTTTTATATCTTGTGGTACTATATCATTTCCGTGAAGCTCTTGACAAAGCTGGATTTTATAAGAATGAAATCTGTATTTGTTAAGAATCTTGAAACACTTGCTTGGTTAATGTTAGTATTTTCGGATATATGATTCTGACTAATATTGGGATTTTCAATCACTGAACCAAGTACAGTAAAAACATTTTCTACATCCTCAGTGACAGGTTTTCTTATAACAGGTTTTTTATAACTGACACTTCCACTTTCACGAAAAGTGGTTTAATAGTCTTACAAAAACGGCTAGTTTAGGATGATTTTTTTCAGGAAACCTTTGAGGATAGACTAGGGAAGCCAACATACAATTTTAATGACATTCTCCAAGAATCAAAATCATATCAATACGCTCTTCCTTTGGATAAATCTTCATTTTGACAAAGCAATGATACAACAATATTCAAATAATTCAATTCAATAAATGAAGTTTCATAGTTACCGCTATTATAGCAACAGGCTTTGCAGACTAAGCTGACAGATTATCGGATGTTTCTAAATGCCATAGGCAACTAGATACATTAGAACATCTATTCAAAAAACACAAAATGGTGCAGAAAACGATTATTTGGCGTATTGTGTGAAAACGCGAAGATGTAGCTATAGAATGTCCTTATACCATTCGATAGGTATTTAAAAGGTACATTTTTTGATCCGTTAAAAAGTATAGCGTTCTATTTAAATTAATCAAGTTATAGCCACTTAAAATGCATATTTGATTAGTTTTAATACGGTTCAGGTCGTATAATTACAGTTTTAAAGACGTTTCTTAAATCTAATGATATATTCCAGTGGTACTTATTTGGGATTTCTATAAGAACTCAATGTGCTGGAGATAGAGAGAAGATTTAAGAAAATGTTTTGATACTTCGAACATACTTACGTTAGAATGAAGGCCCGGTTGTTTGAACGCTGAATAACGTAATAATATTTTTATTTATATTTGAAAAAGTGCTGATAAACAGTAGATATTTTATTTCTTGGTCAACACATACTGCTTTTATGCTATCCTTTTCTAACTGCATCATTTAAACGAGTATCATATAATAATCGGTACGTCAATTCTAGAATGCATCAAAGAATGAATTTATGGTTGCCTACATTATTAGTATTGTTATTTTCAATATGTAAACAATATTTATCAATAAAAATAAGTTTTTAAATCCTTTTTTTGTTAATATTAATTACAAACTTCGCATTTATAGTAATTTTTAACATATAAAACACTAAAAAGAGTCACGACAAGCAGTTAAACTGAAAGAAAAGATAAGTAAACAAGTGTATGTCTGTCAAACATTAAAAAAGCCACCGACCATAAACAGCCTTGAAACAAATCTATTGTTTAAATCTATAGGGTATGATCGAAGTTTTGGTATAATCGTTAATTTTTTGGTCGATTTATTGGTATATGATGTTCATTAAAAATCAGTCATCTGTCTCACTTCAACAAATTTATGATACCTAGACCGAAGTTTAAGTCCGGTCTTTAACGTATTAGTGACGAAACTTCCTAACTGAATTTAAAAAATCCTCAAGATAAACACCACACTTTTTTCATCGATATACAAGCACCTAAGGTAACTACGAGAATCGAACTGGCTTACTGCTGGTAAGAGACTAATCACTCAATCACTACACCAGCTCTACACCCAGTTTCTAATTAAAAAAAGTTTTTGGTGTGGCTTATAAAAATTGATGATGTATTTTATTACGTCTAGTATCAAGTTTAATCCATGATAAGGTTGCAATTTAACCCATTCTTATGATATTATTTGATGATGTAACGCAACGCACCTTCCTGCGACAATTCAAACTTTTATTTCGTTTCCTCAAATTGTAAAATACTAATTGTGTGATTACTATGTTCCGTGGAAGAAAATATAAGGTAAAAGATAACATTATTTTAGTTTTTAGATGTTTTGTACTAGAAAATTTTGGAAAATTTATTTAGTGGGTCTTTATAATGTTATGAAACGCAACTTTGTGTGCTTCTTATAAATATTTCAGATCGGTACATGAAAACTTCATCGATATTGTTAATTTCCAATTTTTTGGGGTCTGATTGCTGAATTAAAACAAATAAATCTGGCAACTCTGCAATAGGTTAATTTCAATAAATGAATATTTTTCCATTGTACATATGACAATTGACATCAAAATTAGAAACATAAGGAGTTTTCAAAAAAATTTTTAAGGTTATTTGGAAAAGTAAAAGTTTTAGTTTTGTACAAGAAAATTTCGCAAAAATCAATTACTTGTTGTGGTGTTTTTAGATTAATATACAATAGGCTATTTACTCTATAAAAATATGTTACAAAATGTTGGCATCATTAAATTTCAGCGTAATAAGACGTTTTTATTTATTTTCCAGTTAAAGTGTGTTTATATTCTGTAATAAACATCAATTAAACAAAAATTTTTTGTTTGATCACGTCATGAAAAACGTTTCATGCAACGCTAGTGACGTCACATATAAGTAAACACACAAGATGTCAATTTACTGATTCGCTGTTTTTACAATTCCTGGTATAATCAAGCCATATTTCTTAAGAATTTCAGTTATTTTATTATAAATATTAAAAGAGAGATAATTTTTATCTTGTTCTTCTTCTTCTATTAGGTAGAACCAAGTTCTGTTATCAATACAATGCCTCATCGATCCTCGTTTGAGGTCGAAATCCAGCTGTCTCTCCATCTTTTGGGGGGCCGTCCAGGCGGCCGTTTGGTGTTTGGTTTCTCTCTCATCACGGTTTTTGCTAGTCTGTCATCGTCCATTCGAACCCACTTCCCAACATCCCCCACTCCGCTGTCCTCGCGTATTTTTGCGTTTCTTATTCTATCTCTTAAACTTATTCCCGTGATCATTCTCAGCGTTTTCATTTCTGTGGTTCTCATAATTTGTTTTGTCTTTGTGGTTTCATTTCTTGTTTCTGCGCCATAGGTCAGTATCGGTCGTACACAGACCTTGTAAATTCTTGCTTTGCTCTAAACCGTCATATGTTTATTGGTCCAGATTATGTCTCTTAGTTGGCCTGATATCATGGCCGCTTTGTTGGCCTGTGTGCGTACTTCTTCCGTTACTACCCTGTTACTTGTTATATGTGCTCCTAGGTATTTAAACTTCCCAACCTGTTCGATATGTTTGTCATCAACCATTAGTTTGCATCTTACCGGTTCTTTTGCTATTACCATTGCTTTAGTTTTCTCCACAGATATCTTCATATTATACTGTTTGGCTGTTCGATTGAGATAGAAAAGCATTCTTTGTAAGTTGTCCTCGCTATCTGCTGTCAAGGCAACATCGTCTGCAAAGCATATAATCTGAACGGTATTGTGTCCCATTGGGTACCCAATATTTCTGCTTTTTATCTCATCAATAATTTCGTCCATGATTACATTGAAAAGTGTTGGACTTAGGCTATCACCCTGTCTTATTCCTATGGATAGAGGGATTTCCTCTATTAGAGTGTTATTTGTTTTAATTACCATGGTGTTTTTGAAATTCAGTTCGTATATTGTGCGTATGATTGCTTCGTCTACTTGTTTTCTTCGCAGTAATTCTGTTATGTGTTCCAGTTTGACTCGGTCGAACGCTTGTGTAAAGTCCACAAAACAAATGAACAGCGTTTTATCGTATTCGATAGATTTTTCAACCAGCTGTCTGATAATAAATATACCGTCGATAGTAGAGCGGTTATTCCGGAAGCCCTGCTGTTCTTCACACGCCCCTAACTTGTCTACGATCCGTTGTGATAGTATTTTGGATAACAATTTGGCTGAACTATTCAGTAGGCTGATTCCCCTGTAGTTTTCGGGTTGTTTCTTTGATCCTGTTTTGTGGATCGGAATTGTGATGCTTTTCCGCCATTCGTTGAGTACTGACGTTGTGCGGAGCATTTTTTGAAATAGAACAGTGAGCTCTGTGACAAGGCTGGGGCCTCCGTACTGTAGCATCTCATTCGTAATTTGATCGGTACCAGGTGATTTTCTGTTTTTTAATTTCTTAATTGTCAAGTGCATCTCGGCTTCACTGATGTTAACATCTGTTAGTTCTGTGATTTCTTGTTGGTTTTCGTCTACGTTGTTTTCTGTAGCTGGTGCCTGGAGTAAGTCCTTAAAATGGCTGACCCATTGTTGACTGTCGATTGGACTTAGTTAAACGTATTTATTGATTGGTTTTTTTCTGTTCCTCAGCATGTTCCATATTTTCTTTTGTCCTCCATATAGGTCGTGTTCCATGTCTTTTGAATACTTTTCCCAGTATTCTTTCTTTAGTTGAGCTATTTGACTGTTGATTCTGTTTCTCACCGTTTTGTACTCTTCGAAATGGTTTGTTGTTCGTGCTGTCGGTATTTTGTAAATGCTTGTCGTTTAAATTTTATGCAAGCCGAAAACGGTAGCCTTTCCACTTATGAATGGACTTTTCTTTAAAAATAATCCAAATTTTTATGCTGCGGAATTGAAAAATGTGAAAACGGTAATAATTATCACTGACTTATTCAATGAAATTACTCAAAAGTCGTACCAAAAACTTGAGTATAAAATTATTATATAGGTTATGTCAACAATAAGTGTGCACGTGATTATAACAAATCTCTTTCTAATCCATAAGAGGATAAAAAGGTCTTGGTCCTAGAATAAATACTTTGAGGTCTATGTAGGTTATGTACCCGCGATGAGACTTTACACAAGGAACATTGATCAAAGTTTGTAACAGCTTAGTCGTAATATAAAATTTCCAGGCATAAAAACCATAAAATCAGCTTCTATGTATCTGAGATCTCTACGAGCTGGTTCTAATCACAGTTTTTTCCTTTTAGCTTGCATTGGAGCAAAAACAAACACCTTTTCCGAAGTGCTTATGGACGTCCATATAGCATCACGCACCTTTTATAAACCATTTTATAACAGCAAACAAATAGAAATTTCAAAAAATCAAACTTCAGTTTAGCATTGTCTTGTTTACTGTGATGTGACGTCACGCGTGTCACGTGACCAACGCTATAACTTAAACAACTTTTCGGCGCGCTTTTTTACCTTTCCAACATTCTAATTGATTTTTAAAAACAACAAGACGACTGGCCCAGACGAGATACCGTCTGAGATATTGAAACTTCTGGATGAAAGAGGCATCGCGACGCTTCATAAAATATTTAACATTATTTACGAAACAGGTTGCTACTCCAAACAACGGCTATGCTCTACCTTCATCCCTTGCCTAAGAAGACCAACGCAAGAAAATGTGAAAATCATAGACTCATTAATTTGATGAGTCATACACTAAAAATATTTCTAAAAATAATACACCAAAGAATATATAATAAATGCGAAAAAGACATAAGTGGCTCACAGTTTGGGTTTAGGCGGGGCCTAGGTACGAGAGAAGCGATAGTCGCTACACAGGTGCTTGTTTAGAACTGTTACGATCAGAGAAAAGATGTGTGCCTATGCTTCATAGATTACGAAAAAGCATTCGATCGTGTACAACATCATAAACTAATCCTGCTTCTTAGAAAACTCGACATAGATCAGAAAGACATCCGATGCATTGAAAGCTTATACTGGGGTCAAACCGCGCAGATAAAATCAGACAATAATGTATCCAACCCGATACAAATCCGAAGAGGAGTGCGACAAGGGTGTGTGCTGTCCCCTCTCCTGTTTAACTTTTATTTGGAACAATATTCCAGGAGGCTTGGGAAGATTATGAAATGGGAATTAAAGTTAACGGAATATGGATTAATAACATCCGTTATGCGGCAGTTCTAATTCCCGACAATATAAACGACCTCCAAAAACTCATCAACATAATAGGAGAGCGCAGTAAATCAATGGGCTTGAACATCAATACAAGGAAAACAAAATTCATGATTATCTCAAGGAATCCCAATTTATTCCAAAACGCCAACATAAGATTCAACGCAGTACCTATAGAAAGAGTAATCAAATTTAAATATCTGGGCACATAGATATTCGAAGAATGGACTTCTAACAATGAAGTAAAATGTCGCGACTGCTTACGTGTTTGGATTTTGACTTGACATTAAAACTGAGGTTCATAAAAGGTTACGTATGGTCAATACTTCTTTATGGTGTGGAGGGTTGGACATTAAAGACAAGCGCTATCAATAAATTAGAGGCTTTCGAGATGTGGATATACAGAAGAATCCTTAAGATGTCATGGACAGTGTGAATGACCAATGAAGAAGTTCTCTCACGTATTGGGAAAGAACGTGAACTATTCAACATAATCAAGAAAAGAAAGATGGTCTATCTTGGGCACATCATGCGAAATGAGAGATACCAATTCCTACAGTTGATGATTGAAGGCAAGATCAAGGACAAAAGAGGAATTGGAAGAAAGAAAATGTCCTGGCTCCGTAATATCAGATGGTGGACGGGATTTCACGATATTCAGACACTGATACACACCGCGAGAAGTAGGGGAGAAATGGAAACTCTAATCGCAAACATCCATTAGTGGATATGGCTTTGAAGAAAAAGAAGAATTGATTTTTATTGCAAGAAATAATACGAAATACTACAACATTCAAATATTCTATTTCACAAATAGAATCGATATATCAAATCTTATCAAATCACTTTTATTGATGAAGACTGTAGACTTGGTAGTAATTTCTTATTAAGATTAACCAACTACATTTATTTACTCATCTATCTTGTGAAATTTAGCCATAATAATTAAATAGTGTTGTATTTTCAAACCCTGAAGGGGTCATGTATAGTCATAACCTTAAGATATGACAGTTGTAATTAACCAAAAAAATATATCTGTCAGTTGGTACAACATCAAAACAGATAAATCTCGTTCCAAGATCTGACAACATAATTGGATTCTTCTTGCTAATTTAGGCTTCGCAAATATAATTGTCACAGAAATTATCAATCTATTTGAAAAATTCAAGACAACTGGCCCAAAACCTCCCAAATTTCGTCCTTATGATGACCGTTGAAGGTATTTTAAGAATGGATCGAACTTTCATGGTGTAAACGCACCCGATACTAGTCATGACATCCTTTCGAAAAATATATGCAACACGTAACAGAGTCACGTTTTATATTCATTTTCGTAAAAGTTATAAAAAATTCAAATATGAATATTAAAATATATATTTCTTAATGCTGCAAAAACGTGCAACTGGTACTTACAAACAAGTCAACCCAATAGGTATAACGTTATTAGCTACAGATATTTAATTATTTTATTTAAATTAAAATAATATGTCCAGGCACCGTTATATACAGTGTTTTAGTAAAACCCCTATTTATTACCTTAATTTGGCCACACAATGTTAATATAGTGAAAAAAACAAATTATAACTAAAATTTTAAATCAAAATTGAGCGGTATATATTTAAAAATAGATAAAGCCAATTATTTTTATTTATACATAAAGAGAACACTGTCCTTTAAATAATATCATTTTACCACTATAATGCAGGGGCGGATACAGCTTCTCTCTTTGGGGGGGGGGGATATCACCAAAGTACAGTAGTATGGCAAGCGAAAGCAAATTATCGTCAGAGGGGGGGGGACGCCGGCAACATTCTCTTTTCCCATTTCTAGTGTACAAGACAGGGTCTGGTCTATTTGTCTAAGAGGGGGGGGGGGGATCGCATTCCCTTGAATCCACACTTGTCATGATGTCTAATAATTACAGACCTTATTTATATTCATTTTATTCTTACTGAAATAAATCATTCAAATATTTAAATATTTTTCAAGAATACTTTTAATTTGCAGGGTTCTATGATTATCGAATACAGACTGATTATACAACACAATTTGAAAATAGCTCTGAATAAATAAATCCTTCCAAAATTAAACTTTTTACGCATTAATTGGAATTCAACTAAACACAAAGAAATCTATCAAATTGTTTAAAACCTTTTTACACCTTAGACAAATTGAAATGACATCTTTTGATGGATAGGGTCATTTTTATGTTTTCAATCAACAAAAGAATGTGAAAAAATCCCGATATCATACAAATTCTCTCTACGCATTATTTTCTATTTCAAATAATAATCAATAAAAACTACAATTTGAATTTTTGTGCAATTTTATTCGCAACAGTAGTAATTTCGTTTTTCTAGTAGCAGTTACTGCTTTGGTACGATTAAAGGTATCCAATAATTTTATTTTTCCGAGAGTTACATCGACAATACTATTACTAGAAGTATCGCTTATCAATGGGGTTCACTGACAGATTGGATTGTTGGCCGAACTTCCTCAAAAAACCCATATATATGTTAAATGTGCTGACTACTGAGTCAGTAAAATTTGATGCAGGTTTTATAACAATATCTGATAAAACTAGTATTTTGGAAAGTATGGGTAATTATTTTTGTAACAAGCAAATAAAAATAAACAACTAATACGAACTAGGCAGCAAAGTGGAAAACACGCTGTAAACGAAAAAGTCCTTCTAGAAGCATCTATAGACATAGATATGGCGTTTGACAACGTCATTTCAATCAATCACCACGACAAGAACGAACATCAATGTAGAAGAAACCTGTTGCAGGTGGATAGAAAACATTTTAAAAGAAAGGGTTGTCTATACAGAACTATTTGTAGAGACACTAATGGCGCGGATAACCGAGGGATGTCCTTAGGAGTTCTGTCTCCACCGCTTTGGAACCTGGTAATGGATAGGCTTATGCAAACTCTGAGCAGGGAGGTACACTCTGTTATAAGATACGCTGACGACCTGGTAATTTTAACTCAAGGTGAATTCAGCTGTGAGAGAAAATGCAATAGGCTCTCAGGGTTTTAGAAACACGGGTAGGGCAGGAATAACTCAATATTAGCATCCAAAAGACTGTCGTAGTCCCATTTAAAAAAAACAAAGGAAACTAGGGGACTTTGGTCTCAACAAGGAGACACAACACCCAGGAAGTTAAATATCTAGGGTTAACCTTGAACTCTAGACTGACCTGGAACAAGCACGTGGAAAATATAGCAATAAAATTTAAAACAACCCTTGTGTTTTGCGGGAAAACATGAGGTCTCTCATCCAAAATGATGTACTGGCTATACACCAGTGTGGTGAGGCCAGTGATCGCACATGCAGCCCTGGTTTTATGGCCCAAGGTTAGTGCAAAGAATAACTATGACCAAGTTAAGCGGCCTGTTTGAGTATCACGGGGGCTATGAAATCGATCACGACTTCAGTAATGAAGAACTATCTACTACATTTAGTAATTTAGTAATTCTGGGAGAGCCAAGAATGGGGCTACACCGGCTATACGACTTACTACCAACAGCACAAATGCTAATAACAGGACATAAAACTTTATGTAACAAAACCAGAGTCTCTGAGCTGGAAATGGAAACAGACGATACGACCTTGAGCTACCGTTATAATACACGGTTCGAGATCATTATAGAGGACCGAAAGATAAGTAAACAAGTTAAACTGAAACCATCTTCTGATACATTTATCTGGTACCCTGATAGTTCAAAGACCAAAGAGGGTACCAGACACTGGTATAGCTAGGGAGTTTTCTTGGGGGGGGGGGGGCAGCCGGTCAGTAAAAGACTTTTTCTCAAGATAAAAGCAATGAAAACAGTATATTTCTTCAATATTGTCGATTTTTCTGGGGTAGGCGATGAGTTTTGTAGGGTGGGCGGTGCTCACTCTTGCACTTCCCTAATTACGCCCGTGGTACCAGAGCTGACCAGACCTAATAGTATTTCAAGCAGAAATATATGCAATGCAATGTGCAGGCGAGATAGCCTCATGGGTCAAAATGTATCATCTAGATTTAGGGATATCAGAGCGAATTCAACACTCTGAATAGCAGAATTATGCCATAGTGGGTACCAGAAAACGAAGGCATACATGGAAATGAAAACACCGTTGAACTAGCTAGAGAGGGCTCATTATCTTAATATAGTGGTCCAAAATGGACTTTTGAGCTACCAAGGTGTGCGACACGAGAAGCCGTTTAACAATTGAACTTTTTATAAGGAATCTTGACCCTATTTACCCAGAAGACTACGCCAAATGAGCAGTACTCAACTAAGACATAATGACGAAATAGATGACCGTCAAAGTTCACCTGCATAAAATAAATCTTTACAGCAGTTGCCAATCTTGTTTTATTTTTGATTTTAAAATATTTTTTTTTTAAATTTTAAAATGTTCCACAGCAGATTGCTGATACTTGTTTTGCTTGACAAACTGAATTGTTTTGGACTTTCGCAAAAATTAATTCCATTTTTTAAATCAAATCTCTGTGATGGGCAGCAAATAGTAGAATGCTGTGGTCAGTACTCGGAACCACTGTGTGTGACTTCGGGAGTTCTTGAAGGTCAATACTCAGTCCTTTATTATTTAATATATTTATTAATGGAATTGTGGGTGACTGTACAATGCTATTCTATGCGGATGACGCTAAAATTTTTACTTCTGTAAAAAACGATGCTGATTGTCTAAGACTACAAATAGCAATAAATACCAACACCGATTGGTGAAGCGAAAACAGACTGCCTCTAAACGTTGGTAAATGCCAAGTCATGACTTTCACATTAAAGGAAAATGTGCTGGTGTATGATTATAAAATTGATGGAACATCAGTTCCACAAGTGGAATGCTTTAGGGATCTGGGTGTGACATTTGATAGCAGACTTTCATTTGTTCCTCATATAAATGATCTTATACAGGTGTGTTTTAAATCATTAGGTTTTATTATCAGAAACTCAAAAATATTTTGTAATCAAAGTACGCTCATTTTACGTTATTACGCTTTTGTAAGATCTAAATTGGAATATGCTTCCATAATATGGTCTCCTTATTATCAAAACCATATTAATGACCTTGAGCGATTTCAGCGGCGTTTCTTGAAATATCTAAGCTTTCGGATTGATGGACATTATCCTGAAACAGGGCTTTCGCATGAAATCTTACTTTAGCGGCATTCTTTTTGTTCTCTAGAACATAGACGTATCGTCACAGACCTCAAATTTCTTTATAAAGTTTTGCATAACAGAGTGGAATGTAATGACGTACTGGAAAAAATAAGTTTTCTTCTACTTATGACTTCAGCTCGCCAATCTGCCACATTTTATTGTCCTATAGCTCGTACAAATGTGTGTAACTACTCTCCTGTATATAGGATGTGCAGAATCTACAACGAAAATCAAAATAAATTCGACATATTTAGCTGCGGATTGGCACAGACAAAAAATAATTAAGTATGTTTTATTTTGTAGTTTTATTTCTGGTAATTTGTGTATGCTTACTTTTTCTTTTTTTTTTGTTTATTTTGTCATTGTAAATATTTAAGTTTTTTTTTCTGTTGTACCTATTTCTTAATTGGTTTTTTGTAACTATGAAATGGGTTTAATTAAATAAATAAATAAATAAAATAATAACATCTGGGTTAAAATAATGTTATAAAAATGGTAATTATTAAAAACAAATTGTTGTGTATGGAAACCTTTTTTGACTGACTGTATGTGACATAACTCGATTATCACTAACCCAGTTTATGCCGATTGCATCCAATCGAAAGCAGACCAGCAGGTGTTCTGCTTCATTCTATTACATTAAATTTATGATTTTCATGCCGTTTTAAGGATGATATAATCGAATCGAAGCTCAGCGTTTAAGTCCATAATATCAGACAAGAATAGGTTCTTGAATTCTTATATCGGCCCGCCACTGAGATAAAATAATATAAGACATCTACTACCCACAAGTGTTAGTGTCGGTAGCAAAATAATAAAAATAATTATTAAAATAGGCACTTATGACCTTAGAGACATGTTTGTTATAGTCTATGCACTCTGTACCTCTAATTAATTATTGTTATATCGGCTTTTGCACAAACATAATTAACAACTGGTAGCAAAAAAATCTAACAAAATGGGAAATTTTCCGAGTTAAAGAATGGTATATCATTACAGGGTATTTAGGCAAAAAGAACAATGCAGATCAGTGAGAAAATCCTTGTAGTTTTTTTTAGACGAACAGGAAGATTTACTTGATAATATACCGAATGAGATTTCGAACAATTGCCGTATAAATAGCAATTATGCTAAGTTACGTCGTAAACAAAATTTATTTAAAATAATGTAAAAGAGCAGAAATTAATTTTATATCGAAAAATTATCTTGGTTGTGGCTCTGAGAATACAGTCAGGGCTATTAATTTTTTTTTGTAAATAAAATAACCTTATCCTAAATAATTACAATAGCACTTCGAATAATTATATTTATGTGAAAAAAATTTACAATGCTTCTTAGTAGTGGGTCAAAATCATGAAGGGAACATGTAAATTTTGTATAAAAACACTGTTTTTTGATCAATAATATTGGTTTTCGATAGTAGAGTAAATAGGAACAAAGCCATTGATCCTGATGAAATACCTGTAAAAATGAGCTGATACACCGATAAATGAGTACTCTGTAAGCTCTTGCTACTAAATAAATAATTAGTTCCACAAAAAATTATTGTTATTTATAATTGAATTACATCGCCGAGGCATACTGCTGACCAACTTTTCTGCATAATCCAGTGATAAATTTTTCCATATTCTACGTATTTCCACACTTAGTTGGTTTACACTGCGTATACGTTGTTTACGAAGTTGAACCTTCATTAAATCCCATATATTTTCAATAGATTTTGCATGAGGCAAAGAAGCAGTCTACTTCATGGAGGTAATGCCTTATTTTCCAGTCCTTACAAAGGTGACTACGGTGTTTCTGGTTATAGTCTTCTTGTAATATCCATGAGTCATAATCAGGTCCAAACCAGTGTTCAACAGACTTTATTAAACCTTAAAAGATACGATGACCCAAGTCTATGGAGGCAGAAGCATTCTCAGTTAGAGTTTAACTGTTCTCTGAACAACTTAGTGTTGCGCTGTAGACTAAACTTTCTTAATAGAATTCCAGACTAAAAATGAATTTTAGTCAGTAAAAATAATGTTCGATGTTCTCTTGTGCCCAAACTAAACTTTGTGGGATGCGTTTTTAAACAGTTAATGTTGTTGCCTCGTAGTTTTATATTGAATGAATGAACAAATGAACAAAAAGGTGGTGATATATGATCATCGATACCTAGGCTTCGTTAGGCCCTTTACATCCCACTATAGCTGCAGGTCACTAATTGAACAGTCTGTTGAATGCTGGGTACTTTCTGAGAACATGTTAAACAGTTTCCTCCTCCTCCAAATACCATCTGCAAGTCGGGTCATCTGCGACTTCAATCTTGTAAAGATGGTCCCTCAGGTGACAATGTCCTACCTACAGTCTCACCATAATTCGCAGCTCTTTTCTTCCTAGAGAGAGAAGCTTCTTAGTAAGCCGTGTGCTAGGTCCACTTATGTTCCTTGACACACCCCATTTCAGGAGCTCCACTCCACGATTCAATAAATTTGCTTTCCAGTAACAATTTTAATTCACTTTTACCAACGTCAAATGGGACAGGTAGAATTGTTTGGGGTTCGTATGGTTCAATTGCAGACCCCATATTTGCCAGACCGTCCGCTTCCTCATTCCCATGTATACTCGAGTGATCCGGAACACACACGAGTCTGATTGTTCAGGCTTTCTCTGTCAGATTGTTCAGTTCATCCTTGCACTCAGACACCAGAAGTTACGACACTGAACTTCAATGCCATTATCGCAGCTCTACTGTCTAAGCATACGTTTATTACCCTATTCCCAAACACGTAAGAATCCGCCCGTTTCAGTTCTGGTAACTAAGACAGTGTGTATGTAGCATTCAGGGTCTCGTTATCTATGGATACGTGAAGAGGAGTTAGGTTCCCCAAGACCTCCAGAGCTCTAGTAGGGGTAGTCCTTATGGCACTCATTATTCTCCCAAAATCCATTCTTTGAATTGTGTCAAATTGAAGACGGTGTTAAATAGGCCACCATATGATAGCGGCGTACGTAATCATGGAATGGATCACCATAGAATATATTCAAAATAACACTCTCGGTGTCTCACTTACAAGCCCAAAAAGTACATATGGCCTTCTTGGTTCGAGCCTCAATATGATCATTCCAGCTCAGTACTGAATCTGGAATTACTCCCAAGTATTGAAGGATCCCATCAATGTAATTGTGGAGAGTCTCTCAGTTTTTCTCTTTTTTGTAAAGAGTATGACCTCGGCCTTCTCTGGGTTTATTCCGAGCTCTTCTCTGCGGCACCGGCACTCCGCGATCCGGAGGTTCCTCGGGTCCTGGATATCGCAACCAGGGCACAAAATGACCAGGTTTTTGGCAAAAGCCTCATAGTTCACTTAACAGGCTATCCACCACAAGGCTCCACAACAAAGGCGATATAACTCCTCCCTGTGGACAGCCCCTTCTTGACAGTGCTTTAACAGTAACATTGCTAAGCTCAGCATATATAAGTCTTTGATTCAACATTGCTCTGATCAATGCGACTGCTGTCGATTCAGAGTCTCGTCTTTGTAAAGCATTACATATCGAATCGTGAGGTGTGTTTTCAAACACCCCTTTGACACGATAATAGTACCAAAGGTGGATCGACCATTCAACAGCGCGCTGTCGACTCTGATGGGTTTTTTTATCTTATAAGCAAATTGTAAAGGATATAAGGGACACTACTCCTTCTTTGATGTGTCGATCCACCAACTTTCCAGTGTCTTTAATAAGAAACTGGTCAGGCTAATAGGGCGGAAAGACTTAGGGTTTGTATAGTCTATTCTTCCTATCTTTGGAATAAAGACTACTTTTGTTTCCCTCCACGCCATCGCCATGTGCCCCAAGCTTAAACCCGAGTGGAATAATTTTACCAGATAATATCGGAGGAATTCTGTGGTAAGACTGGGAATATACCATCCTTACTAGGTAACTTAAAAGGGGCAACGGTTTCCATAGACCATTTTATCCTTTCTTATGTCACTATCGTTTTAACTAACTTGTAGTCATGATGCACTAAGGGGTATTTCTATTATTCTTCAAATTTGCCCTCATATTGATTTAAGCCTGGAAAGTGCAGTCTTAGTAATGCCCCTAGGGTCCCCTCGTCTGTCATGATTTCACCTCTTTCAGGAAGATCCAGTGCTCCAGTCCGGACGCCAGGATCTCTAGTTAGTATTTTGCAAATGCGGGACACTGACGGCATACTTTCTATGCTCTGGCAGTATTTCTTCCACGCGTTCCTCCATCAGTCCCTTACTTGTTTCTTGTATTTTCTCTGGGCAGTTTTATATTCTTGTCAGTTAAATTTAGTTCGGTGTTTTAACGCTATTTTAAAGACCTTCCGAACATTTTTCGGGTCGTTTTCAATTTGAGAGTTCCACCCTCAAATGAATCTCGAAATGCTTCACTGATTTGTTTGGTAGCAATCTCCACATCAGCTTCGTCACAGTAACTCGATAAGAACCCTACGACTCTGCTTCCCAGTTTCTCCCAGTTTGTAGTCCTCGAGTTTTGATATACCGCTACTACTACGTCTTGTTCAACGTCAGTTTCAAATAAAATGTGTCGGTGATCTGACAACGAGACCTCCGAACTAACTTCCTCTTCTTTACCAAATTCTGCATATTTGAAAAACAAATAGTTACATTTATAGTGGAGTCTCCTCTGCTTGTAATAAAAATAGGCGTGTTCCCTCTGTTTATAAATCCCAGATTGCGCTAATGCTGAGGGAGTTCAACACATTCCCCCTCCCAGGGTTTGATATCCCTGCACATTTCCTAACTTGATACAACACACTAACCACAATCTTTAGTAATTTAGAAGCAACATAAAAAATAAAATTCAATTCAATCCTAGAAATATTTTACTTCACTCTCGATGATCTCAAGGAATTGTTTAATTTTTCAACAATGCAATCAAGTAAAACAATTAATTAGACTTTTTGCTATTTTTGTTATGAAAAGTCATGATTTTCCATGGCCATTCATGATAATAATGACGTTGATGCTATCATCTCACTGAAAAAAAAAGGTTTAGCAAATTCCAGGAAAACACAAACTTAAGGTAAAATATAAAAATAAATCATCAATTATCTAAATCAAAAGCTAAAATAAATACGTTATTATAAAAATAAAACTAATATAAATATTCAGCTTACTTTTTCATCAATTTCAAAATCAACGATTATGTACGGAATGAGACAATCTCGTTCACCGGTACTTCTCTGCTTTTCTCCCAATCGGTCACCCTGTTGATAGAATTGTTACGGCACTGTTCCGTAAACCTGTGCATCTGTCGTTTTAATTGGGGTTGTTACAAAACAGTTTACGTTGTTTCGTTTTTTGAATTTCTCTACTTAACGATGCACAGGTCGATAAGTTAATTAATTAAATTAAAATTAGGTAAGTTGATAATATCCACAAATATTTGATAGAATTAAACATTCTATTTGTGTAAATTTACTTAAATTAATAATTCAAAATAACTGATTTGTTTGACGAGGGGCACTAAAAAAGTTTCTAAAAGAGAAAAAAAGGCTTTTTTGCCTGCGAAGTATCCCGATTTGATCTCCCTGATTTTTTTGTGGAGAAAAATAAAATTATAGCTGTAGCATCAACTACTCCAAAAACTATAAAATACCCAAATTCAACAGGATTGTACATAAATTACTTCCGAAATCTTCAATTGCAAATACAACTGTTGTTAAGAAAGAATTCAAGTAGTAAATGGAAGTCATTTTCAACATCTTTTAAAACAAGATCGTCTTTAACTTTGCAATATGTATTACCCCATTTTAATCATAATTAAGCGGTCAACCAAATGCCAAAATTTTAGGCATGCATAAGTAGTTATTGAACGCGAATAAAATTTTCAAAAAAAAAACTTTTCCATTTGATATTTCACGAGTCTGTTATTAAAATATTTCAAGTCGTTTTTCCGATATAGCTTCATAATACTTTAAAATTCTCACCCTGTAGAATCTAGTTAACTAATATAAAACATAAAAAATCAATTATTTCCTGCAATCATTGAAATATTTATAGATATAGCCGCAGCGTTAATAGAATTAAACTTGTTACCATTTTTGTTATGAAGGATCGTGAGTTCCCATGGCCATTCATGATAATAATGATGCTATATGTCATCATTGAATTAAAAAAATAATCAAGGAACTAGCAGGTTAAAGATATTGCATGCCTTGATGGAAAAAATAATAGTCATCATTATGTATTTTAATTCGATGCAAACATAATTGAGCTTCGAATTTATTTATTACTAGCGTACAAGATGTTTTAATATCAAGTATAACATGAAAAAAAATGAACAAAACTAAACAAGTATTTAACCCTTAATTCCTCAAAATTTTCTTTCCGGGATAAAAAATTATTGCAGGAGTTGCTACAATAGGAGCAATTATTAGAAGAAACTGAGGTAAATCTAAATACGATTCTTTCAAAAAATTTGGGAAAAATTTGACTTGCTCAGACTCCGGAAGGGTGCGGTAAGGGTTCTAAATAAAAGCTAGGTAATAATAATATTTTCTATGTTTAAAATTCAAACAAATAATTGAAAAATCACTGTAATATAATAAAAAAATTACGTAAAAGATTCATTGATTTTGAATAGACTTTTGATAGAGTGCCAAATCTAAGGCTATAGCAAAATAGCAAAATAGCAAATAGTGAGCAGGGCAGGAAATAACAATAAGATAATAAAAATTATATATATATATATATATATATATATATATATATATATATATATATTATTCACCCTATACGGCACGGAATATTGCGGCCACAATACGTGACATTCAAAAAGATTTTGGGATATATGGGGGTCTAATATATTCATTTTTTAAATTATATTCATATTATACAAAATGTCCCAAAAGCTCTGAAAGTATTAAAGTTGTGTTTTTTTAAATGAAACCCCTGTATATTATTGCTTTTTTGGATTCTCCGATCAAAATAAGTATTTCAGATATGTACTCAAAATTTACAGTGAAGGGTAACAATAAATCATATTTTATAGCCCAATTAAAATAAATTTGCTACATTATACATATATTAAATAAGGACTTTAAGTGGCTATCACTTGATTAATTTAAATAGAACGCTATACTTTTTAAATTACCAGAAAATGTATTCAAAATATTCAAATACCTATTGAATGGTATAAAGGTGTTTTATAGCTAAGTCTTCGCATTTCCACAGAATACGCCAAATAATCGTTTTCTGCACCATTTCGTCTCTCTCTGTAATTTACAACTATAAGAATAATAATCAGGAATATCTTTACAAATGTTCAGAAACTCGGAATGTGATTTATAATCGTTCAACAGGCTATAACAGCAATAATGGTAATACCATATTGACGATAGCACAAAACAGAAGCAAAATATTTATAGTAGATGTTCAAAATGTCAACCATCCATTTCCAAACACTTACATATTTTTTTTTTCGATACTACTGCTAACTCTGTACAAGATTATACGTACTTTCATACCTTGTGGTGTGGTCGGGGGTGCATTGTAGACTATTTCTTTTATGTATCCCCATAAAAAGAAATCTGATGGGGTTAAGTCCGGAGGTCTCGGAGGCCAATTTTAAAATCCGTCTCTCCCAATCCACATGTTTAGAAAGTTGACATTTGAAAATTGCCGGGCTCCATCCAGTTGAAGCCACATAGTTGTTCTAATATTTAAAAGGACATCTTCTAATAACACTGGAATTTAGTGTAAAAGAAAATCGCGAAACATCAAACCATTTAATGGACCTTCAAAAAAGTAGGGTCCAATTAAATATGGACCCAGTATTCCGACCACCTATTCTGGTTTCTCGTAACTCTGTATTTATGCGGAGTTGTGTCCATTCACGAACCCATTGTTATGAAAAGTACATTCATCACTCAACAACACATTATCAAAGAGCTTAGAGTTCAGGACAATACACTCGATTGTGCCTCTTACACTAGGAATGTATATGTTGCTGGGTTCCATCCCCTCATCGACAACTGGTTTTTTCTTGCGGTCGGTTCAAATTTACTAAAAATAATCATCATTACTTTTCAGATAGAACTAAATTGTTTCAGGGGGTACCTCAGGGCTTCATTTTGGGACCCATATTATTCTTAATATATGTAAACAATCTGGGAGATGGACTGGCCGCGGATAGCGTTGGCCAGTTTGCTGATGACACATCAGTGATTCTGGCGGACACTTCTATGGCGGGATTGTCTCAAAAGTGCTCAAACTCTGCATTAAAAATGCAGTAGTGGTGTTCTTATAACAGCCTCACTCTAAACCTAATAAGACACGCCTCATTCTTTTTTCAAAGCATGCAACAAGGTCTGAGTCACTGGTTGTATGACTTGAGGGTGGATCTATACCCACTTTGGAACACGTTAGGTTCTTGGGTGTTTAAACTGGGAACATCATATCTCAGCTCTTGGGGCTAGGCTTAGCAGTGTGTGGAGTCCGAAGGCTTCGTGACGTCATCATTGCAGAGACTGTTCAGCTTTTCTACCTTGGGCAAATACAATCTCTTGTCTCTTATGGTATTTCTTTTTGGGCATCATCAAGAAAGGCTATTAATATATTTAAAATTCAAAAACGCATAATAAGATGCATCTTCCACCTACATCCAAGAGCTTCATGTCGACCATTTGTTACTCAAGTTAAGCTGCTTACTGCTCCCTCATTATACTTTAGATCATTAGCGGAATTATTTCCGCTTAACAGACAGCTTTATGGAGGATACATGGTTATAACTACCAGAGGGGCGAATGACTTAAGGATACCTTTACATAACTCCACCTTCTATGAGAGGAGACCACATTATATGGCGATTAAAGCCGTGAGAATGTTACCAAGAGAAATCTGGCTTATCCAGTCGATTCACTGCTATAAGAGACGCTTAAATGAATGGCTATCTGATGGGTGCTTTTACTCTTTCAATTTTAATGAATAATTTTTATAATATCAATATTTTTAACTTAATATTTTTTGTTTAGTGGGTTTTTCTCATGCTTTTGTATTTTGTGTAAAAATTTCATTCCTTTTTAAATTGTAATATCTTATTTTACAAGCTGTAAAACTTTGTTCAGTTCAAACTGACTCTTTTATTACTATTTTTTTTTATTTTGTATCTGTGTTTTTCTCCTTTTGTTTTCCTTTGTGTAAAGTTCTTATCGAAATGTCGATTAGTTCTTATCTTAATTGTAGTTAGATAAATATATTTATAATTCTTAACGTTAAACATTTTCTCTGCCGTTGCTTAGTTATGTGATCATAGTTTTATTGGCAAACAAAGGATATTATTATTAAGAGCTCTAAGTTCAGGAAAATAGACCCGATTCTGGCTCTTATACTAGGAATGTGTATGCAACTGGCTTCCACCTCCCCATCAACAACTTGTTTTTTCTTGCGATCGCCACATCCCCCCCAAAAGCTTTGAGTTTAGGAAAATAGACCCGATTCTGGCTTTTAGACTAGGGATATGTATGCTGCTGGCTCCCCCCTCCCGTCGAAAAATTTTTTTGCGATCGCCCCCCCTCTTCGACAATAAGTTTTACACTAGAAATGGGAATGTTGCTGACGTCTCTTTCCCCGCTTTCGCTTGGAATACTGTACTTTTGTGCTATCACCGCCCCCCCCCCCAAAGAGAGAGGCTGGATCCGCCCCTGGTTACACTTCACTGTAAATTTCGAGTACATAACTGAAATACTTCTTAAGTATTTGAAACATGAAAATTAGCTTAGATTTTCTCAAAATTCAAATTATTTAAATACTCTTAAGGTTTAGATGCTATAAACTTATTAAAATAGGCACTTATTTTGATCAGAAAATCCAAAAATGCAATAATATACAGGGGGTTTCATTTAAAAAAACACAACTTTGATACTTTCAGGCCTTTTGGGACACTCTGTATAATATGAAAATAATTTTAAAAAGTAACTATATATATATATATATATATATATATATATATATATATATATATATATATATATAAAGTCACGTATTTTGGCCACAATATTCCGTGTCGTATAGGATAAATAACCCTGTATATATATATATATATATATATATATATATATATATATATATATATATATACAATAAATAACGTTATTGAATCTTATTCTGTAATTTAAATTAAGGAAGTAGTATTGTTATTTTATTCAGTCAATGATGATCTCAAAGAATTGTTCAAATTTTTTGTTTAATAATGCAAATAATACAACTACAGTATTGCTTACTGTTATTAATGCAAAAAAATAATGATTTTCCATGGTCATTTGAAATAATAATGATTCCCTATGTCATCATCAAAATACTGAAAAAGATAAGGAAGTAACAGATTATGCGTAAGGCGTAGATTAAGATTTGGATACAATCTCCTCATAACTTCTATCCGGAAACATAAAAAAACTTTTAAATTTAAGCTGCTCGCATATGTAAAATCGCATATGTTTTTTTTTTAAGTTGGTCCAACTTTAAGAGATGTAATGTAAAATTTCACGACGTTAAATGAAGTTTCTGATGTATATACCATGACAGAAATTCAAATGTTTTACTTGAGCCTTATTTGTACCTAAAACTTTTACCCCCTAATTCACTAACATGGTTTAACTTTAAAACCGGTCTAGATTCACAGTAGAGAATTTAAATCGACAAGGGTAACAATAAGTCAAGCAAGTTTGGAACCTTTAAAATACAATTAAAGCAAAATCATAAGAAAAACAAAACTGATCATCTAGAATATCTAATTTCCGAGGCAACTAAATCGGGTCTAAGTCTTACACTTTCTTAGTGAATCTGGCTATTAAAATTTTGTCAGGAAAGGCATAAAAAAGACAGGAATTACATAATATAAAGGGTGTTTTTTATAGAGGTATAGAACTTTTAAATGGAATAAAACAAAGATGAATTTTTTAAATTGACATGAAATTTACTTTATTCGAAAGATAACCTTCTGGCATTATAATTTAAATATGACTTCTGGCATATGACCGCCACGGCTGGCTCTAATCTGGAGGTCCAATTTTCGATGACTCTTTCCAACATTTGTGGCCGTATATCGGCAATAAGGCGGCAAGTGTTGTCCTCCAAGTGATCAATCGTTTTGGGCTTATCGGCGTAGACTAGCGACTTCACATATCCCCACAGAAAATAATCTAGCGGCGTTAAGTCGCACGATCTTGGAGGCCAATTCACGGGTCCGAAACGTGAAACTATGCGGTTACCAAACGTTTCCTTCAATAAATCAATTGTGGCACGAGCTGTGTGACATGTTGCGCCGTCTTGTTGAAACCACAGCTCCTGCACATCATGGTTGTTCAATTGATGAACGAAAAAGTCAGTAATCATGGCTCTATAGCAGTCACCATTGACTGTAACGTTCTGACCAGCATCGTTTTTAAAGAAGTACGGAGCAATGATTCCACCAGCCCATAAAGCACACCAAACAGTCAGTTTTTCTGGATGTAACGGTGTCTCAACATACACTTGAGGATTATCATCACTCCAAATACGGCAGTTTTGTTTACTGACGTATCCATTCAAACAAAAGTGAGCTTCATTGCTAAACAAAATTCGCTTATGAAAATCGGGATCAATGGCAATCTTGTTTTGGGCCCATTCACCGAATCTACGCCTTGCTAGGTGATCGTGTGACTTCAATTCTTGCACGAGTTGGATTTTGTAAGCACGCAAACCAAGATCTTTCCGCAAAATCTTCCATAAAGTGAATGGACACATATCCAATTCCTGTGCACGATGGCGGATAGACTGATTCGGGTCTTCCTCTACGCTACGCTCTACAGCAGTAATGACTTCTTCTGTACGACGTCTCTGTGGATGCGTATTATCATTTAGAGTAAACGTGGTGCGAAAACGTTCCATAGTTAATCGAATTAATTGCTCTGATGGACGATTATGTTGACCGTAAAATGCGCGATATGTATTTCGAACAGAACCATGATTTTCAAAATAAATTTGCACAATTTGGAAGCGTTGTTCAGGCGTCAGTCTATTCATGTTGAAATGCCAAACCAAACTAAACATAAATCACTTGACAGCTGACAAAATGGCCGCCAGTTAAAAAAGTGTTGCCAACTTAAAGTTCTATACCTCTATAAAAAAAACACCCTTTATATAAGAGCAGACAAAATTCTGTTCGTCAGAAAATGTGATAATTTTTAAAACCGTTTAAAATCGAGTCAACTTTTTACAAATTTTAGTGAAATGTAGTGAAATTTTTACAAATACTGTTTCATCAAAAAAAAATACAACGAACAGACATTTATTTTTCACATCTAAGCGTATATAAAAACTCTACAGAAAAAATTCACCGGGTGTCAAATCAGGCAAACGTGATGGATATTAATTTGCGGACCGTCTTGAAATTATACCAAATGGTGAAAGCCGTATTGTTAGCCGGGTTGTGTGAGATGTGGCTTCATCTTCCTTTGTAAGATTGAACAAATAAAACTTTCAAAAAAATGGCACAGCTGTCAACTATTGAACAAAGTGATTAGTCGCAATTTTGAAAATTAAGAAATATAATATTTCTCTGGGGGAAATTGATTATAAAAATTAATTTTATTTTCGATTTTATTATTCGGTAATAAATATTTTCTGAGCCCCTCCATTCATACATTTTTCCAGTTCCAGTTATATATTTTTTCAGAAAGTTTCTTCTTCTTCTTCTTTCTAACACAGTTAACCGCGCTAGTAGGCTATTGCCTGTTTATTGCCATCACGTCTTCCCCGGAAGATGAAGTCCAGCATTCTCGCCACCGTTTTGGTGATCTTCCCTGTGATCTTTTTCCTACTGGGTTATTCATCTTTGCGCTTTTAACGAATCCACCGGCCTTCTTTCTCTCTATATGTTTATTCCAGAATCTTCGCCCCCAACCCATCTTCCTATATCTTGAATCCCGCATTGTTGTCTGATATCTTCATTCCGTATTCTGTCGTGTAGAGTTTTGCCTTGTATACTTCTTAATGTTTTCATTTAGACTGTTCTCATCATTTGTAGAGTTCTGCCTGTATCAGGTCTTGTTTCTGCCGCGTATGTTATGATGGGTCTTAGAGCCGTTTTATGTATCTTAGTTTTGCTTTCGGTATTAAAGTATTTGTTCTTCCGCACAATTTCTTTTAGGCATCCAGAAATTCTAGCCGCTTTCATTGTTTGCTCACTTACTTCGTTAAAAAGGTTTCCATGGCTCGTTATTTCTACTCCCAGATGTTCGACAATTTTGGAGTCGATTTCCAACTTGCACCGTATTGGTTCTTTGGATGTTACTAAGCATTTGGTCTTCTCGGTGTTGATGAACATATTTAATTCTTTCGCTTTAGTGTTAAAAGAGTGCAGTAGTCTTTGGAGGTTATCTTCAGAGTCTGCAATAAGAACAGCATCGTCCGCATAGCAGACGGTATGGAAGAATGTGTCCAGCTGTTCTGGAGAGGTTTTCTATTATTTTATCCATGATTAGATTAAATATGAAGGGGCTGAGCGAATCGCCCTGTCTAATTCCTGTGTTTACATATATATCCTCCGTTGTTATATGTCCTACTCTGATTTTTGTTTTGCACTGGATGTTAATATCGTATATTAGGTTAATTAACCTATTGTTTAGACCTTTTGTTCTCATTATTTCTAAGACGTCCTTTAAGCGTACTCTGTCAAAAGCCTTGGTCATATCGACGAAGCACATGTACGCAGGTTTATTGAATTCTAGGGATTTTTCAGTTATTTGTTTGACAATGAATTATGCGTCAATAGTGGATCTGTTCTTTCTGAAACCTTGTTGTTCTCGTATACTTATGATTTTGGTGATTTCTTCCAGTATAATTTTTGTGAATGCTTTGAGAATGCTATCAATCAGTGTTATTCCTCGATAGTTTTCTTGGTGCGTTTTCTGCCCTTTTTTAAAAATGGGTATTATTACACTATTCTTCAATTCATTCGGTATTTTTGATGATATTCTTGAATAGGGTTAGTTTCATTCCATAGTTTTTTCCTTCCGTATTTAAGCATCTCATTAGTAATCTTATCTGGTTCAGGGCTTTTTCTATACTTAAGGGACTTTAAGATGTTTTCTATCTTGTCATTTGTTAGTTTTATGCTATCGTCCTCCTCATATTCATTTCAGTATCTGTTCCATATTCTGCTCTTCCCCAGTACGGCTCACAGAACCGCATGTCAGCCTCGGAATCTGATTGATGGGATGACGACATCAACGGCAAGACACGGAAAATAAATAAACTCAGAAAGTTTGATTTTATAAAAAAAAAACACTTGTTGCCTTAGTAGCAAAAAATATACTCTCATACTACAACCTGATGGATATTTATGGCAATTCGGTTTTTAAATTCGTTTAAATCCATGTTGGAGTTACTACTTTGATAAAGCTGATTAATCGGCTAACAACCTATCAAGGGTTTTAAGGGTTTCTGTGTTTAGCACAGCCATAAGCATTGCTAGTACATTTATAAGTCTTCTTCGATACCAGGTATGAAGAAAATACTTCATTATACAGAAAGAAAACAAAATAAAAGAAAACTTCCTAAAATATATAAGGCGGGTGTCTCTAAAGGTCCGTACAAATTACGAATATAAATAAGAATGCCACTAAAAGCAAACATAATGCTTTCCCATATTTCTTCGTACAAAAACATAATACCAATTTGATCAAAAGCTTATAAAATGTCATAATACATTTCAATAGGCAGTTACCGCACGAACAAAAGCCACTTAATAATAATAATTAGATGTGTAACGTAAACAAATATAATAAGTTAGATTTATTTGATTGCCTTTCACACCACAGGGTATTACGCCATTATTATTTGCAGAGGCGTCACTAGAAAACTTGAAGAACTGTTACAAACCTAAAAGTTTGAATCACAAGAATATTATATATTTGTTCCGTGAAAATGTTGCTGTTTCTCAAATGTAATGGTAGCTATATATATATATATATATATATATATATATATATATATATATATATATATATATATATATATATATATATATAAATATATATATTATTTGACGACCAGTTCATATAAAGATGTGTCACTAAAGCAAAATTTTTGTTATATCGTGTCAAATGTTACGTGTTACCAATAAATAATTATTTGTTAGGTGTGTACCTTGTGAAAACTGTATAATATATAAATTAACAAAAAATTCTGAGGAAGATCAAGTGTGACCGAAACGTCAATAAATATGTATAATAACAAAAACATATGCAGCTTAATTAATAAAACGGATTTTACCCCCAAGAAAACCGAAACTTGAAATTATACACAAAAAAAATTTAAAAAAAAAATAAGAAAAAAAAAGCATATATATATATATATATATATATATATATATATATATATATATATATATATATATACATATATATATATATATATATATATATATATATATATATATATATATATACTTATATATATTTTTATATAATTAAAACACCCACATAAAAAACATATCTACAATTTCAAAAACAAACAAGACACTTTAAAAACAGTATTTAAATTTTTCAATTTTTAAAAATATTTAATTTTACCGGTACACACCTTGATATTTTGTTACTCTATTACTAAATAAAATTCAAACATTACATCGTCTACTGAGGATACATGGAATGCGAATGTGTTTTATTTTTTTATATTTTTTATATTTTACAATGCATAAAAAAGCAAATAAGGTATACGTTTAGTTTTATGTTTAAGAGGAGATTCAATTTTTGATTCTTATTTGACAGGATCGAATACTTAATATTTTTGTTTAAATTAGGCTTATGCAAATTTAACAGTTTCAACGAAAAAAAAATTACAGTTCACGTCCGAAACAGAAAATAATAGCAAAATAAATTTTCTAGATATGACACTTATATGCAGAAAGAACAAAATTTTAACTGAATGGTACACCAAACCACCTTGGTCAGGTAGATATCTAAACTGTTTCTCTAATCATTCAAAAACTCAAAAAAATAGTATTATAATCCGTCTGTCTGATCGTGCTATCTCCCTAACGTCTCCAGAATTCCAACCAAAAACACTGCAAAAAGTAAAAAAGACACTAATAAATAATAATTTCAATGAAAAGACTATCCAAATAATTGATAAACGAACATATAAGTTTTATAATAACGTAAAAACAAAAAACATAGAACATAAACAGCAAAAATATGTAGCATCACCTTACACTAGTGAGCTGTCAGAAAAAATAAAATACATTTTAAAAAAGCATGATATTATCGTATGCCACAAGGCACGTAATAAATTAAATACATTGTTCACAAATTTAAAAAGTAAAACTTCTCTCATGAATAAATCAAATGTAATATATTCGATCCCTTCCACAAATTGTCCCAAAAAATATATAGGCATGACGAGCCAATTGCTGAAGAACAGATTAAATGGTCATAAATATACGAAAAACGCCTCAACAGCGTTAAACAAACACACACAGGACGAAAAACATATTTTTGATTATAACAGTACCATAATAAAAAAACAAAGATATGAATTACCAAAAATTACAAATAAAGGAAATGACTGAAATTAAAAAAGATGAAAACACTGTTAACGACAGAACGGATATGGGAAATTTGAGCCACATTTACACAAGCCTAATTTAAACAAAAATGTTAAGTATTCGATCCTGTCAAAGAAGAATCAAAAATTGAATATCCTCTTAGACATAAAACTAAACGTATACCTTATTTGTTTTTTTATGCAATGTAAAATATAAAAAATATAAAAAAAATAAAACACATTCGCATTCCATGTATCCTCAGTAGACGATGTAAAGTTTGAATTTTATTTAGTAACAGAGCAGCAAAATGTCAAGGTGTGTACCGGTAAAATTAAATATTTTTAAAAAATTTGAAAAATTTAAATACTGTTTTTAAGTGTCCTGTTTGTTTCTTGAAATTTTAGATATTTATTTATTTATTTATTTATTGATACTCTTACAAACACCTAAACATAACATGCTACAAGGTAATTATAAGTAAGAGAAATTTTACAGACTTAACTAACACAGAACAAAGACAGCACAGACAAGAACCTGAATAAACCTAAAGGTCACTGCATAAGTTGCAATAGGAATTTCTTGGTACAATTAAAAAAGTCAATATCATTATTCTTATATAGTATGTTGCACTCAGTTAACATTAAATTCATTGGAGAACGACTACCAATGGAGACATGAAAGAATTTTTCCTTTTGTATCCTTAATCCTATCTTTGGTACATGAAGAGGTATATAATTAATCAAAGAACAATTGTTAAATTTTATATTATTGATAATACAATAAACAAATATCACAGATTGAATTTGCCTTCTTTTCTGAAGAGTTTGAAATTTAAAGCTTTCTAACATACTGCTATAAGAGATCAGATATGGATATGTTATTTTTCCTAACATATAAATATCTCAAAAACCTTTTTTGAACACGCTCAATAGCATCACAATGCACATTTGCACTAGGAGACCATATATTAGATGCATATTCTAGATGAGGACGAACAAGTGCATTATACAATTTTATTATTATATTATAGTTATTAAACTGACTTGTATTTCTAATTACAAAACCAAGCATCCTGAAAGCCTTATTAATAATATTGCGGTAGTGGGTATTAAATTTCAAATTAGACTGGAAGTGCACCCCCAAATCCCTACATTCAGTCTTTTTTTGTAGTTTTGCTCCATCAATAAAGTAATTAAAATTAATAGGATTTATTTTATTTGTATAAGACATAAAGAAGCATTTATTAGTATTTAAAAACATTTTATTTAATTGAAACCATTCTGTTACTGAATTTAAGTCTGCTTGCAGTGCACTACAATCATTACTGTTTGTTACTTTCTTAAATATTTTAAAGTCATCCGCAAATAAGAGACCATCAGAATGTTTAACACTATTAGGTAAATCATTTATAAACATTAAAAATAACAGTGGGCCCAGGTTGCTACCTTGCGGTACACCAGATGTTGCCATAAAAGCCTGAGAAAATGACCCTCCCACTCTCACCATGTGCGGCCTACACGAAAGATAACTTTTCATGAAGAGGTAAGCATTCCTAGAAAAGCCAAACTCGACAAGCTTAGTCACCAACACCCGATGGTCCACCTTATCAAATGCCTTTGCACAATCGATATACACTGTATCCAACTGCTTCCCGCCATCAATAGCCTCCGAGGCATGATTTGTAAACATACATAAATTTGTTACTGTGGATTTTCCACTTACAAATCCATGTTGTTGTTCTACTATTTTTGAGTGATGTTGGTCATAATGTCATCTGAAAGGATCATCTCAAATATCTTAGCAAGTGAATTAAGTATACTAATTGGTCTATAATTTTCAACATTTGTTTGTTTACCATCCTTAAATATGGGAGAAATAATTGCTGTTTTTAGTTTATTGGGAAAAATTTTTGTTTTTAGGGCAACTTGAAAAATATGAGCAATATATGTTTTTATTTGGTGTATTTTAATTATATAAAAATATTTTTAGGAGAAAAAAAAATTGAAAATGCCTTGAATAAAGGGCGAAACGTCAATTGTTTTGTGTTTTTATAAAATATAGAACCTAAACCCAAGAAAAGACAAAATAAAGGAAAAATTATATATATATATATATATATATATATATATATATATATATATATATATATATATATATATATATATATATATATTTATATATATTATATATATATATATATATAACCTCATGTTGTACCCCCCTAATTCTCAAGAAGGATTTCCATACTACATGGGATAATCAAAATAAGAAAAAGGAATAATCCGGCGATTTCTAGACCTTCTGTCATAGGCATTCCATGTTAAAAATAAGGAAATGGAATTCTCTAAAAAGTTCCAGATATATATATATATATATATATATATATATATATATATATATATCTGGAACTTTTTAGAGAATTCCATTTCCTTATTTTTAACATGGAATGCCTATGACAGAAGGTCTAGAAATCGCCGGATTATTCCTTTTTCTTATTTTGATTATCCCATGTAGTATGGAAATCCTTCTTGAGAATTAGGGGGGTACAACATGAGGTAACGGAACTCCAGAAACAGATGCGACAATTACATGTGCAAATGGAGAAGGTAGCCAGTACAGGTATAATAAAGGTAGATGGTATTCCATTCCATTCAGTTTGAGATAGCCAAACAAACATCAAGGAACCAAGAACAGATCATAAGAAGAGTCAATGTTTCCCGGGATTATCGCAAGATCAACGAGAAAACTTTCATGAAGCTTATGAAGTAGTTGCAAGAATTTTTGAATGGAGGAAAAACACAAGATAACAAAAATACAACCTTTCGTAGCAGAAATATAATTCGTTGTTGGAATTGTGGTCAAGAGGGGCATCTACAGAGCTGGTGTACTCGCAATATTGTTCCTCATAGAGGCCCTGATGGCTATCGGCTTCATATTGCTAATATAAGTGATGGTATTCAAAGAAGCGACTTGGAGAAAGTCTGCCCTTTATAGTGAACTTAAAGAAGTCTGGTTAAGTAATAGTATTCCCTGTTTTGGATTTGCTGTTTAAAAAGATAAAAGAAATGCTGCAGTTGCTGCCAAGGCTTGCAATGGAGTTGAAGTATGCGGTTGTCGCATTAGAGTAACTTATGCCAAACCGAGAAGAAGGGGTCAGGGTCGCCGGTACCATTCGAATACCATGTGTTGTTATCAGAGTGGAGATTGCCCGGAAATTACGGTTGGTGGAGGAGAAGAAAGGACCATTTCGAAAGATATAGAAGGAGTACTCGCGGCGATCGAGGAGAACGTGACGAGAGGGAACGTGAACGCGAAAGGGGTTTCAGAAGAAGAACGTTGTACAGGTCATCCTCGAGAAGGTACATTGAGAGGGACCGCGACCGTGAAAAAGACTCCAGAAGAAGAACGTCTTCCGGATCATACTGGTGAATTCATGATTGGTGAGAAGGTGTCGTTGTACTATCGTAAATGAACCAAAAGGCGTTCACCATAGCTTCAGAAGTCATGGGAATTTCTGTACGATGTAGTGACCCGACTAAACTATCTGATGTACTGAATTCGGAAACGCCCTCATACGAAGATGAAAGTCGTGCATCTGGACAGATTGGCCCATTATCAAGATCAAGAAGGTTGATCGGGACGATCAAGGCTTGGAAGGGGGCAATGTTACGAACTTTGTAGCGTTTTAAATTTCATAGTATTAGTTTATGTTTGTAGTCTGTAGGGTTTTAGGTATATTTTCTACGAGTTCATAATTTATTTAAATAATTTTACCAAAAGTGTCAAAAGTAAGGTTGACAATAAAAAGTTAATAAAATAATACAGTGTGTATAGTTTGATTGAAGACCGGCCGTCCGGAATAATATATATATATATATATATATATATATATATATATATATATATATATATATATATATATATATATATATATATTGAACTTGTCTGTTTTTATAACATATCTTTCCATTTGTTGGCTAGCAATATTTTTCGCTTACTTTTAATATTGTCTAAAAATTTTCTAACACTAATTTATCTCATATTAAATTACATCCCTCAATTTAAAAATTTTCGCGTACAGTTTGAAAATTTAAGTTCATGAATCAGATTTCTTTATTGTCACCAATTTTTTCATACATTTAAAATGCCAAAATATATTACCTGAGTAAGAGAGTGAGGAACCAACATAATTAGGGAAATATATATGCTTTAAGTTGTCTAGACTAAATAAACACTTCAATATATACCTGCCTTCCGTGAGAATTTGCTGCCAAATTTATTTCAGTAATAACAAAGATTATAACAGCTCTCTCTCTCTCTCTCTCTCTCTCAGCTAAATTGTTTTTTGTAGTAGAAAGAAAGAGTGTGACGTCATTTTAGACAATTTGGGAATAAAACTATAGAGTTCTTCTAAAATACACATACATTTCTCTTTTAATAACCGCCAGTATACATTAAGCAGGTTTTGAGCAATTTTAACTTACCTTATTTTTATTTATTTATTTACATATTTAAAAACAAATTTTCTGCTTTACCACCTAAATTCTTTTTTACTTACAGGTCGCCAAAAAATGGAATATAACCGAGCCAATCTACAAACCCAAACTACTGACACATTCTCCATCTTTAAGAGCTATAAGGAACTACAACGACCTCCCGATAGATAACAGAAATTCAGGAGGCATTGACAATGCTAGTTTCGAACCCGAATATAAGTATGAATATTACACTAATCCGGATTACAGGTAAGTTCTTAGTTTAATTTTAATTTTTCCCAGCATTTTTTTTTGCCAAAAACCCTTTTCACTATATGTTTGTTTTTTAAAATTTACTTACTTGCTTACTTACTTACTCCGTGGCGTTACAACCCCGTGTGGGTTTTAGCCGACTTGACAATATGCCTCCATTCGTTTCTGTCCTTTGCTAGCTCCATCCAGTTCTCTACATCCATAGCTTTAAGGTCTCCTGCTATATTATCCCGCCACCGGAGCCGGGGTCGTCCAAGTGGTCTTTTTCCAGTTGGGGTTTCTTCCCACACCAGTCCCACTATTCTTTCGTTAGAGTGTTTTATGAGATGGCCCGTCCACTGGAGTCTTCTAGACTTTATTTCTTTTACTATGTTGGCGTCTGCGTATAACTCTTCTAACTCTTTGTTTGTTCTTATTCTATATTGTCCCGTTGCCCCATCCAGTAACGGGCCAAAGATTTTCCTTAGGATTTTTCTCTCTCAAACTCGCAGTCGCCCTTCGTTTGCCTTTGTTATTGTCCAAGTTTCGCTGCCGTACATCACTACTGGTCTTATAACTGTTTTATATAGATTTATCTTTGTTCGTCTTGTTACTTGTTTCGATTTTATCAGGTCTCGAAGGGCGTAGCTACATCTGTTCCCAGCTTGGATCCTATTGTTTATTTCTTGTGATGCGTTATTATCTTCAGTTATTGTTGTTCCAAGATACTTAAATTCTCTGACGCGCTCAAAGTTGTAGTCGTCGATGGTGATGTTCTGTCCAATTCTGTCTCTGTTTCGAATATTGCGGCTCGTGTACATATATTTAGTTTTGTTTTCATTTATTTGTAGCCCCATCTTCTCTGCTTCCTTCTCGAACCTAATAAAAGTTTCCTTCATTTTTATTCTTGTGTTTTCTATTAGATCTACATCGTCTGCAAATGCCAGCAGTAGGTTTGGTCCTTCTCGATGGAATATGGAAGTCGGTGTATCAATTCTTGCATTTCTGATTATGTGTTCTAAAGCTACGTTGAAGAGTTGTGGTGAGAGTGCATCTCCCTGCTTCAGTCCATCGTTAATCTCAAATGTCTCCAAGTACTGTTGCCCAACTCTTACCTTACATCGTAGTCCTTCCATACTCATACGTATCAAGTTGACTAGTTTTTTAGGAAAGCCAAGTTCTTGCATCGCTGTCCACAGTCTCATCCGGCATACTCTATCGAAAGCCTGTTTAAAGTCTATGAACATCTGATGAAGCTCTCCATCGAACTCCCAGAATTTTTCCATTATTTGTTTTATAGTGAATATTTGGTCAACAGTAGATCGGCCGGGTCTGAATCCGCATTGATACTCCCCAATGATTTCTTCTGTGTAAGATTTGGTTCTTTCTAATAGAATGTTTGCAAGGATTTTGTAGGTAATATTAAGGAGCGTTATTCCTCGGTAGTTGTTACATTGCTTTTTGTTACCTTTTTTGTGAATTGGTACGATAACACCTTCTTTCCATTCGTCTGGCATTGTTTCTTTCTGCCAAATACCTTGAAATAGCTTATATATAGATCTGTATAGTGCTTCCCCTCCGTGCTTCAGACACTCTGCGGGTTTACCATCGCTGCCTGGGGCTTTATTATTTTTAAGTTTTTTAATTGCTTGGGTTACTTCTTCATATGTCGGGCAATGGTCTTCTATTTCAGCTGTATGTACCTCTATATTTGATGTGTTCGTGCTAGCTCCACCGTTTAGCAGTTGGCAGAAATATTCCTTCCAGGTTTTTAAGATTTCCTTGTCATTAGTAATAAGCTCTTCGCTGTCTTTTTCAAGGAAGTTTCCTGTTCTTGCTTGGTATCCTGCTTTTATATTAGAGATTTCTCTAAAGAATTGCCTTGCTTTGTTGTTCTTCCGATTTTCTTCTATTTCTCTGATTATTTGTTCCTGGTAATCCTTCTTTTTCCTTTTCATTAGTTTTCTTGTCTGTGTTCTAGTATATTTGAACCGTTCAATATTTTTGTCTGCTGGATTTTGTAGCATGTCTCTTCTAGCTAGGTTTCTTTCTTCTATGGATTTCCGGCAATCGTCATCGAACCATTTTTTTGTTGATCTCTTTTTGTTACCCAGTATTTCATTAGATACGCTTGTCAAAGTTGATTTTATATTCTTCCAAGTGGAGTCTATGTTGTTACTTTCTTCTGTCTGTTTCAGTTTTATTTGTATCGCGTTTTGAAATTTCTCTTCTGTCTCCTTATTCTGTAGACTTTCTGTATTCCATGTGGTTGCTAGCGTATTCTTGTGGGTTTTTTGGGACGCTATTCTTGTTCTCACCTTCGTTCTTACAAGGAAATGATCCGTGTCCCCATCCGCCCCTCTTAGGCTTCTCACGTCTAAGCAGTTACTACCCCTTCTGGCATCTACTAAGACGTGATCGATCTGATTTCTTGTGACACCGTCATTAGAGACCCACGTTTCTTTGTGTATTTTCTTATGTTCGAACATTGTAGATTTTATTAGCAGGTTGTGAGATGTTGCAAAGTCTATTAGCCTTGTTCCATTATCATTACTGACCTCATGGAGACTATGGTTACCTATTGTTGGTCTATATGCTGTTTCCTTGCCAACTTTCGCATTGAAATCCCCCAAGATAATATGCATGTCCTGTTTGGGGAGATTATTTGTTAATTCTTCGAGTTTTTCAAAGAAGTTGTCTTTTATTTGCTCTTCCTTTTCCTCTGTCGGTGCATGGGCGGCAATTAGAGAGTAGTTATGCAGCTGCCCTCTTAATCTGATGTAGCAGAGCCTCTCATTAACCGGTTTGAAGGTCATGACTGACCCCACAAGACTCTCCTTGACTATGAAACCAGTGCCGAATTGATGTTCCCGTTCACTTCCACTGAAAAATACGACAGATTTACTAGTTTTCATTGTGCCTTCTCCAGTCCATCTAATCTCTTGTAAGGCAGTTATGTCCATGTTTCTAGATTCAAGTTCTTTGACCACTTGGATTAGGGCTCCAGGCCGATATAAGCTTAATACGTTCCAGGTTCCTATATTCATTGTCCTTTGTCGTCGCTTTTGTCGTCTTGAAAGATCCGTCCTTGTCCGAGGCATGTGTTTCGTTTTCATAATTAATTGCTTTTTACAAGGAGGAATAGTTAGTCCCTCGCTTAACCCTCCTCCTTTCTCATCCTAGACTTGGGACCAGGCAATGGCGGAGTTTAAAATTTGGTCAGGTGTTATTGAAATTAGACAAGATCAGATCTAGGCGGAATATTAACAATGACGATTTTTTAATTGAAAATAAAAACATTTCAAAAACCGTTTTCAAATAACTGATCATTTTTCGCATAACTCAAAATTTGGGGAAAATAGGGGGCATTCAATTAAAAATAACAAAATTAGTCTACATCCAGTTAAATCGTCATTATCATCCATTGTCAAACATTGGGGTACCAAAATCAAGCATACATCATTCAGAAATTAGAAACTGCTACTTTACTACAGCAAAAGTAGACATCATATAAGTTTCCTAAATCTGGCTGTAAAGTTTCGCTTAGACGCGTTCCCAACTTTCCATATTCTAAAAGAATTTAAACTCTTTTTATAGTGTTTTGAGTGAAAGCGACCAGAAAGTTCCGGACTACGACTATCCGACCATGAGTACGACCTCGAAAACGTCACAATCTGGAGGATCCGAAATTAATTCCAATTCTGAGCAAAACGAAATGGGATCATCTGTCAAACTGGTTACTGCCAAAGTTGAAATGGTAAGTAGATTTAGAAGTAAGCTATAAATTACAAATATATATATATATATATATATATATATATATATATATATATATATACTCATAAAAATATTACAATAAGCTCTTTTTTGCAAAAATTAATTTCAAAATATGCGTTTTAAATATTATTTTGCCATTTTGAAACGAAGATTGATTAAGTCGCAAGTGATGCATCAACTATACTAGTTTCAGACGTCAATATGAATATGTCGTATACGGTTGTTTTTCATAAACAATAAATAAAACGTTTGTTACTGACGTCTTGTTTTTTATGACTTTATGCTTTTAATTTTTACTAATTTTATTATATGTGTATTTATCAATAAAAGTAAAGAATACTTAAGAATTACTTTCATTTATTTTTAAGAAATTTAAATGCCAACTACCAACAGAAGGTAGTCGGTATGAAAAGTAACATATGTACTTGTAATCTTGACAATTGTACTCGTTCTTACCTCACAAAGCTGCCGCGCGCGGAGTTGATAATTTTCCCCATCTTTCTTTCATAATTTTCAAACTTGGCTGCCTGTACTAAATATATATATATATATATATATATATATATATATATATATATATATATATTCTTTTTGTGATCCAACAAATGGCAGAAAAAAATTTAGTTACAATTTTTAATTCAAAATCAAACACAGCTTTATTGTCCAACGAATTGCTTTCTTATTGACGAATCTACGGAAAAAATTAACTTATTTAAATATAATTACCGAATAATCGAAAAAATTTAACAAGAAATTTTAAAGCTATAGTTTAATAAAAATTGTCAAAATAAATTAAAAAAATATATTAACGGACACGTTAAATAATCCGGACATATACCTTAATGCTCTCTTTTGTAATAGAAACAAACTACTAATTAAACAACTACTTAAAACACACAATGCAAAAGCCAATATTATACCTCAAGTGAAATTCGATTAGGGCAAAATATGAATTTTTTGCTATCGTTTTGTGACTCGCTAAAACCAATAACACGAACAGATACCTCAATGCTGATTCTAACTATCGGCCGTCTCCAATACAAGGCGTAGTCAACACCCTAATCTCAAGATTCATTCACTTAACCGACAGCCAAGAAAAAAAAAAGAACTATTGCACATAAAAATGTTCCCAATCGAAATGGCTCCAAATTATCACTTATAAATAAACCAATAAACTTATAATAAAAATTCACCCACGAAATACCACAAACGACCGAGAATAGACAAATCAACATTCTTCCATACATAAAAGACACAACAGATAGAAGTGACAGATTACTCTGGACATATAACATACCTATAACCTACATAATGGTAGGTTCATCTTAAGAAACCCAAGAAATAAAATTTATCGGGAAAATCAAAGAGTATAAAATATTGCGCGAAGCACCTACAGTAATATATACATAGACCAAACCAACAGAAAAATATCGGTAAAGCTAAAAGAACATAAACTCAGTATAGGAAATAAACAAACAACGTCAGCCCTTTGCAGCTCGAGACAAGACAGACAGAAAATTGAGATCAAGTCATTAATTAGTTATTGTTAAGTGTTACGTATATGTTACCGACCACGTTAGCAGCCTGAAACTATTGACTATACATTCTAAGAAAGTTGGAGGGGGTAAAAGGAAGGGGAATACCCTAGAATAAATTCGGTCCGGCATGTAAAGCTGTACTTCCCTTAAAGGGGTTATACTATGCTTGCGCAGTAGCTCGGGGGACAGTCCTGGACTTGAACAACCTTTTATTACGTTATTATATTGAAAAAATTACAATTTAGAGTTTATTATTAAATGATTAATAAAATAAATACTGACATAAAATAGATTTAAACATAATTATCTGGGTAAAAATTTGCATTATGAGAAATTTAGGATAACGACTGTTTTTTTGAAAAAATTTCGGTACTACTCCCTATTTCGAGGTCATAGAACACGATTCTGATCATGTTTTTCGATAATTTTTCCTCAGTTTTGCGGAAAACAGTGAAAAATACTTTTCAATTTAGGTTCAATTTTTTTGTACTAAATCGTTCAAATTTTGTTGCAACTTTGTATGATATAAAAATTCATAAATTTGCACATTTTTATTGGATATAACAAGAAAATTTAAAAAAAAACGATTCAAAACAAAATGACTTCTGTTATTACATATTGATGTGACTCGTTAATAAAATCCGAAAAATTAGCGCTGTTGCCAGATTGTCAATATGATTTCTGTTAAATTTTTATATATTCTTTTCTTTCACAGATTTTCCAACCTTTACGTGTTCTCTGCTAGATAATAACATTTTTAATTCATACATTTAGGTTAGTTTAGATTAGTTTTAGTTTCTCAAACTAACTAAAAGTTAGCTAAACCTGAACTAACCAGAACTGACCAAAAATTTTCGGTGGTTAAGATTAATTTTACCCTTTTTTTATACATTAAAAAATTAAACTATGTTGTTAACTGTAATGGATAAATTTTATAGTTTATATTATGAAACTGTAAGTCTAGGTCAATTTAGGTTAGCTCAGATTAGTTTCAGTTTTACAAATTAACCAAAATCAAGCTAATCTTGAACTAACAAAAAATTTTGGGTACTTAAAATTAATTTTTCTCTGAGACTGTATAAAACATTACAAAAATTAAACTATTTTGTTAACTGAGATGGAAAAATTTTATAGTTTATACCACGAAAGTATTTTACATCTGGCAACATGTCAAACGTATTTTAGTCATTTTCGCGAGTCTGATGGTCGATGGCCTTTACGGAACGTAAGTTTTTCTAAATTTATTCACTAAAATTTGTGCAAAAATAGTTGAAATATATTACATATATGATATTTTAACTAATACCATTGACAATAAATATGTAAGTTCGATGTTTTCTTCAGAATTAAAAGTGCTTGATGAAGTGACGCTTGACGTTTCTTGAGTTTTCCGGGAAACTGAGAAAAAATAGTGCAAATCCAAAGCTAAAATTGTATTCCACGACCCCAAAATAGGGAGTAAGTATCAAATTTTTGCCAGAAAACGTCATTTTTCTCAGTTACTATAATGTAAATAATTACCAAATATAAAAATGTATTTGTGTATAAATACACAATTTATGCACCAATACGCTTAACCCACTTTGTTTCTCAATTTTATAGCGACAATTAAAATACGATTGAGACAAATTGGCAAATATTTACTGTAAAATTTCGCGGTGTAGTCGGATATAAGATCAACATTTCGTTGTTGATTCAGTTGAAAGTTAAATATTGCGATAGTATTTTATACGTGCAACATTGTTTAAACTATACTAAATACATATTTAAAAGGTAGATATACCTAACTACTGTTGAAATTATATTAGTAATAATTAACGTCATTACACAATGACGAATGCAAAATATGTATAAAGGAGGAAAAGGAGTCTGAACGTCACGGGCGAGAGTCGCAATATTTATACGCACCTTAACGAATCCAAACGTGGTAAGACTATATCTGCCAAAGCGGAGATCCTGTAGCTGCCTTCCATTTTCATCTTAATGGTAACGTATCTTTACACTGTCATTGAATTTATAAATGTGAATTAAATTCCAGCTTGATAGAATAATCGGAAGTGAATTAAAATTCGATTATAGGATTTGATTATCCGACAACAGCCCATAGGTAGCAGTGGAACTAAATAAAATTTAACTTTTAATCTAGCTAAATGAAGCCAAAATTAAAATTCATTTAAACACCACAATAACAAGTATTCATTATTATAAAATCCGCATACAAAATATATTAGGATGCTGTATTAAATTTATAAATTATTTTATATTTTTCGTTACTTAAATACTAAAATTAACTTTCTTTGTCGGATAAACAAATACACCATTAAGTAAACCACATTATTGTTGCCGTAATTACTAAAAATATTCGAAAAATTACCATTACCCACAATTAGCAAAAAATGTGTAAAAAAAGAAATCAGAACAATTTGGTGACATACTTATTAAATTAATTATTAAGATCTTCTTCATGCTTTATTGTTTGTTTTATTATGGACGAGATCAGTTTTACTGATAAATACTTTAAAAGTAAACAGGATAGGGGGTAGAGATGTCCAAAAAAAGATACTGTAGATTCGGGATGTTATTATTCATACTTTGTACCAATTTTCATTGAATATATATATATATATATATATATATATATATATATATATATACATATATATATATATATATATATATATATATATATATATATATATATATATATATAAGCATTTTATAAAACAATATTTTTAATAGGTTAATTATTGCTTTACTGTTTGAATGAATGAATGAATGAAAAAGGGGTGGTAATACTAGATCATCAATGCCTAGGCCTCCATTGGGCCCTTTACATCCCACCCATATCTGCAGGTCATTCGAAGCCGATCGCCTTTGCGAATCCAAGCAGTCTCTAGTTGAACTTGCCTAACTGCTTCCGGTAACAAAACTGTTTCTCCGAAATATCTCTGTCTCAGTCCGTTGAGTGCTGGGCACTCGCTGAGAACAGTTTCATCCTCCTCCAAACACCATCTGCATGTCGGGTCGCCTTCGCCACCGATTCTATGAAGATGGCCCCTGAGATGACAAAGTCCTGTCAACAATCCCACCACAATTCGCAGCTCTTTCCTTCCCAAGGAGAGAAGCTTCTTAGTACGCCGTGCGCTAGGCCCAGTTATATGTTCGTTAGCACAACTCATTCTAGAAGCTCCCTCCACGATTCAATAAATTTGCTTTCCAGCAATGATTTTAATTCCCTTTTGTCAATAGCCATTGGGACAGGTAATAATGGTTGGGGTCCATACGGTTCAGTCGCCGAACCCAACTTTGCCAGACGGTCTGCTTCCTCATTCCCGCGTATGCCCGAGTAACCCGGGACCCATACGAGCCTGCCTGTGCAGCCTTTCTTGTCATACCATTTAGTACATCCTTGCACTCAGATACCAGTCGCGAAGTCACGACACTGGACTTCAGAGCCAATATCGCAGCCTACTGTTTATTACTCTATTCTTGTCTATGTCCCTCTCACAGAGATAGGCACACTGCAGAATAGTATAAATTTCCGCTGTGAAAATTGTCGCACATTGTCCGAGAGCGTATTACGCTCTGACTCCTGTGCTCCATGCTTTACTGTTTAAAATAGTAATAATACTTCTTAATACTTACGTGTATATTTAACGAAAAAAACTTTTTCATGAACTGAAATGATTTATTTCTATGTTACTTTGTAGTTAAAAAAAAATACAAGGTATGACCAAGTATTTGAAATAAAACAAATAACCAAAAATTGTGTTAGCCTTGTCTTAACATTGTCTTAATCACGCCTTCAAATTTGAATACCGACACTGAGTAATTATCTATTGGCAGCGGGAGAATTACAGTGGAAATTATGATGTTCTTTTAGCAAATATGATTTCTCCTTTGATCGCCCATAAATCGACACAGATTTGATAGACTCTTTAGTTTCTTATTTATTTACTTTCAGAGAATTATTTGAATTGTTATTTTGTAAATAAATATAGCGTCGGTCAGTGTGCGTATTTAGTTTAAATTTAAAACCAAAAAGGTATTTTGATATTCTTCAGACTGTTTCTTTAGGAGTTATAATAAAAATCTGATTTATGCCTTTGAAATATGGATTGAAAATCATTGACAATCTATTTTTGCTGCTGCTCCTCAATTAGAAATATGCCAGGAGTTTTTCGACATTTTCGGAAAAACTGTTAGGGTAGCAGATACTTAAATGGTGGACCTTTTGACCGTTTAATTTAATAAAAACAATAATCATCAATAGGTTAACAGACCAATCAGGCCAAAAAAATCCCTTTGACATGTACCACGCAGAATGGTTATCGAAATAAATGCGACGTAACCATTTAAAAAAAAATAATATATCCTGGTCAAGTTTCGGGGAAAATGACTGGATTTTGGACAGAAGCTTTAGGGAATTTTTTTTTGTTAAAAATAATGCCTAGAATTGTTGGTTAAATTTACGAAATTCTATTTATTTTATGTTAATTAGTATATTGAATTATTTCAAGTGATTTTATGTCAGGCTTTTAAAAATATTGACGCATATTTAACGTAGATAAACGATTTTTAAAGTACCTAAATTTATAATAGATAAGGCGAGTTCTTTTATTCCATCGATGATTTTGCGCACTAATCTGAAATCCATCAAACCATTCTTAAAATAAAGCGATAAAAATGCGATTAATCATTACACCGTTCTTTTTTTTATCGATGGACGCATCAACAATTCATCGAATCCATCGGCTTCAGACCCCGATGAATGCGATGGACAGGTAGTGGGGGAAAAAAATAACTGTTAATTTTAAAGGTTATGTTTTAATTTTTCTGTCTTGGAAAGAAATAATTGCCACTATTTTTGATTCATTGTTCGTTATATAAAAAAATGACGGAATTTCTATGTTATATTAAAATATTTATATAAATATAAAATAAACTTCCAAATAAAATATTGGATTTTTAAGTAGGTTTTTGGAAAAATGTCACATGTCAATCGGGAATGAGCGTTCTTAAATTCAACATAATTTCATTGAAAATCCATTGATGAGGTCACAAGAACCCATCGGACTAATTCAGCGCTTTTTCATCGATGGAATAAAAGAACTCGCCTATATTTGTTCAAAGAAGCTATACATTTTTTATTAAAAATTAAAAGACATGTGACCGGAAATCTGCATGTTTATAGTTTGTGTACTAATCAATAGTATGTAATATAAACAGGAAATAAATTACTGCTTAAAAATTATATCTATTATAACTATATGTCATACAACACAAATAATATGAAAACTGCAACGACACGCAACTTGTCTAATAGATAAAAATCCTGAAATTCAAAAATGTTCAAAATGTAAATACTCGGTGCCAGTCACATCGTCGTAAATCAGTTGGCAAAGTGATACGAGACTATCAGACTACCGGAAACAAGCAGCTTTTTCTTTGCATTTTATTCATGGTATATTTTTTCCGTTACTAAAGAACTATTTAAGTTATGGTAGCGTCGTCACATCCCTTTTGGTGGATATAGGAGGGGTTTTTAATTCTAAAAAAAAAACGGTCTTTAATAATATTTATTAGTTTATTAATTAACTAATAACTAATTATTATTTTCCAAATACGTTCTCCTCCAAGTATTTTTGTATTGTTTTTGCGGCAAACTTTAGGTTTGAGACCTTTGTAAGAAAACTTTTTCTTTAAAATAATATGCAGAATCGTTGATGAAATGCACGAAAGTTATTTTCATAACACCCTGTATACCCTTTATATGAATTATAATTTATAAATAATAAATGCTATTGATATAGCCTATAAATTATAATATAGTAAATGATACCTTATCACTCTCAAATAGCTGCCATTCGTTTTAATGATATACTAATTTATTTTCTTAGTTTGTTGATTTTCAACATTGTTTATTCCATTTTTCTATTACTGACCTTAGAATGTGTGCTGCCAAGCATAACTTTTAAGTTATGTTGTAGAATTTATTAAATTTGACCATCATTAGTAGCGCTTGATATGGACATTTTAACGGATTTTTGACTGAATAATTAATACAGTACGGTAAACTTCCATTCAGGGTTAAACAAATAAATATCAGCTCTTCAATAATAAATTTGCCACTGGTTTGTTACTATCATGACCCAAATTTCCATCGGATTTTTTTATACATCACTACATGATTAATTTTTCCGCATGCGTCTATCTACATGTCTGGATTAATCTCGAAAACTAATGAAGTGATGTTGACCCAATTTTTACCGTTAATTAAACAGTTTCCCTTGGAAGGTTTTGGTAAATATTACATTGATATGTTCCAAATTACGGCGCAAATAAAACGGCTAAACTATGACTCGATTAGAACTCAAGGTCGCAGTAAAAAAAGATACTTACGCAGAGTAAACTGTCAAAAATTAGGCCCAATGAGTGTAGCTGCAAGTCCGTTCCTGACTTCTCTGACGATCTAAAACACCTACTGTAGTATGGTTTAATGAGTCTTTATGGCCTCTATAAAATATAAAAATTTCATTAAATTATACAAGTCGATTCAAAATTTAGAGCCGATAAGGTAAATCGTTGAGTACCCATTTGGGGCTCTTTATTTCCGTTAAGGGGCACTACAGGATTTTTTTTCTATGACAAAGTAGGATTATTTTGGCCTCTCCTGTATGTTTCCGAGAAATTAGAAGATACTTACCGGACACCCTGTATACAGGGTGATTCTCCGGGAAATTTATCCATTGATTGTGGGAAAACTAAAATTAGGAAGAATCTGAAATTTTGACAGTGTACTTACGTGCATGGGAGACAGCCGGTTAAAATATTTCCAGTTATACCGGAAGTAGATGTCAACATGCTTATTTTAAATGAAACACCCTATATATTATTGCATTTTTGATTTTTACGTAAAATTCTAGACATATTTCATGTATAATGTTCTATACTTAAGTCTCACCGTTTTGGATATACTTAAATTTGTATGTCAAAAATGACGTTTGCGAACTAAAACTTAACTACAATTTTTTTCCTATAAGAAAGTCTTTATTATTTAATTTTGGTTAGTTTTCTGGTAGACGAAGATCGACTTTAGTAGTATTTTTATGATATTTTGAAAATTATTAGTAAAGAGTGGTCAAAAAAGAAAAATAAAAATTGTATTTAAAACATCGTCAAAGTCAATTTTTTCAAATAGAAAGCACCTATTTTTATAATTTTATCATATTAAGTATTAAAAATAAGTGTAACTATTTCAAAAATTTGTAGTTTTCAAAATATTGGTAATTGAACATTTTTCTATTGCAAAAATGCTATACGGCTTTTAAGTTTTGTTATCAGTTGGCCATGACGGCGAGGCGTGGCGAAAATAAAACAATCGAACCCTACAGAATTGTCACTGTTTCTTGCCATTTGACATTCATTAATTATAATCATACTAGGGGAATTAAATTACATGCACGAAGAATATATATATAAGAATATATATATATATATATATATATATATATATATATATATATATATATATATATATATATATATATATATATATATATATAATCGAAAAAGTGTTTTGTACCAGGTTAAAATTATTTAAAACGATTATTAAAACTTACTTTTTTGTAATTTTTACAATACACTTTCATGATAAATAAAGGTAGGTTACTACATACATGAGCGACTTTTTAGTAATTATCTATATGAATGATTATGAATACAATAATACACAACAACCTCTCGTCGGTCATTGGCAGTCAGTTTTCATTCTAAATAAACAGTCTAAAAAGTTATGTTTGTGGAGTATCTATAACGTTCACATTTGTAGTGTATTACGGTCTATTTAATACTACCCATGAATATATCGGTAAAAAAGAAATCGCCCACTTTTTTGATTGTCCAAAATATTATTACACGTTCACTAGAAAAATGGTTTAAAATGATAAATTAAAAGCACTGCATTAATTTTATTTAAAAAAATTCTTCTTACAAGGGGCAACCAAAAAGTTTTCTCTATAACAAAAAACCAAAACATTTTTGATAATTTTATTTTTCGACATGATCTCTCTGTATTTGAAAAAGAAATTAATATAAAACTCGCATGGAAGTCCATTATTCACGCTTACAAATTCATAGTCATGAACAATGAATATAATTTCATGCCTACTGTACAATATACGTTTGCGTTTTGATAATAACATATTTTATATGCAACAATTAAATTTGTAGTAGAAATATAAGCAAACATTTTTCTAAATTTCGGAAAATGCAAGATCAACTCCATCAGAGTGGGTCCACGGGATAAGAAAAATCTGGGCGTAAGCGTAACGTAATAAGACATATGTCAAATTTGAAGCATTGTGATTTGTTAAATTTAACAAAGGCAAAGACCGAAGATATCCCGCCTAAAATCGCCTTTTCCAAGGTCATTACGCCAAATAATCTTTAACTTTTCAGCGGACTGCTTTAAATATGGTGGACTCTGTTTATTTTTAATATTTTGTGTGAACATAACCTATGTTTTTTTTCAAAAGTTTGTTGTTTTATTTATATTTTTTTTTATTTTGCGAGTTTTAAGATAATAGATATTCATGAACTATGTTAAATTGTTTTAATTTATTAAAAATACTGGTTACCGAAGATCATTACTGCTTGGTCCTTAAAAAAAACAATTCTTGTTCATTTTTTATTAATTTTATAACAATTGCGACAATACAGTTGTTCGTTATATAAATTAAAGCTTATGAAATAAAGGCCGTTATATAATATTATCTATTCAACGACAATCTCTGATATCGAGACGCTAATCCACAGACATGCCCTTAGCGATGGTTACCAGATCAAATAATGCTATTTCCTGACAATATCCCTGACTTTTCAGTAAATATCCGGACATTTTATCTGAATGTTGCATGTCGTATGTTAAGGCAGTGAGATTTTCAAAATATTTGCAATTGAAGCACCAAATGCGAATATCGAGTGTTCTCATTAATGAGAGCGTAGTGGACTAAGGAGAGAATTAGGTTGTCTATATTGTTATAAGCTTTGCTATTCGTTGCCACCAATGTTATAACTTTGCTGGTTCTGCTTTTGGTTTATCACTGGTTTCGATGAATTCAAATAAATCTTCTAATATTACTTTTAATATTTTATTAAAATGTTCACATTCATCATGAGGTAACAACAGTTTTTCTTCTTACTTTCTAATTTAATGTCACTATTGAAGTTTTTTAATTTTAGTTTCCCTCGCCTCTATGTTCATATCCTAGTTATATTCTATTTCTGTATCTAAATTATCATTATATAGTCATAGGCGTACTAACAAATATAACATAACTATTATTTACATGATTACTGAAATGAAATATGTGTATTTATGGCACAATGACAATATGCACAAAGCTAATGGTTTCTGTAATAAGTAAAGTTTTAGAGTTAATAAATTAAAGTTAAATAATTTTCTCTTAATCCAAATGAGTAACTTAAAAATATTTATATACAGTAATTTAATTATTGACAATTTGTAGTAATAATTGGTTTACAAACATATCTTCTGTTAAGGTTCTACTCTAAACACAATTTAACTTAAAGAACATATCATGTGAAGAATGTCATAAAATGGTTATAAAAGACCAGCAATTGCCAAAAGAAACATCAAGCAATAAAAAGTACGAAACTAAATTTATTAATATACTAAATTAACAATTCACTCATTTTGTCAAAGTTTAATTAATTTATTTTTTCTAACTAGAATGATTAGTAAATATTTTTTATTACTTATATTTTCCTCTTTTAATTTCAAAAAAATACTGACAATTGCAGTTTTTTCCTGTTTCCCTAACAGGGGGCTAAAATTTCAGACATGTCAGGAAAATTTCTGTCGTCTGGTAACTCTACCCATAGCAAACTTTATATAAACCTGTTATAAACAAATTAAAAAGTAAAAATTAACATCGATGGAAATTTAATAACAGAAATCCAGTTAGTATCATACGTAATGTATACTTCTAAATACTACAAACAATTATAATTATTAAAACGAGTGTTAAAATTTCACTATTATATTGAAATTCTCGTCTTTGAACTCCTTGGTAATTCTTTAAGAAGTAGTAAACTTTGGATATAAAACTTCTTTTAAAGAGTCCCATATTACCGCACAAGTAACCTGAATAATTTCAGAAACACTGTTTACCGACTCAGAATTCGCACTGTTGCTTTCACATGCTAATTTCATCAGGTAAATATCACAATGTTATTTCCAACCTAGTAATAACGGTATAGCTGTACACATTTCCATATCGTGTTTCCTAATTATTGGCCCAACAACAGCGAAGAACTCTTCAAATTCACCAATAGTAACAACAAGGAAAATATTTTTACCATATTAGGATCATTTTCTCGCATTTCTTGAATTAAATTATTAGTATGTCCAAACCTTTTTTCATTGTTTTTCTCAAAATATAGAGCGGACCCAGTAACGAAGACTTTCCTGTTTTTTTAATAAATAATATATCAATATTCTCCTTAAACTTTGTAACTTTTTTTTCTAGCCGCAATTAATGTTTTATTTTACTTCATTTTAATTTTTGATAAAATATAGACAAAAATCCTGATAAAAGTTAGGTTAAGACAAAAAATCACACCTTTTATGACCGCGGAACGAAATATCCCGTGTTGTCGATACATTTTTAATTAAAAGGACGTAATACGCCTACGCACAATTTTTCCTTGTCGTGTGGACTCACCCTCACAAATCGCTTCAGGGGAATTTTAACTCTCAAGTTATCGACCGGAAATGGTAATCTTGCAAATATTCAGTATCTAATATTTTTTGCATCGTTGTAAACAAAGATAAAGCATACCATCCAAATGAATATTTTATGTTTTATTTTGTTTAATTCTGAATAAGAGAATGTTATCGGTTGATTCAATCATTAAATAAACAGATATATGTATATAATAAAAATGTTATAATTTTATTGCCACTAAATTAACTCGTATGTGTTTATTTCCGAGAAAATTTTGAAAACCGATGCAAGGGTGGGATGTTGAGTCATCAGTATTGACGAAGTATGTCTAGGTATTAAAATTTTTTACGTTCATCTATTTTTCATATTAAATACTGCAACAATAGAAAGAAAATCCATAAGCAACATTATGAAGCTTAGGGAAGTAACCCCCTAATTCCCTAAATGGCCTAGTTTAAAACAGGTCTAAATTAACAACAGATTTCAAAGCGTTATCTCAAGGTTCTTCTCCTAAATATCCCTATATAAGCATTGATTTGTTGCAGCATAAGCAAAATAAAACTGACCAACTAGAGGATCTATATTTCATGGCAACTAAATCGAGTCTTAAATCTACTTGGTAAACCTGGCTGATGATATTTCCCTAGAAAAAGTAATATATTTTATTTTTGATTCGTATTTGATTTATTTTTGGATAGATCGAATTGATATTTAGCATGAAGCCTAAGTCTCATCCACAGAAAAAACTGTTTTCCTAACTTGCCACTAGAGGATACTTTACCTATTAATCATAATAAGTTTTGACACATATGATCAAAATAAGGAAGTTTTTGAAGATAGTGGAAAATGCACCCAAAAATCTATTTTTGTTGCACATCGATATATTTTAATGTCCCTCAAATTAAACAAAGTTATGAAAGAAATAAACTTTGATTTCTAAGTAATGGAAATAATTTTACCTGGGAATATTTATTCTGTTCATAAAACTTGCGAAATATTGACTTGAGACATCCAGAAATACGAATACATTAATAATAAATTAAAAACAAAATAATTTAACTATAATTGGATAATCACTGAAATTTTTAACGATTCACTTGCTATATTTAATCAACTAAAATCTCATCTTAAAGTTTTCTGGTGTTTTCCTGAACAATCTTTATAATATCATACTGGGTTAAAATATATACCTGCTAATCAGAAAGGGGTTGTTAGAAATGTCAAATTTAAGAATAGAAAAATTATTTTTTACGGATCAAAAGAATACTGCCATTATTTATAAATAAATTGTTCAGGGAATAATTATTCATTTCCATTCATATTTGTAAAAAGAAAAATACATTTCTGCATATTATAAATAAAATAACAAACACTTAAAGGGGCAAAAGACCACATCACCCTAAAACATTTTATTTAACGGACCTTTAAAAGAATATATATATATATATATATATATATATATATATATATATATATATATATATATATATATATATATATATAGGGTATTTGTCACGTTTTGTCGAATTATCACTTTGCGTTAAATTTAACAATTTAACTGAAAACGGAACTTACTGACGCACATGAGCCCATGTAGTGAAATAATCAACTCGATTTTCGGAAAAAAAACGCCAAATGATTTATTTATAAACATTTTTGAAAAGGTAGTCCAAGCATACCCAAATCTCAATACAAAATCAAATTTTCAACTTTGTAAGAAATATTTTGCAGAAAAATAATAATAATTGGGTAAACAATGTATGAAAGCCAAATAGATTGGCTGGGATAACCTGAACTAACCTGAACTAACATCAAAAGCCGATTTTCCTAACAAATGTAAATTATTATCAACCCAAAACTCGTCCTAAAAAATTCGCTGTCAATGACGGAGTTCCATTATTTTTCTTAAATCGATATTTTTTACAGCATTTAAATGACGTTAAGGCGTCTTTTCCCCTTCATTAAGATTATATTCGGAAATCCCTAATAGCATAATGATTATAGGAAGTCATTATCCTTCAGACAAAAATATATGAAAGATAAGCTATTATAGAAATTCTATTTATCGTCCATAATTAGAAAACCATTTACAATATGCATCATATATTTTTATTGGTAAAGATAAATTAAAAAAAAAAACGAAATACTTAAAATTAATTTTCGTATTTTAAGTGATGATAAACAACTTAAATAAAGTATACGATTTATGTTTGTATCTTATAAAATGTATCATAAAATATATGAGAGGAGTTTTTGGCAGTGTCAGTATCCTACAAGTTGAAAATTTCAGTGAGTGCAGACTCAAACTTTGAATAAGAACATTTTCTTCATAATAAAGTTAATAGGTAGGTTATCCCAGAACAGTGGCGTAGCGACGGCTCCGCACGGTCCGCGGTGTGGACCCGCTCACCCAAAAAAATCTTTGGAATTCAGTTTAGTCAATCTCCAATAAACTTGCTACCTTATAATCCATTTAACGCAAGGTGTCAGGAATTCTTTATTATAAATGGACACGTATGCAACTCAGCGCGTTTAGATTTATATTAAATATACATATAAAGGGTGTTTTTTTATGGAGGTATAGAAATTTTAAATGGAATAAAACAAAGATGATTTTTTTAAATTGACATGAAATTTACTTTATTCGAAAGATAACCTTCTGGCATTATAATTTAAATATGACTTCTGGCATATGACCGCCATGGCTGGCTCGGACGTAGTCTAATCTGGAGGTCCAATTTTCGATGACTTTTTCCAACATTTGTGGCCGTATATCGGCAATAACGCGGCGAATGTTGTCCTCCAAGTGATCAATCGTTTCGGGCTTATCGGCGTAGACTAGCGACATCACATATCCCCACAGAAATTAGTCTAGCGGCGTTAAGTCGCACGATCTTGGAGGCCAATTTACGGTATCCGAAACGTGAAACTATGCGGTTACCAAACGTTTCCTTCAATAAATCAATTGTGGCACGAGCTGTGTGACATGTTGCGCCGTCTTGTTGAAACCACAGCTCCTGCACATCATGGTTGTTCAATTGATGAACGAAAAAGTCAGTAATCATGGCTCTATAGCGGTCACCATTGACTGTAACGTTCTGACCAGCATCGTTTTTAAAGAAGTACGGATCAATGATTCCACCAGCCCATAAAGCACACCAAACAGTCAGTTTTTCTGGATATAACGGTGTCTCAACATACATTTGAGGATTATCATCACTCCAAATATGGCAGTTTTGTTTATTGACGTATCCATTCAAACAAAAGTGAGCTTCATCGCTAAACAAAATTCGCTTATGAAAATCGGGATCAACGGCAATCTTGTTTTGGGCCCATTTACCGAATCTACGCCTTGCTAGGTGATCGTGTGACTTCAATTCTTGCACGAGTTGGATTTTGTAAGCACGCAAACCAAGATCTTTCCGCAAAATCTTCCATAAAGTGAATGGACACATATCCAATTCCTGTGCACGATGGCGGATAGACTGATTCGGGTCTTCCTCTACGCTATGCTCTACAGGAGCAATGACTTCTTCTGTACGCACTGTACGACGTCTCTGTGGATGCGTATTATCATTTAGAGTAAACGTGGTGCTAGAATGTTCCATAGTTAATCGAATTAATTGTTCTGATGGACGATTATGTTGACCGTAAAATGGACGTAGTGCGCGATACGTATTTCGAACAGAACCATGATTTTCAAAATAAATTTGCACAATTTGGAAGCGTTGTTCAGGCGTCAGTTTATTCATGTTGAAATGCCAAACCAAACTAAACATAAATCACTTGACAGCTGACAAAATGGCCGCCAGTTAAAAAAGTGTCGCCAACTTAAAGTTCTTACCTCTATAAAAAACACCCTTTATTAAGAAATGACTTTAAGACACACTAATTAAACCCATTGAACGCTTGACTTCTGTGACAGTCTGGATTAGTATCTATACTAACGGCGTGTAGGAAACAACTTTAATTTAAAATAAAATATAGACAAAATCAGTCTTAACAGAGACTTGGGTAATAATTTGTAGTGTTCAAAACCTTCTTGTTTAAAATCATAGCCGAGATATATATGTTTGAAGATTTCTCCCTTTAAAAAGCCGAGTAAAAAGAATAAAATCTTACCCATTTAAAAAACATTGTAAAAGAAATAAAAGCGATTACTCACAATTCAACTGTTGTAGAGCTTTTTGGATGCTTAAAAAAAGGAATTACATGTCCTTTGAAGACGCTGTTTCTGCTTTTCAGCCGTACAGAAAACTCCAAAATTAGGTCCTCAACACGCAGATAAAGTTGCGAAAAACTTTGAAAAATTGAGTTCATTTCAAATTTAAATGTTTGTCAAATCTCAAGATTTAGAGCTTTATAGACGTTCAAAAAGGGAAATTCTGCCTATTTTTAAAACGCGCTATTCCTTTTTTTTAACGTCTAAAAAACTCTAAGTCTCGACAATCATTTAAAGTTGGAATAAATGCAATTCCCATTTGGATTTTTTATACTTTATTTGTTTATAGGATCGCTAGTACCACAGCTTTTCAGACGTTTAAAAAATAGGAAGAAGTATCTTTAAGAGACGCGCAATTTATATTTTTTTGAACGTCTAAAAAGCTCTAAAATTCGAGATTCTAAAGGCGATTGAAGTTAGAGTGGTTGCTCGCCCTTGCATTACAATGCTTTTTATATGAAGAAAGCAGCACAATGACGCAAGTAAGAATCAGCAGCTTTCGCTACATTATCTATAGAATGCGAAAGAATTGGCTCAAAAGAGACAGCGTTTTCGAATAGTACCTGTCTTTCTAATGGCGGAGCTAAGCACGATACTCCAAACGTCATTGGATATCCCTGTCACCTGACCAAAATTAGAAAAAAATACTACTCCTCGTAAACGCTCTATCTCTTTTTAAACGTGAGCCAACTTTCTTCTATAGGATCAGCAGTTATAAGTAATATTAATTTCTCTTACGTCTATGAATACCGCAAAAGGCCGCGCATTGTTGTCAAATATTTTCCTATAAAATTGTACAGATTTTAAAGAACGAAAGCTTTCACGGCTTTGATCAACTTGAAAAATCACAGTTCTTGAGTTTAGATCGTGTTAAATTTTATTTATTATCCGACATTTCGCCTACGATTGCACGAGGCATCTTCAGGAATCTACTCTATGAGATTACAACACTAAATGACTATCGAAGAGCAACAGCCCGGTATTTATACCTGATCGGTGATCCGCGAACCGTGATCCAGCGTTACAATCGATTTACACATGTGATGTAGACTGTAACCTGCATCTCTATTAATATTATTTGGATATTTACAAATTTCCATTGAGTCTCTAATTTTACGTTTCAAGAAACTAGACACTGATGCTAGCACCTTAGTTTCTTTTACATTAAAAGTATGACCTGAGCAATGCTAGTGTTCAGCTACTGCAGATTATACCATTTGTTTCTTTTTTATGCATATTTCATGTTCCTTAAGTCTAGTGGATGTAGACCGTCCTGTTTCACCTACATACACTTTACCACAAGACCAAGGCATCTTGTAAACTCCCTCTGGTTGAAATGGAATTGCGTCCTTTGGAGATCTCAAATATTGTCCAACTTTCTTACATGTCTTGAAAATTGTCCGAATATTTGATTTTCGGAACAATCTGGCAATCTTGTCGGTGGTTCCGTATATGTAAGATAAGACAACACTGTCCATAGGAGGTACATTTATGACATTTTGTTGAGGAGTTGTCTCTCAGAGCATTAGTCAGTTTTTCTGTTTCTGATTTTAGTGATTGTTCGTCACATATTAAAAGTGCTCTATATACCAAAGAATTTATGACGGATTGTTTCTGAGAAAGATAATGGTGTAACCTTGCATTGAGATATCGATTTGTATGTGTTGGTTTTACGTGCAATCGTAGGCGAAACGTCTTATAATAATTCCAATTTGGCACGGTCTAAACCCAAGAACCATGATTTTCAAGTTGCATAGATTTTGTTTAGACTCTATTATCTTTTGATAATTTCTACCCTTTTTGTTCAAAAATCTCACTTCATTAGGGTGGAAAACTTGGTAGTTCAAATACAATTAATTGAGGTCGTTCCAGTATTCTAGCGTAAAATATTGATCTAAAAACGAAAATCATAACTAAATTAACCTGAACTAATCTCAAAAATGTTCCGAATTTGTCGATAATTTTTGACATACCTCCTATTTTTGGGTCGTACAACACGAAAGTGTTGTTTTTTATCGCCAATCTTGCGTGATTTTTCCATAGAACTTAGATAAGTTTTGTTCAGGTTAGTTCAGGTCAGTTTAGTTATGATTTTCGTTTTTAGATCGATTTTAGCTTGCCGAACGATCGGTTTATGTTTGGCATCCCAATTCTGCACTTTTACCTATATTTTACGCTACACTACTAGAATCACCACAATTAATTGCATTTGAATCACCAAATTTTCCATCCTAATAAAATAGAAAATCCACGTCAAGGTGGCAACATCGCATAGTAAATCACATGTTCGATCTAAATAGGCACATGCCCAGAAAAAGTATCAAATGACAAGTCGAGGTCTTCTTATTTTTATGGAAAATTCGCATTTTTCCGCAGGTATTTATAAATTTTGTTAAAGAAAATGATCATATATGTAGTGTTTGTCAATTTTACTATAAATGTCCAAAATTTAAAGGTATTGATCGGAAAATATAAATTGTATGAGACAAAAAGAATTTTTCTTTCGAAAAAGCCACACGAGATCGGCGAAAAAAACAACATATACGTGTTCTACGACCCGAAAATAGAAGGTATAAAAAAATTTTTCAATAACCGCCCTCTATATGCCAGATCGGGTACTTTTGAGACCAGCCTCGTACGTTACGCCGCAATAACTTATTTATTTTTTTCGCTATTATTTTGCTTTCATTTATAATATTAATGTGAAATAAGTTTTATACTATTTTTGCAAATTGCCGCTACATAATAATGAAGTTTGAACAAAATTATTCTTGTCAGCCTTACAAAAAGGTATTTCGAAAAATGAAAAAATTATTTTTTAGATAATCGTATGCAAATTAAGTGAAGTCAAAAATCATAGTCGTATTGCTATTTTTCGCTGAGAAAATTACTTTTTAATAAGCAATCGGAAAATTAACATGTTATCCTTTTTTCCTCTTTTAAAATCGAAAAGACAAAAAAATAGTTCTTAGATATTATTTTGAGCTACCTTTTGAAATCAAAATCGAGACCCACCCTCCACTTTATCAAGAGATATCGATAAATTTATTAAGTGATTCTTTTCACCCTTTTGAAGTATGAATTTTGAAAAAACTGCGTTGATCGGTCACTCCGTCAGAACAACGCCTCTTGTAACTATGAATTTCCGAGATATTGGGATATGAGAAAGCACATTTTGGAGTGATATAGTCGTCAAATGGCATTTTTTATCTACTACTCCAAAATTCCAAGTTCCAGAGCCAGCTAGCAACCCTTATAGGTTCGTTATGTCTGTCTGTCCGTCGGTACGTCATAGCCTTCATTAGTTTTTCATAATTTGCAATGAAATTTTGCAAACACATGCCGAACCTAAAAATAGGCCTGACACAAAATTGATTAGATCTTCAAAAAGGCAATTAAATATGTCTCATAACATTGTTGATCTAATCGAATCATTTACGGCTCGATTTTTAATGTTTTCTGCTACTGAAGAAACTGCTTAGTTAAATCCACTGTCAGTACCCAATCGGTTCCTTACTAAAACCTCTAGCGTTGGCACTCGAGTCATTGCTAAAACAACAACCCCAATGCACCTGAATTTTAACAAACAGGTGCGTAATTCATCATCGCCCTCTTCCAGTGAAACCCCAAAAAACAAGTGGGACCCACTTACCTATAAGAATAATTTAAAAATTTAAACCGACCAACGCAGCTGTTTTTTACAGTCTACTGCCCACGGGCTCACTTGAATTAAATTGATAATAAGCGACTAACCAGTTGAAATTTTGCCCTGAAACGAGGCACAGTCATAAGAGTACCTATTTATCGTGCGGTATTGTACCTTTTACATGTATCGCGCGACCCGGCGCGGCGTATTTCGATATTCCGTAGAGGATACGTAATTTCCGTTTTTTGTGTAATCGGTGGTTCCGGTGGACAGTATAACTAAAGTTTACAGAACAGATATATTACAGTGAACTTATTTTGAATAAAACATGTAAATTTTATTGAAAAAATTTAATGCTATCGAGGGTACCAAAAATTGGCCCTATTCTTACCCAGTAACTTTACAGGAAATAAATCAAATATAGGCAGATTTTATCCAAATTCAAATATTTTCAAAAAGAAGTGTTTTTTTTTAAATTGTCCACATTATTTTTGAATATTGTTATTAAATCTTGATTTTAACATAGAAAGTGGAATTTCCATAAATCTATATTTTTCAACAGAGTCGAACGCTTTATGAAAATCTATAAATGCTAAATGCGGGGGTACGTTAAATTCAGTTGTTTTTTTTTATAAGCGCTTTTATATCACTCTTATTCGTCTTTCTCATCCAAACAAAGTCACGGTGAATTTTTTGAAAAAAAACAAACAGAAACTCTTTTCCTGCTGGTCATAGAAAACTAATTTTTCTGCGAAAAATCTTTGTTTTGAAATATTGATACTAGAATATTGTATAAGCAATAGTTGATATTACAACTCTATTTGTTTATAAGGAAAAAAATTCTATTTTTTGATTGTAAAAGACGGTATGGCTTACCAACAATATTTTTGACAACACACAAGGTCTTTAGCGTAAAACACAGTTTTTTAAATAAGTTAATAAAAAAAATATTTGTATTGTACCACGTCCATTCAAAAAAAAAACAAGTTCCGTGTTTTTTCTTCATTCGATTCAAGCACACTCTCCCATAACAGACATTTCCATCATTAAACATTCTGGGTCTCTACTTTTACAAATTAGCACCGTGTCATCAGGGTAAGAGATGCACAAACCTGGTGACAAATGTCTAACGAGGTCATTGACATATGTAATGAAAAGAAGAGGTCCTAATACAGAGCCCTGCGACAAAGTTGCCTGCCTTCTATTTGACAGGAAAGACGAAAACAAATCGAGTGAAACGCCTCTTCATAGTACCCATGAAGCTTTCTAATCAAAAGATCATGAGAAACCCAATCAAAGGCACGACTGAGGTCACACGATGAGAGTCCCACGCTTTTTTTACTTTCGAGCCCCTCAACCGCGCCCTCCACAACCACAGCAACTGCCTGAATAATCGAAAAATTCCGGCAAAAACCAAACTGTGAAGGGTGCAAAAAATTATGATATTCAAAATAACGACTCTAGTTATTTTTCACTATTACCTCAAATACTTTTCCCAATAACGGAATCAAAGTTATAGGTTTATAATTTTCCATGGAATCGACATTCCCTTTTTTAAACACAGGAACAGTCCTTATTATCTTTAAACAATCTGGAAAATTACCCTGAACCAGATTACAATTAAATAAATGCTTCAAAGGTTTGACCAAATCGACACTAATCTCCTTCAGAATAGCGCTATATATCAATCAAAAAAAAAAAAAAAGTTCGACCTCTTGAGAGCATGTATAGCACTCCAAATATCACTCTCCGTAACAGGCAAAAGAATGCACTGAATATGGGATTAGGAAAACCATAGCATCCTGTATTTCAGTATCAATCTGTAGATCTTTTATAGTATCGGATACTACGGGAAATGTTTAAAAAAGGAACTACTATGTTTTATACCACTAAATTTATTAAGAAAACAGTGACTGCAGTTTCAACTCACAGAGTCATTTTCAAACTAAATTACAAAGGTAGACTAAGTATTCAATACAGAAACATGAGAAAATTTAAAAAGTTGAATATGTCAGTAAAATAGAAGCATTTATTCAATTCGAAAATATTACAGAAATTAAAAACCACCCTACAAAAGTTTTTCAAACAAATTTTAAACAAACCCTGTCAAACATAACAGCCATTTTTTCAGAATTCGATAAAAAAATAATAATTAATATGAACCCACAATCACCAAAGCTCTATGGCCTTATAAAAAATCACAAAGCAGGAAATCCCATTCGCCCAGTCGTTTCATACACAAATAGCCCCACGAGAGAACTCAGTATGAAACTAAATTCATTCTTCAAACAAATAAGCAACTTTAAACTAAGTCACAGTTTAAATAATTCAGCAGATCTCGTCCAAAAACTAAAAAACATAAAAACCCCAGATACCTCCATACTAGTTTCTTTTGACATAAAAAGCATGTTTTCTAATATTCCAACAGATGAATGTTTTATACTTATCCAAGAAATCTTACAGGAACGAAATATAAATCCAATAGTTACTACTGAAATCTTGCCTCTTTTGAACTTTGCCTATCACAAACCTATTTCCAGTTTAATAACAAATTTTATTTACAAAATTCAGGCCTACCAATGGGTTCTCCTCTTAGCCCTCTCCTAGTAGACATTTAAATGTCAAACATAGAAAGCAAAATTCTTAATTCCCCTTTAGTAAGCAAAAACCATGTTCAATTTTGGTACAGATATGTAGATGATGTTCTAGCATGTTTTAAAGGCACTACTAGACAGCTTCAAAAATTCTTACAATACATTAATAATTGCCATCCAAAAATTCAGTTTACTGTGGAAACTGAAAATAACCATAAAATAAATTATCTTGATCTCATCATATCTCACGTCAATAATCAGTGTAATTTTAAAATTTTTAGAAAATCAACGTTTACAGGTAATACTATATCTAATGATTCTTTTCACCCCTTACAACACAAAATGGCTGCATACAATTCAATGATATATAGAGCATTCTCTTTACCTCTCTCTGAAGAAGATCTTCAAGAAGAACTCCATATCATTGAAAGGATTGCAATATCAAACTATTTCTCCCAACAAACCATAAAGAAATTAATAACTAAAAAACAGAAACAACTAGCTTTTAATTCAATATATCCCAAAATAAAAAATGATAAAGATAGTCCATCTTATATATCTTTATCATACTGTGGTACCCTACCAGAAAACATGCTAATACTCTTTCCAAACATAACAAAAAATTAGCCTTTAAATCTCAACACAATCTGTCCACTATCCTTTACAATGCTAAAGATAAAATTAATAAATTTGATAAATCAGGAGTTTATAAGTTAAAATGTTCAGAGTGTGATAGCTTCTATATTGGACAAAGTGGCTTTAAAACTCGCTTTTCAGAACACCACCGATCATATAGACTACAAAAAACAGACTCGAGCTTTGCCAACCATTGCTTAGAACACAGCCACAGTTTTCCTGGTTTGGGCAACACTGACAGATACCATTATTCAACAAAGGGCCAAAAGTTAAATATTCTTGAATCTTTAGAAATATATAAACATAGCAAAAATGAAAATGTAAATTTGCTTAATGACCAAACAGAACTTGGGTTTTTCCCGTTATTTGTTGTCGCCAAATAATAATTAGTTCCCAAAATTTAGTACCTCCCCTTTGTAATAATGTAATATCTCGGGTAGTTTTTATTTATTGTTAAATTTTCTCATGTCTCTGTATTGAATACTTAGTCTACCTTTGTAATTGAGTTTGAAAATGACTCTGTGAGTAGAAACTGCAGTCACTGTTTTCTTAATAATTTAGTAGTATAAAATATAGTAGTTCCTTTCTTAAACATTTCCCGAAAATGATTAACTACCACATAGTATCGGCTACCAGCATCAACTTTGTATCGGATTCTATTTTACTGAAAAAATCACCAAAGTTCCCAGCGCTGAGCAATGCACTAGAAGTATTATGTGCTGATACATTTCTCTCATAATTAATAACTCTTCAGACATCCCTTGCTTTGTTTTAGGAATTTTCGAGAAAACTCCCAAATATATCCTTCTTTGTGGAAGCAACCTTCGGTCTGTATCTTTTATTCATAAGTTTATACAAATCCGGAAATTCTGTGCTGCCATCGCTCAAAAACTTCACCCCAGAGAGCTCATCCCCCATTTTCCTTAATGTCCCATTAAAGCACAGAACAGGAGGCCTATAGGTGAAGACATCGATCATAGAAAGATGCTTGCAAATCAGCTGTTAACAAACCAAAACCAAATACCAAGAAAGCCATTCAGAGTCGACATTCTGATAAAAAAAAAATGTCCAGTCAATCATACTCACACCCAAAATAGAATCAATTCACTTTGTTGCTATAGGCCTCACTCTAACAAGTTCGGAAGCACCGATCGTCATCCCCATATTCAGGTATGAAGCTATATGAAGCTAGTAGCCCATCACTTTAAAGATTTGATATAATCAAAAATTTCTTTTCCACTCTGAAAATAGGATATATTTGATTTTTTTTATCAGCGTGCATTTCAAGTCCAATACACCGCCGACCACTTTAACCACCTTAACATCCCCCAGTTCCTCCCGGATCTGCTGCCACTCTTTGAAAGGCCTCAACGTCCACTGGGAAGCGTTATTGCTTTATCGGGAACCTATTCTCTAGGTGCAGAGCCTCTACTTTGAAACCTAAACCTACTGAAGGTTCTAATCTAAATTTGTCCTCATAAACATCAACTCCTATTGTATTGATTATATTTTAAAGCCTTATGTATTAAAAAGAATTGATGATGAATACACCTCACTGCCCATGAGCGAAAAAATCTTATAAAGCAACTCTTTTGACCACCTTTTTAGTAAACTTAAAGCGATAACTTTATTATTGTTTAAACAATAATGTTAATGATTTTTGCAAGGTCAAGGCGTTAAAAAATTGCTATTCTTTTTTTAGTAACCATAAAAACCGCAATTAACATAAGCACCCTATTAAACCAAATTTAGCACCGGCACTGACTTACTCATCATGCGGAAAATTAACGGATAGCTTTTAAATAATTAAATAAATTTATTTATTTTTATAGTTCAAAAAACTAATTTTATTTGTAACTGTTACAATGCTGCCAGTCAAATATGTTTTATGAAATGTAATTTTTTAGATTTGACTCGAAATTGGAAAGCCACTGGAGTCAGTGACGTACTGTAAGTTTCTGCCGGGGCAAATACATAATTTGCCGCCGGACAGATGTAAAAATTGCTGCCCTCTCCCTTCTACAATAAGAGTTAATATGATTAGTACATAGCGAAGAAAATTTAAGCCGCAAATTTGAGAAATTTAAAATACTTAAAAACTAAAAAACCAAATTTTATTGTAAATACATGTTTTAAATTCCCATATTAATTAATTAGTAAAAACAACATTATTACTTGTTAATTGAAAATCATAAAAAATATTGAGAGTATTTAATGTTGCAATAAAATAAATATTCTTTTCATTGGGAAAATCATTTTTAACGTTAACTCGAAAAATTATCAATTCATTTAAAAACAGCCTTAGCAACACTTCGATTATATCTGCAGATCCCAAAATCCTTTTAAAAATTGCCTACATTTTATAAAAATTGATAATTTAAGACTAAATTTAGACCGACAACGAAAATCTTTTTAAAAATTAGCATGTCCAATGTAAATTTGTTAATTGTCCCCATTAGACCTTAAAAATCTGTACAAATACGGATATATATATATATATATATATATATATATATATATATATATATATATATATATATATATATATATATATATATTCTTCTTCTTCTTCAGGTGCCATCTCCTATCGGAGGTTGGATATCATCATTGCCACTCTCACTCTATTTGCCATTACTCGAAAAAGTTCTACTGAGTTACAATTGAACCACTCTCAAATTTCTCAACCATGAAATTCTTCTTCCTCCGATATTTCTTCTTCCTTCTATTTTACCCTGCATGATCAATCTAAGCAACTCGTATCGCTGGCCTCTCATTATATGTCCAAGATATTGCAGTTTCCTTATTTTTATGTTGTTAATTATTTCATAGTTTTTGTCCATCGCTAGCAATACTTCTACGTTTGTTTTTCTCTCCGTCCAAGATATTCTCAACATCTTTCTGTAACACCACATTTCAAACGCTTGCAGTTTATTTATGTGTTCTTGTTTTAGTGTCCAGCCTTCCAACCCATACTGCAGCACTGAAAATACATAACATCCTAAAATTCTCATTCTTAGTTCTAGAGTGATGTCTCTGCTGCACAGAATGGTTTTCAGTTTTACAAACGCACTTCTTGCCATTTTTCTTCTCGTTCTTATTTCTGTTGTTTGTTCATTATTTGCTGTTGTCCATGTGCCCAAGTATTTGTATTTCTGCACTCTTTCTAAATTCACACCTCGCAACTTTATGCTTGTTTGCATGTTTTGTTTTTTAGTTATTACAATATATTTAGTCTTTTTGGTGTTCATTTTTAATCCGTGTTGCACGCAAACGTTATTTGTTTCGTTCACTAGTTCTTGGAGTTTTTAGCGGAGCTAGCTATGATAGCAGTGTCGTCTGCAAATCTTATGTTGTTCTCTCCGTTTATTATTATTCCCTTACTTTCCGTTAACAGTGCTTCTTCGAAAATCGATTCACTGTACACATTGAACAGTAGGGGTGACAAAATGCATCCTTGTCTCACTCCTCTCCCTATTTCAAGTTCCGGACTTGTTTTGTTATCTACTATTATTTGTGCGCGTTGATTCCAATATATATATATATATATATATATATATATATATATATATATATATATATATATATATATATATATATATATATATATATATATATATATATATATATATATATATATATATATAAAGGGTGTTTTTATAGAGGTATAGAACTTTTAAATGGAATAAAACAAAGATGAATTTTTTAAATTGACATGAAATTTACTTTATTCGAAAGATAACCTTCTGGCCTTATAATTTAAATATGACTTCTGGTATATGACCGCCACGGCTGGCTCGGACGTAGTCTAATCTGGAGGTCCAATTTTCGATGACTTTTTCCAACATTTGTGGCCGTATATCGGCAATAACGCGGCGAATGTTGTCCTCCAAGTGATCAATCGTTTCGGGCTTATCGGCGTAGACTAGCGACTTCACATATCCCCACAGAAAATAGTCTAGCGGCGTTAAGTCGCACGATCTTGGAGGCCAATTCACGGGTCCGAAACGTGAAACTATGCGATTACCAAACGTTTCCTTCAATAAATCAATTGTGGCACGAGCTGTGTGACATGTTGCGCCGTCTTGTTGAAACCACAGCTCCTGCACATCATGGTTGTTCAATTGATGAACGAAAAAGTCAGTAATCATGGCTCTATAGCGGTCACCATTGACTGTAACGTTCTGACCAGCATCGTTTTTAAAGAAGTACGGACCAATGATTCCACCAGCCCATAAAGCACACCAAACAGTCAGTTTTTCTGGATGTAACGGTGTCTCAACATACACTTGAGGATTATCATCACTCCAAATACGGCAGTTTGGTTTATTGACGTATCCATTCAAACAAAATTCGCTTATGAAAATCGGGATCAACGGCAATCTTGTTTTGGGCCCATTCCCCGAATCTACGCCTTGCTAGGTGATCGTGTGTCTTCAAGTCTTGCACGAGTTGGATTTTGTAAGCACGCAGACACATATCCAATTCCTGTGCACGATGGCGGATAGACTGATTCGGGTCTTCCTCTACGCTACGCTCTACAGCAGCAATGACTTCTTCTGTACGCACTGTACGACGTCTCCGTGGATGCGTATTATCATTTAGAGTAAACGTGGTGTGAAAACGTTCCATAGTTAATCGAATTAATTGCTCTGATGGACGATTATGTTGACCGTAAAATGGACGTAGTGCGCGATACGTATTTCGAACAGAACCATGATTTTCAAAATAAATTTGCACAATTTGGAAGCGTTGTTCAGGCGTCAGTCTATTCATGTTGAAATGCCAAACCAAACTAAACATAAACCACTTGACAGCTGACAAAATGGCCGCCAGTTAAAAAAGTGTTGCCAACTTAAAGTTCTATACCTCTATAAAAAAACACCCACATATATATAGGAATACTCCTCATTTATAAAAAACGGACCAAGGTTGTAAAAGAACAGGATGATTATACTCACCTACAGAAAGGAGATTTCCTCTATCAACGAAAAGATGTTTAAAAAATTCTACTCAAAATTACAAGTTGTTTCCGAAATTTACCGACCGGAGCAAGTGCCCCCAGGCCCCCCTCCATGCTCGATCTAAAAATCAATTTTATTCCAAATGCTAGAGACCTCACCTGATTATTAATCTGGAATTTGGTTGGACCAAGTCAATAAAACAACTTATAGTGTCAATTTCCTGTATTTATCGAAGTTTCGACTTCTATGAGGCCATCGTCAGAACATTTATACAATAAGGAAACTTTTCTAGTGATATTTGAATTACAATATAAATTTACATTCAAAACACAAAATATACGCTATAATTTAGTAATTAATTGTTTTTTCTGAGTTCCTCTTAATATTTTTCTTAAATAATGCTACATAAAAAATAAAGATTATCTTTGCATAATAATAATGACAACACACTCTAAAAGAATAAAATCAATTTTATTTACATAAATTTACAAAAGCAATGTACACCTGCTATAGTTGCATACAGCTAGATCCTTTGCATATAAAATAAAAAGAATTTTAGGTAACACTAGGCAGGATAATTGTATTCTATTTACACAAATGAGGAAAATAGCGGGACAAAACCAAATAAAATATCAAATTGTAATAACATTTGCAAATCGATATCTCAATTTTTTATGTAGAGATATTTTTATTACTTTTATATTATATATATATATATATATATATATATATATATATATATATATATATATATATATATATATATATATATCCGCGAATCCAGCTTCTCTTTTGGGAGGAGAGCGGTGATATCACAAATATACAGTATGGCAAGTGAAAGCAAATTGTCGACGGGAGGGGAGACGCTAGCAGTTCTGAATCTGAAACTTTTGGAGGGGGGGGAAGCGATCGCAAGCAAAAGCGAGATGTCTACGGGGATGGGGGGATGCCAACAGCATTCATATTACTAGTGTAAGAGGCAGAATGGGGTCTTTGTTCCTAAATTTGAAGCCCTTTGGATCCGTCATTGTACTTACACCCCTTTCCTCTTTGTTAAAAACTGAAAGAAAGCAAATAGTTGATACAAATTTAATCCTCCAGATGTTGTTTAAACTTTATTATGTTGGAATATGAAGTGCTCAGATTCTTAGTGTTCTATTTTTTGTTAATATTATTCTTGAATTTTGCTCTTTCTGTCATCTCTCTTGTAAATCTTTTTTTATAGTTACTCTGCTTGAAAAAGATAGACGTTTGGATAAAATCAAACTGATGTTGCAATGTTCTGCTAGAGCCGCTTTATTCTTGTTATTAACCAGGTTCACATGTCTTACACTTCATTTGCGTTGTGTTATTCTAGTTTCAAGATGTCTACCAGTTTGACCTATATAAACCCCTTCACAATCAAAACATTGACTTTTATAAAAAAAATATTGATTTCAAGATCTTCAGGCGTAGGTGTACTTAATTTTGTAAATAGTTTTTTTATGGTATTTTCATTTCTAAAGGAGAATGATAATTGCTTGGTAAAGATTAATTGTTTTTTTTTTTAAATTTTGATCCATAGAATTCACGTTTAATTTAAAGGAATTGTCAATGGTTCAGATAGGAGTAATAATACGATCAAAAAAATAACGTTAACATTTGCGAAAGAAAGTTGAACTCATAAAAATCCTTTCCATGGATAGTTTTCTCATTTAATATAATCTGAATGATTTTGCTGTCATATTCAAATTTAAAAAAAAAATCACAATTATAGCGAATGTGGAGAAAGACCTTTTCAACCTGTTCATACATTAGGACATATAAATATCTCTAGAACTAATGATGTAGGGTATCTTGTATCTAAACTAATGGAATTTAAAGTTAAGGGTTTTAGACAGCTGAACTAGAATTTGATAAACGTTGGTACAAGTATATTGCGAATATAGACATATAAAGAATAGACCGCAGGTCACAGTTTACCGACTTGCCCTTGGTCTGAAAGAGGTGCAAACATTTAAGGAAATAATCTTTCTCTCTCTAAAGGGACAGGGCTAAGTGCACAAGAATACGTATACAGTTTAAAATAAACTTTTCAATGGATATATCAGATGGTACCTAGCAACGCCAGTGTTGCCAGTTCTCAAAATATAATCAGCTCCCTCGTATCCGAGTGCATCCCAAATTCACATTTATAGATTTTGAGATAGGTGAATATTTGAATCGAAGAACTACTTCTCTGTCCACTTGTAGATTAACATGCATACAATCATCCCAATACTTTCGTTAATAATAAATAATTAATAGGTAAAACCTCAGCTAAATAATAAATACGCAATTTTCGTCGTGTAATATAAGCAAAGATTAAAATGAGTTCATCAATACAATGGCAACAACCAACATGATACGACCAAAAAACGAAAAAACTGACAATCGTTTCGTGTACGTCCAATACCGCCCTCAGTCATATCTGAGGAGATGTGAGTCACTGGACACTTGGACTTATGTTTTGAAGTGCTTTTTGAAAAAGAAAGTGGAATGTAGACAGTTTTTCCGGCTTAAAAAAGTAAGTAACATTTCTATAACCTACTTTTATATAAGGGATAATATAGTAGCAAATCCGAGGGTGTTGTATTCTAGCATAGACATATAAGATAGAGGACCGCGGATCCCATTGAAGCCACTTGGCTTTTGCTTAGAAAGAGACAAAACAAAATAAATCATATGGGCTTATACACGCGATACCTCTCTCGCCTGACAGTTACAATCAACCAGAAAAGATGTTTATTAATGACTTAAATGAGGGGTATCGCGGTTCTTAGCTTCGCCCATACGAAGAGAGGTACTACTGACCTATTTCCGTCTATCTCTTTCTAATCAAGAGTCATCACGCTTCTATAGGACCCGTCTTTGGACTCTGGCGCTTTTTCACCTCAAAATTTCACAAAAGATATCTTTTCAGATTAGGCATTTTGAAATTTCCTATAGGCTTTTCTAAAAATAAAAGGTTAACTTGATAACAATTAAAGCAAATAAATGTGTGAATTTCTGGTTTATTGAACAGGAGAGAAATGCATGCAGAACCGTTTTTGTTCTTTGTCGGTCTTAACGAGATGATGTAAGATTTTGATGTAATGGGAGACTAGGCATTTTTTGGCGTTTACCTGGTTATGGGTTACGTACGGGTTATGACTCTGACAAAGAATGGTAACGTTTTTAATAGTCTGCATAACGGTCTCATGACCAAAATCGAAAACGCATTTTTATAAATTGATAACCTTAATGTAACATTAAATTTGTGTTCGAACATACGGGTGTAAAACACAGATTCTTATAAGGAATGTATTGTCTCTACTCTAAATTGTGAAAATTGTATGACGATAGATGAAATATTTGGAAATATCCAAGACTCCATAAATACAGCTATCGAAAAATTCTGCCCCAAAGAAGTGAAAGAACAAAAATTAAAACAAAGAACAAAACTTGTAATGAAGCAGAGAAGAGAAGTAGAAGACAAGAACACACAGGAATGTAGAACCCTAAACAGAGAGATATCAAAAGAAATCAGAAAGCATAAGATACAACATAATATGGAAAAAATGACGAACGTCATAGAGGAGAATAGAAGTTTGAAAGTATTAAGAAACAGTACAACAGGAAGAAAGGAAATACAGAAGATCAAGGATATACACGGCAATATAGTAACACACAAAGAGGAAATTTTACACTCTATCCAACTTTTCTACCAAGAACTTTATACATCAAACCAGCGACTGATCACAACCGACATTCCAAAAGTGCTAAATCAGGGATCGGAAGAAATTCCAGAAATAACCGAGGAAGAAATCATAAGTGGCCTAAGAGATATGAAAAACAATAAAGCTCCCAGAGACGATGAACTGGTAATAGAGTCAATCAAAGAAGGAGGACCACAAAGAATCAAAGCTTTAAAAGTTATATTTAATAAATGCATCGAAGAAGGAATAACCCCATCACAGTGGACAAATGCAATCATTATTATTGTACCGGGTGAGTCAACGATTGGATGAAGTAAGTTTGTGCCTTTTCGGTGAAATTTACAAAGAAACTATATTTATTGTTTGATACAGTTTATTTTTACGCAGATTTTAAAAATATTTAGGACTCTACAGGGTGAGCCAAAAAACTCGGACAGCATAAAGTTGTATTTTTTTAAATAGAACACCCTATATACGAATCGTATTTTCGATTTAGCTTATAATTTTAAATCTTTTTTATTAAGGGTTTACTATAACAAAACTTTATAGTTTCTGAGATAATTAAGTTTAAAGAAAAAAAGTCACATTTTCAAGCATCAATTCAATCCTAAATAACGTTTTTAATTTTGTGACAAATATATTCAAATTTGGAATTTAGCAAGGCCAAGGACAAGTTAACATAATTTTTATCTAATATTTGCAATAAAAGCTACAGGGTGTTGAACACATCGGCTCAAATTTGAACAAGTTTAAATGAATAAATATCTTTTTTTTTTAAATGGTACACCCTGTATATTTTCATGTTATTTAATAGAGTAATAAAAACCCTAAAAGTTTTGTTCAATATATCCTATACCTATTTATAATAGTTTTTGAGATATTTCAGTTTTTCTTATTTTCCATACTTTTTTACAGAAATAGTCTTCATTATCATAGTAGCCATGTAAAATAATAAAAAGAAACTACAGAAACAAACAGAATATGGTTAAATATGATGAAATACATTATTCGTTATATTACAACGGCAATAGTTTAATTAAACATAATGTGAAAAAATTAACACAACAAAAACGACAAGGCAAATACATATTTACTTTTATACTAAATTGAAACAAAAAAATTACCTATTAAATACTGAGATTAATTATTTCTTTTTAATAAGTGTTCAAATAAACGACCCTCTTGTCCAATGCACAAATTTAGTCTTTTTTGCAGATTTTCTCGGACCCTGGACAAAATTAGTGGCGTTATTGTTCTACAGGTATCTCTAATCCTGTTTCGCATATCTTCCACTGTTGTTGGTGGATTAACATACACCTTATTTTTAATATAACCCCATAGGAAGAAATCTAATGGGGTGATGTCGCAATACCTTGGTGGCCACTCAATGAAACCCCCACGTCCAATCCATTTTTGCGGATATCATTGGTCCAAAACCGCACAAACTTCACGATGGTAATGCGGAGGCGCACCATCGTGCTGGAACTACATACTGTCGAGCTCATCCCTATCGAGACCTTGAAGCAGTTGGGGTAGTTCTTCTTGTAGAAAGTTCAGGTAACTATGGCCATTTAGTGGTTCATTAAAAAAGTGGCGTCCAATAATTCTATTATGATGAATACCACACCAAACATTTAATGACCAGTGGCCTTGATGTTGCACCTCTCTAATCCAAAATGGGTTTTCTGTGGCATAATAATGCATGTTGCGTCTATTTACGGCACCGTTACTTCTAAAAGTAGCTTCATCACTAAACATTACCTTGCATAATAAATTTGGATTTAATTGAATCTCCGCATTTATTGTACGACAAAAGTTTACACGACTTTCAAAATCCTGTCCATGCAATTCTTGGTGTAATTCCATGTGATATGGATGATACCTATATTTCTTGGTAGTACGATTAGCGGTGGATTGTGATGTTTCACATAATGCTGCTAACTGACGGCTACCAATATAAGGATTTTCCTGAACATTTAACAATACTTGTAGTTCTTTTTCTTCATTAGTTACTGGTTTGTTGACCACTTTACGTTTTGGATAATCAACAGTACCAGAAGAATCAAATCTTTGCATTAAGTTTTGAAAAGTATGGGTATTAGGCTGGCCTCGATCAGGATACTTCATTTTGTAAATTCTTTGAGCAAGAAGGCAATTTTTTGAGCCTCTCCTGTTCTTTTACATTGTTTTTGCCATGGCTACTATGATAATGAAGACCATTTCTGTAAAAAAGTATGGAAAATAAGAAAAACTGAAATATCTCAAAAACTATTATAAATAGGTATAGGATATATTGAACAAAACTTTTAGGGTTTTTATTACTCTATTAAATAACATGAAAATATACAGGGTGTACCATTTAAAAAAAAGATATTTATTCATTTAAACTTGTTCAAATTTGAGCCGATGTGTTCAACACCCTGTAGCTTTTATTGCAAATATTAGGTAAAAATTATGTTAACTTGTCCTTGGCCTTGCTAAATTCCAAATTTGAATATATTTGTCAGAAAATTGAAAACGTTATTTAGGATTGAATTGATGCTTGAAAATGTGACTTTTTTTCTTTAAACTTAATTATCTCAGAAACTATAAAGTTTTGTTATAGTAAACCGTTAATAAAAAAGATTTAAAATTATAAGCTAAATCGAAAATACGATTCGTATATAGGGTGTTCTATTTAAAAAAAATACAACTTTATGCTGTCCTAGTTTTTTGGCTCACCCTGTAAAGTCCTAAATATTTTTAAAATCTGCGTAAAAATAAACTCTATCAAACAATAAATATAGTTTCTTTGTTAATTTCACCGAAAAGGCACAAACTTACTTCATCCAATCGTTGACTCACCCTGTACACAAAAAAGGTGACGTAACAGACCTTAAAAATTATATGCCGATCAGCCTCCTTAGCTACATATACAAACTATTTACCAAAATACTCGCAAACCGTTTGACAAATAAAGTAGACTCTTTTCTTTCGAGAGAGCAGTCGGGATTCCAATCAAGCTATGGGACAAATGACGATCTTCTGATCATTAGAGTTCTTATCGGGAAATGTATTGAGTATAATAGATCCCTGATGCTTGTCTTCGTTGATTTCGAGAAGGCCTTTGATTCAATAAATCAGCGGAAACTGCCAGAGGCATTAGGCGAATGTCGCATCGATCATCGATACTCCGCAATTATCAGAAACATATCCGAGAATGCCACGGCAAATGTCAGAACATCGGTAAATCAATGCACAGATAGATTTAATATCACTCGAAGGGTAAGGCAAGGTGACACACTCTACCCAAAATTGTTTGTTGCATTGCTAGGGAGGAAAAAGATAAACTGGGATTCAACAGGAATCAACATCGATGGCCAATGGATAAATTATCTCTGTTTTTCAGACGATATTGTGTTAATAACAGACAATATACAAAATATGCTGGATACGTTAAACGATGCCTCAGAAAAAGGCGGTTTGAAAATTAATTTATCAAAGACACAATACATGACAAGCCCAGTAATGAGTAGTCCCTTAAACATCAATAACATACATCTAGAACAAATGTATATATACAAATACTTGGGGCATGAGATCGGTATTAGGCGAGATAATCAGATGCACGAGATCCAGTGAGGAATAGGTTTATCATGGGCGGCATTCTGTAGACTCAGATATATATTAAGATCTAATCTTCCTACATGCTTGAAAAGAAAGGTCTTTAACTAGTGTGTCTTGCCTGTTCTCACGTATAGAGCTGAGATACTTACTTTGACAAAAAAGAGCATGTCATGCAACGAAAAATGTAACGGTCAATGTTGGAAGTCACTCTTAGGGATAGAATACTCAATCACATCATAAGGAACTGAACAGGAGTGAGAAACGCAGTGAAATCTTCTTACATCTTAAATGGAACTAGGCAGGACATGTGGCTAAGATGACTGATGTATGGTGGACAAAGAAACTTGTGCAATGGAGACCAAGACATGAGGCCTATAGAAGTAGAGGAGGACCTCCTAGTCGGTGAACAGACGACATCAAAAAAGAGTGGCTGGAAATTGGATTGAAGTGGAACAAAATAGAAAGAGATGGCTATAATTAAGGGAGGCTTTCGTTCAGCAGTGGACAGGATAAGCAATATGCTGATGATGATGATACGTGTGTTTTTGGATGATTTTTGGTGGTGCTTTTTGTTTCTTATTTTAAATATCACTAAAAATGCAAGAAAGCGATAGTGACAGGGCAACAATATTTTTTCACAAAATAACAAATGATGAGTGAACAAATAACACAACTTGTAAAAAATACATAAACAATAAATATTAAGGTTATAATTAATTTTAACCACGATCTTGACCAAAGTCTGGAACTGGGTACCGATAGTCGTAATCCGATAAGCCAAAGGGATGTTTTTCTTTACCGTATCACAAAAATTGCACTAAAACGTGGTTTGTAACGAATTCCGTAACCGATCCGTTACCTGGTAAACGCCAAAAAATGTCTAGTGTAAAGATTGTTAGCGTTTACAAAATACATACAATGGCGAGCATTTTCTCATTGTTAGGGGGAAAATAACTTCATATTTGTACTCAGCGACCTCGAAAACATAAACAAGAGTGACCAAAATGTAGTTATGGGACTTGCATGGTCTTTATTTTTGTTTGTTTGTAAGACGTTTCGATTAGATTGTATCTCTAATTTTTATCAAGTATAAACTGAGCTTTATAAACGTCGTACAAACAAACAAAAATAAATACAATGCAAGTCCTACAACCACCATTTTAGTCAATCTTCAACATCGTCTACAATCTTCCAACAAACGATAAAAAATAGTGGCTCTAAGAACTAGAACGTCAATGGTCACTATCCTGTTAATTAGAGCTGAGTCCCGCTCACAGACACATGTCTCATACACAATAAAATGAAAACCCTTCCTTTCAAATGGAGAATAAATTTTTAAGATACACTGGTGTGATTCAAACAACATATACTGTGCTAAAACTTTTGTAAGCCACTGTATGTATGTTTATTAAAGCTTTTAGTATTGCGGATTCCAGTAATGTAATTAAGCATTATAATGCATAGAATCTTTTTTATGTTTTAATGTAAAAAATCTAAATTTAATTGTCTACATTGTTTAAAAACAGATAATTTCTTCAGGACAATTAAACAAACGGTTTTTATGGCAGCTTTATACAGAGTTAATCTAAAACTGTTGTAAATGCAAATGGTAATGAAAAAAACTTAATGGTATATTAAAGCAGACCACAGAGAAAGGTGCAGTAATCTGAATTATAACTATAAAATTATTTAATTTTTCCGTACATGCAACGACCGGAACTATACGGTCTGCACTATACATACATAACGATATACTGCCTTTAACTACTAATAATGATTTGTATGTATTTCTAACAGTATTAATTATTTCTCTGGCGATTTATTAAATGATAGATACTCTTTCCCGTTAGATGTACCGGGAAGCTTTCGATTTTGAAAAGTATAAATATTAATCAGGACTAATTAAGCCCAAAATAGCCTCGATTTGTTATAACGGGAAGTAGTTTTACTTTCTGGATAAGTCGTTCCGGAAATTTCATCGACCTTCAAAATCAGAAACCAAACTATACTTTTCCGAAGTTTTTCGACAAGCTAAATCCCAATCTGAAGTCATAATTGACCTGTTGCACCTAAAAATGTTAAAATGGACTTCGCATCCTAAATGGCTTTTACCAACACCGCGAAATACATAAGTTTACCTGGGTACAACAAACAAGAAATTTGAAATCCGTCATAGATTATGTAATAGCGCGTTAGGATACAAGGCTTAAAATTCAAGATGTGCGAGCCTATAGAGGAATCGCGTGTGGAAGTGATCACCACCTGGTTAAAGCCAAAATACTGCCCTTCCGCCTAGCCAAAAGTAAAGAAGGCACTGAAGAACAGAAACAAAAAACTTCTGAAATCAAGTAGAACTTAGATAGCTTCAATCACGAAAGCGTTAAAAAACTATACAAAAAGCGACTTGATAATAAACTGGTACGGGAAAACTTTGATAGTGTAGAGCAACAATACGCTTACGTTAAAGGGTGCCTAAGAAGTGCAGCAGAAGAAGCCTTAGGAAAGTACGAAAAGCCCAACAATAGAAGGCCATACTGGTGGGATGTAGAAATCGAAGATATGATAAATACTAAACGAGAAAGATACAGTAAATATTTAAGCTTAAACACGGATGAAAATAGAAGTAAATACAAAACGGCCCAAAGAGCAGTGCGAAACGCAATAACCCAAAAGAAAAACAAAACTTGGGAAAGAACCTGTACCAGAATAAACGCACATTTGGGGGGTAGCAAAAGTACCGAAAGCTGGAAAATACTGAGATCTCTTCGACAAGAAAAATCTAAAGATATCATTTCACCGATTGGTTTATCTCAATGGGATGAATACTTTTCAAAATTGCTAGCAGAAGAAAGAGCAGAATACCAACAAACAGTACAAGCTGATTCCGGCGTACGTACGCACCATAGCATCTCCACTAAGGATAGATTGCAAAGAAGTCAAGCAAATAAGCCAAACATTAAAAAACTGAAAATCACCAGGTCCCGGAAATATCCCGCCTGAGCTACTTAAATACGGCACAGAGAAGTTATACAGGCAATTAACAAACCTCTACCAAAAATGTATAAACGGAGAAAAGATACCCGAAGAGTGGAAAACATCCTATATTACTACTACACACAAAAAAGGAAGTAAAGACGTCTGTGATAACTATCGAGGAATTGCGGTTCTCTGCACAATCTCGAGAGTGTATGGGAAACTAGTCAAAAAGAGGATTGAGAGCGAATACTCAGATATGGAGGCCGAAGAACAGACTGGATTTAGAGGAGGTAGATCTACTGTTGACGATCTCTTTACAATAACCCAGCTCATTGAAAAAAAAATCAGCACGGAACCAAGAAATACACCTGCTCTACGTGGATCTCCAACAAGCATATGACACAAAAACTCTGGGAAGCCCTAGAAAAAACAAATATAAATATAATACTTATCAAGGCTGTTCAAGAGCTCTATTCAAATAATACAAGCAAAATAAAGAAAGGGCATAATATGTCAAAAGGATTCACGGTTAGCAAAGGGCTCAAGCAGGGATGTTGTTTGTCTCCAACCTTGTTTAAAATCTACTTGGAACAAGCGTTAAAAACATGGAAAGAAAGTGCGAAAATATGGGCATTCCACTAAACGATTCCATACTGTACACATTGTGTTTCGCAGACGACCAAATAGTTCTGGCACAAGACTATGAAGATCTAGAATACATGGTTTGTAAGCTAATAGAAGAATATCAAAAAGGGGCTAGAAGTTAACATCAAAAAAACGGAATACATGTGTATTGGGGAACAGCAACAAAACTTTATTCTGGAACAACAGCAGCAGGAAATAAATCACTGTGAGAAATACAAGTATCTCGGAATGCATATAACCAACGACGGTAAACTTGACGAAGAAATCAAGCATAGAAACAACCAGGGACGACAAGCTATTAGACAGTTGAACAGCATATTGTGGGATAAAACAATATCCAGAGAAAACAAACACAAAATCTTTAATAGTATTGTTAAAAGCATTGTCACCTATGGAAGTGAAGTATGGCCATTGAAAGAAAGAACTCTAAGAACACTGGAAGCTACAGAAATGGATTATTGGAGAAGAGCGGCTGGAAAATCCATAATGGACGTAGTCAGAAATGGAAGAATCCAAGAAATTATGGGCGTTAAGTACAATATAACAGAAGATATTAAAATCAACCAACTTAAATGGTACGGACATGTTCAACGAATGGACGATACTAGACTTCCAAAAAAGTTTTAAATTAGGCAAAGGGAAGAAGAAAGAGATGTAGACCGAGACTAAGTTGGAGAGAAGGAGTGGATAAAGATATAAGAACAAGAGGAATGGATTAAAACCGAGATCAATGGAGACTGGAAATCAGAAGATGGCATAGAACATTATAAACTGATGTTATATATATATATATATATATATATATATATATATATATATATATATATATATATATATTGAAAAGTATAGTCTGGTTTCTGGTTCTGAAATTTGTTGCCCTGTGTTATTTTAAATTAAATATTCAGATTACCAGAAGAAGTATGCAACATACTAAGTTAAGAAAAAAGCATGTGCAAAGTATAATAATTATTTGAAATAGAAATGTAGAGATTAATTTTCCAAAAAAGATAGCTATTAAAGAATTTATGGCGCAAAACATGAAAGTTGTAAAAATTGAAAGCAAAATTGTAATTAACAGTTATTATTGATGATTTTCGAGTAATTTAAATAAAAAATAGCCTTAAAAGAAAATTATTAATTATTTCAGAACATTAAACGTAATGATATGTCATTGTATGTTTAATGATAGTGTAACAATAAAATTTACTTTATTTATAAAATAATTGATAACAATTTTGCCTAAATTATACGAGACAAGAGGTACTTATACACAATTTTTTGTAGAAAACCTTGATTAATTAATCTTCTTTAAATAATTACATTTTTTTTATTTTTGGCAAACAATGGATACATTTAGTACTTTAGTCGACAATAAATTACATGTTTGTACAGAGTGTATCAGGTATTTTTTTATTGACAAAAAATATCTGTTTTCCGTGTTTTTATCAATATTTGCTGGGTAAAAATAGAAAACAGAAAATTAACGAAACCTGTAATCAAGTAATGATATTTGTAGTGTTTTTCCAGATGTGTTTTATAGTTAATTATGAAATAATAATGTGTTTGTATGAGTGAAGCATGTATTGTGACGTTATTTAACTTCTATTTTTTAAGCTTTTAATTAACTAAGGCCTACGATAACATCCCTATAACTAAACTGTGGGGAACGATGACGAACACAAATATAAACCACACTTATTAGAGCTATACAAAATCTATATGTATGTATGTTTGTGGCGAGTTTTTGCAACTTAATGTCGCTTCTCGCTGCAGTCTCCTTCGTAGAGTCCTCCACTTTCCATTTCGGTGTAGATGTTTGAAATCCATGTTTTCCATGGCCCTCCTTGTTCATTTCTTTATGCTGGTGTTCAATTCCAAACCTTTAATGGTATCCTTTCTTCGCTCATTCGTTGCCGATATCCATACCATTTTAACTGCTTTTCAGTTACATTGTCCATTATTGTATTTTTTACTTCCATACTTTCTCTGATGACATTACATGATAAAGTGAAGGTAAACCGGAACATCTCCTCTAGTATATCATTTCAGTTGAAAGAAGTTTTTGTGGCATATTTTTATCTGTGACCCACCCATCTGACCCATAAGTCAGTACTGGCTGAACCACAGCCAGATATATCCTTCTTTTTGGTTTCTTTGTTAGGTTCTTTCTCCACAAGATTGGATGTAGTGTTTTAATCATATTTTCCTTTTCCTATTTTCTTTAGTATATCTTTGTTATCTTTTCCGACTTCATCTATTTTAACTCCTAGATATTCGTATTGTCTAACGTTTTTTATTATTCCGTTTTCTGTTTCGATGCTTTGTCCTATGCCTGCTATAGTTATGTACAGGGGCGGATCCAGCCTCTCTCTTTGGGGGGAGGGGGCGATGATATCACAAAAGTACAGTATGGCAAGCGAAAGCAAGTTGTCGACGGGAGGAGAGACACCGAAAACATTCCCATTTCTAGTGTAGAGGGCCGGGTCGGGTCTATTTTTCTGAATTTGAAGCTCTTGGATTGGGGGGAGGGGATGCCAGCAACATACACATTCCTAGTATAAGAGGCAGAATCGGGTCTATTTTCCTGAACTCAAAGCTCTTGGCGGGCCGTTATCGCAAGAAAGATAACTTGTCAACGGGGGGAGGGGAGGAGTGCTAGCAGCATACACATTCCTAATATAAAGGGCAGAATCGGTTCTATTTTCCGGAAATTTGAGCTCTTGGGAGGGGGGGGGGGCGATCGCCAGCATACACATTCCTATACTCTATTCAAGAACTAGAGAGAGTATTAAAACTGTTACCGAAACCTCCAACGTACCTGCTCCAGTGCCGCAGGTAACTGAAGCCTGCCATAAATCTAATTATATTTAATTATATTTAAATAATATAAGCTTTCATAGATTTACTGCAACAATAAAATTTCTGATAGTTCAATTTAATTTTTGTCAGTGAGCAAAATACTCCTTACAGTATGTCCTTAGTGATTTATCTTGTTTGTGCTTGTTTTTATATATTATTTGAGATTAGTGAGATATCCAAAAGATATGGCTTCCACATCTATATTTATTTGAAAATCATTAAACCAAGGCATTTTTTTCTCAACGAAAACTTATTACAATGAATGCTAAGATGTTAAGATGTTAAGATATCAATATCTAGATAATAATGTTGAGATGTATTCCAACATGACAGGAGTTAGGAAATCTACTATGTACCGAATATTGAAGGAGAAAAAAACGACTGGAATTGTTAGTACTCCCAAGCCACACTCGATCATAGGCAGACGAAAAACCTCGTTGGAAGAAAAGAGGAAAACTGCAATAAAAGGAGTTGTATGTACATTTTATTATGAGAACCAAATCACAACCGTCGACAAAATTCTAACTAAAATCAATGACGATCGGGATTTACCTGAAATTAAAAGAACTGAGCTTTGAAAATTGCTCAGAGAACTTAATTTTTGATGAGAAAAACCAGATAAAAAATCTGTTCTTATAAATCGTCCGGAAACTGTCCATTAGAGAAGGAAATATCTCTCTCAAGTAAAAAGTAAAGTTGCTAGAAATAACATAACTTACAAAATTAGTAATTTAACTGAACTTTTGAAAGATTTTTTTAAATAAAGTTACTGTGGAAAATTCGGAAAAAAATCCATATAATAAGAGAATAAAACAAAATGTGGAAACTCGATCTCATGATCAGTGAGATAGAGGAACCAGTTTTAATTAATTTGAGCGAGCTTCACTGACTGATTACGAATCAGATACGTAATGTTTACCAGTGTAAACACAATATATTATTTAAATTTTTGCTTTTGTTGTATTTTATTGTTTAATGTTGTTTATATATATTTTAATTTTTTTATATATTTTTATTTTAGTGTATCCCACTCTTTAATTTATATATATTTAATTCCAATTAGCCGTACTTTTGTTATTATTGTATTTGTGTCTTTTTCTTAAGCGTGTAGAATTAACCGGTTTATTTTATTTTTTTAGGGCTATCAGATTTCCATATAATAAAGTAAATTAAATTAAGATGTCAGTGCAATACAAATAAAAACAAGTAGGTCTAATTTTAACTGTAACATTTAAAAATTAATGACATTTGAATCCCTTTTTAGTGTTTAATTGTAATTCTGGAGATGCTTTAAGAAATAAATAAACTGCAAAGTCAAATGTCCAAAAAATGTTTTTAATTAATAATAAAATGACCGATAGCCCCAAAAAATTTTAATATTATATGGACGAATTTATTTTTTTATATATGTTTAACTTTTTGTATTTTTGACAATGGATATTTTGTAAGTTTTTAAATTATAACTTAGAATTTTTTGAGAGAATAAGGGTGCGGTTTAGTCTGAATGTGCCCAAAACGTTTTTTAAGGCAAAATTAAAAATAATAAAAATACAGTTGTGATTTGTGTTAAATATGTCAAAATTATTTATATTTTGATATGTATGTGAACTATTAAGAAATCATAAGAAATAAAATAATATTATAAAAATTTTTTATTTTAAGTTTATTACCGAAATTATATTCGATGCCATAAATACTTAGTGATAAAATAAACCTCCTTCCGACGTCTATGACAAGGACTAAAATCCTTTTGAACACTTCGTACTTTCAAATATCTATTGTTATCCAACCCAAATAATTCATTATTATAGATCGGTATTTTTGATTATAAAATTTCTAACCCATTCCTATGAAAAATGTATGCGTGTAACAAATTTTTCCAAAGACAAGTCAAAAATGATTTATTACTCTCTCTAGCTTTTGAATAAACTATAGTATAAGAGGCAAAATCGAGTCTATTTTCCTGAACTCAAAGCTCTTGGGAGGGTGGGCGAACGACCAATGACCCCGCCCCTTGGATCCGCGCCTGGTTATGTATTGTTTTTTGTATTTTTATCTCTAAACCTTATTTAGTAAATTCTTCTATAAGTTTATTTATTATGTAAGTCATGTCTTGCTGATCTTCGGTAAGAACTACCTGATCATCTGCAAAGAGGATTATATACAAGGAGTGTCCTCTATCCATATCCCCATGGGGCTACTTTTCCTAACCACTGTTTTAAAGCGCTGCAAAAATAAATTTTATACAGGGTTGGAGAGAGGCAGGAGCCCTGTTTGACTCCTTTTGTTTGTGAGAAAGCCTTAGAGTTTGATTTCCGACCTTAACAACCACGTGGTTTTCTCTATAAAGTGTTTTATATATACACTATTTTTGCCCAGTTTTTTCATTGCGATCCACAATTTCTGCAAAGGGACGGTGTCAAATGCCTTACAATGATCTATAAAAATAGCGTGAAGCTCCATTCCTCTTGCTAGTCTCTTTTCTGCCAGTTGTTTTATTGTAAATATATTGCCCACTCAGAATCGCCCACATCGAAATTCACTTTTTTCCTCCATTTCCGTGTCTTCATCTTCTATTCAGGCTGTTAGGAGTCTTTCGTAAAGCTTTCCAATGGAATACCCCGATAATTACTGCAGTTGCTCCTATTTCCCTTTTTATAAATGGAATTTATGTAAGAGCTCCTCCAATCTCTTGGAATCATTTCCTCTTCCTTTGTTTTTTTTTGCAAAAAAAAAGCTATCCCTTCATATAAAAAGTCACACGTATTCACAGCGGATGCTTCAGCAGGCTTCATGCGTCGTAGTGTTTTAGCTTTTTTGTAATAACTAATGGATGAGGGCTCAGATTTAAGATATTTGAATTATCTTCACCTTTGCACTAAAATATTTTTGTCTGAAATTGCTACCTTGGCTTCTAAATTCAAAACACTATACTTGGGTAACCTTGGATGCTCGTGGCATCGCCTATATATTCAGATATATAGGGGAATCTTCTTTCAGCCCATTTTACATCGCAAAATAGTAAAAAAAATCCTATTTTTTAAACTATTAACTGGAATATATACAACACTGGGCATACTGCTCCACCGCTACACTCGTCCTCTTTCATCATTTCCGAGATTCCGATGTCGTCAGAAAAGAGAACGGGTCGCCATTGGTTAATAATTCAATCACAGTGTTTATAACTTTGCTTTAACAGTTGTTTATTTGTTTCATTATTACACACGTATGTTCATCAAAAAGCAAGTAAGTAATTTTCTTTATATTTATAGGCATCATAGTAATAATTGTCGTTCAGCGTTTACTGTCCATCTCGCTTTACACTACTGATTTAAAGATAAACAATAAATCCTGAATACCAAAGAATCCAATTTGATTTATGAATAGAATCACTGTAAATCTTAAACTTCTAATTCACTAACATTATTTAAGTTTAAAAATTAAAAATGCAACAATATATTAACCAAGATTTGAACCTTAAAAATATACAAAAATAGTGCTTTATTTATAGGTTTTTATCCTTAATTTCCCTATAAAAAGGTGTACATATATAATACAAATCACACCGATATCATAAACAAAACAAAACCTGGTGCACAATAAAGTCTTTTATAGCAACTAGAACAGATTTAAAAGTTAAACCTTCTTAGTGAATCCGTCTATTTTTGAATAGGTTGGCGCAGACGAACTGGTCAAACATAACGTTTCAGTCGGCGTTCGCAACGGTGGACGACTATGAACATACAATGAGTTTTATTTATACACCCTCGACTGTAGGAAAATACGCTAGATAATAAACTGATAACAAGGTCGGGTTTATATTTGTCAAAACAATAAGTTTTATTTTTAAACCTTGTTCTCTGGGAAAATACGATGAATGCTAAATAGATAACAACAAGGCCAAGTTTATATTTGCCTACAATATGAAAAAATATAACCCAAGACAATGATTTTTTCTTGAGAGCAACAGTATACACACACATATTTGGCTTGCCAACCCTGATGTGTTTATTAATACTGCTGGGTCCCCATATTTGACCCAGTGCGAACTACTGTCTTACCTCGAAGTATAGCCCGACCCTGTCCTCACAAAATAAAGATATATTTGAAGCGTCGCCTTTTTAAATGCTTTTAATGCAATTACACGTTCCATTTTTAGTCTACTGAGGTAAATCCTCTTTAAACATTTTAATATAATTTAAAACGCAACAAGTCATGAATAATAATTGATCAAATGAGTATGTTTATTCCGATTGTTTATCATTTTTATTAACTAATTGATAGATATTTGTTGAAAAAAACTCATATATATATATATATATATATATATATATATATATATATATATATATATATATATACATATATATATATATATATATATATATATATATATATATATATACACATTCATTTTAGCCTAGTTTTCATCCTTCCAAAACTGGATATGGGCCTCCCCTATTTGTTTCCAAATCTGTCTATTCTAGGCTCTTCTTTGCCACATCAGGCCGGCATGTCTGACTATATAATCCTTCCATCTCATCTGTGGCCTGCCTCTGGATCTTTCCCCTTCATATGGGCGCCATTTTCCAATTTCTGAATTCCAACGGTTGTCTTTTATTCGTTCGTTATGGCCTGCCCATTTCCATTTTAGTGATGCTGCTCTTTCTATAGCGTCAACTGCGTTGATTTTTCTTCTTATCCGCTCATTTCGTTTTTTATCTCTGAGTGATATTCCTAACATGTGTCGTTCCATATCCCTTTGAGTTTTGCGGATTCTGTCCAAATTTGATTTTGTAAAGGTCCACGTCTGCGCTCCGTATGTTAGAACCGGCAATATACAACAATCAAAAACTTTGGTTCTTAAGTATAAGGGAATTTTCTGATTTTTCAAAACAGAATAGTTTTCCGAACGCCGTCAATCCCAATCAAGTTCTTCGTGTTATTTCGGCTGTCTGGTTGTCCTTACTCGCTCTTATGGCCTGGCCTAAGTATATATATATATATATATATATATATATATATATATATATATATATATATATATATATATATATATATATATATATATATATATATATATATATATTCATTCACCTGTTCTATTTCGGTTGCATTTACTATTATAACTTGTTGTTCGTCTGAGTTTGACATTACTTTTGTTTTTCTGAGATTCATCTTTAATCCTCGTTGGAACGATGTTTCATGGGCATCCCGTGTATGTGCTGAGCCCCTCTCAGGACTGTAAGGCAGCTGACGTTTCGGTGAAATCTCATTCACCATTTTCAAAGCTCACTGTATGGCGTTTACGAGCGAACTGTCGCCTGCGGCTCGGGTGCTATCGGCCCCGTGCGTGCGTCGGACGCGTTCGTTTTCCGAACACTTCTGGCCAATCAGGTTGCGAGACCTGCTACGCGTCATCGGCCCCGCCGCCAGTACCCGGGGCCGCGCCGCAATCTGTTTCGTTACTAAGTGGTACTGGTTGATGTTTTGTAAGCAGATTTTTCCAAGTATTGGGCACTCGCTGGCTATCATCTCTGCTATTTAAGTTGTTGGGCCTCTTTGCAATTTCAATGGCTTCCCTTATAACTCTTGTGGACAGGTTTTCACAGCTTGATAGCATTTATGTTCCTGAGAAATTAATCTTATGTCCTGTGTTTAACCAGTGTTGGGCCAGAGCTGAAGAAGTTGTTTTTTGCTTGACAGCGTTCATATGTTCGTCTCTTCTGGCGCTTATTTTACGGTTGGTTTGGCCTACGTGAGATGAGCTGCATTCTCCGCATGGAATTTCGTACACTCCCTGGTTTTCTAGAGGGATTCTTTCTTTAGGTGTTGGCAAGAGATCTTTTGCTTTACGGTCTGTGGTGAAAATGGTTTCAATGTTGTGTCTCCTTAGAATTTTTGCGATCTTGTCTGTGGTGCCTCTTAAATAAGGAACAAAAGCTTTGGAGCTATTCTCTTGGTTTTCGCGATTTTTTGGGACCAAGTGTTTGTTTTTTTGAGCCTTGTCTATATGTTCTTTTTTATAACCATTTTTCGTTAGGGCGTCTTGCAGTATGTTCATCTCTTTTTGGTAATTTTCTTGATCTGGAAGGGACTACGATCGAAACGCAAGTGATTTCGCTACTGCAAATAATTGGGCGTTAAAGTATCTGTTGGTGTGAGTGGGCTTTCTGTAGTCAGTGTGCAAAAGCAAGCCATCCTTTTTTCTTTTCAGTAGGATATCTAGAAACGGTAGTTTTCTTTCCTGTTCTATCTCCATGGTGAATTTGATGTTTGGATGTATACTGTTTATGTGATCCAGGAAACTTTTGAGATTTTCTTCTCCACGTTGCCAGATAACGAATGTGTCATCTACGTAACGCAGCCACAGTGCTATATATTGTAACTTCATCAGGGTAAAACGACAAAATCAAAGACAAAAAAAGGATAAAATCACAAGAGACTGAAAACACTAAAATAAAAAACTTATAGTTTCAGAGTTAGTCTTAAAAACTTAATCTCAACACGCTCAGCATAGTTGTGATTTAAAATACAACTACTTACATATAGAGATCTTTAACAATCTCTTTTTTATAACAAGAAAGTAGGAATTTTTTAAGATCTTTATCTGTAACTAGTTCTATTTTAAACCACAAGTATGCTGAACATGTTGAAGTTAAGTTCTCAAGACGAACTCTGAAACTGTAAGTTGTTTATTTTATTGTTTTTTTTTTGATGTTATCCTATTTTTTTTTTGATTTTGTAGTTGTATGAGTCTATTTATTTACATTTATTATCCCACATTTCGTTTGTTCTAAAGTCGACAGTTCTTTTTGCTTTTCATATGCTTCTTTTTCTCTTGGATTTTTTATACTTAACCATTTCGTATACCTCTATTTCTGCATTTTTACTTGATCTTCGATCTCCCTCGTCCACCAATGATAATTGCTTGTTTTTCTTTCTTTGTGTCCTAAAAACTTGCTATTTGTACTAAAGGGTGTCCCAAAAAAGCGCTACGCATAATTTTTTTTAAATTATAATAACCCACATTTTTTGTATTTAAAACATTTGCATTGTTATTTCGAACTGATGTACTCAAATACAATACATTCATAAATATTGTTTGGTGTTTCGATTTTTTTCCATTTTTTAAAAGAAGATTTATAGAATAGAAAATTAGTTGTTTCTACCATAAAGATAAATATGTTTTTTAGTATCCACCAATGTTACAAGTTGATTTGCATTTTCATATTTATGTTTTTGCATTTTTAACATGTATAGACTATTAATCCATCTAACAACAAATTAAAACATTATTATTGGCAACGCAATTTCACATTAAACTACTTAAACTTATTACATCAATAGAGTTTGTACCTACGAGCTACAAACTTATGCTTAATAAACGATATTACGTATTGGGTACTGTTCTATAAACAGTAGTAATTACTACCATTTAATAGGTGACTCAATAAAAAAATACTTTAATTATAAAGGCACCTTGATACAATTATGATGAAATTTACTGAACACCTACTTTAATTTCAGTGTGTTTTGTTACAAATAAACAAAAATATGAAAAATTAGAATTTTTGGGCTCAAAAATTAACAAAATACAACATTAGAAATGCCCACAAACGGGATCAAATTAGTAAAAAACATTGACGGAAAAATATAGGCCAAATTTTCTTCTACAAGTTTGATCAACAATCAAAAGAATTGGGATTTATCGTTATAAATCTCAATTCTCGTTAGATGGAAAGGTGAATCCCGATATCACTGATAGAAAAGTGTCCTCCCACTCTTTTTTGTGAGTTCCCAATCATGTAAGTTCAAGATACAACGTAGAAATTGATTCCCTAGCAAAACAAACTGCACCTTCAGGGAACATAATCCCATACCTATTCCCCGAAAATGATCTATGGCATAATTAAACTTGAATGGAAGAAAAGTGCAAAATATATGAAAACATAATCACTTTTGTTAAGTCTTAAAATATATTTTTCAAGTCCTTCTCTAAACTGACGAATGGAAAAAGAAGGTTGCAAACATTTTTAAAAAATCATAAAAGGGTTTGGAAGCCACTGGTTTGGATACAAAAAATCTTGTGGGGAAAAAGTACCATAAGCTTTAAAAAATTTTAAAAAATAACGTTATTATGAAAAAGAAAACACTACAAAATGAATGTTGTATGCTAAAAACTTTTTAGAAGTAATAAAACGCACTAAAAAGATGCGGATTTCCTGTCAATCGAAGAAAAATAATGAACAAATTTTTAATTCACTGATACGGCATGGATTTTTAAAGCGTGCAAAAAGCAGCTTGGAAACTTGTTGTATTGAATAAATATGACTTTAAGATATTTACATTCAACTTTATTATACATAATAATCTTATAATCTATAGTGGAATGGTATAATTACACAATTAATTAAGTCACATTTTAACTTACAAGTCATAAAATCAAAGACCGTTTCTTCCACAGAAGATAAATTAAAAACCGTGCAATTTAGATGTTTGTTTTTATGACCTCTTTCAAACAATTGTTTATGTAAATATTAGAAAGCATAGTTTTAAAAAGAGATTAAACTAAGGCAAGGGAAGATCTAGAATATTTTTGCATAGACCAGATACCCGAACAGTTAGAGAGTGGATTAATTTTTCTAACATCATATTTCATCTGCATGGTCTCTCCCATTCTTTTTCTTTGAGAAAATATTTATAGCTTTAGCGAGAAAAATTGTGTAAATTTTTCTCCGTAAATTAGATACGCGATAAGTTAAATTAGTATAGTTCTTGGGGCAGTCTTCCATCCGAGATCTAATAAAATAGAACAAGAAGTAGTTATCAAAATTATTAGAAATTTCTTCGATATTGCTACAAACATATTTTGAATTAAGCTGTATATTTTAAAGAAATTTCCGGTTCCCAACTTTTCATGAACTCTAGTGGCAAACTGATAAAACTAAAAATAATGTATAGCAATTTGTATTGGCTCTTTTGATTGATAACATTTCTGTTTTAAAATAGCAAGCTTTTCTTGACATCGAGGACGGTCTAAATGCAAAAGATATTTCATATTTGATAATCCAAGCCATAATAAATATAGTGACGTAAATTCCGAGATGGATTAGACCTATCCAGGGGTGTTGGAGGCAATGTAAGAACAAGCCGTACCTAAAATATAACAGCAAAAAATAGGCTGGGGCCGAAAGGGGGGGGTCAAAGTTACCTAAAACAGGTTTTTTTAAATCGAAAAGTCAAGGAACATATTTTGGGAAAAAAAGTTTCTAATAAGAGTTGTAGGGATTTTAAAAATCTACAATTTGAGCTTTAGTGTGATCATTTTTGTTAATTGGTTATTGTAAAAATGCCAAAAAACTCTCATTTTCATATGAAATATTTATTGCAACTTTTTTTGTACTTTTTTGCTTTTAAAAGGAAACCCTCGTCTTTCTAAACAAAATGATATTTTATAAGAGTAAATCGGATAATTTGTTGCTAAGATATTGCTAATTGTTTATCCCAAAACGCAAAATGTTGATTGTTATAACCTTTTTTGACCTCTACAGAAGTTCAGTCTCTGCGTGAAGGCATAAACTTTTATATCATGTTAGGGGTAAACGAAAAAAATATTTTCAACCCCTTAAATATCGCTCTAAAAAAGGGGATGTTTTTTTTTTAAGAAATAGAGCTCTCACGAACGCGAGAAAACTGAACTAACAGCTTCATATCAGCAGCGCTCGGAAAAATTCACTACATTTCAGCAACGAATGGACCGATTTCGGTGTTTTTTTAATCTGGTGTAATTCGAAAAATTATGAACATCCCCTTTTTAAAGCGATATTTAAGAGAATGAATTAATTTTTTCATTTGCCCCTAACAAGATATGAAAATTTAGGCCTTTATGAAGAGATTGAGCCTTTGTGGAGGTCAAAATGTTCACCCAAAAAAAAAGTTAAAGCAATCAACATTTTGCGTCTTGGGATAAACAAATAGCAATATCTCAGCAACAAAATATTTCATTTGCTATTATAAAATATCGTTTTGTTGAAAATGACAAGGGCTTCCCTTTAAAGTCAAAAAAGTACAAAAACGTTAATTTTACAATAAATAATTGATATGCAAAAAATGGCCGATTTTAAGGATTTTTTTGTCATTTTTGCACTAACAAATTGTCGAAAATGACCGCACAAAAGCTTAAAATGTAGGCTTTTAAAATCTCTACAAGTTTTATTTGACAGTTTTTTTTCCAAAATGCGTTCCTTGACTGGTACCCCCCTTTTGGCCCCAAACTATTTTTTGCAGTTATATTTTATGTAGGGTTTATTCTTACAGTGTCCTCAACACCCCTGGATAGGTCTCTCATACATCTTGGAATTTACGTCAAAAACAGCACTAATTTTTACCTATGGCTAGGACCACGATACCGCTAGATTTTATTAAACATTGTATACGGTAAACGTAGTGATTTTATTAAGTAAGGTCAGGAGAAAAAAAGGAAAAAGCACTGTTTCAACAATCATTATCATTAATATTATGGAAAATTAGCAAGGTCAGACTGAATTATATTATAAAATATAATAAAAATAACTTTACAAACAGTTTTTATCTTATACGTAGCGAATAATAAAAATTTAAATGGATATGCCTTGTGTTCCCTATAGCGCTCTATATATATATATATATATATATATATATATATATATATATATATATATATATATATATATATATTAGACCGTAGTATTTCCTGGATGAAAACAAGTTGACGAATTTTATAACCTGCCCGACCAAGTCAATTTCAGAGCTAAAATTGGTTGCATTCATCGAACAATCAATGTTTTATTGAGAGATTGAGCGTATGAGCGATCTTTTTGGACATCAAGGCTTTTGACACACTATGGCACAATGGCCTAATAATTAAACTAATAAGAATGGGAGTTCCCAATTATCTTGGAAGTTTACTACGTTTCTTAAGCAACAAATATCTCACAGTATCAGTTAATGACTACTCTTCTGACATCATACTTGGGGTGCTCTATCCCACACTCTATTCAATAAATTTATTTTTGATATACCACGTGATCTTTTCAACGAATTCTACCTTGTCGCTGATGATACTGCTATTGCCACGTCCCTTAAGAAAATTTGGGAACCGACTGGAAAATAAAAATTAATCCGCGCAAAATCGAAACAATCACATTTTTCAACGCCTCGAGTCTCCATTTCAAACAAAGAAACTGCTTGAAAGTTGCAATCAAAATACACCAATTATGTACAAGGTAAGGACATGAACGTGTTCTGTGCCCTTAACCCTCTCCTTAACAATCATAGCAAAGAGCAGTCCAGATTAAAACTCCTCCTCTACAAGGCATTCCTTCGCTCCTCACTCTCGTATGCAGCCCCCACTTGATACACATTAAGCCGTAATCAATTAACAAAGCTTCAATATTTTCACAATAAAATGCTTAATTTGTAATTCGTAAAAACTCAGTCTTGCTCAGAAATCTCTATTGTGAAAACTTTGAGGCTTTTTTTCACAAAATCATCACAATCACTTCACTAAAGCCGTTTCTACCGCCAAACTGTTCATAATCTACTACACGCAACCGTTATCAGTTCCTTTATCGAGCACCAATCTCTCCAGACCATCAATCTCTATAGTGTTGTATGAACGACCACCTATAGGTGCAACATCTTACCTATAGATCTTGTCAAGGAATGACTTCAAAAATAACATCCGAAAAACAATTAAGTACGTAAACAAGGCTATCTGGGAAGGCATCGGTGGAACCTACTGACGAGTCCGCCACCGGTGTCAGAACGAAACACGCCTTAAAAATTTTTAGCGGTCGAATCTAACTTGTACTTATGTCGTAACATCGCGGCATATTTACAACAATAGCTAGTCCCAAATTCCTTTCACGTTGATTGAGTGTACTGAACAAAAGAAAAACAAAAAAAGACCCCAAGATTTACCTGTCAGGTTTTCGACTTATCTACATTTTTGTTACAGTCTTGCAAAACATGGTGTACCCACCTCTCCACCATACTCTGCACGATGTCAATGGCTGCTGGTCTAGGCAATCTGTACAGATTACCCCAGACCACGATGATACGTGGAGGATTGCCGTTCTTGGTAATTTACGCCATACTGTCTGTGATTATTGGTCTCCCGCTTCTGTTTCTGGAGTTGGGGATCGGACAAATGGCCCAGGAGGGCTTTATTAAAAGTTGGAGAGCTGTGCCATTTTTTAAAGGTAAGAAACACATATTTAGTACTTATATAAATATGTCTAGGTACCTTGAGAACTTCAAGTAGGATAGTTGTCGTCTTTTGCATCAAACATTTATCTATTTGCACCATCATGACATAGTCATGTGGAAATTAAGTTTCACAAAACAGTTTTTTGGGGTTTGGGAACTAACTCCGTAATAAAGAAAGAGCTTGAACATACAAAATATTATGAAGGTAAACTTTTCTGCCAAACTGTTTACGACGTTGTTCTTTTATTTACTTTTTAGGTTTTTAAGCAGCAGCGCTTGTAGAAACATCACAAGATGATCACGTATAATAAAAAGTTCAACTGTTAATATCCAATTTGTCTTGATTGCACCACCTTATCTAAAATACTTACCATCAACAAATATTAAATACAGCATTTACCTAAAAATATTTGCAATAATCACATTTCCCTTTAAGCAATTCATTTATTATTCTGAAATACAATAACAACCAAAACGGAACTTTATTTGTATAACTCTCGGTAAAAGACAGCTGGTTAACATTTTTTTAAATATCGTTTAAAAAGCCTCTTAAGTCAGTAACAATAAATGATGAAACTTCACCATATCAAGGCAAGTACATATGTAAGCTTTTCCTAGTGTTTTTTGAGAGTCATTGTCTTTCATAATTTTCATATAAATACATTATTAAATATACTGAGTGACACATAGAAGCAGTTGGGAAGTAGTAGATATCTGTTGGACTTCCATTGTCTTTATTTTTGTTGAATATCACGACGTTTTGGCTAGTAGTTATCTCTAGCCGTTTTCAAGTGAAACCAAATAAATCCCTTAGCTACATGACTATTTATATTCTTGAATATCCGAAAATCCAAGTTTGCTTGGATTTGCCTCGAAAATCCGGTTTCTTTTCTTTATACTTCGTTATCTCAAAAACTATTAGATTTAGATCAATCAAAAGTACTATAAAAAGCTTTTAGGTTTACATCTAGAATAAAAAAATTGATGCAAATATATAAGGTATTCCGTTTAAAGAAATACAACTTTTCAAACGTCCTTTGTATGGCCACAAATATGTTTAAAATGAGTACTTCAATCAATATATAGTTTAAATCTAAAATATTTTTAATCAATGTATAAATGAACGTTTCGTTTTTTTTAGGAATAGGTTATGTAAAGTTGCTAGCCGGATGTTTGTTGTGTATCTATTACCCCCTGTATATGGGACTTGCCATACTGTATTTAATCTGGATCCTTAAAGGCTCTGTACCTTTTAGCGAATGTGCCAGTGGAGTGGTAATTACATCTGTAAGTAAATGTAGTACAACAAAAAATGAGAAAATATATATTGTTTCTGATGTTTTTCAGGATGGATATTCTGCGGCTGCTAAAACTGGACAAGAATGTATAAGGTAAGACCAAAAAATAATAAACATACTAAATTGCAACTAAAGAAATATCAGGGAGATCTAATTAATCAATTTGCTTTTCAGGGCCACGTTCATCAAATCACCGTTTGACGATCCCTATTATTTTGGAATTTATGCAGCATTACTTCTGTTCATCTGGATGGTTATAATCGTACTGTAAGTATTCGTAAATAAAAATTTACTAAAATCAATAAGACAGAATCATATTACTTTATGATTTCAAATAAACCCGGCATTTTTGTTTATGACGCGCTTTACGTCAAATAATTTTTATCAAAATTTCTAGTCTATCCATCTATATTATTATATAAAGAACAATTTTAACCGATGTTTCTCGACATAACTAGAGAGACTAAAATGAGGTTGTCGGACTTACATTGTCTTTATTTTTATTTATTTTTACGACGTTTCGGTTAGGTTGTATCTCTAATCGTTATCAAGTATAAACTGAATGTTTTGTCTTAAGACTATGAACTTATATAGAGACTGTGTCCATTGAAGCACAAAGTTTGGTTTCACTGTACACACCTCAATGATTTGATGTTACAAAGTAGTGGTTGCCAAAGATTAGGTATCTCAACACTAGATTTACTGATGATTCCATTATTGTTTTTAATGTAAGCTGCTTCTATAAATTTTCTTTTTTTCATGTTGGGTTTCATATATATTGCCGCAGCCTCACACTATTTTATATGGTATTGTTTATTCCAGGCGTGTTCTGTAATGCCTGATCTCAACGTTTCCCCTTTTTGTGTATGAATTTTATGTTCCTTAATTCTAACTTCTAGTGGTCGGTTGGTTTCTCCAATATACATTTCACCACACTCGCATGGAACTTTGTAAACACATTCTTTCTTATCGGTACTTTTTAGTTTTGTTTTTGTTAAATAAGCTCTAAGTGTATTTCCTGATTTAAAGGCAGTTTTTATATTATGACTACTGGCAATTCGTCTTATATTCTCCGAAGTTCCCTTAATGTACGGAATTGTGAAGAAGGAATGTTTCTTGCTGTCCAGTGTTCGTTGTTCTAAAGTTATTTATTACATCGTCAATTAGTTTCTGTAGTAAATCGGATTTAATATTTGCTACCTCTTTTTCCAATGAATCGGCATTATTGCATATAGTTATAGCGCGATTATAGAGGTTGCGTATAATTCCTCGTTAAACTAGGGAGGTTTAAAGCTATATTTTATCCCGAAAAAAAAAACATTAAATTACATTAAAAATAAGGTTAGTGATTCGAAGAGTAGTAGGTATGGTTGACGGATATGCTGTGGCGCGCTACACCAACCATCGTAGATTGGAATGAATTTTTTTATATCTATCTCTCTCTTATACGCACATTTGAAAAGCTCATAGAGATGGTATAGATAAAGGCTGCATTCTTTAGTGTAATTATCAATTGATCAAAGTGAAAAAAGTGTAACTGATAACTTCATGTTCTTTTGAATATGCATTAACTTGTCATTGGGTCGAAGTGATCATGATTACTTCAAGTGACAGAAATGAAAGTGATAATGATTCAAAAGAATAACCCTATAGTAATCAGCTCGAGCTATATAGTTTTCTTTTCGGCCGCTAGGTGGTGACTTAAGCTTTACTGACTATGCTAAGCTCTCATAGTCCTTCCTTATGCAAGCCAGTGTTGTCAGATTGAGGGATTTTTTGCAATTTTGATGAAAATAAATTATGCCGAATTTGACATTACTAATATATATTTTTAAAACTGAAAAATGTCTATGAAAAGCAATAATTTTAAATGGTACATGTTAATTATATGTATTTTAGGTCGATAAGAAGAACAAAGAGCTATATAAGATCTCTGATAATTATATTTTTCCCGACAATGGCGTGTTACATCGCTTTGACAACCAAATCGATCCTTTTGGAAGCAGAATTAGGTGTATTATACAAGTTTTTTGAAAATGTAGACTGGAGCGTATTACACAACTCCGAGGTAAAGAAAAATTAGCGATTGTTTTAACGATGCATTCAAATAATGACACTGCAATCTTATTCTGTAGAGGGGTATTATTATTTAAAACTAATGAGATTATCTAACTGGGAAATAAAATATTTTTAAATAAATTGAAAGTGTGGATCACATGAAATTCAATATAATTAAATTAAAAAAATACTCTTAATAACAATTTTATATTTTAAATAGTTAGCAGGAAAATATATAAAGGCTTAGGAAAATAGCTCTCATAAGTTTAAACAATGAACCTACACATTTAAAAAAAAAACAAATTTCCTTACAGCTAGTGTCTAAAACCTAACGGTTCTGGCAAAAATAAATTACAAAAATTTTAACTAAGTAATCGAAAAACTATAAACATAAAAAATTTAAGCCGATATATCTAAAAAATGTTTCACAAATATGAATTAAAAAAAACTGGATATATAACCAAAAAAGATGTAGAACAATTTCAATGGAAATTTCATCAAATCAAACTCCTAACTTGTCCTTCGATAGCCAATAAATTAACAAAAATTTTATAGGATTAAAATGGACTATTTAACAAATTGAGTTTCTTATTTTTTTGCTTTCAGAGAAGTATTACGTGTTTTTTGATAAACGGAGATATTATATTATTTTATTTTGTAAATATATAGGGTCAGTGCGTATATTTAGTTTCGATTTAAAAACAAAAATACCACTTCTCGATGAGGTAAATATTTTAAATATGGAATATTCTTTAATGTTGAAAAATGCAAAATTACCGGTAACTCCTAATTACAGTGATATCCTATATTTTATAATTAAAAATCTATAAATAGCTGTATACTATATTAATATATCACTACTTCCTAGTGCCGTAATAGGCTTAATTTGTAAAATTATTAATTTTAGTTCCGCAATTTTCAACAATAACTGTGTTTCTTTATTCTCTGTTGAGGTTGAATCGATAATTTATTAACATACCAACATCATACCGATTAAAAATAAACAATTAATCTTCTTTGTTTTTTTCTAGGTGTGGTATTATGCCACTATACAAGTCTTCTTTTCCACGAATATTGGTTTTGGTTCCTTTATTACTAATGCAGGAATAATGTACAATAAAGTTAATCCCTTATGGTAAGAATTTTATGATTAATTTAATTATTTAATTAATATATATATATATATATATATATATATATATATATATATATATATATATATATAAAGTATAAAACATAATGAGGACTATTTCAGTGATGGGAGATCCTCCCTCAAGTAGTAGCTATCACTACGGACGTAATTCCTACAAAGTAAAATCTTCGGATATAAGATCCTTCCTAACACTACATTTCCTACCTAAATTCTAGATTAAAAAATGCAAGTAAAAATTGTCAGTTCCAAGACATAAACGTGATTTCTAGTTAAAGCACAGATTTGATCATCTTACAATTGCGACAGCTTTGAAGTGCCTTTGAAATGAAAGGGTCAATTTTCGTCGCTTTGCTTGCCTTGCGACTCTCTATTACAGTGAGAACAATTAGAAAAAATACCACGATTACACTCATAGTAATGAATAAAATTGGAATTCACGGTGACAAAAAGTAAAAATAAAAGCCTAAGTCAGGCGCAGATCCAAGCAGTAGGGGGGGAGGGGGTGGATGCGATCACACCCCCCATAAGCGTCGACTTCAGAAAAATACACTCGCCCTTGCGTGTCACATTAGAAACGTGAAGGTCACTGACCCCCCTCCCCCATCAATCACTCGCTTTGGTTTGCCATACTGTGTGCCCCCCCCCCCCAAGAGCTTTGAACTCAGAAAAATAGGCTAGGCTCTATCTGCTGTATTAGGAACATAAATGTGACAAACACCCTCCCGTTGACAACACGCTTTCTCTTGCCATCCTGTACTCTTATGATATCGCCGCCGCCCCCCCCCCCAAAGAGAGAGGCTGGATCCGCCCCTGGCCTAAATAGGTGTTAATATTTCCTGTCAGTATAAAAATACCGTACTTCTTTAAAAAGCACTGTTTCCTCGTGACAGTTTTTAACAAGACACAGTTTGGAAAGCCAAACGGATTGCGTAGACTGAACGAGACTCTTAGTCTTCCAGCTCCCCTTGCGGGTAACCTGGGCGGCGCACACTTGAAAGCGTCCCGAGATGGATAATTCGCTGAAAGCTGTCACGGGGCCACATCTAGGCTCTGGTTTTATGAATCCGGCAGAATCAAGAGGGAAAGAGAGCAGAGCCCTGTTCTAAAAACGTACATATATATATATATATATATATATATATATATATATATATATATATATATATATATATATATATATATATATATATATATATATATATATATATAACGATATGAATAAACGGAAACAATAAAATTAGATTCAAACCTGTTTATCGCATCAGGTTAAGATGAAATAATCTCTGGCGGCAATCTTTTTAATTTTACATTTTTTAGCACTGTCATAGCGGGTCGCAAAGCAAGCAAGGTTACGCAATTTGATTTGGCGAGAACGCCTTTTCTCACATCTGTAATATGAAATAATCTGTAGTAAAAGTAGTAAATGTTGAATTAGAAATTATTTTGATCGTCTTGAGAACTACTGCGGAGATCTTGATGGCTGTATTGCGAGACTCGGATGTAAATTAGGAAATAAAAATTTTTACAAAAGACCAAAACATTTGCTATCAAATTAAAACAAATAACCATTTTTATAGAAAAACGTTTTTCATTTTTTAGGACTGCGTTAGGTTACATAATAACCAACCTGATTTTCGGAACGGGATCAATAATCGTTTCGAGCATTCTAACAGGACACATGAACGCCTCAACCCTAAATACAGGGGATGTTGCAGAAGTACAGCTGTTCGCATTAATATACGATAACATGGTCAGCAGAAATACGGATGATTTCAGATATTGGATGATTGCGACGTATCTGTTCTACGTGTTTGCTGGGTTTATCAGTATGGTACGTACTAAACACTGGTTAAGTGCGTGTCGGGCATGAATTACGTTAGGGTTCCGTAGCAGTTCTGCAAATAGAATTTAAGTAAAAATATATCTAAAATTTAAATCTAAAGGTAGCAAATACAAAATAATAAAAAACTTATAGAAGTACGGGATCCACATCAAGGAACCATATACAATCTGCACTATTTATCAAGGAACAACATTTATATTATCCACTGCTTTGCCTGGCGCATTCACCAAAAGTCGCTATGTAGAAAAACTATATAAAAATGAGATGACAAAATAAAAAAATATAATATGACATATTTAATTGCATTTTAGGAGACCAATTTAACCGCAGTTATTCCTCTCGATCAGATAAAAAAAAGCAAAATTAAATTTTCAACAGTTTTTTCTTATATCTCATAAATTAGAGGCCGTAAACCATGTTTTGGAGATACCAAATGCTTTTTGGCTCTGTTCGAACACATGCCAACATATATACGGAATATTTTGAAAAACAATAAAATTACGTCCCAAACAGCACAAATACATCTTAAAGACGTCCATAAGACGTTTGATCTCAACATTCACGACGTCTTATGGATGTCCATAAAAGACGAACGACGTCCATAAGACGTTGTATAGACGTCTTATGTTACAAAAGGTAACGTCTTTAAGACGTTTGCTTACAACGTCTTATGGACGCCCCTTCCCAACATTAAAACCACATATTCCACCAATAAAATTATGTACATTAAAAAGGGTCCCTTTAATTTTTTTGTTTGTCTTGTTTACAAAGTCAAACCGTAATTATTCAAAAATCCAAGAAATAACTTTAATTAAGAAAAAATCAAGAGCAAAATATACACTACCATTTTAAATAACCACAAGTTCCGCATGAATAATTTGCTTTAAAAAATATGTTCAACATAATCTCTTTATACAAAAAAATACATAACTTAAGCCTAATGTAAACTTTTTCTAATTTGAAATTTAAGAAGTGAGGTAGAAGAGCAAATATTTTCAGAACTACTACTGTTCGAACTATAAGTGAACCTATCAAATTTAAGCCTTAGTTTATCCCTTCGGTAAAATAACTCTAAAAGGTAGACTATCAACAAAATAAAAGTTTATTGAAATAAAAAGTACACAAATCTTTAAATACAAGAATTTTTATTAAGTCGAATAACAAATCTGGTCTGATGCCCTTTTCAGCCATGTTTGGATTGAAATTTCCTCATTCTTCTGACTTTTTCCAGTCCTGTTGTCTCTGTAGATCCTAATAACAAACTGATTTTAATATTATAGGATAAAGTTTATCATTTGTGGTAGTAAATTTTTTGATATTTTTGCGAATTTTTATAATTGTCCTCTACTATAGAATCGTGACTTATGCTATTTCAAGGTTAATATATATAATGAAAGACAGAACTTACTCATAATAAGTCTCACCAAGTTGGAATCGTAGAACTTTCTTTTTCCTTTTCGTACTAATCAACTGTACATGGTAATTTTACAAGCTCGCTTTACAATGTCATAAATGCTCCGTACTCCCAGTTTTGAAATTTCTAAAACCTTAAACAAAATTACTTCTTGTAATTAACACAACTCTATTTTCTATGTTCTTTAAATATAAATCAATCAGGAACAAAATAAATCTTACAGGTTTCATTAGTGGAGCACTCCATAAACAAACATTTCGCCTTCCACTACATTAGTAATATTTCTTGTAATATTTAGGACCCGGTCTGGATGAGCTGTGCAAGCCTTTTTCGCATAGATAATATTTTTGAAGATTTCATTTCATACTTCTAACATAGAGTTACTACAAAAATATAAACGGCAAAGCATTCGGGAATCTCCTGTAACACAACCTATAAATAACGTTACTGTTTTTCCTAAGTACATATGATTCTCGATCTTACCTTAAGTATTACATAAACACGAATAAAAAAAATTTTTAGAGGCACATAGATAAATCAACTATTTTAATAAAATTCTTTCGAAAGCTAAATTTTCACGGTCGGCACCCCAACAACATTAAAAATGAATAATGACATGACGAAACACAAATACAAAACTGAAAAATGACAATGACAGAAACAAAAGGCGGGTTTTTTAAAGTTATAGTTTCGCTGGCATCATATTGTTATTGTTATTGGTACATCAAACAGTCTGTGACAAAAAGCACCAAAGTATTGGTAAAAAGATCACGCAAAAGTTCCATTAACCAAGGTCGTAGTGAGGCTACTAAAAATTTGTCGTTCAATCAAATATTTTAACCTCAACTGGTATTCAGCTGAGCTCTGTGTGGCGTTGTAAACTTATTACCCAACTGAGACAAAATTCATAGGGAAGGAAATGCTTTTTAGTTTTTATCAACTAAATTATACACAACTGTATTTATTTTCATATAAAATGTAGTATGGAGACTTTTAAAAGATGTCTTAAAGACGTTGTATATAGACGTCTTATGGACGTCTTTAAAACAACGTCTATAAGACGCCTTATTTATGTCTTAAGACGTTCAGACATAATCTGGATATAAAAACGACGTCTATAAGACGTCTAGTGCTGTGTGGGGTGTAATAACAGTGAAGGAATAACGTAATTATTCATTTTTAGGCAACCCTGTCATATACCCTTCTAAAAGCCATCTATGGACACGACGGTATAAGACTGAAATGGTGGCAAACAAGCGTGGTATTTAGTTTTTCTGGATTTGTTTTAAGTTTCCTTCTACTTCTACGATACGACTTCGATCTTGTGCATCTTCTGGATCATTACATCGTTGGAAATTTAATTTTAATTTGTGTCGTAGTTGAGGTATTGGCACTCATAACGTTTTATGGTAAGTTTAGTTTTATTAATAACTAATAATTTAAAATTCACCATAAACAAATTAAGTAAAAACTAAAAAAATTTTTAGGCAGCACAAAAATTCAATCAGATTTTGAATTCATGCTCGGTCACATTCTATCCAAAATCTGGCTCTTGCTTTGGTGGTTTATTCCCATTCTGTTAACGGCAATTTTCATCTGGGGTCTAGCAACGTTATCTTTAGACGGTATATCCAGAAAAGATCCCGTTTGGTTGTACGCTATCGGATGGGCTATAGTTTTGGTAGCTTTCATCTTCATATTCGTTATTGGAATCTTTGTAATGAAGAAGCAAGATGGATATACTATTGGGGATGTAAGTATTCTTAACAGAATTTTTTTATATAATCGTTATACAGGGTGTCCCAAAAGCTCTGAAAATATCAGATTTGTTTGTTTTTTTTTAATGGAACCCCCTGTATATTATTGCATTTTTGGATCCCCCGATCAAAATAAGTGCCTATTTTAACAAAGTTTATGTACTTAAACCTTAAGGGTTTTTAAATAATTTGAATTTTGACAAAATCTAACCTAATTTTCATGTTTCAAATACTTAAGAAATATTTCAGTTATGTACTCGAAATTTACAGTGAAATGTAACAATAAATGATATTTTATATCCCAATTATAATAAACTTGCTATATTATATAGAGTGTCCAAAAATTAAAACTAATCAAATAAGAACTTTAGGTGGCTATAACTTGATTAATTTAAATAGAATGCTATACTTTATAACTTACCAGAAAGTGTACCTTTTAAATACCTATCGAATGGTGTAAGCTAAATCTTCACGTTTCCACAGAATACGCCAAATAATCGTTTTCTGCACCATTTTGTATTTTTTTGAATAGATATTCTAATGTATCTAGTTGCCTATGGCATTTGGAAATGACAGGTTATTTACAACTATAAGAATAATAATCAGGAATATCTTTACAAATGTTCAGAAACTCGGAACACAGTAGTCCAACAGGCTATAACAGCAATAATGGTAATAACATATTGACCATAACACAAAACAGAAGCAAAATATTTATAGTAGATGTTCGAAATGTCGACCATCCATTTAGAAACACTTACATATTCTTTTTTCGAGACTATTTCTAACTCTGGACAACATTTGCGGGGTTACAGTTTGAAAAGCGTCTCTTATGCGCATTTTCATATCTTGTGGTGTTGTCGGGGGTGCATTGTAAACAATTCCTTTTATGTATCCCCATAAAAACAAATCTGGTGGAGTTAAGTCCGGAGATCTCGGGGACCAATTTTGAAATCTATCTCTCCCAATCCACCTGTTTCGAAAGTTGACATTTAAAAATTACTGAACCTCGCGATGATAATGAGGCGGAGCTCCATCCAGTTGAGACATAGTTTTTCTATTATTTAAAAGGGCATCTTCTAATAACACTGGAAGTTGGTGTAAAAGAAAATCGCGAAACATCAAACCATTTAAAGGTCCTTCAAAAAAATAGGATCCAATTAAGTATGGACCCAGTATTCCTCCCCACACATTAATCGACCACCTATTCTAGTTTCTCATAACTTTGTATTCATGCGGATCTGAATCAGAATAGTAATGGAAACTGTGTCTATTCACGAAACCAAGAGTACATTCATCATAAAACAGATTATCAAAAAAATGGTCATTTTCTACCACTTTATCTAACACCCACAAGCAGAATTCAGTTCGATTGTCAAAATCATTTCCGTAAAGCTCTTGACAAAGCTGGATTTTATAAGGATGAAATCTGTATTTGTTAAGAAGCAAACCATTGACTCTCATCAACCATTTTCTTAGTTACTGCTACTAAAGTTTTAATATTATTATCCCTTAAATTACAAATCGTGTCATCTACATACATTACAATTTTCGTCGCTTGGGGAACTCCAAACATAACATTCATCATCTTAGATTCACACTTTCCATCGTTATCGCGAATTCAAGCAAATTGGCTTCTACAAGTAGGTATGAATACAACCAATCAAGCACTCCACCTCTCACACCATACTTCTCCAAATGTATAACAAAATACCATGATCAACAATATCGAAAGCTTTTGATAAGTCACAAAAGATAATAACACATATTTTTCCTTCATTACGCCTTACATAAATATAGCTGAGTACAGCACTACCCGTTGATAGATTGAGCCTAAATCCATGTTCACAGGGGATAACGATCGAAAACAAGCTTTAAATCTTGTTAAAAATATCTAGAAGACAATACGGCCCAAAACACCTGAACTCTTTGAAAGATTTTGGAAATGTAAAATAAAAATCAATCGAATTTGTAAGATTTGTTGCTGCATAGTCAAGAAGCATAGTCTTCGTTCCAAATAGTTGTCAAATACTTTATTCTAAAACCGCTGGTGTACATAATAAATAATTCTATTCAATACGGAATATTTCCAGATCAACTAAAACAGGCACTCATTGTTCCAGTTTTTTAAAAAGGCGATGAATCAAACATCGAAAATTACCGCCCTATAAGCTTATTATCATCATTTGCCAAGATATTAGAGCGTGTTGTTTGTAACCGAATAATTAGCTTTATGAACAATAACAATTTTTTAAATAAAACTCAACATGGATACATTCAAGGCAAAACAACACAAATTGCATTATTCGAGTTCATAATAAATATCACTGAAACAATAGAGAATGAGGAGATCCCTGTAGGGTTGTTTCTCGACCTATCAAAAGCATATGACACTTTAGACTATGAAATATTATACCAGAAACTATATTTATATGGTATACGAGGAACAGCTCTGAAGTGGATCAAATCATATTTAACGTCCAGGCAACAAAGGGTAGTGATAGGAAAAGGTATTGATAGAGTATATTCAGGGAACAAATATATAAGAGTCGGGATATCGCAAGGACCTATATTGTTCGTATTATATGTAAACAATCTAAATGAATTATGTGAAAGGAATGAAAACTGTAAAATAACAAACTACGCAGACGATACCAACATTTTGTTATCATACAGGGGCATTGCCTCTCTTGAACCTGACATGCAACAATTTATGATGTTGGTTGGTGACTGGTTTACAAAAAAACAAACTTCTATTAAATAATTCAAAAACAAATGTCACAATTTTTAAAATCAATTGTTCCAAATTAATAGAACCAAAGAAACTGACTATAAATGGTTGTGAAGTACAGGTTATGAACAATGTAAAGTCCTTAGGTATGTTTCTAGATAGTTGTATGAATTGGGAATGCCATGTTCAGTATTTAACAGGTAGGGTAAATGCTGTGTGTTAAACACTTAGAATTATAAGTACATATGTAGGAATAAATAGTAAGAAAATGCTTTACTACGCAAATTTTGAGGCCCGGTTAAGATATGGAATAGTCCTGTATGGAAACTGTAAAGACATATCGAGTGTTTTTATATGTCAAAAAAGGGCACCGAGAATATTATTAAATCTAAGTTATCGGGAATCGTGTCGGGGTAAATTTAAGGAACATAAACTACTTACTGTTCATGCAGTTTACATACAGGAATGTATATTGTTTTTGTTAAAAATAAGCACTTATTTGTCAATAGTTAGGGGCAAAAGATATATCCAACACGAACAATTGATTACATATATCCTAAACATAGAATGGTTATGAGTGAAAAAAGTCCTTATTATCAGTGTATTAAAATATATAATTCTTTACCAAATTATATTAAGCAACAAAAAAATTTTAAAAAGTTGAAAAAGACAATATTTGACCTACTTGTCGGCATAGAACCTTATTCATTAAATGAATATTATTCAAATTTAAATCAAAGTATGACATTAAGCAGAATGTAATGTAGCTACTAATGTATTTTTTTGTATGACGCTATTTTATTATATGTGAGTATACTTTAAAATACAGATTGTTTATTATTATTATATTATTATTACTTGTGCAGTCAATACACTCTAAGTTAAAGGCTGTGATAGAAAATAAGAGTTTTCCAACAAAATATAAGTTGTTCGTTAGAATTTTTTTATTAGGTTTGTTAAAGTCTGCTATTTATAAGTCCAATCAATTTTTAATTTATTAAATTTTATCACAATTACAAAACATGTTTTAATTTTATGTATAATTAAACTAAATAACCTAAAAATTTACATAAAAAAATAAATTGTTAATTTACTTTCTAATATATGCCTCTCACAAAAAAAACAATGTGTGCTATTTATATGACCATGGCTGTAGCCACGAAGCTGATTTCAATACAATATTCAGTATTTCCTTAATTTGAATACCTCTAATCTTTTTTTTCAGAAATTAAAAGCATCGCTGGAACCATCCCATAACTGGGGTCCCAAAGACCCCATGTTACGTCACAACTGGGTCCAATGGAATTCCCAATCTCAAAATGGCGAAAGGGACTTCACCCTCAAAAGGAGAGGCACCAAAGATTACACGAAAACCATCAAGAAACGAGTGAAAAAAGAAGCAAGCGAACTTAGTGCCATGAGTATTCCTGGAGCGTATTTCAAAAATGAAACTAACATTAACATTAATAATAACATTGTAAATGGTAACGTTAATGGGAGGTTAAGTAACAACAGTGACACGAGTAATACTTACAATCGCGTTAGTAATGGAAGCCATAATTACCACGAACTGTATTATGTCAGCAGTGAAATTAGAAAAAATATAGAAAATGGAAAAGTTATATCAGATCAAGGTACAATAACATAATTTTTAAATAATAAATAAAGTTTCTCTGCCTATATTTGCATAAAAACTTCTTGAGTTTTTAATATTTGGAGTCGTTTAAAAAAGATACATTATAGATTGTGAGTTTGAAAGTCCAGAAACATTTTTGCGCTCTTTGGCGATGGTTTTATATATTTCTTCGCTTCTTTGAGACCAGACATATTATTTCACCTTAATTCTATATGATTTTTCGCTCATCTCCGAAGCTCCATCTTTTATATGACCTTTTGGTAATCTACAAAAGGCCGAGAAAGGAAGTTTTTGCCCCTTTTTTCGCTAGGCTGTCCTCTTCCTCATTTCCTTTAACTTGTGCTCTGCCGCCCACATCACAGTTATCCTCTTGTTCCTCGCTTTAGAGCTTGCTTACACTCAAGTCAGCTTAGATTTGTAGGTGTTTCACCTGAAAGCTTTTAAGGCTGCTTGGCTATCTGACAATAGGTATATTTTAGTGTTCTAAATATTTATATTCCGGCACTCACTGGCACAGATCTAACCTGCATGCATTTGGAAGCTGACGGGGATATTTCCTAGGGATTTAACAAGCTCATATCCTGGACCAGATACTTCCACACCTATACCCTCTTTGTTCTTGTATCTATCACTAAATCATATCATTGAATTTTTCTCTAAGCGAGGTAATTCCTTTGCGTTGGCTTGGTATCAGTCAGCTACTTCATAGTTCATTTCAAAATAATATCTTATAGACGTGAAGTCTGATATCTTATAGATGTGAAGTCTGTCGGTTTCGATATAGATTTTGTTGGAATTGTATCCAGAATCTTCACATGCCCAACAAAGTTTCCAGGTTTGAAGTTTTCTGTTTGGAACAGCTTAAGGGCATCTGTTGCTTTCGTCCTCATCACAAATATGGGCAGTGGCAGAAAGTTCAGCATTGTTTCTTTTGCCGGTGTGACGCATGATGGCGTAGCCCCCGTGACTCCTACGCAATTGCTTCCTGTGTCTTTGGCCACCATACTAAGGACGCATATGTGACCATGGATTTGATGATTGTTTCATATGACCATAAGATCATTTTCGGTCTCAAACCTGATTTAACGGCATGTAGCATGCTGCTATTACCTTTAGGAGAATCTTTTCAATGCTGTAATTCCAGGTCAGTTTCTGGTTAATTGTTATCTCTTTGGAAAAACTCCATTTAAAGTTTAAAGTATTCATGTTTATTATTTATAAGAACCGGGTTGTTAAAATTAGCATGTAGTCCATCCTCTTATGCATCAGTGACTAATTTGGTTCAAGGCAAGTTACAAATAGGTTATCAACATAAGCATATGTTATAATTCCTTAATCAGTTAATTGTCTTAGGAAATTATCTACAGCAGAGTTGATGAGAACATCCTTTGAGTATAATATTCCCCACTCGCCAAAAACGAGTACAGAAATAACAAAAAATATTGTTCGTAATTTTCATATGATGGCGTAATCTCTTGTCGTCCATTAGAATATTGGCATAAATTTGACAGAATTTACAGATATAAGAACACTATAATGAAATAGAAATAAGTATCAAATTGGCAATATTTTATAAATTTTGTCTTTCTTCCAGACACTTCATTAGTAGATTCTCTAGAAACAAACCAACAACGATCCAAACATCACCACCATCATCACCATCACCACGTCACCGGAAAACCGAGCAAGAGGAACACTTTTCCCATCGATCCCAGCCCTCATCTGATCAACAACGCCGTTAGACACAGCTATCCCGATAAACAGTCGACGAAAGTGCAGGATCTAGGAAACGATGAAAATTCTGAAGGTTATGGAACCTTTAGGAACAAGGGGCCTTATATTATAGATGGCGATATCGGCCATGTTTGTTACAGAAGGTACGGCGGTGAACATGAAGGAATGACGCAACTGTGAGGACAGAAAAAATAAAGTCGCGTGCACCAAAAATATATTAATGCGTTCACATGTTTGTGGTGTAAATGCGAAATAAGTCTAATAGAATATAAATCTGGAATTTTTATATAGGATGGTACAAAATTAGATTAGAAAGACGCTTTGTCTCTTTCAACCAATTTCCTACACTAGTTTTTCTTTAAAAAAAGGTTATAGAGCGTAATAACCGAACTTCTATAAAAATGACAGGAATTAATTTTTTTATAACAATATATTTGTATTAGCGATGGTACTGTAAAAAAATGACTGTAACGTTTTAAATCGAGATAATTACAAGTTTTTTTTTTCACTTTCAGTTGTTAACGAGATTACTACCTCAGTAGCGTAACTAAGAATATATGTACCCCCCCCCCCGCAGATTTTTTTAAGGCGCCCTACTATTTTGCACCTATCTTGATTCTTCGTGTTTATTCATTTTCATCAAAGAACCTGAGGGCGCCCCTAGATAGGCTGCGCCCCCCCCCCTCGCGTTGCGGGGTCTACGGAGTCGTTAGGGCTATTCTTTTAAGTCATTATCACTTTCACTTCTATCACTTGAAGTAATCATGATCACTTCAGCCCAATGACAAGTAAATGCATATTCAAAAGAACATGAAGTTATCAGTTTCACTTTGTTCACTTTGAATTGATAATTACTCAAAAGAATATAGCCATTATTTACGCCACTGCTACCATGCTATTCTTTCCCACTGACGATAATCTTAAATAATCAGTTTTTCTCTACATTAATTTCTTTTATATCGATATTTTCCTGAATTAATAATAAAATGCCTTATAAATACAATGCCTTATCAATGAAGCAAACCTTAATGAAACGAAGAAAACAAACAAATTCAATGTACAATTGTTCACGTAATTTAAGTTGTGCTCTTCCTCGGACAAATAGATATAAAAGTATTTTTTTATGAGAAGTAACTTTATCAAAATTAAAAATATCAAAAAAATAAAATGTTTTGTAACAATAAATGTAGTTCATAACCTAGTAACACACATGTATTTAAAAGAAAAAAATTATAAAAAATTAACTCCCCATTTGCGGTCTTGCACCTAATTTTTTGCGCCCTCCCCTCCTCCCTTAGTACATAAAGCACAAACCGACGCTACTTGCAAATCTTAAAAACCTAAAAAAATATCCATAATTGAATATTTTTCGCCATTTTAATAGTCAGGTTATACGTCCAAAAATTATCAACTACCACTAAGAATTTCCACTAAACTAACACCCAGCGAAATAAAAATGCATGGTTCATACATTACAATTTAACAATACGTAAAAATTAAGGATGAATAATCAAAATCGCCCCTCAATATTTTAACCTAAAAGTAAAACGTTTGCTTTTTCAATTGTGGTTGTTTAACTAGTTTTATTCTAAAGTGTTTCGACTATTTTAAGACACATTTTTACTAAGTTTTATTCGTTTGTGTTATTTTTTACTTGTCAAATTTTCCTCCGATAACATCCGAAAGCGGTCATGAATTATGCGGACTTTTTAACAAGTTAATGGTCGGTTTACACTTCCAAAAAATACCACTAGGAATTTCCACTATCAACTATCACTTGCAAGTTAAATGATACACTTTACCTTCATCTGTTCATAGCCCCAACTAAAAATTAACAACTAGCAATTAACAACTAAGAAGTTAGTAGACTTTAAACTTTTTAAAAAGACGAAATAAATAGTGTCCGCTTTCGACTGTTATCGAAAATAAAATTATAACAAATAAAACTTAGTAAAGCTGTATGATAAAATAATTGAAACACTTTAAGAATAAAATTCGAAAAATAACCCTAATTGAAAAGCAAAAGATTTACGTTTTACTTTTAAGTTAGAATATTAATGATTGATTGGTCATCCTTAATTTTAACTAATTGTTAAATTTTGAAGTATGAACCGACCATAAACAATGCATTAATTGCATTTATCAGGGCTATTCTTTTGAGTCATTATCACTTTCACTTCGATCACTTGAAGTAATCATGATCACTTGAAGTAATCATGATCACTTCAGCCCAATGACAAGTAAATGCATATTCAAAAGAACATGAAGTTATCAGTTTCACTTTGATCAATTGATAATTACTCAAAAGAATATAGCCATCGAAAACGGGCATCTTTTGTTTTATTTCGGCATAAATCATGGCCAGCCTAGCTAGATAGTAATCTCGATGACACTAGATGGAGCTACGGAGCACCGAAGTAATTTCTTATTCATGAAATATTATCTTTTTTTAAATGAAGAGCAAAAATGGTAGGAAACAAATATTTTTTTAAACTCGTTAGATTCTCGGTAAGGTTTCGAGGAAAATAGTGCATAAGATCAAATAAAGTAAATTAAATATTTGGTTTTCTTTCTGTATTATATATGTTTAAGTTTTGTAACTAGTGATATTGTAACATGTTCTGTAAATTTGAGTTTAGACTAAGTTAAAAATATGTAATATAGTATTTTGTAAATAATTTGTTAAGTACCTTAGGACATACATACATCGTGATTTTAATAAATAATTGACTGTTACTTTTTGTGTCTTTGTTCCCAATTAACTACACTTTCTTACATAATAATCGAAATACAGAAGATAAGATACAAAGTTTTAACAAAGAAAAATTAAAATATTAAATTATAAATAAGTGATTCTCATGAAAATGGAATTTTTGATGTTTACCCCAGTAAATAATAATGAAATTACTTCTTTATGGTTATAACATTCGTGGAGTTATTAATTAAGATATTTTTAAATCGTGACAAGATTTTAAAAATCATCTCCGCAATTCCACTCAAACCAATTTAATTTATTTCACGAAAAAATTAAGTTTATCAGAATAGACTACACGACTCAGAGATTATTCAAGGAACCACAATTTATTTTAAAAAAGAGTGAAAATACATTAAGCGAAAAAAATAGGATCATAAATAAACAACCACCTCTTTATTCTCAAAATATTATCCTTACAATCCCAATAATATTACACAACATTTTACCAAATTTCAACTTTAGTTTCGAAATACGCCATGTATAGATTTGCAACAGCTGGAGCTAGCAGTAGGCCATAGCAGCGACATCTATCTGTCTGTATACCTTTCTGGCCGTCAAACAAGAAATATGCATATTTCATGGTTCTCTGTGTCTAAACTGACGGAAATTAAGTGTAAATTTTTTGATAAAATTTATATTGTAAGGCAGATTACTAGTTACCCTGCATTTAGTATTAAAATACTTAACAATGCCTTAAACTAGTGAATGAATCTTAGGATGTACACTGGTGAATCCCTAGATTTTCATGTTTTCATAACAAAACTCTGAACTTAAGTTATACAATAAAATTCTTATAAAAAAATTGAACCGACTTCTAAAAGTGGGCTAAAAAGTGAAAAATAATTATAAATTTTAATATGAAATTGAAATTTTTGAAGTCAGCGCCAAATTAATACCTCACAAAATGTAATTCGCATAAACAGATTAAAATACTTTATTTGTAATTGCTTTCTTACCATAATTTGTATACATTAGCAGTTATTTATTTCATTTAGAAATAATTTGGCGCCGACTTCAAAAATTTCAATTTCATATAAAAATTTATAGTTATTTTTCACTTTTTAGCGCACTTTTAGAAGTCGGTTCAATTTTTTTTATAAAAATTTTATTTTTTAGTTTTGAATTCATTATGATATCCATAAATTATTTGAACCAAGTACTAATCGAGATTAGTATACCTCACAATGACTCCAAGTTGGCAAAAAGTGCCAATTTTATCCAAAGTTGAAATCACCCTAAAATGAACCACTAAAAATTCTTTGATCCTTATAGTTATCAAAATACCAGTGAAATTGTGTAAAACAAATATTTAGTGTGTCATAGTAAATCCACTATTTTCAAATTAATTTTAGATTGGTAATATAGACCCCAAAACCTTCCAATATCGATATTTAAAGAACTTGAAACGTAAATTTCTTAGCGCGATATATTTTATACCGCGTATTGAGTTTGTGTATGTCCCAAGAACTCGGCAGTGTCAATTTTAGACAAAATCAAAAAAATAATTGTTTTTTGACATCTTAATTTATTCTAAATCTAAACCCTTCAAAGCCCACTAGTACCAATTTTGGATAAAGTCATATTGCACGTGACATATTAGATTTTCTTAAAATAATTTTATATTCGCTATTTATATCCTTTAAAACGATTCAGTCCCACCTTTGAAGAAAATCAAAAAAATGCAAAATTATTAGGACGCCATATTAAATCCGCCAGATCGAGTATTTAAAAAAATATTTTAAATTCGTAATTAACACGGACAAGAATCCCCCAATACTGTTTTTAGACAAAATCAAGAGATGCAGAATTTTTAATCCGCCATATTTAATTTTTTTTTAAATAATATCAGGTTCCCAATGTACGATTCCAAAAAATCCACATATCAATTTTGAAAAAAATCGGACAAAATCAATTTTTTATCCGCCAAATTGGATACACCATATTGAATTTTTTTAAAATAATTTCAGATTCGTTATGTGCGATCTTTCTAACTCCCCCATACCAATTTTGGAGAAAATCGTACAAAACTAATTTTTTCGTCCGCCAAATTGGATCCGCCATATTGAATTCTTTAAAAATAATTTCAGATTCTTTGTGTACGACCCCGAGAATTCCCCCGTACCAATTTTGGAGAAAATCGGACAAAATCTATTTTTTGTCCGCCATATTGATTTTTTTAAAAATATTTTGGATTCGTTATATGCGACCCCGAAAACTCCCCCACACCAAATTTGGAGAAAATCGGAGAAAATTAAATTCTTTTGTCCGCCAAATTGGATCCGCCATATTGAATTTTTTTAAAATAATTTCAAATTGCTTGTGTACGACCCCAAAAATTTCGCCATGCCAATTTTGGAGAAAATCGGACAAAATTAATTTTTTTGGCCGCCATATTGCCAGCGCCATCTTGGATTTTACTCTACCGATTTCTTCCAAAAAAATATGGGGCCACCGCAGCAACTTCCTTTACAAAACGTAAAAAAATTCATTCAAATCGGTGCAGCCGTTCAGGAGTAATCGGTGTACATACATAAAAAAAAAATACATAGTCGACGAATTGAGAACCTCCTTCTTTTAGAAGTCGATTTAAAAAATAGATAAATCAAATAACAACCAACGTTTTAACATTTTTAACTAGTCTACTAAAAAAAAAACACAAAAAATATAAATTTTATATATTTAAAGTTTAAAAAATTTAATACTTATATCAATTAGATCTTTACCACTTATCCAAAATATATACACTTTTTCACACTCTTACAAAACCTCATATTATTCTCTTAAGCTTCAATACATAAACAATTGTTCCAGGCCTTGGCATTAACTTGTTTTAAGATTGCTTTTAATGACTGACCAGGTCCACATTCAAATGTTCTCGGAAAATATTCATCAGGGTCCCTTTCATATATTACGTGTAAAACTTGTTCCCATTTTACTGGTTTTATAATCTAAAAAAATAACAAAATCCATTAGGATATTACTGTTTGTTGTTCGCTACGGTGTTTGAGGTCAAAAAAGTATGGGGGTTTAAAGCCAAGAATAGAAATAATCAGTCGAGGAATCCCTTTCTCTGTTCTGATTTAAAATTACTATTATGATTACAAATCAGGTAGAATTTATCCATTTTTTATATAACAGCTTTGTCCAATTCAATTAAGTAAATTTCTATAGTTGATTTCAACTATATGATTATTTTGTTAACATACCTGTTTAGGAAGCTGTTTTCGAATATGCTCAGCATTTCCATATCTTTTGCCGTCCACATTCGAGTAAACACTAACTATAGGATCTTGTATTTCAGTCTTATTAAGAGCTCTCCTGAAAGGATCTACGGCCGACCGCATGAGCTCCGAATGAAAGGCTCCACTAACTGGTAGTCTTTTGACGCGCTTAAGGTTGAAGTCCTTGTAATTTTTTTCTAGGAAAGCAAGTGCCTAAAATTTTGATAATTGAAAGACAACAAGAGTTTTTTATTTTCTAGCGAAGAATTAACATTCTTCAGAGCTAAATTCTATATAGAATCTTAAAATATTCATTGGTCATGATACACCCTACAAGTAAAAAAAATGCGTCGCCTCCCTTTTTTTTAAATGGTGCCTCCCAAAAGAGGACGCACCCCACGTTGGTTTAGAGCCCAGATCTCCAAACTACAGCCCGCGGGCCAACACCTGTCCGCCATGATTTATTTTGATTACGGAGCGGAGTCCACCCCCGCGCCCTGCGCTATAGATATTTCACTCGCTGACTCAATATGAAAATTTGAGCGTAATTCAAAATTACAGTAAGTTAATATGATGAGCCAACTAGGTCTTGGCCCTCAAGACTTAGTGAATGAGTCAGTGTGGCCCTCAGGCTAAAAAATTTAAATACCCCTGGTCTAGGGGATACAAATAATTAATAAAATTAAATAAAATCATGTTCCTAAAGCTACTAATGCGAAGACATAAAATTAAAGATGTAAAAATTTGTGAAATTGCCCAAACTGTCGTTTTGAACTATCAATTAAAGCATAAAATGTATATTTTACATTATGTTAAACAATTTGAATTGAATTATCTCTTTATGTTTGACATTTTTTAGGTAAAATGGTTACACTATTGCTCTTGATCAGTTGAGAACATTTAAATTCAATATTTCTCAATAATTCACATTTTAATCTTGACTTAAAAAAAATATTTCAATAAACAAAATTTGCATTTTATTTTTGTGCTATTTATACAAATTCAACTTATCAGAATATAAAATCCTAAATAAATAAAGAAAATGTTCTTACTGACTCACTTCCGGACACTACTTTACAATGTGGATACAGATAGTTAGCCACCTGACATTCTGGAATCTCATCTCCCTTGTCCAGAGCCCATTCCTTGGCACTTTTGCAAGCATAACCTAATTTACTATCAGGACCATAGAATACTGTTAGCATTCCTCCCTTGTAAGTGTCACTAGCCAACTGCATTGCTTCTGCACGTATTTGAACCAATCTTAAAGCTACAAAAAAAATTTTGAACACCAAACACAAACATTTCTCGAACCAGTATTTAAAATTACTAAAACCGCTATTTGTGAGTAGATGCCATTGGTGGATAAATCAAAACCAAAACCACAAAAATATGACAAATAAGCTCTGCTTAAACAGAGAAAAACCTCCGCTATGATATTATAGCCAACACAAAAGCTTTACAACAGACAAAGTAATATAACAATCTTTTGCAAAACCGATTTTGTTGTCTAAATCAATACATACAAGATCAAAACTGTTCAATTTAAAAATTTACTTGGTACCCGGTTTTTAAAGGACAGGCTTTTAAATTATTTTTGAAATACATGTATTTTTTTATTTTAGAAACTGGTGAACCTAAAGAAAAAATAACAGATTTTATTTAAAAAGTTTAAAACAGCATACCTCTCTCAAATCCTATTGCTCCAGCAAAAACTAATGCTGTGATCTCTCCTAAACTAAATCCTGCTGTTGCTACACAGTTATTAACAGCATTGGGCCTTTCTTCTTTTAGTCTTTCAATTGCAGCCAGAGAACATACCATTACTGCTGGCTGACAGTATCTAAAATTAGAGTATTGACACATTATTTTGCAGGAAAGGGACTTCCTAGATGACTTATTAAAAGTTAAGAATGACTTATTAAAAGTTATGAATTTCGGACTATTTAAACTTACCGAGTTTCATCTAATTTTTTTTTCGGACCCTCCAAGCACAATTTTAATAAATCATATTTTAAAATATAATTCGCTAACTCAAATAAATCTTTGGCCATCGGAAACTTTAACAAATCTTTTGCCATTCCTACATATTGACTGCCTTGTCCTGGAAAGAGGAGGATGGAACTATCTCTCGGATCTTTTTTTATCTTTTTATAAAAGTCGCCCTGTTTTCTAATATTTGTACCTACAAAACACTCCAAAGTTATTGGATTTACTAGTTTAAAATATTTAATGCAAACAATTAATATCCAAAAGATAAAACTTTGCAGATCAACCAATATTTTGCCCAAAATATAACTAACCTTCAGGATAAGGTAAAGTTGCCCATTGCTGCTCAGAACTTATTGGTTTCGTATCTTCAAATGAAGAAGCATCATCTAAAAGCTTTTTTAAAGGAGAATCTTTACTTCGGTTCGAAGTTTCATCATTATTCTGTAGTTTATTAAGTATAAAAATGTGTCTCTTACTAAAACTAACACAACTTGACCTTTTGTTTAAAATACCTAATTTTAAAATAGATTTAAGGAACGAAGACATATCTAATGTTATATTTTTACATGAAATAATAACACGATTTTTTTAACGAACAGAAAAGTTAGGTTAAGATTGCTCGAAGATTTACTATCCTCGCTTCATTAGACCCAGGTGAGTAGCTCCGAGCAAATCTCGGGGCACGTGTTATTTTGCAGGGTAAAGAACGCGGGTAACGAACCTCCACAATGCTTTTTTAAACTATAGATTTACAAAATACTAGATTGAGAAGTCTCAATGTCGGCCGTTCCCACAGTGCGAGAAACGAAGAAGAATGAAATCGGCAATTTTCTTTCTTTCTAACATGCGGGGCACAGGGTCACGGATCCTCATGTGCGAGTAATACTCCATGTTTGGTTCTATGCTCCGCCCATTAGTAAGAAAGATGATTACTGCTTTCATTCTTCTTTCTCTCTAGAACTGTGGGAACGGCCGGTATTGGCCAAGTTCAATCCAGTGTTTTTTAAATCTATATTTCAAATGAGGTGTATAACATAACCTAAATTTAGCGATTTTTTTCTGAACAATAATAACCTGTTTCTAAGTGGTTTTTAAATTTTGCATGAATTGAATAAAGCTAAAAATATCTTTGAAGTTAGAATATTAATTTCAGAAATATAGCTGACGGCTGCTAGGGCTTTAAAACCAACCATCTTAGTAATGCTCGAGAGGGAAGGAGATCTAACGAGCTCCGAGGCATAATGTACTCCGTGAGACTAGCTCTAAATGCCCCGGCTCATGAATCAAGGACACTGACCTTATACAGATTATTTTATATGTATATGGGTTTTATATACATCTCTCCTTTAATGTTGAGTACAAAGATTGTTCAACATGCTCAGTATTTATTTTATACGTATATGAGAAAAACTATGCAATTAGTGAAACAGACAAATTCTTGTTTTGGAGTATCGTGATACCCAGAACAAGGAGTTTGGGTGAGCAGTAGGTAGGCCCAGAGCTATATGCAAGGCAAATATGCCCACAACAGACAACATGTTATTGATTTTATTAGAACCTGTATGGATATACTCTAGCATATATCTGTCTTATTCTTTTTAATATTATTAGTAAGAAATAGAAATTATCTTTCCCCATGCTGTATGTTGTGTTTAAATTTTACCGCGCTGTTCAATAGAAAAAATTATTAGTTCCCGTTCCAGCCAAGCAGATATGGACAAATTGATGAGCTGTTTTGAACACAGATTAATAATTTGTAGTTGGAGTACTAGTATTAAAGAGGTCTGTCCGAACGTCAATACAAGTTAAAAGTGCTTCTCGAATTGCTTTTTAACGTGTTATTCTAGGATGCTTAGGGTATAGGATTTCCGGCATTATTTGAGGACATGTACATATTTTGGGGGGCATTGCAACAATGGTCCCTCCCTGGATCCGCCCTTGTACATATGTGAATAATGATTTTATTTTTTTCGTGGGGTTGCTTCACTTCGTTAGGCTTGTTCAGCAATATTCCTCACTCACAAAATAAAGTTCTACTTTTAACATTTTTATCATATTATTTTGCTAAAAAATGGTCACAGTAATTGTTCAGATTAAGTGAAATTCAATTTTTTTTTTTTTAAATTCCTTCACATATCCTGTAATCCGAGGTCATAAAATACGAATCTAGAATTATTTTTCCATTTTTTCTCAATTTTCCAGAAGAAAGATTTCATTTTGTTATAATTTTTTTTTCCACTAAATCGTTAAAATGTTACATCAATAAATAATCAACTTAAATTATATAAAATTGCTTAAATTTAAACTTTTTGAACGGGAAATCGAAAAAACAGCTACAAACTTCAAAAAAGACACATTACATATATCAGAAATGTTACTTGTCTCAAAAAATTTACCAAAAAAATGACAAAATTATGGAAAACCAAGGCCAGAATCGTGATCTACGACCTCACACAAAATAAAATAAGAAAACGTAATTTTTCTAGAATCTAAACATGTAACTCCGAATAAAAATTATAGTGATTTTAGCAATAACTACAGTTTCGAATGTCAATTTTTAGATACAGCCAAAATATATTGTGCACCCTCGCCACACTAAAAACAAAAAAAACACTAGTTTTATCGATGTTGTTTTGACGGGATGTTTTCCATTTTCGATCCTCGAAAATTCAATGAAACTTGAGGCTTAGCGATAATGTTTGAAGTTCAACGCGATGTATTAGCTATAATTAAGTTCAGAGACCAAGAACACCCACAAGAAACTGTGTGTATCTTCACAAGAGCATTTGCAAGGTAAGTTTTATGTTGGGAGTTAATTCTAGAAATTATCGCACCTTAATAAGAAATTATTAGAATGGTTATAATTATATGATGAGTTTTTGTTTTGATTCACAATCTAATGTTGAATAATAATTTTTTACGGTAGGTGAAAAAGGCCTCGAGTTGACAGCTGTCAAACCTAACCTCCCAGCATAAATTTGAATTGCTGGTCGTGTTTATAAACGGTTTTTTTGGTAATTTTATAGATTTCCAGACAAAATATTTAAAATTAAAAAAATAATGCGTGATGTGAATGACTTACAGTTGAAATAAAGTTCTGAAATTAAACCTCCTTGAAAATGAATCTTGTATCTGATGATCTCAAAAGAGCAGAAAACTCTATTAATAATACCTCATGTAAAGTGCCAGATATTCACGATTTTTGTATTATAAAGCCTATAAGCCGTGGTGCTTTCGGGAAAGTGTTTCTTGGTGCTAAAAAGAATAATATGGATGTCATGTATGCTATTAAAGTAATGAAGAAAACTGAAATGATTAATAAAAATATGGTTTCTCAAGTCGTAAATGAAAGAAATGCTTTGGCACTTACAAAAAGTCCTTTTTGTGTACAGTTATATTATTCTCTTCAAACTGCATCATCAGTTTATCTTGTCATGGAATATATGGTTGGTGGAGACTTAAAATCCCTTCTCAGCGTATATGGTTTCTTTGATGAATCCATGGCTACATTTTATATAGCGGAAATATGTCTAGCCCTACAATATTTGCATCAACACAGTATAATTCATAGAGACATTAAGCCAGATAATATGTTGTTATCCAAGGAAGGTCATGTAAAGTTAACAGATTTTGGCCTATCTAAAGTTCATATCCATCGAGATCTTGAAATTACAGATTTTGAAAATAGTACCCCAAATCTATGTACTCGAACACCTGGACAGCTACTTAGTTTAACATCCCACTTGAGTTTTGGTTCAGGAACCTCAAAATTTATTTCTAGTAATGGCAATAATAGTTCATTCTTTACTAATTCTGAAGAATTATCAGATTTAAAGGAAAGTAATACTTCTACTTTAGGAAAAGATAGTGGAAACTCAAGTCATACAACCGACACTAAAGTTAGAAGCCGCACAGATGTCTCAGGAGTTCATTTTTTATCTGCTGAGAATAATACACCTTTAAAGTCAAACGATAACACTGAAAATTCATCATACCACACTTGCCCCTCTAGTATGCAGTCGATTCAAACAGAGGACAACAGTAATTGCCAAATTCAAAATAGTGATCAAGTGAATGGAAGTACATCATCCCCTCTGAGCCGGAAGATGCCAAGCCGTATAGGGCTATATTATAAGGGAAGGGAGACTGAGAGGAAAAGAAAATATAGAAGTCCAAGTCCAAATAACTCTAGAAAAAGATATGTTAAGACAGGTTTAACAGGAGAAATGGAGATACTAAGACTTGATTCTGTAAGCCCTCCTAAAGGTATGTAAAGCTTTTTTCTTATGTTTTAACTTTTACTGATTTACAACAAAGTATATATCTTTATATTGAAAAGCAACTTTCTGGTTACTGTAATGCCAACCTCATGCGATTTTAGTAACAAATTTACAGTGAAAATTCTTGATGTGCTAAATCCATATAGACCCTTTATGTCAATTTATGACAGTTATTTTCTGCATGTTAGGATAATTTTTTTAGACCATATTGACTCATATTTCTGTAGAACTGTGGATGAATTTGTTTTATATTTTTAGGAGTAACATTTTCTACACCTGTATCCACTCTGAAAACTGTGAAGTCAAAATCCACCCGTTTTGAAATCCCAAAATCAACTCCAGATAAGTTAAAAAAACCAGAAGACTCTACAAATCAAGTGAGTCCTATAACCAGTGAAAATGCCACACCAAAGACGCCCAGAACTCCTTACAGAACACCAAAATCAGTTAAAAGGGGGCAATGGAGTTCTGACCAGAGAATTTTGGGGACCCCAGATTATTTAGCACCAGAATTACTTCTGCGGAGAGGGCATAACCAGGCTGTCGACTGGTGGGCTTTGGGGGTATGTTTTTACGAGTTTGTAACGGGAATACCACCTTTTAATGACGAGACACCTCAACAAGTGTTTAAGAACATTCTGGAGCGTAACATAGAGTGGCCCACTGATGATGAGGCTTTATCAAGCAGCGTAGTAGAAGCAATCGAAGCATTATTAACTCATGATCCAGATGAAAGGCCAGACGCTCCCAAATTGATGAAAATGGATGCTTTTAAACATATCGATTGGTCCAATTTGCTTTGTATGACTCCCCCTTTTGTGCCAGATCCATGTGACTTGACTGATACCGCCTATTTTCAAGCTAGAAATGAGCTATTAAATTTTAATTTATCTAGTTTTGAAATGTAAATGACTTTGAAGACAATTTTATATATTTTAAGCTGTTGGTTTTTCCACACTGATGAAAAGTGATATGTAAATTTTTATATTTTATTGTAAATTTTTAATTTATTATTTTCTAGTTTTTAAGATAATAACTATCAGCATTACTGTGCTAAATCTAAAACTAACTCTTATCTTTAGAAGAATTGCTTCACTGAAAAAATACAATTATAAATAATATACATGCACCTATATTAAAAAATATTTTTTAAAAAAGAGTACAAATTGTATCTTGCTTTAACCACTAGATGGTGCCTGATTCTAATAAAATTTTAAATCTAAAATTCACAAAATATGGCAAAAAAAGTTTCAGTTAATATTTCAGGAAAAAATTTTACCTGATTAAGAGACATAAGAACACTCAACAGTGAGCTATAAGTGCTGAAAGAGGAAAAAATAACTTCTACTGAATTTTTTTCTTGTATTGCCTTAATAACTTCTTTGGCGCATTCTGTTCAAGTTACATATACATATAACTGTATTTTTTTAAACATCTTAAATTAACCTGCAATAAATTTGTTTGTAAATGCTTTTTTATTGAATATATGTACCTTCCCTTAAATACATACAACTCATATTACATTCCATTACCCATTTAACCTCCTTAAAAAGAATTGGCAGTAAGAAAAGTACAAATTTCTTCATTAAACACTTTTTTAAAATTCTATTCAGATTCATTGATTTCCTATAACTTACCTGAAAATATTTTCTTATGGAATTTTGGCTTTTATTCCCACTATCCTTGGTAGTTGATATTTACCCTCTTTTCTTCTGCTAGGCAGCCAACTATCTACGAGATCAGGTCTAATCAAGAGATAAAAGAAAATTTCTCATAATCAATGGTTGGTTACTTGAAATTCAAAACTCCGATCTCAACTTTTGCGATAATATGTATGGACACTTTCTGATATTTAACATTTTCTAGTAGTCCTGTTAAGACATTTTGTAAAAAATTTAAATAGTTCTCTCTTGTGCGGCGACTCTCTAAAATGTAAGGGACAATTAGATAAACATAGACCATACCACACCATACGTTTACCGAAAACTTGTGTTGAAAGTTAATTTCAACCGTTACGTGGGGATTTTCATCTGGCCACACATGGGAGTTGTGAGTATTATTGATGCCGTCCCGGGTGAACATTGCTTCATCGGTAAACAGTAAGTGCGATACAACACGATGATTATTATTTATCCAGTCACAAGATTGCATAAGCCTAATATAATCTGGTTGTAGCTGCTGTACACACTGCACATTGTACGGATATAATAGGCCTTTCTCGTGGAATGTGTTGATTACTCTTTTCTGTGAAGTATTCAACTAAGTAGGAATTTTTCGTGTGCTGGTTGTTCCATCATCTTCTACTAAATCTAAAATATTTTTTACTTCTTCTAAGCGTTATCTACTGCCTCGTTTAGATTTTTATGTTAGCACTAGGAAACGTTTAAGTCTCGCACAATGTATTGAAAACTCTGAAAAATACGTTTTTACCCAGATTTCTCAGATGCAGATATTCTTCAACGCTAGCTGTAGCATTTCCATTACAAATACCATAAACAAACATCATATTTGCATATTCTAAATTTGAATAAGTATGTGTGATTTTATAGTTCTAATTATGAAAACTCGAAAATAAACGTTAAATCATTGTCATAGTACACTGACACATATTAGAACAACAATAGGGATTGATTCACATAACCGGTACCTACAGCATCTGTAATAAGAAGTAGTCAACTATTTAAATTTTTTGAACTATGCTAGAATTTGAAAACAAATGATAATCGGATAAGAATATATGAGTTTTTTTGAATTATTTTAACGTATACAATAGACTCCTGGAGTTTGGTCCGTTCCTTCCGACTCACCCTGTACAAAAGAAATATACATAACCACCTTCGATATAGCGACTTGTATATAAAAAACGCATGAAATTTTTTTTTCAATGTTCTCATTTTTATGGGAAAAAACAAACAAGCAGTTAGAAAGACTAGAACGCAGTGATCACATGCTACTCTTTGTAAGTGACTTTTAGGGATGCCCCGCTCACTTAATGAGACCCATTCTAATTAATACATAAATCTTCAAATAAAAAAGTCACCAAAATCATCACTAGAAAAATAAAAAAATGCTAATAATTCAAACTACTTAATATGCAATTTTGACATTCAGCTTCGGCGGTATCTTTGCAAGCTCCCATTTTCATGAGCTTGTGTTGCTACCCGTTATTACATATGTAAAATAAATTCATGTTGTAGTTCTCCACTTGTTATAAATTGAGAAAATTGTATAATGAATATATTTTTCGGAGCTTTATATCCTATAGGTTAATAGTTTCTGAAATTTTGTTAATTTGGATTTCCACATCATTTTTATATCATTATTATTATTTTAGACAATATTCAAATGCTAACCTTTGAGAATTTAAAAATAACCATGTTTTCGACGTGTAGTATCGGCAAGTACAGGAAGTTCTTCTTACCATTTTTAAGCAAAAATATTTGATATATGATTATTTCACATAAAAAAAAACAAAATAAGAACAGAAAATCACACGAGGTAACGTAAATAAAAAAAGTAAGGATCAATCCAATAGAAATCCGCGAAAAAATTTGGTTTTGATGGGAAAGCATTTTGTCCCATCTGGTAAATCACATGAAATAATCTGTAGCAGTATTTTTTTCTCAATATCTCTCAGTGTAATAGTGAGTTGTAAAGGCAAGCAAGGTCAAGAGATTTGGTTTTGGCGGGAACACCTTTGGTCGTTTCTGTAAGATGAAATAACCTGTGATATTTATAAGAAACGAGTTTGTCCCTATGTAGGAATGAAAAGATATCTTACATGTTCTATAGTTATTTTCGAAAACGGTGGAAAGTCCTCCAAATTAGCACAAAATTCCGAAAAATAAAATAAAAAATTATTCTTCAAATACTTGCAACTGTTGAGACCAGAAGAATTTCTTTTCCTTAACTACTATATATTTTTAGAAATATTTAGGACGAAAACGATAGACGTGAAAATAATATGGCATTGTCCTTTTCGCTAAAAACGACCCAATTTTCTACTGAAGAGCTTTAACAAAACCTAGAATTTTTGTTAAAATTGCATCTCTGTTATGAGAGGCATTGTAAGCTCATGGCAAGCAATACTGTTTAAATCGTTTTGAAAAACTGCGAGATATCGAAATTTGAAATTTTTTCATTATGCGAAAAAGGTGTTATATTTTTATGTAATCCTCCAAATAAGTATCAAGTGTATTTTTACCTTTAAATGTAATATTGCGGACTGACAACGTTGCAATTCATAATATTCTATTGGCAACACTTAAATTTGACATAATTTTACCGCCAAATTTCTAACCTGATTTTTTTTTTGCTATATTTTCTAAGTTGAAGTTTGTTTTTATTTGAAACCATGGATATTTTAAAGATCTCGGCTCAAGAATGGGTTTTAAATGAAGAAGAATATCTCCAGCGATTATTGGATCAGGAAATATGGGATAAAATTCCTTTAATCAACAGCAACGAGCTACATAACTTCAAAGATGGTGCTCTGGTACGTTTTCGTGGAATGGTTCAAGACATGTATGGTCCAGAATATTATTTAGAAAAATTTGATGTCATTAATGAATTAACAAATACGAAAACTACTAAAAATGGAAAATATTGCGATGGTGCAGTATCAGATAAAGGAGAGAAAATCGAGTTTGACAGCACACTTTACAGACCCAGTGAGAGACACAAGTACGTCGTTATATCAGTTCCAGGTATTAATGCCTGGGTTGAGCATTATGAGTATGAAAAGTACAGGCTTCCCACAAAAGTAGAACAATCTCGAGCTTCAACAAGTCAAAATAAAAGATGTTATGATGAAACAATGGATGTAGATGATTCTCCAGAGGTTGTAAGGTCTTCAAGATCTGCAAAAAAGGTTGCTAATGAACATGAAACAAAACAGGATGAGAAAAGTATCCTTCTTCTGGTTTCTACAGACCATCTTTTAAATAACCCTTTGGGTGATGAAAAGTCAAAGGTGTGTCATATACACGTCTATAAAGACTTTGATGAATTGAAGCTGAACAATACTTGTGAATTTGTCGGTTTTTTAAGTGTAAACCCTGTTATAGAAGCTCTCTTTAATGATATAGAAGATGATTTTGAGAACCAATTGGAAACACAAACCCACCATCCGCCTAGCAGTTTAATTCCAAGAATACATGTAGTACATTTTAAAAATATGCAACATAATAATCCTTTGGTTGACAGTGCCTTAGATAAAAATATGATTAGTTTGGATAGTATTAAAAAGGAACTTTTAATAGTGCTTACACAGCTGCTCGTAGGAGATTCCTTGGCTGCAGAATACCTTATTTGTCAACTTATCTCTGAAGTTTATTTGCGAAGAGATTTCAGGCCTCTTGGAAAATTTTCCCTGAACATTTCCAACTTGCCAAAATTTGAAAATATTGACTATGTTGCTGAAGTATACAAATTTTTAGAAATGTTTGTCACAAAAAGTTATTATTTACCTTTTACTTTGGAAAACATGAACACTTTATCCTTTATCCCAAAAAAAGATTATGAATGTAATCGTTTAAGCAGTGGGATTTTACAGCTTAGTAAAAACACACTTTTGGTTTTGGATGAAACAAAATTGAAAGAAGGTAAACTCGATGTGGCTGGAATTATGGGTGTTCAATCGCTGGCCAACGCTATAAAAACCCAAAAGGTTGCATATGATTTTAATTATTATCCTATAGAATATGAATGTGACATTCAATTTTTAACATTCTCCGAAGGTAAAAGCATGCTCCCTTCCGATGTACATGTTCCTCTGGTTCCCGATGAGGCTTGTTTTAATACCTTCAGTGAAATTTTAGAAGCAGCAAGACACTTTTTGAAGCCAGAATTGTTGGACCAAATAAGAAAATATCTGACATGTGCAAGGCTTATTAACTATGAAATTTCTGATCAGGTGCAAGATCTGGTACAACAAGAATTTGTTAATATGAGACAGAGTAATAGTAGTATTACAGCAGAAGACCTGCATAGTCTTTTGGTTTTGGCTAGGCTAATTTGTCTTTCAGAAGGAAAAAATACCTTGGATGCCTTATGTTGGAGACGAGCATGTGAAATGGAACAGCAAAGAAAAGCTAGATTTACTAAATGAATGTTGTTATGACTTTTATTAATTTTTACATTTTTTATTTTGTTGCGTTAAAAGTTTATTAAAACTTTGAAAGTCTTCGACATATATTTCCTAAATTTGTATTTAACAAACCATGTTATAAGGATCTATCTGTTTAGATTATTTTTTTTTATGAGAACTCTTATTAAACATTTAATATTTTTTGTTTTTTAATATATTTTAGGGTAAGCTCCCCATATTAGCAGTAGACTAACTGTTCTACTACTAATTTTGTCTTCATCATTTTGTTATGTTATTAAGGTGAGGTTTGTTGAATAATCTATTACATAAAACTTGTAATAACATAATTTATCCAAATTTAATAGTAAATCACAAATATTAAACATTAAAAGTCAAAATCTTATAATTATTATCTTTTACTTACTATTGTTTTTGCAGTAACAAAGGAGATATTGAATTTTGCTATGCACCAGCTTTCATGACCAATAGTTTCGATTAAAAATAAACTGCATCTTTAAACCGTTATTGTTCTTGAAAGTTTGGAAAAAAAATTTGATAATTATGGGAAAGTAATGTACAGGACCAAGAAGTTAAATACATATGTACCACTTTAAAAAATTACCTTTGTTTTTAAACGTTGTAAGTGTTATGATAAACAAGCCCTAGTTATTAAAATACAATGATTGTGGGTTAGCAAATTTCACCTTAACACTAACAAATTTGAAAGAAAAAGTTTTGTTTCCAATTACTGTTTTTATGTTAGTATGTAGCCATGTAAGGGTTATCTGTTATTACAAGAAACAAAAAGATTTGTTAAGTGTTACTATTTTTTATTAGTCAAATAAAGATTAAAGTAAAAAAGTGCGTTTATTTTTCTCTCTCTCTGATAAATTATTGATGGCAACAAATTGTAAGAAACATGTAAAATATCCATGCAAATACACTAAGAGCGCTAATACCAGGAGCTGTAATGGAATTTTGTATAAGCATAATTAAGAGTTTGCTGATTTTTTTATTTCTAGAAGTGTTCTCCATTTGAAAAAATAAAACCATGGAGAATTCTCTATCCATTAGTAACAATATGCAAAGAGGAAATCTGCAAGTATGCTGAAGCTTCAGCAGTATTTCTGGTTTTTTACAAATATTGCCAATTTTGCTTCTTAAAATTTTTCAGTGCATGAAATATACCCATAATACAAATATAACTAATATTTTGAACAGTTCTTTAATATTTAATTCAAATTATTAATACTTTTTTAAATAAACGTAACTAATCCAAGAAAAGTATTTTAAAAAGCAATTATAGCTTGCAACCCTTAAAGTTCAAATGACAATAGTCCAAATTCTAACAAGAAGAGTTCATTGTTTTTGAAAACAATACCCTCGTGGGACAATAGTCGAATCAGCTTGAAAGAAGTTGGCCCGAGGCTGGCCCATGGTGAAAAATTTTTCTGAATTATTTTTTCTGGCTAGCACTATACCAAACCTTTAAGCTTGTTACTGTTGAGGAACTTAAGGAGATTGTTTTTGACCTACCAAATAAAAATGGATCAGATGATATAAATGCTGTGTTTTTAAAGAGTTCTTTTGATAATATAGCTCTACCACTTCTTAATTTGATAAATTCGTCATTTTTATCATGTAAAATTCCCGATGAATTAAAAATATCGACTAGTGTTCTTCTTCCTAAAGTAAATAATTCTCACAAGGCTGTTGATTTGCGACCTGTTAACATGCTTAGTTGTGTTGGAAAAATAATGGAAAAAGTAGTGATTAAACAATTGTTAGAATTCATAGAAGCTAAAAAAATTATAAATAGTATGCAATCTGGTTTTCAGGGTAAGCATAGCTGTGAAACTGCAGTGCAGTATGTCCTTAATGACTGGAAACACAGTTTCGATCAAAATCTTATTACGGGTGCTGTATTCTTGGATTTGAGGAGGGCCTTTGAGACTTTGGATAGGGAAAGACTACTTAAAAAATTAGAAAGCGTCGATATAAGGAGTGGAGTGTTGAAATTTATGAATAATTACTTAATTAAAAGAAAACAGAGATTAAAATTGAATGACGTATCTGACGAGATTGAGAGGGGCATGGGTGTTCCACAGGGTAGTGTTCTAGGTCCATTATTATTTCTTATATATATATATATATATATATATATATATATATATATATATATATATATATATATTGACGATATAGTGAATACATCTGGTGATTGTTGTATCCATCTTTTTGCAGATGATGTTCTTTTATATTTTGCATGTTCTGATCGCATTCAAATGGTTGACACACTTAACACTACATTACAAAATTTATATTGGTGGTGTTCTTGTAACCAATTAAAAATAAATGTGGGAAAAAACAAATTTATGATAATCTGCTGAAAATGATTACAGAACTTTTTCTCGTGGAGATCCTATTATTAAAGTAGGCAATGAAACAATTGAAATGGTGGAAAAGTTTAAATATTTAGGAGTAATCATAGATAGACAACTTAAATTTAAAGAACATGCGAATAACTTAATAAAAATAATCTCTTATAAAATTAACTATATTCAAAGATGTTCTAATTTTTTGACAAGGTGGACTAAAACAATCCTGTTTAATACTCTGGTATTGCCGCACTTTGTTTATTGCTCCACAATTTTGTTCCTTCTTAATCAAAATGAAAAGGCAAGATTTCAAAAATTGCAAAATAGAGCCATGAGAGTTATACTCTCAGGTACAAGAAGAACATCAATTACCTACATGTTGAGGGAAATGCAGTGGTTGTTGGTGGAGGAGTTCTTTCAACATCAAACATTGATCTTTATTTTTAAAATCAGATCGGGTAGTTCTATATATTTACAAAATCATATTAATTATAATAGAAATATACATGCATATAGCACTAGATTGAAGGAAGACTTTTATATTCCTCCAGTATTAAAGAAACAAACACAAACCTCTGTATTCTTTAAGGGTCTAAACAGGTTTAATCAATTGCCCACAAATATTAAATGTTTAAACGGTGTCTGAAGCAGTATTTTTTTTAATAGGGTCATTCCTTGAGACATGAACTTTCTTTGTTTTTTTTTAGATTTGTGTCAGTTTAGTTTGGTGTGTCATTTCTGCAAAGCTTGACGATGTTTGATTGTTGTTTGTAATTTTAAAATATGAATTTAGTTGTTAAGATTTGTGTGTAATTATATTAGTCTATGACTAAATAAATATATATATATATATATATATATATATATATATATATATATATATATGTATATAACCGAATATGGTCTTAGGTTATTGAGATAATAAAATAACGACTTCGTTGTCGTTGAGATCAACGGCGAACGGTAAAAGTTCTGTTACTAAACACATGGAGCGTTTTTTTATCAAATGGTCCACCTCTACTCCCCATTTTTTATCGCAACCAAAATAGCTTATATTGGGCTTAAATTTTTGATAGAGATGTCTAGTTTCATTTGTAATTAGGCCTTTTTTGAAAAAAAAACAGCATGGAGATTCAAATATAGCGACAACCAAATTCTAGAGATAATATTTAATTATTTGCTAGAAATACTAATCTACTTTTTGTTTCAAAACATATATAAATTGATTTTGGGTATTACTTATGACATTGATAATGTTTTATAATATAATTTCCAAAATGGCGAATCCAAGATGGCGGGCTTAAGAACTAAATTTCATTATTGTCATGAAAATATGTTATGGGATTTAAATTCCACAAATGTACATTTTTATCTACTTAAATAATTTTTAATAATACAAGTGAAGATTCCTAAATTTCAAAATGGTGGATGGTGAATAAATTTCATTATTTTGCCATGAGAGTATAAGTTACTGGATTTAAATTCCACAAATATAGACATACGCACTTATAGTTGATATTAAAATATAGTGATACACTAATCTGACAATTTTTATTACATGAAGTATACAATAGAAAGTAAGTACTTAAGGTGGTAAAGATATACAGATGAGAAAAAGAAATAATTGAAACTAAAATGAAATTTCAGCTCTCCATGTTGGATTTAATATTTAAAAAATAAAAAAGTGGTTGTGCATTATCTTTATTTTTATTTATTTTTACGACGTTTCGTTTACATTGTTTCTCTAATCGTTATCAAGTATAAACAGAATGTTTGGTCTTAAGATTATGGGCTTATATAGGGACTGTGTCCATTGAAGCGCAAAGTTTCGCTTCACTGTACACATCTCAGTGATTTGATGTTACAAAGTAGTCGTTGCCAAAGATTAGGTATCAGCACTCGGTTTACTAAAGATTCCATTATTGTTTTTAATGTAAGCTGCTTCTATAAATTTTCTTTTTTTCATGTTGGGTTCCATATATATTGCCGCAGTTTCAGACCATTTTATATCGTGTTGTTTATTCCAGGCGTGTTCTGCAATACCTGATCTCGACGTTTCCCCTTTTTGTGTATGAGTTTTATGTTCCTTAATTCTAACTTCTAGTGGTCGTTTGGTTTCTCCAATATACATTTCGGTACACTCACATGGAACACATTCTTTCTTATCTGTAGTTTTTGGTTTTGTTTTTGTTAAATGAGCTCTTAGTGTATTTCCTGATTTAATTCTGTTTTTATATTATAACTACTGGCAATTCGTCTTATTTTCTCCGAAGTTCCCTTAATGAGCGGAATTATGAAGAAGAAATGTGTTTCTTGCTGTCCAGTGTTCGTTGTTCTAAAGTTATTTATGACATCGTCAATTAGTTTTAAAGGATAACCATTCTGTTGTAAATCAGATTTAATATTTGTTACCTCTTTTTCCAATGAATCGGCATTATTGCGTATAGATATAGCGCGATTATAGAGGTTGCGTATAATTCCCCGTTTTGTTACAACAGAATGATTAGAACTATGATTAAGATATTGTCCCGTACGTGTTGGCTTTCTGTATACTGAAGTTTTAATAGTTTCGTTTGAACGGTTCACCATGACATCTAGGAAGGGCAATTGATCATTTACCTCTTTTTCCATGGTAAACTTAATTGTAGGTCGAATGGTATTTAGATGTTTCAAGAAATCATTAAGTTTTTGATCATTGCCCTTCCATACGATGAAGGTATCATTGACATATCTCTACCAGACTTTCGGTTTATATATATATAGAATATATATTGGCGACGACTGAAGAGAGTGAAGAATCCATCGGAAGCCCGTCGTCCTGAGCGAAACGTCGTAAAAAAATAAAGACAGTGCAAGTCCGATAACCATTTTAGTCAATCTTCAAGATTTTCTATAAAAAAGTCATTAAAGTACTTCACATTTTTTATCAACAACTCCAAAAATTCATTTACTGCAATTTCTATTTCAAAAGAATTAGATTTACAGTCCTGTAAAATGTATATATCCGCCATATTGGATCTGACGTTTTCAAATTCACCATTTCAATTTGACTATTGTATATTTATTTATTCAACCACTTCATATTCTTAATCAGCAACTGCTAAAAACCTTTTTATTTAAATTTCTATTTTGAACTGATTAGATTAATAGTGATTGAATTCGCCATCTTGGATCCATCATTTTAAAATCTAGGAAACTTCAACCGCATGAAAATTTATTTTTGTGAAAGTCAAATCACGTAGCACATACTTTCATGGCACATAATGAAATTTATACCTTAAACCGCCATCTTGGATCTACCATTTTGAAAATATATGAACTGAAATTTGGCCATTATAAATTGATTCAAGTACTTTAGATTCTTAATAAGCAACTGCTAAACCTCCCCCCCCCCCCCCATTTGAATTTCTGTTTTAAAGGGATTCGATTAACAGTCTAGTATACGTCCACCATTTTGAAATTTAGGAACATTTGGTCTTTAAGTCCGCCATTTTGAAAATCATATTATAAAACATTATTATTTGAACGAAAAAATACCAAAAATCATTTAAAATGTGTTTTTAAACGAATTGGCATCTGAAATTTGTTTATATCCATCGCCGTACTTATCTCGGCATATTGGTTTTCTTCAGAAAGGCCCAACTGCAAATGAAACTGGACATCTTTGCTAAAAATTTAAGCTCAATATAAACCATTTTATTGGCGATAAAAAATGGAGAGTAGGGGTGGCCCACTTCACAAAGATCGCCCCATATATATTACTACACAACACAACTACATGGGAGACAGCTATGTAGCATACAATTCCCTAGCTTGGCAGATTAGGGGTTGATGCTGACCTTGCACCTTAAAAAGAAGAAAAATTCACATTTCTCCTACGGTCTTATTGAATATGTCTTTCATTTACAGAAATAAGCCTTACCCACGAGAAAAATTCATTGTAGGAAGCAGTGACTCAGATCAAGAGCTAGATAAGCAGAGCCTTGAAAAGTCCTCAAGTGATCAAGAGAACGAGGTATATCAATTAGTTTTTTTTACGAAATAAAATACAAAGCTTATTGTTTGGTGAGTTGTAAAAATGCTGCCCATTTTTAGGTTTCTGACGAATATCTAAGAAAAAACTCTGTAATATACAATGGCAATATAGTAGCTAATCAAAATCCTACCGATTGGAAACATCCCGATATAAAGGACATCGAAAGGGATCTTGAAGACCTACAGAAGTCTTTATTGTTCGAGGCTGGAACCGACGAACAATCTAGTCAGAAACATAATATTGGTGGAAGTAAATTTGACGTAAGTAGTTTCAAAGTGTCTGATTTGGTTAGTTTATATTCTCAAGCCAGATCCAGTCAGTGTGATTCTTTGTGTAATTTCTTTTACTTAGTACATCACTTTAAACTTTTTTAAACCCGAATTAAATATTCAATAAGACCTTTGGATCAGTGACTGCTTGCCATACTTGCTTAATAGGCATGTTGACTGTATTCAAATAAAAATATAATTGTGTCGCGAAACGGTAGTTTCCATAATAGAAATCTTAAAAAACACAGTATTTTTCTTTATTTTTAAGAAATTTAATTTTTCAAGTTACGTGACAACGAACACCAATCAAACTGGATGACGTCACTTGTTCGCAAACATCATCGCTGTCGAAGGCTACGTTGTTTGATTAACATTATTTTATAGTGATTTCCGTGCAATTTTTTCGAAATTGGCTTACTACTCCCTTTGAAAACGATTCTAAAAAGTTTTCCCATGATTGAAACTGGATTTATTAAGGGAGATAGTTCGAATTTACCGAGAATTGATTGTTTTACTGTGGCCAATTTCTTCGCTGCAGTGTGGCGCGAGGCGTTGTTTTATCGGCATAACGCCCCCTTGGCATTTATACTATATAGTTTTTCAAGTGAGGGTTGCGGGATTTGATCTAGTATGACCGTGTAAGTTTTTGAGTTCATTGTACCTCGGTATACCAAATATTTCTGTTGCAATCGTGCACCCTCAAACCAGGATCCTACCCCCACTGTGTTTGATGGTAGGTACCACATAATCTTCACGATAGGCTTCAACGGGCCTTTGACGAACATAGATGGCACCAAGTCCACCGAAAATCTGGAATAATCATATTTAAAATTAGCATATATTATTTTTTAAACATTTTTTAAAATACGTTAATGTAATAATTGTATGATGTTTAATAATATATGGTTGCCATATGTACTTACCCCAGTGTTATTTTAATCTAACGAAATAACATTTTCCCAATTCATATTTTTTGGCCCACTCTAACTATTTTTTCCTATTGGTCTCGGACAGTCATTATTTTTTTCTGGATTTTCTAGCTAATAGACCCACTTCTTTAAGGAATCTAGTTTCAATTTTAGTCGATATAAATACTGAATGTTCTTGTTGTAACGGAGCAGACCCATCTTTTGCGGTCCGACGTTTATCTTTCAATTGCCGTTGTAACTAACGGTCCTCTCATTTAGTTGTTTTTCTTTTCGGCCCTCTCATTTAATTCTTTTATCGGTGGGGACTTCAGATACCCCCTTCTTAAGTTCTCTTAATTTTGGTATTTCACCTTTGTGTGTTGACAAAACAGTCTTAAATATCTGCGATACTCATTATTACATAACACAAAGGATACAAATAAGTACTAAATTGAAAATATGAATAGTTTAAGACAGTGGTTGGCAAAAAAATCTATAACCATTAATTAATTACTGGAAAATTATTAATCATCAATTTAAAATTATCGGTTACTCTATCAGTTAATAATTTCAAAATTAAAATTATCAGTTAATGAAGTACTCAGACATTTTTTCCTCAAATTATCAATTAACGAAGTAATTCATAATTTCATTTTTGAAATGAATCATTTATTGGAGTAATTAATCATTGAATTGATGAAATTGTCCATTACCACAGTAATTGAAAATTTTATTTTTCAAATTACCCATTAATTAAAAATTAAATTTTCTAAATTATTGAATTATTAATTGGTAATTTTTTCTGAATTGAATTAAAAAACAATTTAATGATGTTTTTTCATAAATAATGCAACTATGACTATGATTGTGCAGTTATGGTTATCATTAACTTTCAGTCGAGAACAGAATGTGTATGAAAACCTTACTTTTATTAAGAATCGCTCCAAGAACAAAATGAGCTTAGCTAGAAACTCCGATGCGTTGGTCTCAAAATATTATAATCAAAAAGTGTAAAAGACATCAAATTATTGTAAAAAGCTTACTTAAGCATATTTTAAAAATCTTTCATAACCCTTTTTTGGCTATTTTTCTGGATTTTTTGAGATAAATCGATAGATTTAAATTTTTTCGGCATTTTTGAATCCTGTTGACGTCACTAAAACGTATCATCATGATCAGAAGCAGTGTCATTTTATTTTTAATTATATATTATTTGTTTTAGCCTGAACAGAAAAATTTTTCAGCAATGTAAAATAACTTTTGGTTACAATTTTCCCATAGAATTAAATGATGCCTTTGACAAATTTTTACTACTATTAATTTTCCAGTACTTTATATAAAAAGATGGAACGTTTCAATAAAAAGAATGATTTAATTTTACTCTGGTAAATTACCAATTAATAACACAATAATTTGCAAAAATAAATTATTAATTACCCTTAACGTGGGTAATTTAAAAATTAAATTTTCAATTACTCTGGTGATGGGGAGTTTTATTTGTAAAATTATCCATTACTTCATCAAATGATAATTTCAAAATTGACATTATCAATTACTTTTTTAAATGATAATAGTAAAAATAAAATTACCAATTACTTTATTAATTGATAATTTTAGGAATTAAATTACCCAATTCTTCATTAAATGATAAGATTATTTTCAAAATTATCAGTTGACGAAGTAAATGATAATTCTATGAGTATTCATTAATTGATATTCCGATTTTTGAAATTATCCATTAGAAAATTCATTGATTATATTATTCCATAATATTACTGGGGATCTCTGGTTTAATATAATACTCTAATGCCTTATTTATATTCCGAACTTCGGCAACTACCCATGTATTTAGACCCTCTGTACTTCTTGGAATTGTCAGGTAAAGACCGTTATTCTCTTAATACACCCATAACAAGAAATTGTAGGGATGCCTAATAATTCAGTCACCAGCTGTAATAGTAGGAAATAATATATAGTTAGAAAGTTCCCGATGACTGTGAAACATAGTATTGTAAGTTTTTTTTATTGCTTGGTAGATATTAACCCTCATTCCAAGAGAATTATCACATGTAATTATGAGTTGAATTTGTATATTTTTGCGTCAATATTAAATCACCATCACAGACGAATGCACCATTCCAAAACAAACAAAAAACGACAAAACGCGTATCGCACACGCATTATTTTAGGATTCTGTAGGAGTTATTGGCGTTTTTTTTTGTAATTTTGTTTTACGTCTGCCTTTTTGTTAATTGAAAGCATATGCCAATAAAAATTCTTTGTAAACGATGGAATTTTTATCAGAAAGTATATCAAAACATCGATTTAAAGTAGATGGAAGAGTAAAAATTTTCATACATATTATTTTAGGTGGATCATGAAAATTTAAGCTGTTATTATACGGACAACTTTTCAACAGACGAACACGATAGTTTACACGACATCCAAGATCCGACGACTCTGTTTAAGGAGCTACACATATCTGATAGTGGTACAGATTTAACTGAAGATCCCCTAAATGATGCAAATAATCTAGCCATAGAGTGGAATAGATTTTGGTCTCAAAATGGCAAGTATCAAATACCTGTAACAAATATTACTTACTTATAAAGGGAACAAACCTTTTAAGTTCCTTTAATTTTTTAAAAGGTTTTCTTCCACATATCTATGTACAAGGTGTCTTTGAAAGGTTTGCACTGAAGGTGAAACATTTTACCTTTATCTAACAGCCGATAGTCTCCGAAATACAGAGTATCAAAGTTATAATTTTTTTAAACCTTTTTGTACTAAATTTGGTACTTTGGGTGTTTTTAGGATGAGAAAATAAGATAGGAATAAAGTTTCGATATGCATTAAGCTTTATATCTTTTGTACCTCGATTAATCTAATTTCTAATTAAAAATTCTTATTCCTCGACATCTTTTATCCAAAAAAATTATAACCAGTAGGTGTCGCTTCGATTAGCCATTTCTGAAATAATTGGAATTCAATGTTTTATTGCGTATTGAGACTTGTCGTAGCCCCCCTCAAACTTTTTCCAGGCCGATTTCTGGCCCAAGAAATTTAATGTTTAATGTAAGAACGAACTGATAAAGAACCATGTGAATAACACACAAAGTCAATAACAAACCAAGATGTTATTGATTTAGTTTTTTAATTGAACTGCAATGTATGTCGAAACTATAATCATATCCTGATTTCTTATCATAAAAAAACCCAAAGTATCAAGTTTAGTGCAAATCAAACTATTAAGATAAATATTTACAAAAAACTTTAAAAAATTATAACTTCGACATCATAATAATAATAATAATATATTAATGGATCAAACAAATACAATCCATTTCAAAAATAGAAATACAAACACTATTTAAAACAGAATCAGAATTAAGTAACTTACAAATCTAAGAATGCATTAAAGTGCTTCAAAAGGCAAGTATTGACAGTTGACAATATTAACTAGTTTTTCAAGAATTGCAATATTTTTAATTTAAAGACATTAACTGGCAAATGAAAAATATTAATGTCGGTAGGAACTGAATTCATTTCCCTACACATTCGAGAAATAGGACTGTTAATGCCATAATTAGTTCGATAATATATCACCTCAAACAAATCGTGCGCTCTAAAAGCTCTTGGAGGAACCGATAATCCAATATTATTAAGTAGTCCAGGAGAATCAATACAAGAGTTAACAATGTTATAAAGTAGAACGAGGTCAAGATATATGCGCCTCACACACAATGGTAGCAACCTCAAAGCATCGGCAGTATCATCATATACAGACCGCTCCTGCTGCATTCCCTGTTTAAAAGCAATGAAACTTAAAAACATTCTTTGTACTCTTTCCACTTTTTCTTTATATGTAAAATAATGAGGTGACCAAACTTGGGACGCATATTCCAAGATTGATCGAACTACAGAGCAGTATATCACTTTAAAACAGTCTACACTATTAAAACCTGTAAGCATTCTCTTCACAAACCCGAGCAACTTCAAACTTTAGTTCACAATATTATCAATATGTGTGTCGAAGCGAAGGGCCCTATCAAATGTAACACCCAGATCCTTCACACATTCAACACGATTAATCGTGTTGTTATCAAGAAAGTAATCAGAAGTTATCCAATCCCTTTTACGATAAAAACTTATAATGGAACATTTATTAATATTGAGGTGCATAAAATTTAATTTACACCATTCGGAGAATCGAGCTAGATCCTGCTGAATGCCCTTGCAGACGTTGCTACTCCCGACAATCCGAAATATCTTTAAATCATCTTCATAAAGAAAATATCCACTGAAGGTTATGATGTTCTCAATATCGTTAATAAAGCAGTTAAAAAGGAGCGGGGCGAGGTGAGCACCTTGAGGAACACCAGAGGTAACATGTATATCAGATGATTCACAGTTGTTAATTTTTACTCGCTGTACTCTATTAGACAAGTAACTATTTATTGCAGAAATTATCAACTTTTGGACTAAGGTAAACTGGTGCATTAAACTTATTTTAAAATTAATATGTATATTTTTTTATTTAGGTGATAAACTAATTTGGGAATCTTGGATATCTAAATACAGCGCTTTTATAAATCCCAGTTACTTAAATCACGGAAAAAATATAGACTCTAGTGGCACTGGATCTGGTCAGCTGGGAGCCTCCAATGGTGATAGTAGTGCGGAGAACGCTAATGATTCTGTAGGGTAAATAACGATCAGTTTTTCTTTATTTAATTTTAAAAAAATTCAAGGTTTGCCCCAAAAGTATCGAGTCTGCATTCATATCTCCACCTTAAAACTTCTGAGCGACCTCTGTGGGGCATGGGCGTCACCAACGAACTCGTTGGTGTGCGCAGTTATCGACTGGACGTGTTAATTCGTGGCCGGTGTGGGTTTGTTTACAGGGTCTTTTTTTTGTTCTTCGTATTTTGTTATTGTAAAACATGACGGAAAAATTAGATCAACGAATTTGCATCAAGTTTTGCTTTAATCTTGGAAAAACTTGCTCGGAAACAATTAATATGATGAATAAGGCATTTAGAGAAACAAAGCGATAGTCTTCACAGTGGAAGCATTCTATATCGCCAATACCAAAAAAAGCACGTCAAAGTCGGAGCAAAGTGAAGACAATGTTGACTGTTTTCTTTGATTATGAAGGTGTTATGCACCACGAATATGCTCCGAGAGGTCACACGATCACTAAAGAATGCTACGTTGAAGTATTAAAAAGATTGCGTGACGCAGTCAGAAGAAAACGGCCACAACTTTGGACAAGCATTCATCGAACCTTGTGCAGCAATATTTAACAAAGCACCAAGTTGTACAGCTTCGCCAGCCTCCGTACAGTCCCGATGTAGCTTCCTGGGACTTTTGGCTCGTTCCCAGCTTAAAAATGCCGCTCAAAGGACACCGGTTCGATGACAAAGAGACGGTTGAAACTAATGCGACGAATGCGCTGAAGGCAATTCCGAAAACTGACTTCCGAGATTGCTTCAGGAAATGGAAACACCGCTGGGAACGTGTTATTCAATTAAATGGGGACTACTTTGAAGGATGTCACTCATCGGATTATAAAGAATAACACCAATGCGGAGATATGAAGGTAGGTTCGATACTTTTGGGACAAACCTCGTAGATCTATATGTAAATAATGTCTTGAAAACTGCTTAATTAACCTACATTTTTAGGTCCGGTCATTTTACCTTCGACGAAAAAGATATCAAAAACTTATCATCTGATCCAAGCAGCAAAAACATATCCGAAAATCCACCTAGAATCTTAACTCGATTATTATCTACAAGCGAAGAAAAAATTTATAACGACGTTTCGGAAGGGTGGAATCCTCTCTCTCCGATGAGTATAGAATGCGAGACAGAAGCAGAACGTCTTCTCAGTTCTCGTTGTGGTTCTCATGCTAGTTCTCGGTCGCTCAGAACAGTTGATTCCATGACCAACGTCACTCGTATGACAGTAAGTTCTCTGGATATCGGAAGTAGTATTAGTAGTGATAGTATCTCGACTGTCAGTTCAGTAAATAGTTCAGAAAACTCAGATACGTCAGATGAAGATTATCAGAGCCAATGGAATACTCTTTGGAAAACGCACTATGAGCAAGAATATATGTTGCACTATAATAAGTTTTGTTTAGAGAAGTACGGAGAGAGATTGAGCACTTTGACCGATACTGTTTTGGAAAAAATTGCTAATGATAGCGAAATATCAAAAGAATTTAATTCATCTGACACTTTGGAATATTGTGAAGAGTCTGGTAAAATTGACATTTGTAGTGGTGTCGCGGAAGGAAATAATCCTTTCACAACTCAAGGAAATCTAGATAATTCTCAGTGTAGAGATAGAGCTGCTTTAGGTTTTAAAACGTTGTTTGTGAGTGATTCCGAAAATACTTTAACCGATATTAGTAGTTGTGCAAGTTTAGTAAATAGATATTCTAATATTAGTGACGAAAAAGAACTGACAAAAAATACATCGTCGGAGAGAATTCGAGAACAAGAATTTTTTACAGACTCGGGTATAGAAACTTTGAAATCTCAGTCTGACACAGTTCCTAACGCCTTATCACCGAATACGATCACCGATCAAACAGAATTGTTGATAGATTGCCCTGACGCGTTTAAATTTACTTCCAAGGAGGAAAGTTTTGGTAATATTACCAATGTAACGTTAACTGAAACTGTCGTACCGTTAAGAAATTTGATTGAAGGCTTAAGCATGGCTGATCCACAATATCAAACTTCTTGTGAAGAGGGAGTTGATCAAAATAAGGATTTCGCTCTTATGGAAGCCTTGGGTTTGCCCACGTCGTTTGGTAACGTTAAAAAGTCCAAGAATGGAGGAGCAAAGGAGACCTCGGTGTCTGACAGGTGAATTTTTAATTTCCAAGATCTAGAATGAGTGTCGTAGAGTAAAATTTATATAAAAATTGAATTAAAAATTCGAAAAATCTTATAAAAATCCCCCGTGGAAACATTTATATTAGTTCACGAAGAAGACACAAGTCGGCGCTAGGGTAGCTAAAAAGAAATGATTCACGTTTTGAGAACAGTGTAGCCAAATTTACAATTTTAACAGTACATACTTATTTAAAGTAGTTATAAAAAACCTCGTTATTATTATACTAAATATAAAACAGGTACGTTACGGAATCTAAACGATTTCATGCTTCATCTTCTTCAGGTGCCATCTCCTATCGGAGGTTGGATATCATCATTGCCACTCTCACTCTATTTGCCGCTACTCGAAAAAGTTCTACTGAGCTACAGTTGAACCACTCTCTCAAATTTCTCAACCATGAAATTCGTCTTCTTCGTTCTATTTTACCCTGCATGATCAATCTAAGTAACTCGTATCGCTGGCCTCTCATTATATGTCCAAGATATTGCAGTTTCTTTATTTTTATGTTGTTAATTATTTCATAGTCTTTGTTCATCGCTAGCAATACTTCTACGTTTGTTTTTCTCTCCGTCCAAGATATTCTCAACATCCTTCTGTAACACCACATTTCAAACGCTTGCAGTTTATTTATGTGTTCTTGTTTTAGTGCCCAGCCTTCCAACCCATACTGCAGCAATGAAAATACATAACATCTTAAAATTCTCATTCTTAGTTCTAGAGTGATGTCTCTGCAGCATAGAATGGTTTTCAGTTTTACAAACGCATTTCTTGCCATTTCTATTCTCGTTCTTATTTCTGTTGTTTGTTCATTATTTGCTGTTATCCATGTGCCCAAGTACTTGTATTTTTGCACTTTTTCTAACTTCACACCTCGCAACTTTATGCTTGTTTGCATGTTTTGTTTTTTAGTTATTACCATATATTTAGTCTTTTTGGTGTTCATTTTTAATCCGTGTTGCTCGCAAACGTTATTTGTTTCGTTCACTAGTTCTTGGAGTTTTTCAGCGGAGCTAGCTATGATAGCAGTGTCGTCTGCAAATCTTATGTTGTTTACAGCTCTTCCGTTTATTATTATTCCTTTACTTTCCGTTAACAGTGCTTCTTCGAAAATCGATTCACTGTACACATTGAATAGTAGGGGTGACAAAATGCATCCTTGTCTCACTCCTCTCCTTATTTCAATTTCCGGACTTGTTTCGTTATCTACTATTATTTGTGCGCATTGATTCCAATATTGGTTAGTTATTATTCTTAAATCTTTGTTGTCTATGTTTTTTCTTCGTAGAATCTCTACTAGTTTTTCATATATAATTTTATTAAAAGCCTTCTCAAAGTCAACATAACAAATGTGTATATCGGTGTTCATATCCATACACCTCTGTGAAAGCACATTAAGAGCAAACAACGCGTCTCTGGTGCCTATACCATTTCTGAATCCAAACTGACTATCATCTATCCCCTTTTCAAGTTCTTTATAAATGCGTCCGTGTATTACTTTTAAAAACACCTTGAGTACATGGCTTATCAAAGATATCGTTCTATATTCGCTGCAGTCTTTTGCATTTTTGTTTTTTGGAATAGCGCAAAAGGTGGAGAGTAACTATTCTCTGGGTATATTCCCCGTTTTATATACTGTGTTGAACAGATCTAACAATATATTCATCCATTTTAAGATTTCTACTGGGATTTGATCTGGACCTAGTGCTTTTCCATTTTTGTTGTTTGTTATAGCTGCTTTTATTTCATCTTTCAGTATCGTTAATGCCTCGTTAACTTCTACTTCAATCTCCATCTCCTCTACTCTATTGTCTTTAAACAGGTCTTTGATGTATTCTGTCCATTTTTTAAGTTTCTCTTGGGTGTCCAAGATTAGCTTGCCTTTTGCATTCTTGAGCAGTGTCGGTTCATGCTTAAAGGTCGACAAATTTTCTTCAAATCACTAGGTGTAATTCTGTTGTTTTTCCATCCTTATTTACCAGTTCACAATAAAAAAGAACAGATACAAATCTGACTAATTACATATAGAACAGATTTTATATAGAGAGAGGTTGGCAGAAATTACACAATTATTTAAAGTTCCTCTTTTTCGTTCAAAACCAAAAAAAAAATGAGTGAGAGTAGTGACAGTAATGTAAGTCGGCAAGTTAAAAAAAAACAAAAAAGAAGAATAATATCTAATTAATACAAAAATATTAAGATTTTACTTATTTTCTGACATATATGTTGTAATTTTTGTTAATATAAACGTGAAATTAAACTTTATAACACATATAAAGTTTTAGTTAATGCAATTTAGCAAATCTACCGTTTTCTCCGAACGGATTACTGATTTTCGGACAAGGTAGGTTGGCAACCCTGTTGTAAAATTAGAATCATCATCAACATAATAACAAATGAGTTAAGAACGTTATTTAATCGTTTAAACTAAAAATTCACCGATGTTAACCAAAAAATAATTATCGCCAACAGTCGCGTGAGAAAAAATAATTTGTGAATTAATCGAATCGGGAACGAAAATCGATTTCATCGACCGAAATCATGAAAAGAAGCCACGAGAGAAAGTGTCAGTCGAAAACGCAAAAATTGTAAGTTTCTTTGCACTATTTAATCAATGTTTGGTTCAACATAGTTCAAATTATACGTGTAAAAATTAGTATTAATCCGTTATAAACGTTATTAATTAACTTGCCTTTATGATTGGTTCATAATTCCGAAAATTAACTACTAAAACTAAGAATTTCCAGTAAATTAATACCTACACTACAGAATAAAAATGCGTTGTTCTTACTTCGAAAGTTAACAATTAATAAACATTAAAGATGGCGAATCAAAATCGTCCAGTGATACTCTAACCTAAAAGTAACACGTAAACTTTTTGCTTTTTGTTTTAACTAATTTTATTTTAAAGTATTTCGATATTTTATGGCACATTTTTCTTTAGTTTGTTTTCTGTTTTGATGTACTTGTCAATTTTTCCTCCAGCCTCCGGACACGAATTATGTCGAAATTCGGCAGGGGAAAAAATCGACAAATACATCAAAATAGAAAAAATAACATTATAAACAAGTAAAACTTGTATGTATGCAATGTATTATAAGATAGTTAAAACATTTTAGAATTAAATTAGTTAAATAACCACAATTGAAAATCCAAAAATTTACGTTTTTTTTAGGTTAGAATATCAATGAACGAATTTGATTGGTCATATACAGGGCCGTAGATAGGGAAATCGGGTTCGTAGGGGGAAAACTTACAGCCCTTGTATATATACTCTAAAAAGTCCATATCCTACAAATTAAATCGGGTCCCTTAAGAAGACCGGAGTCGGGGGAATCACCCCCTCCATATATATATATATATATATATATATATATATATATATATATATATATATATATATATAAATGTGTGTGTATTTACACACGGGATTGTTGCAAAAAATTTACATATTTTTAAATTTTATTTTCAGTAATGTTCGTGGGGAATCCTCTTTTGAATCGGGGAGACAACAAATCAGAACAGCTTTAAATTTAATAGGTGTACAGTTGAAAGAAGATTTGAACGAACGTATAACTGGAAAAGTTGAATACAAAATGAAACATATACGACATCAAAATAGGCATCTAAAATTCGGAAAGACGCCTAAACATCTCCGTTTTGATGACGATGGAAATACTATTCAAAGTGCGGAGGAATGCAGCGAGAATCAATTAAAAGAAGAGGTAATTTTTATTATAAATCATGAAATTAATGTTGATTTTATTAATTGTTTATTTTATACCTCGTAAAATACAGTAAAAAATTGTTCAAATACATTTGGTGAGAAATAGTTTTAGTTGCTAGAGATTAGATATCTCAACACTGGATATACTAAAGATTCCAGTATTATTTTTAATTTTTCCTTTTTCATGTTCAGTTCCATAATTATTGGTGTGGTTTTGGACCATTTTATGTTCGTTTCAGGCATGTTCTTAGTACTAGATCTAGACGTTTCCCCTTTTTGTGTTATGAGTTTTATGTTTTTTAATTCTAACTTGTAGTGGACGCTTGGTTTTTCCAATATATATATATATATATATATATATATATATATATATATATATATATATATATATATATATATATATATATATATATATATATATATATATATATATATATATATATATATATATATATATATAATAATGTTTATTCGTGATATACATTCAAAAAGTATTTTCACAAGTCAAAATAAAACTACACATTATAGTAAAACATTAAGTAGACAACAACAAATCAGGCTAAAATTATTAAAAAAAACAAAATTTTTGCAACAAGTCAAGTTTACAAGCAAAACAAGTATATTGAGGGAATCATCCGTGCTTCTCTGTCATATTAAATCATTGAAATTATTTTAAAGCAACTCTTCAATACTGTAGAAAGCTTTTATCTTCAGATAGTTTTTCATTTTGGACTTAAACTGCTGCGTACCGAGGTTTTTAACAACATTAGGAAGCACATTAAAAAATTTCAGCCCATAGTGGCTCACACCATCCCTGGCTCTAGCAGTTCTACTATAAGTTAAAGTAAAACAATTCCTGCCCCTCGTGTTATAGTTGTGGTAATCACTAGTACAGTTATACCTATCGGCATTCTTTTTGATATGCATAAGGCAATTCATGATATAAATAGATGGCAAAGTAAGGATGCCAAGGGAGATAAAACTGGCCCTACAACATTCTCTGAACCCCAGACCAGACATGATCCTTATACAACGCCTTTGTATGGCAAATACCCTGGAATCATGCGATGAATGTCCCCAACACAGGACAGCGTAGCTAAGATGTGAGTAGATATGACCACAGTAAGCCTTCGTAAGAACATCATTAGACACTAGGTTTTTCAGATTACGTAATATAAATGTATTTCTGCTTAAAATACTTATAAGATGTTCAGCATGTCGCTACCATGTCAGTTTAGGGTCAAGATATACGCCCAAGAACCTTACAGCCGATTCACTTAGATTCAAAGCCCTCAGTGAAAAATCCATTGTCTGGGTTTTGGTTTCATTGAGAATTAATTTGTTAGCAGTAAACCATTGCTGAATATCTGACCGCGTGCTCTCCATTTGTCGACTAAGATTTATCAAACTATCCGCTCTCTCGAGTGCCGTTGTGTCATCAGAAAACAAAATAATAGCTGTACCCTCATTTGAAATACATGTACTAATATCATTCACATATAAAAGAAACAACAATGGCCTCCCTTGGGGCACACCGTGAATGACTGGAGTCAGGCTTGATGTCTCACCACCAAATGTTACATATTGGAAACGATTTGACATATAAGATATAATAAGATTGACTGCGCAATCGTTAAAGTCATATTTATAAAGCTTTTGAATCAACAGATCATGGGACACGCAGTCAAAAGCTTTTGTTAAATCAAAGAAGGAGACCCGGACATACATTCTTCCCTTAAAACACTCTTGAATGTACAAAGTTAGATGGTTTATGGCAGCTGTAATTGACATGTTGCAACGAAAACCAAACTGACATGGATTGAACAGACACTGGTCTTCAAGATAATCACACATCTGATTTTTTAAAGCACTCTCAAAGATCTTACTAAATAGTGGCACAATTAAAATTGGCCTGTAGTTAGCAACATCATCGCAGACTCCCTTCTTAAAAACTGGCACCACACGAGCCAATTTCAAACATTCGGGAAAAACTGCTAATTTTATACAGTTGTTAATAATTTTAGTTAGCGGGTATATTATAATATTTTTTATAGTCTTAAGTATCCTAATATTTAAACCAAAGCAGTCCTTACTAGGACTATTATTAAGGTTAGACATTATATGCCTCAGATTATTAAAAGTAATTTCATTAAAGTGAAATGTTGGACCCGAGCTATTTATATTTAGGGAGTCTAGGTAGCCAAGTGGGTTGGAACCTGAATTCGGAATATTCTGCATTATATTTTCAGCAATATGTGAAAAGAAGATGTTAATCCAAACTATATTTTTTTTGTTTTAGGCAAACGATGTAATTTTATCGGAAGATTCTGAAGATTCTGACGAAGATAACAAGTCTGACCAGGATGGGTTAATAAAAAGTGAAGAAATACCAATCGTGTTACCGCAGAAACGAAAAAAGCGGAAAAGAAGACATGTATATCCTCCCGAGATCAAAGCAAATCCGAGAATAAGAAAGTATTGGTTAAGAAGGTTTTCCCTGTTTAGCAGATTCGACGACGGAATTAAATTAGATGAAGGTAATAATAAATTCGCTAATTACAAACATGATATTAAAACTAGTGACAATAAGAATGCAGTTACAGATAACTTCAGTTATAAAATCATTACGTCACCTTATGTATGTTTGTTTAAACATTGTAGGGTTAATAAGTTGTAGGTATCCTTTTTTTGTGTATTCGTGTGGCACTGATTACAAAAATTTTGGTTCTTAAAAAAAAATTATGATTATTTTCGTTTCTTAGCGCTGTTTTGTAAGTAGGTTTAATTTGAAAAATTTGCATTTTAGAAAGCTGGTATTCAGTAACCCCTGAAGAGGTAGCGAAACATGCTGCAGAAAGGTGTGCGTGTGACCTAATTGTAGATGCTTTTTGTGGTGCTGGAGGTAATGCAATTCAATTTGCATTGACGTGTAAGAGAGGTAAGTTTGCTTGCTTTCTTTACATTAATGATCGGGATATCAAATATTATAGTACTTGTTTTTCGCAGAAATTCTTTGAGTTTTTACAAATTTCAGCTCGTAATTTATTTGTATATACAAACTGTGTGTTTCAGATATGTAACTCTTAACACACACACATATATATATATATATATATATATATATATATATATATATATATATATATATATATATATATATATTTTTTTTTTTTTTTGGTAAAAGATCCAAAACTTTTTTTAATATGAGAGCATCTTTTAGTTATAGCTATAGATATCGACGAAAAGAAAATCGAGTTAGCCAAGCACAACGCTGAAGTTTATGGTGTGTCCGATAAAATTGATTTTATCGTCGGCGACTTCTTGCAACTAGCAGGATCTCTGAAAGCGGACGTCGTTTTCCTAAGCCCTCCGTGGGGAGGACCCAGCTATTTGAGCCAACCCATTTATGACTTGGAGAAGATGCTGCAGCCTGTTCCTTTCTCCGAGTTGTTTGCTGCGGCAGAGAAAATATCAAAAAATATTGCGGCTTTTCTGCCGAGGAGCAGCAATACATTAGCTGTAAGTATAAGTGGAAAATTTTTATATTTATTGGAAAGATACACGAGAGCACTTCTGTATTTTAAACTTAATTCTTTTTTTTAACCAACTCTTGCAAGCATCAACCAGCTAAACAGTTATTTCTCTTTTATGGAAACAATACATCTTGAATAAGGTATAAACTAAAGAAAAAAGTTAGTTTATAGTTTGTACAGGAAGTCAGGGAAACGGCAAAAGTTATAACCACATGGACAAGTGCTCGAACGATCCACTTGTAAATTTTTACTATTATTTTCACAATGTTGTGTCCACAAAGTCTTTCCTCATCACTTTGTTGAACCAAAATGTATATAATTCTTCAGTTTAGTTTTTTATTTATTCTGTAATTCTTGTTTCAGCTCGTCAAAATGGCAGGGGCAGACGGAAAAGTAGAAATCGAGCAAGATTTTCTAAATAATAAGCACATTTCACTTACAGCCTACTATAACGGTCTAATTAAGGAATGATAATAGTTGTAATTTAAGTAAATATTTAAGGTTTTATATTTAAGGACAAAATGTTAAGAAAAAATTTTATTATATTTTAAAGATGTAATTATTTTTTCCGGTACTCGCAAATATATTGATCTGTGATTTTAAATTATTTCATTAAATCTCTTCAGCGCAACGATTTAACAATAATTTTTTCCTAAGGTACATTTTTAAGTAGGGGAAATAAATGCTGAAATAAAGATCATTCTGTCGTTTGATATACCAATGATACTTCTAAAAGTATGGATAGGTACTTTTACTGAAATAGCGAGTATTTTAGCATCGATAGGAGTATCCAATTCAAAGTGTTGATACTTTCTTCCGTAGAATTAACATATCGTCAAAAGTAGGGTTTATATTCGGAAATATGTTGATAAGTAGTGCGAGTTTCTACCCATACCGATTTTATGATATTCTTTTTTAATTCCACTATCCAAGATAGTATAATATGCTAATTGGTAGGTCAACTCGAGAATAAAGTAACCGGAAAATAAAGGTACAGTTGATCCAGCGAGAGAATACCAATGCGTCATCAATCTACGAACATATCAAAGACAGTTTAGAGGCTTGTTTATCTTAATTTCTATGGAAATAATAAAATTGCCTCGACGAGTTATTTATTTTCGTTGTATGAATACAGGCTTTCTTTTGACTTCAATCTAAACATATTTATATTGTTTTTGAAAAATTCTGATCATTCAAGTGAATTCAAAACAGAAGATGTTATAATTAGTTACCGGTAAGTATGTATTATTTTTATTTAAAAACTAGACTTCGACATTAAATATTCCTAACCTTCAAATCTATCTTCGGTGTCTAACTGTCCGACACACGGATATAATTTAGTTCAGGTTATGTTTTCCTCGCAAATTTACCCATTATTTTTTAATCTTTCTATCCCCATATCATCCTTTTGAAAATAGCAAACTCTATCAATTTTTAATTCAGAAAATACGGACGTCTAATTGTACGGTTTGTTCAGTATTTTATATGGTATGGGTCGTTCATTTAATAAAATTAATATGTTGGCAACATTGGTATAATTTTCTTTCTTCTTTATAAGGCAACTAATTCACCAGTGTTGCGAGATAATCAAAAATTTTAAATAATTGAGGAACAGAAGGCTCTTAAAATATATTATCCAAAGTTTTATTCCCTAAATAAATAAAAATTTCAATATTGGGAACATTGCTAAGATGATTATTCCATTTTTTTGTCCTATTGGTAACAAAGAAAAAGAATTAGATTTCTTAGATTGGTAATCCGTTGACAAAATCGATCAATCACGCGTTGATTTTGTTTGCATTCTTAAAATCAGTTAATAACCGTTACAGACAGGTTCCTTATTTCCTTTTAAGATAATATACGAGAAGAATTTCTCTTCACAATAGTCAAAATTCCTATCAACTCTTCACAAGTGAAAGCACAACACCATAGTTTAAATAAGGTAAGGATATACCACACTTGTAACAGCAACAACAAAATAACATGGCCGACTTCGGAGGAACTGGCTGGTCTAGGCGAAATTCGCAAAGTTCAAATCGAGCGAGAACTAATACCGATGAAAAATTCGTACCAACTCCAAATGCTATTAATAAGGATATCTTATGTCCTGACCAGGTGACAAACCTAACGATCAGCATGACGGAAAAGGTTTAAATACTTCGGTATTACAAAGAGGTGTTCCTGAACAGGAAGCACGCCTCCATATTCAAAAGCTCGTTAATAAAAAAATAATCCACAGAAGGTCTAGTTAGAGAGGAATATCCTGGAGGGCCAAAGCTCAAAGAGGCTGATAAAGGCAACACTGCGGTAATAACAAAACCACCTCTCCCTCCGGCACAACCCTGACCTTTCAATGGAACGTAAAACCCTTTGAATAAATTTTAGCATGTAATTCATCTATGTGATTATTATATAATTGAGTAGTTCCAAGTTAAAAACTGTGTCCAATAATTATAAAAGTATAAAAATATATTAGGAAAAAGTTGCTGCATGTTTTATGCGTGGTACCCTTTATATTGATCTGCTAAACTACAGTTATTACAAAACGAAAATGTAACAACAGTGTTCGTTAATTTTTTTGGTTTTTATTGTAGGATGATTATTTGCTAGAGGGATCTAGCAACGAAGAAAATGACAATGAAGAATTAGTGTTAATTAAACGTAGCACCAATGGACTGAAATCAGCGTTGAATCATCCGCACCAAAGGAAACTTCTACATGGATTTACTTGGCAGATAAAGGCTCCTCGTGCTTTTTGTGCAATGGGTTCGCAATGGAATTTTTCCTTTCGACTGAAATGCATGAAGCTGGAATTTTTAGTGTGGTTTTGCAGTAAAGAATCTCTAAATGAACTAATGGACATATATTTGAGAAGGAAAGTTATTGATGAAAAACTTCATACTGAAAAAATTGAAATTGAAAGTAATGATGCCTTCATATCAAATTTTTGTGTTGATGATTATTATATTCCAAGAAGCTTGATTAAAAGATACTTAAAGCTCAATATACAAAATGAGGAAGTTTTAAAAGGTTGTTTGTTTTTGATTCCAGGTGTAAACATGGGATGGCCTTAAAGATTAACAATGAATGGATTTTCATCTGGAGAAGCAATAAAAAATTTAGCGATGAAATTGTTCTTGTATTTGATAGGTTTGATGAAATAAGTCCCAGATTTAAAAAAACAACTTTCACTTTACTTAAGACACACCGGAATTCAAATATTGCACAAATTTGGATTACCACCAGAAATCATGAAGAACTTGGTGATAAAGGAGTTTTAATGTAAGTTACAGAAATAACATTTGTAACTGTGATGATGAATTGATTAGTAATGTACAGTAACTTGTTTTAATTTAGATTTATGTTATTTTTTTCATTGTCAATATTAACTTTGTAAATTTTTATTACCAAATAAATAAATAAAGAATAGTTTCTGGAACGTTTGAATTCTTAGCTGCCTACCCAGAGTTATTACTAAGTAGTAATAACTTTTTAGTTATCGTGGGACATCTAATATATTATTTCGAATGTGTCTATGAAGATAAAATATAGGAGTTGACTGGCAATCCCTTACAACATAAAATGGTCGTTGAAATAATTGTTTGGTAATTGTTAAGATTAAGTGAAATCTAGAAAAAATGCCGTTCTTTTTGGAAAATTCCTTCTCATATCCCCTAATTTAAGGTCGTGTAAAGCAATTCTGGCCTTTGTTTTCCATAATTTTCCTCATTTTTTCACTTAAAGTTAATTTTTATTCCTTGAAAATACCACTGAACTTCGTAATTATTATATAAAATTATATATAATTTAAATAATAAAATTTCTTCACATACCTCCTAATTCGAGGTCATAGAACACGAATCTAGCCTTGATTTTCCTCAATTTTTCTGAAAACAAAAAACCATTTTATTATTTTTCCACTAAATCGTTAAAATTTTGTTACATCTCCTTAAAGAAGCTCCTACAGCAAGTCGGAAATGTCTCTTGTCTCAAAAAAGGTTATTTAGAAAATTTTAGCAAAAAGGTTGATAAATTTGAAACGTATACATGTATTATATGTTCCATGTATAGTGTTATTTTTCAAGAAATAAAAATGACCTTGTATTTTCTGAAAAACAGCAAAAAATTATGGAAAACCAATACCAGAATCGTATTCTACGACCTGAAATTAGCGGATATATAAAGGAATTTTCCAAAAGAGGAAAAACGTAATTTTTCTAGATTTCACTTAATCCAAATAATTGCCGTCAATATTTCGCCTAAAATTTTCATTGCGAGAATATATAAAAAAAATTATAAATTTATATATATATATATATATATATATATTTCTATGTTGGCAACACTGATATATTTTGCTTATTTTCATTTATAAAGCTATTCGGCAATGTTGCAAAATTCAATTTTAAATTGTGCTATTAATAAAAAATTTTAAATTAAAGTTTGATACAAGCTTCCGATATATTATCCCTAGTAAAACCCCTTATAATTAATTTATTTTTTTTTTACCTTGGCAACATTGCTGGCATGAATTGTAAGATTAGTTTAGTTCTACAATTGGTAACAATGAAAAAAAAGTTAGGTTGGTACTACTTTGACAAACTCGATCAATCGCGCGTTGTGGTGTCGATTTTGTTTGTGAATATATTTTATTCTTTCGTTAAAATATTGTTAAAATCAGTTAATAACCGTCGCCGACAGGTTCCTTGTTTCATTTTAAGATAATATACGAGAGAAATTTCCCTTCAGATTAATCAAAATGGCTATGAACTCGTCGCAAGTCAAAGCACAACACTTGCAACAGCAACAACAAAATAACATGGCCGGCCCCGGAGGAACTGGCTGGCCTAGGCGAAATTCACAAAGTTCAAATCAAGCGAGTGCAAATGCTGTTGAAAAATTCACACCAACTCCAGCTGCTATTAATAGGATAATTAATTTGTAAGTTCAATAAGAAAAAATCTGCCTGTGAACCAAAACACCAAAGTGGTTTTTCGAACTATTTCATGTTAATCTGTGCAATTGTGTGAAATGTGGTTTATTAATATTTTTAGATATCCTCTCACAAACTATATTTTTGGCACAAAAGAGCCTCTTTTTGAAAAAGATCCTTCTGTACCTGCACGTTTTCAAAGAATGCGTGATGAATTTGACCGAATTGGTATGCGGCGTAGTGTTGAAGGGGTACTTTTGGTTCATGAACATGGTTTGCCACATGTTTTGCTCTTACAGTTGGGTACCACTTTCTTTAAGTTACCAGGAGGTGAATTAAATCCTGGAGAGGATGAAGTAGAGGGTCTTAAACGATTGTTAACAGAGGTAAGTAAATTTTAGTTAAGGAAGTTTTAATAAAATTAGAAATTTCAATTTTTGTTTCTAATTTCTCCCTTTATGTGATATTAAAATAAATGTAATATGATAAAAATTTAAATTAAAATCTTTATATTTATTGGTTTAAATGTTATTCGTAAATCAATACAATTTGTTTTAGGAAAGTTATGTTGTTAAAATTCTGTTTTTCTTCTGTAATGGCTCATTATAAAAATATTAATTCTTTTATGTTTGTTGCATTGTTGTATAGATAGGGATTTCTAATTTCTAAAAAAATGGTAAGCATTATCATGTTTCAATGAAATTTTAGAAAAAATTTAAAAGAATTTTAAGTAATTTTGTTAGATGTTTTAGATTAAAACATAAATTTCTTTGTCAAAATACTGAGTTTGATGCTATCTTAAAGATAGTGACTGAGATTAAGTGTAATTTTCTTCATATAATTATCTTTAAAAAAAAATCTTATAGTTGTACTATTTAAGGGCCATAAGACAAAATTTGTGATAAATGTTGTACCTGAATAAAAATCTTGATATTGTGTAGTGTACTCTTTTCTATTTAAAAAAATATGTTAAAAATTCTTACAATATTTATTGTTTGTTTCTCAGTACTGGTTAACATTATTAATGTTATATTTTGCATAGTTTTCTAGGTACCTTTTTTGTCTACTTAGGGGTAAATAAACTTTGGTAGGTAACTTATGAAATATTTTTATGTGTTTTTTAGTTCTGATTATGTAGATACATGAATAATGGGTGGTCATTGTGTGTCTATTAACTAAACCTGAACTAAGATTCATATCAATAAAGATTCTTTTTCTTAAACACATTCAAAAGTTGTTTTGTACATTATTAAAAAAAAACTTTGAAGAATGAGTAATAACAAATAATGTTAACTTCAATAAATTTAGCTGTTACTATTATTATTCTTGTTTTTAAAGATGTAATTGAATAAAACAGAGAAAAGAATGTGACATATTTAGTCTGAATAAGATTTTTGTTGACATTTTATCAACAATAAACTTTCTTTTAAAGATTCAATGTTATATTCCATTTTTCTGTGTTTTTTTTTTTTAAACAGTTCTGAACTAATATAGATTTTCTTTTATATCTTGAATAAAAGTTAGATGGAAAAATGTCTTAAAATAAGAATACAAAAATTGTTTTGTATACAGTAATAATAAAATACCAAATCAGATTCATAATTGTAGCATGTAATCATTAAGAGTTGAGAGTCCCGAGGTAATTTTTTTTTTATAAAAATTAATATGATGGACATTTTTGCACTCTAATGTCCCTAATTTTTTTAACATACTAGTTCAATGGATAATATGCTATTTAAAATCCTCCAGTTCACATTCTTACCAGCAATTATATCATACGAATTATTAATGATAAGTATTACTATCATTTTGTGTATATGCTTTCAAACAATAAATGTTCATGTATAAGAAAGTAGTGTAAAAATTGGAGATGTAGTATTCACCAAAACAAGAAGAAACTCCTGTTTACTGTTATTAATCTATAAATTCTTTTTTCAGTAAGTTATAATTGTTTTATGAAATTCCTCAGTTAAATATTCAAGTAGATTAAGCTAATTAGGGAAGCTGCGCGGAACCATAGAGACTTTTTTTTGCACAGACTGGCGATCGCGGTCAACATTCCTGTTTTTTCTTGATGTTCTTTTGCATTCAGATGATTTATTCGGCATTATGTTTCCATGGTTTTGTAGAGGGGCGTTCGACGGTATCTAACTTGCTTATCTATGAGCAATATCTGGTAGGGGCTTTGGAGGGAGTGTGTCAGGTGGATTCAATATACACAGATTTCTCAAAGGCATTCGATCGTGTTAACCACAGTCTACTGGTAAATAAATTACAACAGTATGGTATTTCTGGAAGTCTGTTAAGTTGGTTCCAAAGTTATCTGTCAAATCGAAGACAAATAGTAAAGATCACATCAGGTGTGCCACAGGGTTCCCATCTAGCTCCACTCCTCTTTAATTTGTATATTAATGACATAGGTAATTTTGTTACTGATTCTAAATTTTTATTATATGCTGATGATCTCAAAATTTATAGAGTGATTAATAAGTTAAGTGACTGCGAGGAATTGCAAGAGGATCTAAGGAGATTGAATGAATGGTGCAGAATGAATGGTATGGAGCTGAATACGGATAAGTGTAAAGTAATGAAGTTCTACAGGAAGAAAAATTTTATACAATATGACAGTCTCTTGGAGCATATGAATTTCATAAAGGATCTTGGAGTATTCTTTGATAAAGATTTGAATTTTAATTATCACGTTAATTACGTAACTAACAAAGCTTTGAAACTGTTAGGCTTCATTAAGAGATCACTGTCTGATTTTTCTAATGTCGAGTGTTTTAGAATGTTGTATTGCGCATATATAAGATCAATTCTCGAATATGCTTGTCCCATTTGGTCCCCATATTACCAAACTTATATTGATCAAATTGAAAAAGTTCAGAGAAAATTTCTGAGGTTTGTAGGCTATAGGTTGGGTATTTTGAGTGAGGATATTGTTTATGACGAGATATTGCAACTCCTAAGACTTCCCTCTTTACAGGATAGAAGAAGCTTTATTGATGTTTGTACATTGTTTAAGATAATAAACTGCCATATTGATTGTTCCGAATTACTGAATGCAATCTCTTTGCATGTTCCGCCGAGAGTTCTGAGTGGGGGCGATCTATTTCATGTTCCGTTCCATAGAACAAATTACGGTGTTTCGTCTGCTGTCACTAGATGTTGCATTAATGCTAACAAAGTGGCTAGGGAGACGACATTGATTTCTTTTTTGATGGGTTATGGTCTTTTAAGGGAAAGGTTAAAAAATATCTATTTTAGCATTCTCATCGGTATTTTAAAATTGTGTTAGGGCTTAAGTGGTTATATATAGTTTTACTTTTAATTTTTATTTTTATTATATTGATTAATGTTGGTGGTGCACTCATTGATTTGTATTATTTTAAGTAATTTTACTGTTTTTCATGTAATTTTAATTATTTGTAAAATGGCTGGTCCGTTAATATACATTATTATTATTATTATTATTATGATTTACAAGCCAGACGGCTTCGCACTCCCTCCAGGGAATATTCACTCATACCAGGTACACAGAGGTACCAGAAGTATGAAGCTCTGTGGGAACCCTTTCCATGTTATCGGGTCCTAGGTGACGTGGTCTGCTGTATTTCCCATGAACTTTCGGACGGTTCGCGCGGTTGCTAGGAGAGTTGCTTTCTGCATCGGTTTATACAGATGCTCACTAAGACCCAGTCCCTTGATGTTCTGCAGGAGGCTCTTTGGTATCACTCCAGTTGTTGAGAGTATTATGGGAATCGTTTGGACGCTGTTCATTGCCCATTGTCTTCGGATTTGCACCTCCAGATCTCTGTATTTGGCGATCTTCTCGTTGTATTTTGGTCTTAGGTTGTTGTTGTTAGGTACAGCGATGTCGATTAGTGTAGTTCGCCTAGAAATTTTATCTATTAGTATAATATCTGGTCTATTATGAGCAACTGTTCGGTCCCAATATAACTTGAACTGGTTGTTTTCAAGAACAGGCTCTGGATTGTATTTGTAATAAGGCACTTTTCCTACCTGTAATAGGTTCAACTTTTCTGCTAACTCTTGGTGGAGTATCTTAGCGGCTGAATCGTGTCTTTCCTTATACTCGGTTGCGGCAAACGCTTGGCATCCTCCAGTTATGTGCTGGACTGTCTCCGATGTTCGACAGCCATATCTGCACTGGTCATTCTCTATTGAGGGATCTCTAATGATAAATTTCCGATAGTTCTTCGTCGGAATAACCTGGTCTTGGATAGCCAACAAGAAGCCCTCCGTTTCCGGAAACATCTGTCCTGAAATCAACCAGTAGTTCGACGCTGAGTTGTCGACATTGTCCTGATTGACCTCATTTGGATGCCGTCCATGAAGTGGCTTCCGTAGCCAGGTTTGTAACTTCTCTTGGTCTGTTTGGTGGTGAGAAGTAATATCTTGTTCCCTCAACTGTAGCGGCGTTGAGTCGTCTGCCTCGCATATTGCTCGATGTAGTGTGGAATAGTCCGCTAACCTGTGGAAATATGAACGTAAGTTTATTATTTGTTGATCGAGCTGTTTACCAATATCCACCAATCCTCTTCCTCCTTGGTGTCTTGGAAGCATTGTACGTTCAATGGCACTCCGAGGGTGATGTTTTTGTGCTTTTGTTAGGAGTGTCCTTATTTTTCTTTGCAGGTTTTGGATGTCCGTCCTGCTCCATTTTACAATTCCAAAGGAGTAGCTCAGCGCTGAGCAAGCATACGTGTTGAGCGCCTTAAACAAATTTCTACTATTTAAATTAGTTCGTAGTACCCGCCTTACCCTCCTGACAAATTCGGTTGTCAATTCAGCTTTCATAGTGCCATGGTCAATTCTTTTAGCCTGTTTCATACCTAGATATTTGTATGTTTGCTCTGCCTCCATTGCAGCTATAGTTTCACCGTTCTGCATTTCAAAAGCCCCCGGTTGTATCTTCCCTTTAACGATGTTCAAAATACGGCACTTGTCAAGTCCAAATTGCATTCCGATATCCCCGGAGAACTCCTCTACAATTTTAAGCATTTGTTCCAGCTGGTTTCTGGTAGCAGCCATCAGTTTAAGATCATCCATGTATAGAAGATGATTCACTCTGACTACCTCTTCGTTGTTATTTCTAACACTAAAGCCGTATCTGGTTGAGTTCAAACGGCGTGATAGTGGGTTCATAGCAAGGCAAAACCACAATGGGCTAAGTGAATCGCCCTGAAATATTCCCTTTCGTATCGGAATAGTGTTAGTTTCGATGGTGTCGCTGGATGGCACCTGCAATTGTATCCTAGTTCTCCAGGTTGACATGATGCGTTCTAAAAAGGAAACAAAATTATTATCGACCCTATACATTCTCAATATGGTTTTAAGCCACTCATGTGGCACCGAATCGAAGGCCTTCTTATAATCCACGTAGGCAGCAAAGAGGTTTCTTCGGTTCGCACAGGCTTGGTTACATATGACAGAGTCAACAATCAATTGCTCCTTGCATCCCATTGCTCCCCTCGTGCATCCCTTCTGTTGAGTTGCAATGATGTTATTTTGCTCACAATGTGCATAAATGCGTTGGGTTAAACAGGAGGTGATCACCTTATACAGTGTGGGTAGGCAGGTGATCGGCCTATACTTAGCTGGGTCATGTGTGTTATGTTGGTCCTTTGGTAGGAGGTACGTAATACCTTCGGTCAAGAACAATGGCATTTTTGCTGGGTTAAGGAAAACATCATTAATAAGATTAGCCAGCTGATGGTGCACACACCAGAACTTTTTGAGCCAGTAGTTCTGGATCCCGTCGAGACCTGGAGCTTTCCAGTTATGGGATTCCTTGATTATTCTTGAAATTTCCTCGGTGGTAAATGGCTCAAACTGCATCTGGATGTAATCTTGGCAGATCCGATGCTCTTCATTGATCCAGTCAGCCGCGATGTTACAATCGGCTGGTGTGGAAAGTTGGTTTCCCCAGAACTCTTCTACCTGCTCTCTATTGGGATATCTATTATCTGCTATATTAGGTGGAGAGTTTAACTTACGGTAGAAAGTCTTTTCTGATCGTTGGAAGAGCGCATTTTCTCGTTTTCGGTTATTGCTGGTCTTGTACCTCTTTAGCCGTCCTGCAATAACAGAGAGCTTCTGTTTCAGCGTATCAAGGCATTGCTGAGCAGTAACATTCGCTGGATCTTGTTGCGAATGATATCGGACACGATTCATTATTATTATTATTATTATTATTATTATTAAAACTTCTAACTTGCCCTTCCAATGCTTGATCAAATTCGCAGTTAGAACATTTCTCATGGTCCTTCGAACAATAGTATAGGAATCGCAAAATGCGCGCGTTTGCTCCCCCCCCCCCCCCCCCCCCCGGCGATCGGTATTTGGCGGGGAACAGTCAAAACGAAAAACATTCTGAGACACCCTATAATTATATGCGCTGGTGTTACTAATGCCCAAGGAAGCCTCAATCTCACAGAATATCATATGACGTTATTGGATTATCAGTACACAAGATCGATGTTTTATTGCACTACACCCAATTTTGAACGACCTTAGCTTGACTTGTCTGTGAGCTAAGGACAGCCATGACTGCACTTTTGTTGAGAAAAAAGCACTTCGAAATTTATGAAAAATAATCGCACGAAAATGTTCATGACTTAATTCCTTTTTGGCCAATATCAAATTTTGCAGTTTCTGTAAACAACATAAAACTTTACAAAGGATATGTTAAATGGGACTTTGCAACGCCACCATTGCCAATTCTTGAAATATAAAAGGTTACCCTCTTACAGTGGTGTAAGAGCCTTTTTTCAACTATTTCTTCTGTGGGTGCGCGCGCGCGTGCGCCTTTGCATAAACACAAAATAAAGTGGTCTCTTTCATTGCAAATGTTTCAACCTGCTCCAGTTTTTCTTTTTCAATGCAAAATTTTCAGCATCTTTTAGGGTTAGTTCAGGTTTTTTTGCATTTAAAAAAAAAAATATGAGCGCCCCATTGGTATTTGATCTCATTTGATACACAGACTACTTTTTGTGTACTCAATTAGTTATTCTTGTAGATTATAAAAGTTAATTTAAAGTTACATATATTGTGTCTTGAAAAATATATTACAAGCTAAACAGCCGAATTACGTTTATAAATTTCAGTATAGTTTTTTTTTTAGAATATTAATAGTGGAAAATGAAAAATTAACTTCTTTTATTGTTTTAAATTAATTACTAAAGTTTTTCGCTCGAGACTTCCGTATGTCCATAGGAACAGTTTTTCTTATTTTGGAGAGTACTATTATGGCTTAAAGATTTTTACACTACCTGTTTTATACCTTGTAAAAATACGTTCGTAATTAGAGTTGATGTTCTTCAAAATTCCCCAAATTTGTATTTTCGTTATTTAAAATACCTCATTAGGATGTGAAATAAAGTTGTAAATATTTTAGAGAAATTCTTTATGAACATGAGAAAATTTATATTGTACAAATATTTAGTTTTATTAATCCTTTGTCACTTTATATATTTCTTTATATGCAGGGTGGCCAACGATCCTAAAATTCCTGTAATGTTTGCTAATCCTAATTTTAAAACGGACAGAAAAAGTGATGTCAAAACATGGATTTTTCAACTTATAGTTTTAATATTTGCTAGGAGACATTTAAAATAAATAAATAAGTTTAAATTTCAATCCGTTAAAGTGACGTGGAACTTTTTCTGTCTATCGTGTATCCTATTCCTCCTTTATTCCAATTGGATTTGTTTAGTTTTCTCGGTGATTAGTATCTATATAGAATTGGTGACAATAAAAAGTTTTAGGTACCAACAAAAATATAAAAATAAAACATTGAAATTCTGAAACTTCCTATTGTCCAAAACTGTACCCATATAATTAACACAAAATTACAAAAATTATGTTTAAGTACAAGAGGTGTAAGAACATATAAAATATCAGATCGATAAGAAAGTAATTTCGGTTTTATAGCATGAAATAAAACCCATTCTTTTTCACACAAAAAATAAACTTGAATTAACTATATATTTTCCATATCGATGGTGCCCACAACGCTCCTAAATCTTTATGGTGAAAAAAATACATTTATAAAACCACTTCTTCATATATGTGGTGAAAACTAGAATGCCAAACTGCATAACGGCAAAAAAAATTACATCTTTAATAAATGCGGCGAAAAAACTACATCTTTAAAAGTGCTACGAAAAAAATTACATCTTTAAAATGTGCGACGAAAACTGTTGCAGTTTTATGTATGTCCAATCTTAATATATTGTAACTTAGCAATTTCACCATGGGATGCACTATTTCTTAGTCAAAAAAATCGACTGATTTCAAGTATATTTCAATCAAATAAAAATATACCTAGCTGTGCTACTCTTCATCAGCGAACATCGAATTGTTCTACACTTTATCGAATTGTTCTACACTTTGAAAGAGCACAGGGAGTTGTGCTACTCTTCGACGGAGCACAGCAAGTTTTGCTATTATGCATTAGAGCGCTACATTTCGAGATGTGTAGAAGGGCGATGATAACGAATGTTAGTCTAAAATTGATTATTAATATTATAGTCTGAAATTATTTTAATTATTATAAGTATTACACGCATTTTAGATGTTTTTTTCATCGCATTTTACAAGAAATAAATTTTATTTCGTCGCATTTCACAAGAACGTAATTACCTTCACCGTATTTTAAGAATTATAATAGTTTTTGATGCACTTCAAAGTGCCACTTTTCCGCCGCGTTTTTAAAATTATAATAGTTTTCGTCGTATTTCTGGATGCATAATTTTTCCCCGCATTTTTGGAATCGTAATAATTTTGAGCGTACTTTTGGAAGGGTAATTATTTTCTTTGAAATTGCAAAAATGTAATTTTTTACCCCAAAAATTGTATAAAATCATAGTTTATGCCACAATATAAAATTTCCAATTTCAATTTATTTATTTAGCCATACATTCGCACAAAAAGTACTAAATATTAATAATAGTTAAAATATTCTGATTATATTTATTTTCAAAGTTACCTAAGTTATATAAATACACATATAAATACAATTATTAAAACCATATTAGCAGAGCGGTCTGTATATGATGATACTGCTGATGCTTTGAGGTTGCTATCATTGTGTGTGAGACGCATATATTCTACTTTATAAGATTGTTAACTCTTGTATTGATTCTCCTGAACTACTCAATAATATTGGATTATCGGTTCCTCAAAGAGCTTTTAGAGCGCACAATTTGTTTGATGTGATATTTCATGAAACGAATTATGGCAATAACAGTCCTATTTCTCGAACGTGTAGGGAAATGAATTCAGTTCCTACCGAGATTGATATTTTGCATTTGCAGGTTAATGTCTTTAAATTAAAAATTTTACAATTCTTGAAAAACTAGTTAATATTGTCAATTGTCAATACTCGTCTTTTGAAGCATTTTAATTCATGTTTAGATTTGTAAGTTTTTTAATTATGACTGTTTTAAATAGTGTTTGTATTTTTTGTTTTTGAAATGGATTATATTTATTTGATCCGTTAATATACTATTATTATACTAATGAGTTGCAGCAACGTTTTATAAAAGTTTTAGGTATACCATCCAATCCGGCAATTTTGCACACATCCTGACTTTTATTTCGATTCATGTTTAACCCAAATATCGAGCTTCTTAACGAGTCCAAGACGTTTTAACTGACTTTCAGTTGTTGTTTGCGATACATTTAACCTGTCTGCAATCTCTAGAATAGTTATATGATGATTCTCTTTAATTGCTTTGATTTGATCATCAGCAATTTCAATAGGTCGACCCGACCTTAGTTACCTTTGAGTGAAAAATCTACAGAAGGAAATTTTTTAAACGCGCTTTCTATTATGATATCAACACCATAAACTCGGCAGTTTTCTTTCCTTTACAGAAATAAAAGGGAAAAAAAAATTCCTTTCGGCAGTCCACGATAAGATCGACCCTAAACTAACAGTTACAAACAAAATTAGGCACAAGTTGCTTTTAAAGTAACCTAAATATGACTAATATTAAATTTCATAGGGAAAAAAATACTTAACAAAACCCCTTCAAAACGCTCTCTATGTGTAACAACCGTAAATACTTTCTTTCCGATTCAATAGTTAATCATGTAATTTAAAGAAACTACTGAATGTGTTATCTTGTGCTTAGTATTTTCAGAATGGGCTTAGTAATTACACAATTTTTCTCTATCGACATTCTGAAGATTATATAAAGATAATAACTTTGTGTATAGTAGCGTGCACTTCCGCTCGCCAAGTTTTTATATTTTGATCTTAACTTTCTATAATATTTGGAGTGAAGTTGTTAAATTTAATAGTTGAGGCCGTTTGCAGACAGAATACATTTACCTCGAGTTGAATATTTATGTAGCCATGGTCTGCCAGTCACCTCAGAGTTACCTTAGATCCTTAAAATATCCTTTTTAATGTTGGCAGCCTTGCATAAACTACCAAAAAAATTACATAAATACCTAAACAATATTTAATAAAAAAATGTAAAATTTCAAGGAAAAATGTAGATCGAGCAAAAACTTACGGTTCCGCACATTTTCTATGGCATGTTACAGACTCTCGGTCGTCTGGACGGTGTGAAACAAGAATGGCACGTCGAGGATATCATAGGAAATTGGTGGCGCCCCAATTTCGAGCCTCCTCAGTATCCCTATATTCCGCCACATATCACTAAACCAAAGGAACACAAACGGCTCTTTTTGGTCCAACTTCAAGAAAAGGGTATTGTATTTTTAACATTTTGTAGTATCTGTATGATTTTTTTGAATTGGAGAAAGAAGATTGTATTTTTTATGTTTTTTTTTTATTTTTATTTTCGATACGTTGACAACAAAATGTAGTTGGACAACATTATTTTATGTAAAAAAAGTCGCAATTAATATTCTTACTATGGTATTATTGATGGTTTCAGATCTGAATAAGAATAAATATTATCTCAGTGTAAATAAATTCAAATCAAACGTAAAACCAGTCCAAATGCATTTTTTTGTTACTGTTTCTTGTGTACAAATATTTAAAGTGATACATAGATTGTTAAAGGCTATTTCAGTTTTAAAAAGAATCTTTTAGGTCTATGTATCATTTTATTCTACAACTTTTTACTAAGCAATACATTTTTTACGATAAACCATATTATTGTGGCACCAGAGTAGGAAGTCAATAAGACAAGCAATTTGGACTATTATTAACAGCTTTGAAATTTAATTGCAATAAACAGAACCAACATGGCTTGATATCTTGAATATACTTTCACCTTTTAATTTATAACAAAAATATCAAGCATTAAAAACCTGATTTTCTTCTTATGGAATATCACACTAATAGGGTTCATTTATTATTGGTTGCTTAGTTAAAAGTAATTTTCTGGATCAACAATTTATATAGGCTTACAAAACCCCAATCGCAATAAATCAAAACTATTCTTTTAATTATGTACTAATTATGGACACTGAAACAATACTTTTTTTTATTTTGCGAATTTTAATTAATTTTTTTGTGTAATAAATTGATTATTTTAAAAAAGTTTTTATTTATTTTTCAATTTATTGTTTATTTTCTTATACCTTTTTATAAATTTAATAACTAGTTTTCTAATATTCCATTAATTTTTTTTGAAAATATATTTTTTAGTAGGGTCTTTGGTGGAATATATTAAATTAAATAAAAATCACAAATAGTATGTTCAGAATAATAGTAAATAGTAAGTTTTTGATTAAGTTCTTGTACGATTTAAGTTTAAATAACATTTTATCTGATATACGGGGTGTTGCGGAAATAACTTTCGTTAATATAACTAATGATCATCATTTTAGAGAAAAAAGTTCCTTAAAAAATTTCCTGCAAAAAAATTACTGAAATATTAAATAAGCAGTCCAAAAGCTACAATAGAAATAAACATTTGAAGGCAACACATCTGTAAGCTCTCAAATATTAATTAGTTTTTATTTAACGAATAAGTTACGTATAAACTAATTAACGTTGTTAATAACGGTTTTTGTAAATAAAAAAATTCCCTATATCTACCAAAAAGGTTGTGGCAACGTCGCGAGAATTCTTAACTAAGTTAGTTTCTTATTTCTTTACTGCTAAAGAAGGACCTATTATGTGTTTCTTAGATTATGGACTTATTGAATTCTTAAAGTGTCGGTCAATACAAATACTTATTATTAAGCTCCAAGTAGAAAACTTTTGTACTCTGATTTGAGTCTTTTGATATTACAGTACCTAAGTTCCAATTTTTCATACAAGCATATAAGTTTTTTGTCGAAATGTTGCATTTTGGATGCGTGTTTTAAAGAATTTTTTTGTTCAAATGATGTGTAGAATCGTCGGTTAAATTTACGAGAGGTATTTCCTTAACGCTCTGTATATATACGCCCTGGTAGAGCGTTCTCCATTAACGTGTGCGCACTGAATGTGTTGTCTCTTGAAACTGTGTGAAAAATATTGCAAATACAGTCAAAGCGCATCAGTTCTTCCAGTGAGAAGCAACACGTTTTACAAAAAAAAAAAAAATCTAGAACTTCTGAACATTAAATAGTTTCATGCATTATTAGGTTACCATCTGTTTGTTGATCCCTTTAGGTATTTTAACTATGATTGTGTTAGTAGTAATTGTATTGTTGGCAGGAGCAATGTTTGCGTAGCTAATAATAGATTTAGTGCATAAGTTGCTTCTGGTAACATTACTTTTTAAAATATAATTTGGTGTACATAAATTTTATATTAAAAGATATAAATAGTAAGAACAGCGTAAATTTTATTGCGTTTTTATTTTTTGCATACATAGTGCAAAATAATGAAGAATTTGGCTGCAGACAGCGAATTTTCTGTCAAATATGTACGCGTGTACACTTTTGACAGTTTGAATTGTTAAATAAATCCGGGTATGGCTTAGACGTGCAAACATAATCGTACATAAATATTTGCGATATACGTGACTGTCTGTAGTCAATTCAATGTTGTTAATTTGTTACATGGTAAAAGGATAAAAATTTAGTTTTGCAAGACAGTAATAGTGGCTGATGACTTTGTAACCTCTATCAATAATCCAGGCAAACTGCCGTCACATTTCAAGCGCCTTTTAAATTGTCGGTGTATCAATGAACTAAAAAAATATAAGTAAAACTCATACCAACGTTCTTAATTTTGTCTGAAGTTTATGTCCCAGTGGAAAATTGTTACTTTAAAAGATAAGACCTAAATGTAAACTAAATTTTTATGCCTCGTGGTTATAAAAGTGAAAATATGAAATATAGCGATAAACGCTGACATAAGGTCGCCAAGAAATTTTGTTTATGGTTATTGACAAAGCTGAAAAATAATGTATTATGTCTCAGTTGCCAATCGGATTGGTTAGTTGTGGTTGGCAGCTGAAGTTAATATATTATTTTTAACTATTAACCATTATCATAACCAAAATTGCTTGAAAAATATATTTATTTGATAATAGTATTGTTTATAACGCGACAAACTAAAAATTCTGATTCCCTAGAACAAAGAAAAATATTTTATGTATATGACGCACAAGATTTGAAATAATCATTTAATCCGTTAATATTCGTTAATTAAAACATTAATAGCTTATTGTAATCTAAACATAAGTTTCCTGTCTTCGAAAATAATTTTCTTGTTGTGATTAAAGTTCGTTTGACGTTCCCCTTTTAAAAACCGTTTTGAAATATTCAATATGTAACTTATTTGTATTGTACTCTAAGATATCTTTTTTCTTTTCTAAATATTTTGTTTAGTTGTAAAATTGGATAATTATCGGTTTTGCTCTCTAGAATTTACCACGTATACATTTTTAATTTTATCTCAGTTAGAGGAGAGGGTTAAAAATATAAATAAACAAAAGTTAAACACTTCGTTTGAAATGTACGCGATGCTATTTTATCAAAAATTCTAATAATTTTACCGTTAAGGATATTTATTATTGTATTATTCCGTTGGGTCGGTTTTAATTAGTTTTCCAGCGATGCAGTTAACATTTTTAATATTAATGGGTGAAAATAGGTCTCTTAAACAGTGTTTGTATACTTTATTGTCTCTACCACAGATTTTATCATCTTACAGATGCGACAGCTTTGGCGGTGCCTTTGAGATTGAAGGGTCCAATTTTCGCGACCTTACCTGCCACTGGACCCGCTATATTACACTGAAAAAAATTCGTAAAATTAGAAATACAATAGTAAAGATTAAAGTTAAAAAGAAATATTACAGCATATAGTTTTACATTGACAAAAAGAGATTTTTAGAAATTAGAAAGAACTATATTTATTGCATTCCTCATACCATTTTTGGGAAATAATATTTTTCTATATATGTTAGATTAACATAAAATATAAAATACGAATAGATAATAACACAACGAAACGTACTCTTTAAAGTTAGGTGCATTCCAATAGAAATCCGCAAGAAATTTTCATTTAGTCTTTGCTTTTAGTCGCACTAGGTTAGGATAAAAGAATTTGTGGCAGTATTCTTTATAATCTTTCAATTTCTCGCAGTGTAATATAACGGTTCGCGAGACAGGCAAGGTCACGAGAGGACCCCGCACTTTCCTTATAGAAAATTGACGTTAAATTGACTGAATTCTTGATATGTTATGTATCTCGCTTCACTGATTAAATGTCTCAACTTTTTCATATGATTGTAGTCATTCTCTAACGTGTGCGCACGCCTACATCTTCGCCAACCCTTTTCCGCACGTATTCAGTCGAACTTAAACTTGTGCCCATGTGTACACCTTTCCTAACGATTCTACGCATATATGCATCTTCTCTGGCACTTCTGCACATGTACATATATATTTCCTATTTATATCTTCTATACTGGTGAACGCTTTGACATTGTTTGACCTGAAATGATCTGATATAATGTCATTAGACATGATGAATTCATATTGCATGACAATATGATATTACGATAATACACACGATACTTTTTAGGGGTAATTAAACCACTCTGAGCCCCTGGAAGTAAGATAAAAAAAATATCACTTGGATCCTGACGTTTTGTGAAACGGTTTTACCTGCTATGATGACGTATGCCATTGCATCATTTGACATAACATTTCAGTTGTTCAACCATAACAGTTATTGGGTATTTTGGAACCCATCTAAGTCTGAAGAAGCAAAATAAGAGTACTATAAGAATCAAGTCATTTAATCCGAGAGGCAAGATGTGCCACATATCAAAAATTCAGCTATTTTAACAGGAGTCATTTTTCCATAAGGAAAATGTGAGGTCTTTTATTTTTGTCACATCTGTAAGATGAAATAATCTGTACCATGCCAAGGAAAAAAATACTTAAAATATAATTTCACATTTATTATGAAAATGTAATTCCATAGTTTCTTGTTTAGAATAATAATTTTACTCCCGATTTTTCAGTCATTCTGTGTTATATCTTTTGAAATTTGGTGGTGTATAATAAGGTTATAAATATTACTAATTTAATTCTTGGTCATATATTACTAACATTATTGTTCTTTTTAAAAACATTCGTACTTCACAGTTTAAAATCATGAAAATATTTGTCTGATGTTAATATTACAATCGTTATCGTTATACTTACTGTTTATAATAATTTATACTTATTAGAGACGACTGAATTAATTTTTTAGCCACATTTGTACTATCTATTCTATATGTATATGCTAAATTTTACTTCAATCACTGAAATAATTTAATTTTTAGCTCTTTTTGCCGTACCGAAGAACTACAAGTTAGTTGCTGCACCTCTGTTTGAACTTTATGACAATTCACAAGGCTATGGCCCTATAATTTCATCTTTACCTCAAGCACTATGCAGGTAAATATATACATTGTAGTACTTGAAGAATACATCACAATACATTTCATGCAGTTCACATATCCCATCCTTGATGAAATTTTTTAGAATGCCTTCATGCCTCTTTATGGTTACAACTCGATATATTTAACAGAAACTATTCATAGAGGTGAACTTTAGGCGCTATTTTGACCCCCTTAAACGATAAAAAAAATTGTGCCTCTTATTTTTGTGTCTTTTACAACATATTATAGTTTCATCAAAATCGGATAGCTTCTTTGTTTGCGGTGAGACTATAAAAATTATTTTATATATTTTGCTCTATTCGTACTTATAAATTGGTTGTTGCTTTAATATAACACGAAGTGATAAAAAATTATGTCATTATAGCAAATTCAGAAAAGTGTGAGTGACTGTTTTAAATCAACGTATAATTATTTTTTTAAATCTACTGCAGATTGTTGTAAAATATATTTTTCTTTTCAGATTCCAATTCATCTATATGTGATCTCAAAGACTATATCAAGAATATCTCTAAGTAAATTGAAGTAAGTTATTTTGCAATGTAACGAATTTATTTTTATTAACATTTTTTTTTTCAGGCGTACAAATTAAGTGTACTCTCGAAGTAAGATTTTACAATAGGAAAATGTAATTGAAGAATCAAGCACTAGTTCTAGTAGTGTTTATTTTAAACCTTAAAATGAAAATTCTTTTTCTACTGACAACGGTAAACGTGTACTAGAGCATGTTGGAATTGAATTATCCACTTTTAGATGACCTGCATAACAGTGTAGATAAAAATGATCGAACAATGCTTAACAAGAATATTTTGTTACCCCCATTTATATTTGTGGTGCTGAGTGTATTTACTTTCTCAGTTATTATTCAAATATTTTGAGAAACTTTTGTTATTATGAATTGGCTAAATATGTCTCCATTTTTTTAATCAGAGCAACCACTAATTATATAGGGTGTCTAGAAACATCAGAAAACTTAATGAAGAGAATAAATATAGGTAGTAAATCGTTTTAAACAAATGTCATAGTCTCAGCGGTTTTCTTGTCACTGGTAATTTATTTTAGATCAAGGTTAATTGAAAAATCTCATTCAAAGGTAAAACTGTTCCCTAACTTGCCACTACAGAACAAAATTTATTTCTACGATTAAAGTGGATGCATTGTTTTAAGGAGGTACAATCACTGCCCATGTTAAATAAAAATATTAGGTCATAATGGAAATCAATTTTTTTATAATAGTTTTAAGTTTTAATCTATGCTATCGTGGAAGTTCGATTAATTTTTGTAGTGTAAATATTATATAATTCAATTTTCAAAAAGGTAAAAATTTGTCTCATATCGGGATTTTGGCACTAGCATTTGTCGATTAAATGAAGTTGAAAAACATTTAAAATTTGCTTTTTGAAACATACAGATTTCTTTTTTGTAATAAAATATTTAGCTTGGCGTGGGGTTTACTGAAATGACAAAATTTGAGATTAACCTGTATTAAAATGGAGTCAGAACGTTTGGCAACGTTGCATGAGTGCGCACTTCAGATCTTTGAATACATTCAATATGAAAACTTTGACACATTGATATTTTTTACTCTACTGATGCTATATGAACGTAAGTAATTGAAATAATATATATTAATTAATTATTGTGATATATCAAATTAATACTTACCAAAAGATAATCTGAATAATCTGAAATTAATATCGTAACGTTTATGATATCTATTATCTTCTTTATAACTGCTTGTATGAACTATCCTGTTTCATGTTATACATTTTACATTAAAAATACTTCAATGAAAGAATGAATGAATGAAAAAGGGGTGGTGATAGTAGATCATCGATGCCTAGGCCTTCATTGGGCTCTTTACATCCCACCATATCTGCAGGTTATTCGAGGCCGATCGCCTTTGCGAATCCAAGCAGCCTCGTTAGGTGAACTTGCCTAACTGCTTCCGGTAACAAAACTATATCTCTGTCTCAGTCCGTTGAGTGCTAGGCATTCTCTGAGAACATGGCCAACAGTTTCATCCTCCTCCAAACACCATCTGCATGTCGGGTCGCCTTCAACACCGATTTTATGAAGATGGCCCCTGAGGTAACAATGTCCTGTCAACAATCCCACCACAATTCGCAGCTTTTTCCTTCCCAAGGAGAAAAGCTCCTTTGTACGCCGTGCGCTAGGCCCAGTTATCTGTTCCTTAGCACACCTCATTCCAGGAGCTCCCCTCCATGATTCTCCAGCAGCGATTTTAATTCCCTTTTGCCAATAGCAATTGGGACAGGTAATATTGGTTGGGGTCCATACGGTTCGGTCGCCGAATCCAACTTTGCCAGACGGTCTGCTTCCTCATTCCCGCATATGCCCGAGTGACCCGGGGACCCATACGAGTCTGGCTGTGCAGCCTTTCCTTGTCATACCATTTAGTACATCCTTGCACTCGGACACCAGTCGCGAAGTAACGACACTGGACTTCAGTGCCAATATCGCAGCTTTACTGTCTGAGCATATATTTATTACTCTATTCTTGTCTATGTCCCTCTCAGAGATGGGCACACTGCAGAATAGCATAAATTTCCGCCGTGAAAATTGTCGCACATTGTCTGAGAGCGTAGTACTCTCCGACTCCTGTGGTCCTGCCGAATACTCCAGCTCCAGCTCTTTCATCTTGTCGAGATCCATCAGTATACCACCAGGATCCATTTTTCGGAAGATTTTGTTCTCCCTCCCAATCCTCTCTACTTGGCATAAGTATCTCCAGGGAAAGGTTGGGTTTTACAAGCGGCGTCATGTAGTCTGTCCGCATGGGGGGTGATAGACACCTCTCCACCACGCCTTCCCAGACACCTAAGTCGCTGCATTAAATATACTTGCTAACCCAAAAATGTCCTCTCATGTCTTAAACGTATTGGTAAATTTTTACACCACACATCATAAACAACACATTTTATTTCCCATTGACATGTATATACACGTCTTGGGGAGTAAAATTTTCTTCTCATTTGCGTGTTTTTTGCATTTAATATATCCTAACACCATTGTTGACGTTTAAGACTTGACCAACATCTTTGCCATGAGACATTTGAATATTACGAGTAGTAAATATTTGACTATTTTGTAAACTTATTTATTATGTGTCTCGGAGATAAACATAAACAGTAAAAACACAACGTTGCCAAAGCATACGCTAGTTACGATTAGCTGATTTAAATGAGTGAAAGAAGTTTCATATTTATTTATTTTTTAAATAATATTGTCTATTTCAGGCATTTCTAAATGCCTAGGAAACTATTTATTTTTAAAGTACATTATTTTTTATTAGTATTTTAATTTAATTTATCAAATGTTGGGTACGAAACTTCATTTGACTCTTGTGTAGCGAATAAGACCTCCTTAAAGGTGACAAAAAAAGCAATTAATATAACTCTTACTTTACTTTGATAAATGCTACCATTTAGCTGCAGATCAGTATGAAAATATTTCATTTACAAAAAATCTACTTGTTAATAATCTGACGTATTCGTCATGTTCATTTTTATTCTGATCATATCTCTCAAGGCGATGGTTCACTTCGGTGGCCAGGCCATTCTACGTCTGATCACCGAAGTTAATGGTCGCCAGACTCAGTTAGTACTTGAATGGGTGACCGCTTGGGAAGAACGGGTGACTGTGGTTTTGGAATACACTTTAAACTGTAGGGTTCAGTCGTAAAATGGTCTCAGTTACCTATGCTATTTTAATCCCAATCATTACATTTATATCTGTTAAAATAAAAAAAGTTTGAAGGAAACACTTTAATTTCTAAATAAAGCGACGTCTAGGAAAAATTTTACCTATGGCTGCGACTGTTTTTTAAAATTAGCCTTTCTTTTTTTCTAAGTTTTCTAGTGTTTGCGAGCACCATGTATAGTAAATTAATTCAATAAAAAAAACTTGGTAAAACCTTTGCCTATCATTTACGCAAACTTTTTGTTAAGCTTTGCTCCATACAAGTTCATCTAAAAGTGGTATCGAAAGGACTTCGGCAACATTTATTTTATTAGTTGGTACGTTTTAGTTGTGAAATAACCATAAGGATTTTTAAAGATAGTTCTTTTTTGTACTATAACTTCATTACGATAGTCGTTAGGTGTAAAAAAGTGAAATAATACTTGTCTTTAATTTGAATCTTTGTAAAATATGGAATAAACAATTTTATTGTGACCAATATTAATGGGGTGTTTGCCTACCAATTCTTTTCTAGTAAGTATTTTATGGTGTAATGTTATTAATAAAACGAATTTTGCTTAAACAACTGAAATTATTTAATTCATAAAAATAAATTGATATAATGCTACAGAAAATATAAAGTAATTAAACATTATACAAAGATATAATTTTATAAGTAAAAAATGCATATATGTTGGCACCAGCGGATAGTTGTAGTTTTTAAAGTTGTGAGACTTCATATAAATAAGCTCCTAGTAGTTTTGTCTGAAAAGTAAAGAAAATAACGTATAAGTAAAAAATTTTAAATTTTTTATTGGTTTGCTAGAAAATGTCATTCCTCATAAGGTTTTGTGTATCTAAATTTAGATTGTGGGTACCAATATTAAATATAAATGATCTCTTATTGGTAATTATTTGCATATCCTTATTTTGGGTCGTAAAACATGAACCCGAATTTTGTTGGCGGTCGCAGTTATTCCAAAAAAAAAAAAAGATTTTTCAATCATGAATTAAATTAAATAATGTGTTTTACCCCTTCGATGTAGTTTCTTATATCAATTTTCTCATTTTGGGAGTGTGCACCATCATTTCCGCATCCCACCGGTAATAAAATCACATTTTTCCCAGTTGCTTTCTGCAGAACTAAAGTTACTGGAATTGAGCCACCTTCTCTTGTTAGATCTGGTTCTACCCCATACACGTATTTGGTTGCTTTTATTCCTAAAATACATGTGACAGGAAAAAGATTAGATTTTATTCATGCCATCTACATAGGGCGCCAATTAAAGAATATTTTATGGTTCTTGATTTTTGCATTCATTCTATTTTTATTTGTAAAACAGTTGAAAAAAAGTAGTTAACTATACCTTTAAAGTTCTTTCTTGTATTATCCTAATCTAACTTTAGTAGTTGAAATTACAAAAAGAAACGAGTAGTTAACCTTGGGACCGTTGAGTCTATTATATTCTTGTCTCAACAAATGTTGGTCTTACCTGCATTATAGTGAGGATGCGATGGATCTTCCATCCATGGTAAACCACCGTGGGCTAAGTAAACCTGTTTACAAAAAAACATGAATTTTAATCAAATAATTTCGATTAAGATTACATTTTGTGTTTGTCACTAGCAGAAGGACCTAATTATCCTTTCACTTTGTGAATGTCAAAAAATGTACTGATAGTCCTTCTTGGCTAAGTGACGTCTGCTCCAAACTATATTAACTTTGGTCCACACGTCTTTCTCTAGTTACTATCTATTCATAAAATAAAATAAATAAAAGGACGAGGAGGTTGAAGAAAGAGCCCAGAATAAAGAAAAACAAATGTGATCATTAAGTGGACTCGGTATAATACAAATTTGTTTGTCGAAACGTTGCAGAGTCGATGGTATGACTCCCGAGGTCAAGGAGGAGGAGTTAAACGAACTGAACATATCAAAACTATTTTTTTAAGCGGTGATTTGATTTATTTTCTAAAGAAGCTATATTCAAAATACTGAGAGAACTTGTCGATTTGACAGACAAATGACGTAAAAATGACATCGATCATGTGACATGTCACAAGAAGTTCGAAATTTCCTTAGAATGCGTTAATAATTTTGTATGTAGATATGCACAAAAAAGTTTTTCCTATACTTTAATTTTGTACGCCATCTTTTAATGTCTTTAATGGAATAATTTGATATAAAATTGGAAAGGTAATTTAAAGTCCAGTGCAGAAGTTGATGCCAACTGGCAGGCCTGTCACGACCAGGCGCGGATCTAAGGGGTGGCGATCACCCCCCCCCCCTCCTCCCAAAGAGCTTCGAATTAAGAAAAATAGAAACAATCCGACGAAAAGGTTCAGTGGCTCGGCTAAGGCTTTAATAAGTTTTTTTTGTCACATTATTGCAGGCAAATCGTATTTCAGAACTCAACCTAGAATGCATCTGTCTGTCTGACGACCCCCCCCCCCCCCCTCTGCGTCCTTTTATTTCAGGAGTGCCGTTGTTTCGGCAGTATTTAAACAAACATCTGTGTTTTATTAACCAAGCAAACTTACATTTTATAGCAAATAAATAACTAGAACGATAGTGAAGCATCGGAAAAATCAATCGTAGTGTAAAAAATACGGTCATTAAACAAACATGAAACATTACAACGTCGCAGTTGCAGATTAAAAAAAATTTTCCTTACCTTCAATTCATTTGGACTACCATACTCTTTCCATTTGCTGTTTACGTAATCAACTACGCACTTCTCAATTTGCTCTGGAACCTGATTGGGTACAATTCTAATAGAAAATTTGCCTATTACTTTTCTAGGAATTACAGTCTTTTGGCCTGGCTCGCTAAAAGCACCCTCGATACCTACAATTTTAAATAATATGTTTATAAACTGTAGATCAGTTTGTCCGACATATTCAAGACGTAAAATGAGTTTAGAAACTGGCGTGCTTGCCAGTCCCCTTAATCTTTCTAGTACACATCTGAAAACTGTTTAATTTTAGACCGAGTAAGAAAACGGACAGTATTGCTCATGGCCTAGTCAACACTTGGCTTGTGCAGTACTTTGCCCTTAGATTCATACTTTTTTTTAAATAAATTTACCATGAATGGACAAGGACGGGTATCTCCACCTATGCATTAATATTTTTTCCTTATTTTCGTTATGCAGCAATTTCTTAGATCCAATGTCCGATTTATACTCTGGCACGCTGAAATAGATTTTTTCGTACAACTTTTCTTCTTCCTTGGTTAAGGGGGCGACTTCATTACTCAAATTTGGTATCAAAATTTCACCATCTTTGTTTACCAGCGTGCTCAAGATGTAAACCAAATCCGTCATAGCTTCGTGGCTAAAAATTAGCAGTTTTAAGTAATTTTTTTAATTTCCAGAAAAATTTGATATATCTGTAATAAAGAATAATCTAGCATGAAGTTCCGGCTTTCTACACATTTATGTAGCATGCAGCGGAGGTTAATGCATAATAACTGCAGAGATGTGGAACTACTAAGAGATTATAAGGGGAAAAAATATATTTGTATTTCATTTTATAAAATGTAAAAAATATACAACCCTTAAGCGAGATAGTGTAGTACTCGAACACTGTCAAGTCGTGTTATATTGTCGGATGTTGTAAATGAAGTCTTAGTGAGAAGAAATTGCATTCTAGAATAAAGCTCTACAATAAGCTATGTGGCGGCGTTGCGTGTGCAGTGAGCCATGCATGCGAAAAAAGCTTATGAAGGATTTGCGTTCACAACTGAATCGCTTCACTCGAAACAGTTCTCTACATTGATACTACGACACCTGTATTCCACATTTAAATCCATTGTTCCTTATGCGTATTTAAATGGCAATTTGTGCTGCAGTTTATTACAACTTGTCTTCAGTTACCTCACGACATACCCACTTATTAGTTGCTGCGATTAATCACAATCGGGAAATATGTATCAAGTATGTGTCGTATGTTTATTCAAAGTGGATAACATTTATTTAAAGTTAAAAAAATTGTTTAACTGAATACTGGTCGACAATTTAAAAATCATTTGTATTGATACTACCTCTATTTGCTATTCACTCAGTATAAAGTCATGGAAGTGGGAGCAAAAGCGATACCAGCGTGAACTACGGATAATCTAAAGTATTTCGGGGCGATATTTTGTACTTTAGACGTATCAATGAAATAAAGGGCCAGTTTTATTTTTCTTTTAATAAATAAAAATAATATAATGAACAAGCGGAATTGCTTTGTTATAAATTGTAAAAATACTAGCAAAAAAAAACTGTATATTGTATAAATTTTCAGTAGCAAAATGGAAATTAACCGAGAGAAATAAATGGATAAAGTTAAGAACGCGAATATATCACGTGTTAGAAGTTCCGATGTAAAGTGGTATTTTAAATAATACAGTTTACAGTTCAATAGTTATCTTTATTTTAATGGCCATCCAGGGTAAGTACACAGTAATATATACTAATTTTTATTACACGTTATTATTTAATGCTAGTTTTTTTTCTATTATTGACATTACTGAACCTAAATTTCAATGAGTTTCGATTATCTTTATTGATTATACCTACTTTTTATAGCTGAAGTAATATAAATATATAAAAATAATAATAAAATAATCTTTGTTTTATAAAACCAATAAACCTAATTTTTAATTGCGAATTTTCATTATATTATACTTTCAATATATCGCACTTTAGTTCATGCCTTAGTTGGCGCTGCTGTCACGCACGGATCCAACACAAATCTTGTTAAGCATGGCGGTTCTTTTATATTGGTTAAAGACAGTCTATTCTTTGATGTAATAAATAAGTCTAATAATTTAGGAAAGAATCCGAATTATCACACATTTACTTTAAAATAATCTCCTTATACTATATAGGCTGTATTCTTTTGAGTAATTATCAATTGATCAAAGTGAAAAAAGTGTAACTGATAACTTCATGGGTTCTTTTGAATATGCATTTACTTGTCATTGGGTTCAAGTGATCATGATTACTTCAAGTGATAGAACTGAAAGTGATAATGACTCAAAAGAATAACCCTATAGTTAACGGATAATAGATCTGTAGCGGGGAATTCTGATACTTTTTGTGATCGGCTTGACTAGTTTGTCGCAGAATGCTGGCATAATCTTAAAATGATGTTAATTCTCAATAAGGAGTAAAAATGTGTTTTTTTAGCTCATTATATAAAAATGCATGGTAATTATTTTGACCAGAATTGTTTTAAAGGCTTTCGCTGAGAGGCGGATTTTCTATTCAGTGTTACCGCCTTCCAAAAAATGTATTTAAAAAAAAGTATTTTGGTTTTACTTGACTTAAAGAGAACGTTGCACCCATTACCCCCCTCCCCATTAATTGTGCTTGTATTTATGCAGGAAAGATAAGATTAAAGCAGGAAGGATCGGATATCTTAATTCAGAAATAAGATTCAAGCTAAAGAAAATCAAGTTTCCCTGTATATTTTTTGGTGAAGAAAGGTCGGAATATAAATTGACATATTCATAAAATACTGAGATAACTCGTTAATTTGACAGAAAAATCATGTAAAAATGACATCGGTCATGTGATATTGGGAGTTTGAAATATCCCTAGATCAGCTGTAATTATTATTTTAATGTAGTGATTTGAACTCGTTAATAATTTTGTGTTTAAATAAATATAAAAAAGTTGTTTTTTTCCGATACCTTACTCTTTTACGCTATCAATTGAATGTTTTTAAGTGGAATAATTTCATAAAAAATGGTGAAGAAAATTTAAAGTCCTGAAGTTTAACGAATCATCGCATACTCAGGTTATGTAATGCTATCGAGGAATGCACACAAGTCTACAATTCCGAACCTACATATTCAAAATAACGAGGCGGCATGAATTATAGAAATCATTTTTAATCAGGGCTTGGCACTATGACGATTGCGGGTGCTTATCTTGTTAAAATGCAATACAAATATAGCATTCTAGAAATGCATAGATCTTTAATTCCTTGTAATCTATTAATATTATATTACAGTATACATAATTAATACTCTTATTACAGTATACATAATTTTCTGTTGAAAGTTACTCTACTGTTTAAAAATTGAAAGGCTTTTTTTACTAATTGACGTCTTTTTTGCAAGTCGCTTGAGATGAAGTTTAAAGAATATTTGAGACAATACTTACACTGTACCTCCATAAACTCCGCTATGCAAATCTTTGGCAGCGCACTCGATTTCCACATGGAAATAACATATTCCTCTTAAACCGTAAGTTATGCAAGGCTTTTCCGTGCCTAACCAATAGTTGTCGGAGATGCATACATAATCAACACCTTTTAAAAACTTGTCAGTTTCACTATAGAGAAGATCATCAAGTCCTACACTACCAGATTCTTCCATTCCTTCAAATACGAATTTAATATTGACCTGAAACATGACTTAAAGTTAATAATAATAATAATAAATAAGCAGTCTTCTGTGCTATATTGGGCAATATGTGAGGCAGATGACTCAACACCGCTGTTGGGTTGAGGGACCATGAACTGATTTCCCACCACCGACCAGACCAAGAAAAACTTCAAGTCTGGCTACACAAGCCCCTTTATAGACGACGCTTAAATGAGATCAACTAGGAATATAGTGACAAATTAGCGTCGAACAACGGGTTGACGTTAGGGTAAACGTTTCCTCAAATCGAAGGCTTCTTACTACCTATTTAAGATCTGGTCATCCCAACGAGAAACCATCTAAAATACCTAATCAGTGATTTCCCCATCCAGAACGGCCAATACCAAAATGTATATCGAAGATCGGACAATTTAGCTCATAACAGGAGAATGTCGAGCGTTTGCCGCATCGGAATACAAAGAGAGACACAATTCAGCCGCCAAGATCGTCCATCAGTAGGCAAAAAAATTCCAACTGTAGCAGGTAGAGGAAGTGACATACTATAAACACAGATCGAAAATTGTACTGAAAAACAACGAGTTCAAGCTGCACTGGGATCATACAGTTGCACATAACAGATCAGACCTCATTTAACATACAAGCCATCTCTAACAACAATAATCTAAGGGACAAGCATAATAAGGAGATCATCAAATACAGAGACCTGGAGGTACAAGTACGCAGACAGTAGTACAAGTAGCGTCCAGATGATCCCCATAATTCTATCAATAATTAGCGTAGTACCGAAAGTTCCGGCTTAATATGCAAGGACTGTACTCCAGTCTTCCTATGAAAGAAGGTGAAAAAATTTATTGCAGTTACATTTTAGAGAAAACTTGTCCAAATGAAAGTTGTGGATATTGAAAAGACCTTTAATTTTATTTTTTATACGTCAAAATCGATAAATAATTAATCGAGATAATGGCGAAAAACCATCTTTTTTCCACTATTATATAAATGTTAATAACTTTTGGAAGAAAGGCCGAAAGTAATGTATAACCCTTTGATAAGGCCATTATGTGCCTTTATAACTGTGCGAAAACTGGACCAAATCGATTTGGTAGTTTATGAATAATCTTAATTGTTTATCCCAGACACTGAATGTTGAAACAATTGTCCTTGCCCAGAGGATAATTCTACAGATATTTGCAAAAGCGGAATGGATTCTTTGAAGTTCAAACTACAAACAAAGATGAAAGAACGAATGATTTTAAAAAAAATTGTTAAAAAAACCATTTAAAGAAGGGGTACCTTTTTTACGTATAAACAATTGGAATAACTTTGTTTATTTGAATCATACAAGTTTGTGAATAAGTGGGCATGAAAGTTGGTGAAAAAACACGAATTTTAAAAGACAACAAAGTCTCCTACGACCAATAGGAGCTAAGATAGGATTTTTTTTAAAAGTCATATCTCTTTGATTTGTAAACATTAAGATCCGAAATTTTCACAGATTTTAAACGAAGACCTATATTTTATGATGCAATTGATAAGTATGAAATTCATGCATCGTTAGTAAAGTTATAGCCCTTCGAAGTGAAGGTACTTTTGCAAGTGCATTGTAACGTGTGTGTGCTCCTGAAACTCAAACTTCAAATTGGAGCGCGCACTTATTCACAAACTTGTATCATTAAAATTAATAACCTTATTCCAATTGTTTATAAGTAGAAAAGGTACCCCTTTAAACAGTTTTTTTAACAACAATTTTTTTAAAAAATCCGTCGTTTTTTCATCTTTACTGGTAGTTTCAACTTCAAAGAATCCATTCCGCTTTTGCAAATATCTGTAGAATCATCCTCTGGGCAAGGACAATTGTTTGAACATTCAGTGTCTGGGATAAACAATTAGGATTATTCATAAACTATCAAACCAATTTGGTCCAGCTTTCGCACAGTTATAAAGGCCCATAATGGCCTTATCAACAAGGGGTTATACATCACTTTCGGCCTTTCTTGCAAAAGTTATTAACATTATAAAATAGTGCAAAAAAGGTGGTTTTTCGACATTATCTCGATAAATTATTTATCGATTTTGTCGTATAAAAAACGAAATTAAAGGTCTTTTCAAAAATACCCACAACTTTCATTTGGACAAGTTTTCTCTAAAATGTAACCAAAAAATTCTACGGATAGAAAATCGAATTTTCCGATTTTGGATGCTGTTAATAAAAAAACAGGACTGATCTAGCTGTACTTGTTTACGTATTTCTTATCTACTGGGTGCCCCCTACGACTTGAAACTTTCACATATCTGCAATAAATTTTTACATGAAATCGCTACAAATTCAATAGGAATATTGAAGTACTGGGCCTTAGCCTTTGCAAAGGCTGTGCTACTTAAGAAATACAGATAAACATAACATCACCTAGAGCAAGACTACATGGAAAGTGTCCATACAGATCTCTATCCTTGTGATACCTGACTATATCTGAGATGAGTGAATGTTCCTGGGAAGGAGTACGAAAAGCATTCGACTAAGTCTGTAATATATCAATAAATGATTGATTGTTTGGAATTAAAGATCAAGTTAGACCTAGATGTTCAGCGTACTAGCGAGAATAAGATTGGTTTACATAAAAAAAAATTTAAGCAAACCTGAATAGTTCCTTTTTTTTAACCTAATACGTTTATTTTATTTTTTTTACTTTATAACCCCTCTAAATTATTTGCCATTGGTTCAATCTCAATATTAATATAAATAGCTTAGTTGGATATGATGAATACTTACTGGAATATCAGCTCCAATAGCTTTGTAAGCTTCCAGTGCATGAATCCATCCTAAAACTGGACCTTTGTCGTCTGATGAACCACGCCCATATAATTTTCCGTCTTTTTCGGTTAGAACAAATGGTTCTGTATCCCAACCGTCTTCTTTAAGAGCGGGTTGGACATCTAGATGACCATAAAGTAGAACTGTCTTTTTCTTTGGGTCAGAACCAAGAACACCTATTTAAAAAATGGTTTATGAAAAAAAAGCTACTAAATATACAGTATAGTTGTTATAGGTATGCCTGTAGAGGTGTAGGGGAATAGGATTCTTAGAATTGTGGTCCTCTCACTCTAACGCGGTATATCCTTACGCTATAGGTCCGCTCCTTATATCTAGACGAAAACGTAAGTAAAGGGTGTTTTTTTATAGAGGTATAGAACTTTAAGTTGGCAACACTTTTTTAACTGGCGGCCATTTTGTCAGCTGTCAAGTGTATTATGTTTAGTTTGGTTTGGCATTTCAACATGAATAGACTGACGCCTGAACAACGCTTCCAAATTGTGCAAATTTATTTTGAAAATCATGGTTCTGTTCGAAATACGTATCGCTCACTACGTCCATTTTACGGTCAACATAATCGTCCATCAGAGCAATTAATTCGATTAACTATGGAACGTTTTCGCACTACGTTTACTCTAAATGATAATACGCATCCACAGAGACGTCGTACAGTGCGTACAGAAGAAGTTATTGCTGATGTAGAGCGCAGCGTAGAGGAAGACCCGAATCAGTCTATCCGCCACCGTGCACAGGAATTGGATATGTGTCCATTCACTTTATGGAAGATTTTACAGAAAGATCTTGGTTTGCGTGCTTACAAAATCCAACTCGTACAAGAATTGAAGCCACACGATCACCTAGCAAGGCGTAGATTCGGTGAATGGGCCCAAAACAAGATTGCCGTTGATCCCGATTTTCATAAGCGAATTTTGTTTAGCGATGAAGCTCACTTTTGTTTGAATGGATACGTCAATAAACAAAACTGCCTTATTTGGAGTGATGATAATCCTCAAGTGTATGTTGAGACACCGTTACATCCAGAAAAACTGACTGGTGTGCTTTATGGGCTGGTGGAATCATTGGTCCGTACTTCTTTAAAAACGATGCTGGTCAGAACGTTACAGTCAATGGTGACCGCTATAGAGCCATGATTACTGACTTTTTCGTTCATCAATTGAACAACCAAGATGTGCAGGAGCTGTGGTTTCAACAAGATGGCGCAACATGTCACACAGCTCGTGCCACAATTGATTTATTGAAGGAAACGTTTGGTAACCGCATAGTTTCACGTTTCGGACCCGTGAATTGGTCTCCAAGATCGTGCGACTTAACGCCGCTAGACTATTTTCTGTGGGGATATGTGAAGTCGCTAGTCTACGTCGATAAGCCCGAAACGATTGATCACTTGGAGGACAACATTCGCCGCGTTATTGCCGATATAAGGCCACAAATGTTGGAAAAAGTCATCGAAAATTGGACCTCTAAATTAGAAGGTTATCTCTCGGATAAAGTAAATTTCATGTCAATTTAAAAAATTCATCTTTGTTTTATTCCATTTAAAAGTTGTATGCCTCTATAAAAAACACCCTTTACATATAACATTTTTTTTTGACTATTGGTTCTCACATCTATTGATATTACCTTTTCCTATTTTTTTTATCATTTAATATGAGACTAATGATAACGCTACTTATTTATTTATTGATTTAATTAAATTTATAACTATTGCATCATTACAAATTACCGATTTTTTAAAAATCTACTTTATAAGTAATAATTCGTTTAAATTGCAAGTTTTAAGATAGATTAAGAAATTATGTTATTGCCTATTTTTCTCGACTTGCAATAAATACAAATATATATTCCTGGCTATGAAACTCTTACCAAATAAAACTGGAGGTAGGGGAATTTCTGATCCATCAGGCAACTTCTGATTACCAATATCCTTCAGCTCCGTGGTTGTTCCTAAAGTCTGAAGTCTTTGGGCGCACCATTCGACCATTTTTTTCACATCTGGACGACTCTGAGACCATGCTGATACCGATTTGATTGCAACGGCTTCTTTAAGGTTTTGGATGTATATTTGTTTATTTTCATCTATTTTTCTGTACAAAATAGAACCTAATTTGCAATATCTTGTAAAATTTATATTTTTATAAAAAAAATATACTTTGCAATAAATAAATATGAAAACTGAAATTTTCTAAAATTTTTAAACACTCTGTGCACCGTCAGAATTTTATACTTATTCGATTTGGAAACAATTACTCCAAATAGGTGCCCCACTTTTTGAGAGCCGTTGGTATTGTCAGTTTTGGTTCAGGCTTCGTACCGGTACAATGATCTCGCTTGAGAAAAGTTTTCCAGGTAGAGGGAATATCAAGAGCATTTTTTTGTTTTTGTTGTACCTTTTACATATTGAAGTATAGTAATTTGTAAATAGAATCGTAGGAAACCAAATATACGAACGGATGTACTTCAGGATTAATACTGAATTACATCCGTGAAACACTTCGACTACAATATGTGTGTATATATATATATATATATATATATATATATATATATATATATATATATATATATATATATATATATATATATATATATATTTCAATTTCAATTTATTCATCAGTATCATGTTTTACAACACTTACATTTGTCAGTATATAAAATAAAAAACACTACAAATACATTTACTTTTAAAATCTTAATTTTATACATTACACATGAAACTTAGGCTAAGTCTAGTTTAAAAATTATGATTAAAATTTGTAATGAATAAATTCGTCAAAACTATAAAATGCATTCTGGATTAAGATTTCTTTTATTCTATATTTAAAAAGATTATCTGGAAGCTCTCTCAATGACAGAGGCAAAACATTAAAGAATTTTATCGCCAGGCAACCAGGCCCATTCAGACACCTTTCCAAACGAAAATATGCTGGCACCAAATTATCCCTGTGCCTCGTGTCCCAACTGTGGACCCCACTGTGCGCTTTGAAACACTCTTTGTATTTTTTAACATACAGTAGGTTATCCAAAATGTATTGCGAAGGCAATGTTAATATTTTTAGTTCGGAGAAGGCTGCTCTACAGTCCTCCCTAAAGTTCATACCCCGCACCACTCTCGCAGCCCTTCGCTGAAGCCCAAACACGCGAGACGCCCGCGATGCATGACCCCAGACAAGCAGTGCATATGACATTACCGAATGGAACAGGGCAAAGTACGAAGCCCTCAGAACCGACATGCCAACACACAGCGCCAGACGTCTCAAAGCAAACAGGCTGCTACGGAGCCTCCCTAAAACCTGCTCTATATGAGCGTCCCAAGTAAGGCCAGGATCAATGTGGACTCCCAAGAATCTAGCACTCAGCAAATTCCCATTTATATCTCCCACGTCACGTAGAGAAAATACCACTTGCTTGGTTTTATTTTCATTCAAAAGTAGTCCATTTGCGTCAAACCACTCCCTAGCACCAGACCGTGCCGATTCCAACCTGCCCAAATATATATATATATATATATATATATATATATATATATATATATATATATATATATATATATATATATATATATATTATATATATACCATTTAAAATTTCGATATTCTGATGCAATATTTGTAATCAGCGATGTCATAAACCCCCGTAACTAAACTTTCAAGTAGGTTATAACCTTTTTTATAGCCGTAATATGCATTTCAGGGGGTTATTGGCTGTCATCATAGACGTAGAAGAAATTAAAAAAAATTTATTTAATCAATAATTAACTTCTACGTCTATAGCTGTCATATTGGAACCGCCATTTTGAATTTCGATATTTTCATTCATTATCAACGGACTTAAATACTACGAATTGACCTAAAACAGGATATTTTGCCGTTACAAAAAAGTCTGAATTGTTTTTCTCTACTTTTTCAAAAGTTTGTTCTTTGAAAGCGCCATATTGGATCCACCATTTTGATTTTTCCGAAAAAAAGGCTATGGTTTCAAAAAACTACATAAGTATAGCTTCAAAATATGCCCACGTAGAACTCTACGTTGCGTCAAATTTTGGACAAAAAATTCGTTTTTTCCAGTAGTTTTAATAGTTTGCAAAATTTTAAGTGAAAAACTAGATTTAAATAAATATTTAAAATTACAATAAAGTTAACCTCGTAAAGAGTCACAATCACTTAATGTATTTTAAAGTTTGGAAATTCAATTTTAAACCCAACATTCATATAAAGTACTTTAAACTTTAAATTAAACCATCATATCAAATGTAATAGTTAGAGTACAGTGTTTGTTGATAAATAATATTTAACTTACTTAAATAATTTGTCCAAAGGTCCGGGCAGACTCATTTTGATATTTCTAATACAGTAATCGGGTGCTAGACAGGTCTTGTTGCTTTTGAAGGAATCCTAAAAATAAATGTATTTTTTTCAAATCAAGTGCAATTGTGTTAATCAAATAAGAGGGTATTATATTAAATAATAGATTTTTTATCTGTTAATACAAATACAAGGGAGAGTCGATAAATTCGTTGATTTTAAACCTAAAATGTCAGAACTAGCAAATATAGTAAATACAGTCATGCCATGATTTGTTATATAAAAACCTAAATGGGCAATAAAATTAGTTTTAAATAATGTATTTTTATGGTACTTCACTTAAATTGTTAAAGCGAAGAAAAAACTAAAGGTTTTCCGACAACAAACCTTTATTAGTTACAGTTAAATCAAAGAAGAAGGCAATGCAGTTTGTTCTTACCTAAATTGGTAAGTTGACACACTATATGTCATAAAAGGAAATTAAATACATAGAGAAAATAACTGTACATAGTGTATAATAAAAAGTGTCCAGGTAATCCAGTAATGAAACGAAGAAAACTATTCTCATTATCTACTTTCTCATAATCTGGGGATAAACTTGGTTGTGTTGTTTAATATTTATTAGGAATTATGTTGTATAATTTATATTAATAAGGCTTAAGATGTTTATCTGAAAAAAGAACTACAATATAACATTTTAGATAAAGTAGTTTTTCCAAATTATTATGTTATAATTTTTCTTACCTATGCTGTTTTCCTTGTTAACACATAATTAACTTAAATATAAGTTAAAAATATATAACTAACTATCAAATAAAGTTCACAAAAGTTTATAAGAAAAAAAAACAAATCCAACAAAATGTGTTAATTTAAGGGCTTTTGAGTGATGACGTCACTAATCAGCGCTGTGTCCTTGTATTCTAGTTGTTGATTAAGTGACTAGTTTATTTAGTATAATGAGCTCCACAAAGTGTACACTTTGGTTTTGCCAAAACGACGGCTAATAAATTTTTAAAGTTCGATCCTTCCATGGTCAGATGAACATTTTATAAAGCGCATGCTTAGAAGTACGGGATTGTGTTTACGTTTGAACATTTTTAAGATCAAACTTAAACTTTGCTGGTCCAAGAGATATTTTGTCGATGGTTTCATGTTAATAAATTGTCAAGTGATGTATAATTTCACGATAATTTCTTAAAAGACTTTTTATGGGTGGAATTAAGCACGATACTCCGATTGACCGCCTTTTGAAATAGAGGTACTACTATCCTTTTTCGCTCTGTCTCTTTCTAAGCGAGAGCCAACACGTTTCTACAGTACCCGGAATCTATATACTTCTATTTATACGATTTCCTCTTAAAATATATCTATTTTGGGGGTTAGGTTGTCACGGTTTATCGTCGGAATTTAATTGGAGCAACGTTTTTTCAAGATCACCGAAAATTTCGATTGGCGCGAAGCAATTTTGTGCTTTGTGTGCGAAACTAAGCATACCTACTGGTTATAGTTCTAGTGTGTTTTATTAATGTTAATACACTAAAACAAAACTGGCCCACTAGAAAATGTAATTTCTATGACACCTAGATACCGCTTAAAACTTAAACCCTTCTAGTGAGTCTGCCAGTTAAGTGTTTTTTAGCATATATTATTACGAAAAGACATTTATTTTCTGATTCCAAGAGATATCTTCATTCAGAGCTAGATATTTGTTGTATCGCTGTCACTAGCTGAATATGAGATATCACACATTTCATTTAATACTAGTCTAAAAACATCATCAACTAAATAATATCTCGTACAGTATCATAAATAAAATTTCTACTGGAAGTTATTTCATGACAAGTTGGGTTAAGATGTACTGCCCAAGAATTCAGGTGCCTGGACAACAAAGAAAAGCTATTTTCCAGTGAAAATAGTATAATCTTAATGTAAAATTGTAGGTTTCTAATATTGAGGCTAAATTTTAGTATTTTATGGCGACACGCTTTTTAAAAGAAAATTTCTTCGTAAGCTTAAGCTAATTTAAAGAACAAAGGAATGTTTATGTATTTTTATAGATTTTAAAGAGTTTTATAGACTTTTCATTCAGCCATTAATAAAATGTAAGCAAATCCACGAGTGGAAAATTTTTGCAGTTAGCTCTCGAACATCAAGTATAGTAAAGGTTAGGTGTATAATACTGTTCGAGTCATGAAGCATTGTAAATTTCATATTAATTTTTAGTAATAATATTTTTTATTAATATTAGTTAAATAAGCACGTATTTAAGAGGTGAGTTTTGGCAAATGAGAAATAAACACTTGATACCTGCACTTGAAGTCACTTGAAACTGGCAAACTTTTTGTTTTTTCCTGGTATTCTTAATCTACATTAAATTACACAAATAAAGTGGTATTAGAATTGATAACAGAAAGTACTTTTATCATCAGAGGTTTCTTGTTTACTTACCTTTCTTATTGATATTAACAGGGTATCAATATATTTATCTTACAGAATTTATTCACTTTAGTAACCAAATATGTACTTGTTATCTATACCATAGATCTGCACCTCTTTATATTGTGTATTTCCAACTTTTATCAAAATTAAACGCCGAATATAAAATTACAAATTAAAATAAACAGATTTCAATATATTTGTTTAAAACATACATATTATATGTACTATTTATTAATGAATCAAAATGATAATGTTAATATAGCTCTGTATCTACAACTGTAAATCAAAATAAAGAGAAAGACGAAATAAAAAATGGGGTTATTTCCAAGGACGAGAACGGATGATCGGGGGAATGACCTTTTGAAAAGTTTTTGATCTGTGTGTCATCTGAAAGTGTCATCAACCACTAAATAGTAGAGGGATCTTTTGTGGTCAACAACACAAATTGTCCAATACCGCTTATGTGACCTCGAGGAGACATGAAAATTTTTTTTGATTATACATACGTATGTATATACATTCTTGTAGACTTAAAAACCGAAAATGTCTATTGAACGAAAAAAACGACCACACTACGTCTTGACTATGTCGTGGCACGTTTAACAATGTTCAAAACGCGTTTCGGCAAATTCAAAAAAACCATATAATTTTATTGCAAATAGATTCTTTGTTAAAATCTGTACTTGACAGCATGTACCATTTCAAATTACTGCAAGGTTTTTTCAAACCTTATCATTACAATAAGTAAAAAATAGGGTAATAATTCGGTTAGAGTAAATCTAGAGGAGGGTGCCATTTTGGTTTTGTTTCTTTTGATTTTTTTAAATAATTTTCTTGATAAAAAAATGCACACTAATGCACATTGTATTATATAAAATTTCATAAATTTTTATCGGAAAAATCTAGAAAATGATCAAAACAAAAAAACCAAAATGGCACCCACCTCTAGATTTTCTCTAATCCGAATTATTACCAAAAATAGTCCTAAAAAGTATCAAAGTACCGACAGTAACAAATGTCACCACAGTTTGTCGTAGGTACATCACGTTGGTGAGAGCTGGTTATTATAATCTTTGGTGCTACATAAATAAATTTGTGTATAAATATGGAAAGTCAAAATCAGAAAATATTCTTTTAGAGAGATTTTTTGTGATCAAAATGCATTGTGACGGGTTTTTTCGCTGTTTTTTATTTATGTCTTTAATATCAATTTATGCAGCGTCTCTTCTTATTAATTTAAACATTGATTTGATATTCGGTACGTTTATAACGATGGCTTCAAGCCGAATTGAAAGTGAAGCGGATTGAAAACAAATCTTAAACGTACCCGGTTTTTTAGGCGACTTGAATGCATGGCAGAAATGAAAAATTCTTGAAAACACGAATTCCATAAAATAAAATGGATGGCAGATTGAAATAAGAGTTGTCAAACCAAAAATACCGGTAGTGTGTTCATCGCCATTGTAGGGACAAAGTAGTTTTGGCAACAATGAAATTTTAATTATTTCTTTTGTTGATAATCCTGATACACGTTAAATTAACCATCAAAAGTCAAAAAAGTTTGGGTATAAATGTCAAGGAAGTTAGATTTACCCCTCTAACTTCCTTGGTAAATATAGACCACCAAATTATTTTAAATTGACACTCTAGAACTGTTAAACAAAAATACATACTAATAGTCAAACAATTTAAGGTTCCAATTTACAAAGATGAAGGAATATTAAGAAAAACAGCAACTCGTATATACAAATTTATATGCCTATGTTGTATACATGCCCCATTTTCAAGTAATTGCAGAAAGCCAGCACCAATAAACCTTGAAATGGTGGGAGCAACAGCTGTACGTAGCATCACCAAAAACCATCATTTTATCAATCCCTTATATAAACCATCTGATAAATTTTATGAATTGACTAAACATCTAACTCATTACTGCAATACTTCTATGACCTGACAGTTAAGAAAACTTGAATCTTGTCCAATGATAGAGGAACAATATATTTATGGCTATTATCAAATTGTTTGGAAAGGTTAAAAGGCGCGTGACGTCAGACTATGGTAATCCCTTTTCTATAACTGAAGGAAAAAATTCTTTATATTTATTAAGGAAAGATTAATTTAAAATTTTTGTTTTTAAGAGATATTCTTAAAAAAAAATTATATTTCTTTAATCAGTTTCAGTATTGCAAAATTGAAATATATTTAATACTCAAGTAGAAATGGAAAAGTAAGCAATATAGAAGTTTTTAATAAATGTAAATAATTTTGTTTTTTTCTATACATGTTTCTATTGTGGACAAAAATGTTAAAGAGGGTATAAGAAGAGAAAGTACTTATTTTATATTTGGAAAACTGACAACAAAAAAAAAGTCATGGTGTTACAAATATTTATTTTTGTATTTCAGTTACATATTTTAAATCAGTCCTACAATTTATAATCTAAATTCTGCTTAGCTAATGCAGGATTAAACTGTGAATTGTACTTTTGCCTCGCCATTCCTTTTTCCAATTCAATTCCCTGTCGATCTGAATTTCCTCGAATTCTTGCTAACAACTCATCACTTCTCCTTTTTTCCACCCTTTCTCTGTTTAGTCTTTCTATCCTTAACTGCTCTAACTTTTTTTGTTTCTCTGAAATTCGTTTTTTCTCTTCTTCATCTTCAGAACTTGAGGCTTCCGAACTATATTTGTGAACACTTGAGCTATCAGATGTAGAAGCCTCAACAGATTGGCTTCTGTGTTTTATTATTTTGCTCTTTTTGCTTTTCCTTTTCTTCTTCTTGATTTTGTGTCGTTTTTTTCTGCTACTGTTTCTTTCTTCACTAGATTCTCTACTGGAGGCACTATGCTTTCGCTTTCTGCTCCTAGATTTTTCAGGGCTTTTATAATTTTTATGTAAAAGTGATTTGTATTCCTGTAGCTTGCGAATGGCTTTATAATTATCCTCCACTTTTTTACCAGTTTGTGTCATCTTTTGAATTATAGTCAGTGGGTCCTCTCTAACTTTACTCTTTAAATTCACTTCTGCTTCTTTATCTTTATTTCTTTCTGGAGGCATTTCATACCAACTTTTCTTACCCAGAGCCTCATTGGTATCCTGCCCTAAATATGTCAAATATCCTATTTGTTTTTCATATTTTTCCTTTTCTTCTTTTATTTCCTTATCATGTTCTTTGTTACCCTGTTTTAATTCCGCAGTTCCTGCTTCTAGTTCTGTAAAGAAATTAACATGTTCAGAAACATTTTCTGGGGAAGAGGATATTTTAGAGACTGTAGTTTGTTTTTCAGAATTTGCCTCAAATTTATCCCGTGATCTTTGAAGAAGCAATTGGCGCCTCGCTTCTCGTTCCTGAAATAAATAATATATTTAATCTTAATCTTTACGTTAGCAATAAAATCAAACTTACAGCCAATTTTGCCCTTTCTTGTCTTGCTTTTTCTTCTTCTGCAGCTTGAGCTTCATCTCTACGAACTCTAGCAATATTTTCCTTTGTTCGAACATGCCACCTATAAATAATTAAACAATATCTATAGAATAACTCTAATTTTTTAGTGTATATCATAGATTTGTATTCTCTAAATCTATGGTGTATACTGATAGGATAAATATTGTTTCAAAGCTGTTCAATTGCAGCACTTTTTTCAGTTACAATGATTTGTACGAATTATAACAGAAAAATAGATAAATAAGGAGCTCTGATATTTAACGTATTCTACTGTATATATATTAAAAGTTTTCAAATAAGAACGTACCTTTTTTTTGGCAAAATATTCATTTTTAGAGCTGTTCGTTCATACACAAATAATAATATTGTTTGGACACTTTAAAACGTCAAAACCAGCTGATTTTGACTTTACTGTTGGCCAACTATTGCTATGTTCACCGAAAACATTTTTCAATAAAATTACCTTTTTGAGGGACACTTAGGTTGACAATTTCCGGTTACTCCCAACTCCCAATATACTTTTCTTCTTTCTTTATTATATATAAATAGAAAAAGATAAATTCACTCGGAACATTCTTAGGTTTGTACTAAATGCGCCTTTGATAGGTTTGCGGCTAAGTTTACTCCTATTGCGAAACGTCACATAAAACGTCAGTTTTTAGTTAATGACAGGACGTTACAGACAAAAAATGTTTATTTAGTGTTTTTTAAGCTTTTTTTAAGTATATTTAGTGTAATTATGCAAAAAGATACATGAATATGAGTGTTTTTGGCGATTTTCAACAAGTGTGGTTGCAGAGGTTTCCTGAAAGCCCCCTTCCGGGTGCTTGGGAAGAGGATGTGAGAGCAAATTTATCAAAACACAAGCAAAAAGTTGCATTATTAAAGGAAGAATTGGAAAAAGAACAATTTTACGTTGAATATCTAGAAAGATTATTATCCGATGTGGAACAGCATAAGAAAAAATTAGCTAAGGAAAAAACGATAAGTGAGGAAACCCATTCAGAAGGATTGGGTGTTGACTTAAATTTAGGTGGGGAGGACGCCTTATCAAAGGTAAATATTTATATTTTTTTGGTTTGGTGAGCACAATTCTGTTGCTAAAGCTATTTTACGCAATGGTTTAGCGATTTAGCCACTGTGACTAAGTGGAGAAACTTCTTTAATATTTGAAATAGTGGGCGTAACTTATACAGGGTGATTATGTAAAAGAAGGTCTTGAAATTAATCTTTTTTCTGTAACAACTAGATTATAGGTGTTCGGCACAAAGATTGTAAAAGAGTATCAAAATTTATATCACTTTGAACTTGTCTAAATATTTAACATTTGTTGTTATTTTTTACATACTTCTTAACATTAATAGTATTATTAAAATATAAATCTCAAGCTACTTTGAAAAAAATTTAAGAGAAAACAGGTCATTTTCTTCTTTTTTGTTTGAAGAAGAGACACTGGTATAATTGGAGACCTATCCCAAACAGCACAAATACGTCTTAAAGACGTCCATAAAATGTTTGATCCCAACATTCAGGACGTTTTATGGATGTCCATGAAAGACGAATGACGTCCATAAGACGTTGTATAGACGTCTTATGTTACAAAAGGTAACGTCTTTAAAACCTTTGCTTACACCGTCTTATGGACGTCCCTTCCCAACATTAAAACAGCATATTCCACCAATAAAATTATGTACATTAAAAAGGGTCCCTTTAATTTTTTTGTTTGTCTTGTTTACAAAGTCAAACCGTAATTATTCAAAAGTCCAAGAAATAACTTTAATTAAGAAAAAATCAAGAGCAAAATATACACTACCATTTTAAATAACTACAAGTTCCGCATGAATAATTTGCTTTAAAAAATATGTTCAACATAATCTCTTTATACAAAAAAATACATAACTTAAGCATAATGTAAACTTTTTCTAATTTAAAATTGAGGAAGTGAGGTAGAAGAGCAAATATTTTCAGAACTACTACTGTTCGAACTATTAGTGAACCTATCAAATTTAAGCCTTAGTTTATCCCTTCAATATATTAACTCTAAAAGGTAGACTATCAACAAAATAAAAGTTTATTGAAATAAAAAGTACACAAATCTTTAAATAGTTTTAAAAACAAATAACAAATCTGGTCTGATGCCCCTTTCAGCCATGTTTGGATTGAAATTTCCTCATTTTTCCGACTTTTTGCCAGTCCTGTTGTCTCTGTAGATCCTAATAACAAACTGATTTTAATTTTATAGGATAAAGTTTATCATTTGTTGGAGTAAATTTTTTGATATTTTTGCGAATTTTTATAATTGTCCTCTACTATAGAATCATGACTTATGCTATTTCAAGGTTAATATGTATAATGAAAGACAGGACTTACTCATAATAAGTCTTGCCAAGTTGGAATCGTAGAACTTTCTCTGTCCTTTTCATACTAACCAACTGTACATGGTAATTTTACAAGCTCGCTTTACAAAGTCATAAATGCTCCCTACTCCCAGTTTTGAAATTTCTAAAACCTTAAACAAAATTACTTCTTGTAATTAACAAAACTCTATTTTCTATGTTCTTTAAATATAAACCAATCATCAGGAACTTATATAATATATAAATCTTACAGGTTTCATTACTGAAGCACTCCATAAACAAACATTTCGCTTTCCACTTCATTAGTAATATTTCTTGTAATATTTAGGACTGGGTCTGGATGAGCTGTGCAAGCTTTTTTCGCACAGATAATATTTTTGAAGATTTCATTTCATACTTCTAACATAGAGTTACTACAAAAATATAAGCGGTAAAGCATTCGGAAATTTCCTGTAAGACAACCTATAAATAACGTTACTGTTTTTCCTAAGTACATATGATTTTCGATCTTACCTTAAGTATTACATAAACACGAATAAAAAAGATTTTCAGAGGCATATAGATAAATCAATTATTTTAATAAAATTCTTTCAAAAGCAAAATTTTCACAGTCGGCACCCCAACAACATTAAAAATGAATAACGACATGACGAAACACAAATACAAAACTGAAAAATGACCGTTGACAGAATTAAAAGGCGGGTTTTTTAAAGTTATAGTTTCGCTGGCATCATATTGTTATTGTTATCGGTACATCAAACAGTCTGTGACAAAAAGCACAAAAGTATTGGTAAAAAGATCACGCAAAAGTTCCATTAACCAAGGTCGTAGTGAGGCTACTAAAAATTTGTCGTTCAATCAAAAATTTTAACCTCAACTTGTATTCAGCTGAGCTCTGTGCGGCGTTGCAAACTTATTACCCAACTGCGACAAAATCCATAGGGAAGGAAATGCTTTTTAGTTTTTATCAACTAAATTATACACAACTGTATTTATTTTCATATAAAATGTAGTATGTAGACTTTTAAAAGATACCTTAAAGACGTTGTATATAGACGTCTTATGGACGTCTTTAAAACAACGTCTATAAGACGCCTTATTTATGTCTTAAGACGTTCAGACATAATCTGGATATAAAAATGACGTCTATAAGACGTCTAGTGCTGTGTGGGATATAGATAATGATGGTACATCATCACAACATATTTTTTATTACCAAGGGTTCAGTAAACCTTTATTATTTACTTTAGACATTGAAAGTTAGTATACTTAATACTTATTATAGATTTTCTATTATAAAACATCACTCAATAAGTTTCCAGTGTAACCAAGACAAACAAAATTTTTTTAGAAATTCGACTTTATTCATCAAGATACTTTCCTTCAAGAGTTATACATTCATTCCAACACTGCTCTAACTTTTGAATGTAATTTTTGTAGAGCGATTTGTCTTTGTTCTCCAAATAGGCCTCAGTTTCAGCAATCACTTCTTCACTTGAGCCAAATTTCTTCCTATGGAGCAACAACTGTTAAAAAAATAATAAAAATAAGTTCATATTAAAAAACAAAATTGATCTGTTATTGGTGACCAGAAATATGGTCTAGGTAAATTCATTTTCCTGCATTTTCTTAATAAATCTAAAACCTAAAAGCCAGTTATCTCATATATTATGTCAACTAAGTTTTATAACATTCCTGTGATTAAGTGTCAATATATCTTTTACTGTTTTAAGAATTATGTTAAGTTCAACTTTTTATAACATTTTAGTAGTGTTACATCGATATGGACATTTTATATTTTGTTAAAATAATGAATTAAAAGGCTACTGAAAAATTTAATTTGCCCACAATTTTTCCAACTGAAAAATCCAAATTTCCTTGAAATACTAATTTTATTTAAACAATTTACTGCCTCTTCTTTCCTTAGAGTGCAAAATGCTTATTTCTCATTTTGAATTGAAATATCAGATATAACATTATGTATTTTCAAGATTTTCACTTCAAATTGACCAGTATTGAAAAGTCTATATTGTAAGTAAATCATTAAAAATAACCCTTTTTATCAGATCATTAATAAGAAGAGGGGTTTTCTGAAATCTTATTGGCTAGTCATGAAAAAACAGAATTTTAGTTTCGTAAGTTCAAAAATATGCACTTATTAATTCTGTTTTTCCTTACACACGGTGTTTAAAATTTAAACACTGACACCTTAATCGATGAACATGCTCTAACCTAAGGCCGTTTTAAATTGCCAGCAGAGTGTTTAAACTGACAAGAATAACAATAAGTCATGCAAGTTTTAAACCCATAAGTACAAGCATAAAAAAGTCATTTTCTTTTATTACTGAACCAGCAAAAATGGATAATTTTTATTTATTTTCAAGATACAGCTGTTTCTTTCACATATTCCAAGGCTTTATCCTTAATATCTCTATATATGTTTTATTTCTTGACATAAGTAATAAAAATTCTGACATCTAATAAGCAAAACAAATCAGGCGGACTAGGAGATTTATTTTTCATGGCAACTAGATCAGGTTTAAGTTTTAAACCCTCTTAGCGAATCTGGCTGTGATTATTTTAATTGGTTATTAAACCAGTCGTTTTGTTATGTGCAAGCTACGAAATCTTAGTAGAATTTTAATGTAAAAACTTAAAACTATAAAAAACTTTTATTTTAAACAGTTTCTTTAATTTTCTGCCTCATATAAAGACTCTTTTTTGCATGGTAATTAAATTTTTTATCTTTTTTGCCCTTGACACTTTTTTCTAAAATTCCTGAGTGTTTTCCTGAGTTAAACAGGACACAATAAATCAGAATGTTCTGGTAAGTCCTTTTTCTAGCTTATGTGTCTATTGTAACATAGAAGGAAGAAAAATGACTTGTCAAATAAGGTCTGACAATTAATATAGAGGCTTACTAGCATCCTTTTACTGATTTTAAAATAATTGTTATGATACTAGTATATTCAAAATCTACCTATATAGCTTTTTTCTGTTCTTAGATAATTTAAGTATAAAAACAAGAAACATAGAATATGGGTAATTATGAAATCACAGAGTCTTACCCTCAAAATGCGCTAAAAGTATTTATTAAACATGCTTTCCAGTTTCCTCTTCTGGGCAATAGTTGGAACAGTAAAATTCGTTGGGAGTCCTTTTTTGGTGCTATTGCATGGTTATACAAAAGGTGTAATATATAAATTATCCTTCAATCATGCCGTTGTTTCTGGTTGGTAGAGAGGGGATTTTTTGATGTTTGACACACAAATATTTTTAATTAATTTTGCTTTTAGTTTATTTGCTTGTTGTGACTCCTTTGTGTGTTTTTAAGTGTTAGAATTTACTACAAATATGAGGTTTATAATTGGCATCAACTAAAAGAGGATTTAAAAATGTATTTTTATCGGTCAATTTTGAGATTATTTACATATTATATAGTTTAAATAATGCAATTAGGAGGATAGCACAAAATTGGTGTGTGATAACATGAAATAAAAGATAATATAACTAAAATTATTTTGACGTTATTCAGCATTCACGTAACGGGCTCTAGTTCTGACAAGATGCTAATTTTTTGAGGGAATTTGTGAAATTATCCGATAATATTCATTATTTTAGAAATTAATACATTTTCGCTTCTGTTTAAATCACAGTGCTATTGAGGCATTTGGATTAGATATTTGATTCATTCAGTAACATGATGTTCTGTTTTATTATTTTTAAATCATCATTTTCCAGTTTTTACGCCAAAAACGAGTAAGTTTAATTTTTAATATTAAATAAAATAATTAAGAATATGCAAGAACTTGCATTTTTTTTATCTCAATGAAATCATAAGGATTTTTTTTAACTTGCATAACAAACATATTAAAAGGGTTTTTAAAAGTAAGATTGCACATTTTGTTAGCCTTAAAATGAATAACTGTTAAACGTTGTAAAAATTACATATTTATGGAATACAGTTGTCAAATGCCTATATTATTTCCATGTCTATTAGCATATTCATGAATTTGACATTAAATCTATATTCCAAAACAGTAAAATACCAGTTAAAATTCTTTTTAGCGAGCTAGCGTGATGAAAACGCAGTAAATACATTTTTCCTTAAGATTTCTTATTTTTTAAAAATAATAGCTCACCATGTCTAAACGCTTTATTATATCACTCAAATTTGTATTCCTTTGTATTGTATATTTATTTTTTATCAGTAACCAATAAAACTCCATTTCTTAGACGGTATTAATTCAAGATAAGGAAATTCTAAGAAAAATTCTTATTTAACTAGGCTTATGAATCACTATATATAGTATTCTACCCACAAGTCTACGATAACTACGATAAGTTAAGTGGAAATAATTTTTTTCATCATACAGGAAAATCCATATTTAGAAATTACCATAGATCTATATCTGTTTATGGTTGAAATTTCAATGTTAACATCAGATCAGATATTTTCTTTAAAATATTATTTATAAAATATTAATTGACTAATTTGTCTTTATTAGATGTTGTTTTTATCTTATATATATTATGTTATTATATTATGTTATTATTAGTTGCAGCACAAATTCTGAAATAAATCTAAAATGGTGTCACCTGTTTTGGGCAAGAAATTTGAAAAATTAAAGTTACTTTTAATTGGAATAAACAGTAGACCTAATAAACTGAGTTTAGGTTAGTTCAGGTTAATTACTTCTTTTATCGATAACAAGACTTGATCTGTAGGTTTTTATCCTTAATCTTCCTGTTGCATTTCGAAACTGGAACGAGCTGTTACCCAAGTGCCTGGGAGAGAGTGGTGGAGCCATGTCCACTCCCAAGGAAAACATATTAAAGGGCGTTTTTTATAGAGGTATAGAACTTTTAAATGAAATAAAATAAAGATGAATTTTTTAAATTGACATGAAATTTACTTTATTCGAAAGATATCCTTCTGGCATTATAATTTAAATATGACTTCTGGCATATGACCGCCACGGCTGGCTCGGACGTAGTCTAATTTGGAGGTCCAATTTTCGATGATTTTTTCCAACATTTGTGATAACGCGGCGAATGTTGTCCTCCAAGTGATCAATCGTTTCGGGCTTATCGGCGTAGACTAGCGACTTCACATATCCCCACAGAAAATAGTCTAGCGGCGTTAAGTCGCACGATCTTGGAGGCCAATTCACGGGTCCGAAACGTGAAACTATGCAGTTACCAAACGTTTCCTTCAATAAATCAATTGTGTCAGGAGCTGTGTGACATGTTGCGCCGTCTTGTTGAAACCACAGCTCCTACACATCATGGTTGTTCAATTGATGAACGAAAAAGTCAGTAATCATGGCTCTGTAGCGGTCACCATTGACTGTAACGTTCTGACCAGCATCGTTTTTAAAGAAGTACGGACCAGTGATTCCACCAGCCCATAAAGCACACCAAACCGTCAGTTTTTCTGGATGTAACGGTGTCTCAACATACACCTGAGGATTGTCATCACTCCAAATACGGCAGTTTTGTTTATTGACGTATCCATTCAAACAAAAGTGAGCTTCATCACTAAACAAAATTCGCTTATGAAAATCGGGATCAACGGCAATCTTGTTTTGGGCCCATTCACCGAATCTACGCCTTGCTAGGTGATCGTGTGGCTTCAATTCTTACACGAGTTGGATTTTGTAAGCACGCAAACCAAGGTCTTTCCTCAAAATCTTCCATAAAGTGAATGGACACATATCCACTTCCTGTGCACGATGGCGGATAGACTGATTCGGGTCTTCCTCTACGCTACGCTCTACAGCAGCAATGATTTCTTCTGTACGCACTGTACGACGTCTCTGTGGATGCGTATTATCATTTAGAGTAAACGTGGTGCGAAAACGTTCCATAGTTAATCGAATTAATTGCTCTGATGGACGATTATGTTGACCGTAAATGGACGTAGTGCGCGATACGTATTTCGAACAGAACCATGATTTTCAAAATAAATTTGCACAATTTGGAAGCGTTGTTCAGGCGTCAGTCTATTCATGTTGAAATACCAAACCAAACTAAACATAAATCACTTGACAGCTGACAAAATGGCCGCCAGTTACAAAAGTGTTGGCAACTTAAAGTTTTATACCTCTATAAAAAAACACCCTTTATATGGGACCGTTTTTGAATTCGAATCACTCTCTATTCTGCAGTGTGACCATCTCTTTGAGAGATTTAGTGTCATGACTTCGCGACTGGTGTCTGAGTGCAAGGATGTACTGAATAGTCTGACAAGGAACGGCTGCATAATCAGACACGGTTGGGACCGGGATTACACGAGTATGCACAAAAGGGGACCGGGATTGAATCATATGGACCCCAACCAATGCTCCTGAAATGAAGTGTGTCAAGGAATATGTAAGTGGACGTCGCACGCGGTTTAGTAGGAAGCATCTCTCCTTAGGAAGGAGAGAACTGAGAATCGTGGTGAGACTGTTGACAGGGCATTGTCACCTGAGGAGCCATCTTCGTAAAATTGTTGTGTGCAGATGATGTCTTGAGGAGGATGAAACTGGTGATCATGTCCTCAGAGAGTGCCCGCTCACGGCTTAGTAGGGAGTATCTCTCCTTGGGAAGGAGAACTGAGAATCGTGGTGAGACTGTTGACAGGGCATTGTGACCTGAGGAGCCATCTTCATAAGATTGTTGTGTGCAGATGGTGTCTTGAGGAGGATAAAACTGTTGATCATGTCCTCACAGAGTACCCAACACTCAACGGACTGAGGCACACGGAGATACAATTTTGTTACCCGAAGTTGTTAGGCAAGTTAAATTGATGAGGTTCCTTGGACCTCACAAAGGCGATAAGCCTCGAATGACCTGCAGCCACTGTGGGATGTAAAGGACCCAACGAGGCATTGTCATTGATGACCAAGTTTCACCACCTTTTTATTCATTTATTCATAACAATATCTTAACTGACCAACTGTGGCAGCTAGATTGCGTTTAAAAATTAAACCTTTTTAGTGAAATATTATGATAAGATAGGAAATTAATCTAAATTTGGGCATTTCCTATGTACTTGAGAACTTGAAATTAGTTCTAGAATATGATTAACAAAAAATATCTGGAACCTAAATTAGCGAATAGGATTTTATAAACAATTTCATTTTGGAAACTTTGAGACATTAGCAGGGTTTCTATGCTACCGGAAAACCTGGAAAGTAATAGAATTTTGTCTAGATAGAAAAAGTTAGGAATTTTTTAAATTTTTGCATGAATTTCTGGAACATGTGCGCGCCAAAAATTTAACTAGAAAATTTTTAATTTAGCTTATTCTAATATAGTTTTATTAATATGACATTTCTTTTTTTTTAATATTTTAACTTTGTAAAATCTTAATTAAAATATGTTTGTATGAATACATTGAACTAATATTGTGTTTATTATATGAATAAATATCAATCACAGGATATGAAAAGTATCTTCACAAGACACTACCCTTTGAGATAACATCTCAAAAAAAAATGTGGATAGCTAGACTAAAAAAGCAGGACACCTGTTATGTGAATGCATAAATTCCTAGAAGGCATTATCTTGAAGCCTGAAGGAACAAAGCACCTACCTCCCAGAAGAATAATAGACTTCATGAAAAGTATAAATATCCCGAGCCTATATTAGATCGAGGTAATGTACAAAAGATCTTGTTGGCCGAAGGGCTGTAGAGAGGCAAAAAAAGCCTTAACGACCCATTTGCAATCTAGAATGTAAAATCTAGTGTTTTTGATGAAAAAGAAATATTACTTTTCTAGGATCTCACTCTTTTTAAACTCTAGCCAGAGAGAAGTACAAAAAACATAATTAAAAGGAGGATTAGAGTGGCTTTTTAAAAGCTCGTATTACCTCTTCAAATGTAATCTTTCAATACAAACTAAAGAATTAAAATATTTTTAGGCTTTACTTGGCAAGTTTCCTTTATTCAGCTTAAAGATTTTATAAAACCAAACACGACTATCAAAAACTTTTCTTTTAGAGAACAAATTTGTTTATGATAAAAACGCTCCTTACTAAGGCTGGGCGATATGACAAAATAAATATCGATTGTCGATAACGCAGATATATCGATACATCGATTGTCATCAATATGTCGATTATATAATTAATAATGTGCCAGGGAATAATTCAGGTGGTTTACCTGCGTATTTTCGTTATGAGGAAGAAAATCTCGACAGTATACCTCTTCACCATGACATTGTCATACATAAAAATAGACTTTTTTTTTCAACTTTAAGGACATCAAAAGGGATTAAAATGTGTTTTACGGATTTTTCAGTATATTTTACTTTTGATGTATGTTTTATAGAATTTTGCTTTTTTATAAAATCTTCTGAATTACTTGTATTTGTTGACCATATAGATGTCATTAAAAGTTTTAGAAAATGCTTAAGTAAAGGGTGTTTTTTATAGATGTATAGAACTTTTAAATGGAATAACACAAAGATGAATTTTTTAAATTGACATGAAATTTACTTTATTCAAAAGATAACCTTCTGGCATTATAATTTAAATATGACTTCTGGCATATGACCGCCACGGCTGGCTCGGACGTAGTCTAATCCGGAGGTCCAATTTTCGATGACTTTTTCCAACATTTTTGGCCGTATATCGGCAATAACGCGGCGAATGTTGTCCTCCAAATGATCAATCATTTCGGGCTTATCGGCGTAGACTAGCGACTTCACATATCCCCACAGAAAATAGTCTAGCAGCGTTAAGTCGCACGATCTTGGAGGCCAATTTACGGGTCCGAAATGTGAAACTATGCGGTTACCAAACGTGTCCTTCAATAAATCAATTGTGGCACGAGCTGTGTGACATGTTGCGCCGTCTTGTTGAAACCACAGCTCCTGCACATCATGGTTGTTCAATTGATGAACGAAAAAGTCAGTAATCATGGCTCTATAGCGGTCACCATTGACTGTTACGTTCTGACCAGCATCGTTTTTAAAGAAGTACGGACCAATGATTCCACCAGCCCATAAAGCACACCAACAGTTAGTTTTTCTGGATGTAACGGTGTCTCAACATACACTTGAGGATTATCATCACTCCAAATACGGCAGTTTTGTTTATTGACGTATCCATTCAAACAAAAGTGAGCTTCATCGCTCAACAAAATTCGCTTATGAAAATCGGGATCAACGGCAATCTTGTTTTGGGCCCATTCACCCAATCTACGCCTTGCTAGGTGATCGTGTGGCTTCAATTCTTGCACGAGTTGGATTTTGTAAGCACGCAAACCAAGATCTTTCCGCAAAATCTTCCATAAAGTGAATGGACACATATCCACTTCCTGTGCACGATGGCGGATAGACTGATTCGGGTCTTCCTCTACGCTACGCTCTACAGCAGCAATGATTTCTTCTTTACGCACTGTACGACGTCTCTGTGGATGCGTATTATCATTTAGAGTAAACGTGGTGCGAAAACGTTCCATAGTTAATCGAATTAATTGCTCTGATGGACGATTATGTTGACCGTAAAATGGACGTAGTGCGCGATACGTATTTCGAACAGAACCATGATTTTCAAAATAAATTTGCACAATTTGGAAGCGTTGTTCAGGCGTCAGTCTATTCATGTTGAAATACCAAACCAAACTAAACATAAATCACTTGAAAGCTGACAAAATGGCCGCCAGTTACAAAAGTGTTGCCAACTTAAAGTTTTATACCTCTATAAAAAAAACACCCTTTATATGGGACCGTTTTTGAATTCGAATCACTCTCTATTCTGCAGTGTGACCATCTCTTTGAGAGGTTTAGTGTCATGACTTCGCGACTGGTGTCTGAGTGCAAGGATGTACTGAATAGTCTGACAAGGAACGGCTGCATAATCAGACACGGTTGGGACCGGGATTACACGGGTATGCACAAAAGGGGACCGCGATTGAATCATATGGACCCCAACCAATGCTCCTGAAATGAAGTGTGTCAACGAATATGTAAGTGGACGTCGCACGCGGTTTAGTAGGGAGCATCTCTCGTTAGGAAGGAGAGAACTGAGAATCGTGGTGAGACTGTTGACAGGGCATTGTCACCTGAGGAGCCATTTTCATAAGATTGTTGTGTGCAGATGGTGTCTTGAGGAGGATAAAACTGTTGATCATGTCCTCAGAGAGTACCCAACACACAACGGACTGAGGCACACGGAGATACAATTTTGTCACCCGAAGTTGTTAGGCAAGTTAAATTGATGAGGTTGCTTGGACACGCAAAGGCGATAGGCCTCGAATGACCTGCAGCCACTGTGGGATGTAAAGGACCCAACGAGGCGTTGTCATTGATGACCAAGTTTCACCACCTTTTTATTCATTTATTCATAACAATATCTTAACTGATCAACTGTGGCAGCTAGATTGCGTTTAAAAATTAAACCTTTTTAGTGGAATATTATGATAAGATAGGAAATTAATCTAAATTTGGGCATTTCCTATGTACTTGAGAACTTGAAATTAGTTCTAGAGTATGATCAACAAAAAATATCTGAAACCTAAATTAGCAAATAGGATTTTATAAACTATTTAATTTTGGAAACTTTACGACATAAGCAAGGTTTCTATGCTACCGGGAAACCTGGAAGGTAATGGAATTTTGTCTAGATAGGAAAAGTTAGGAATCTTTTAAATTTTTGCATGAATTTCTGGAAAATGTGCGCGCCAAAAATTTAACTAGAAAATTTTTAATTTAGCTTATTCTAATATAGTTTTATTGATTTGACATTTCTTTTTTTCAAGTATTTTAATATTATAAAATCTTAATTTAAATGTGTTTGTACGAATACATTGAACTAATATTGTGATTATTATATGAATAAATATCAATCACAGGATATGAAAAGTCTGCTTCATTTTTACGTAGGAAACTAACCTGAACTAACCTGATTATTATTTTTGGTTGAATCGAAACGAGAAAGCGGAGAGCCCCGGGCAAAAGCTCCATTTCTTAGCCCGAAACCTTTCTGTGGACTACCAAAAGCCACATAAAGGAGGAGCTTCGGAGCTAGGAAGATATTCGGATAAAACTAAGGTAGAATAAGACGCCTGGTCTCAGACAAGCGAAAAAGTTTATATATCCATCGCCAAAGAACTCAAAAATGCTTTTCTATCTCCCAAAATGAGATATTTAAGTGATAACAAGTATCTTCACAAGACACTACCCTTTGAGATAACATCTCAAAAAAATGTGGATAGCTAGACTAAAAAAGCAGAACACCTGTTATGTGAATGTATAAATTCCTAGAAGGCATCACCTTGAAGCCCGAAGGAACAAAGCACCTACCTCCCAGAAGAATAATAGACTTCATGAAAAGTATAATTATCCCGAGCCTATATTAGATCAGGGTAATGTACAAAAGATTGTGTAGGTTGAAGGGCTGTAGAGAGGCAAAGAAAGCCTTAACGACCCATTTGCAATCTAGAATGTACAATCTAGTGTTTTTGATGAAAAAGAAATATTACTTTTGTAGGAACTCACTCTTTTTAAACTCTAGCCAGAGAGAAGTACAAAAAACCTAATTAAAAGGAGGATTAGAGTGGCTTTTTAAAAGCTCGTATTACCTCTTCAAATGTAATCTTCCAATACAAACTAAAGAATTAAAATATTTCTAGGCTTTACTTGGCAAGTTTTCTTTATTCAGCTTAAAGATTTTATAAAACCAAACACGACTATCAAAAACAGTTCTTTTAGAGAACAAATTTGTTTATGATAAAAACGCCTCTTCCTAAGGCTGGGCGATATAACAAAATAAATATCGATTGTCGATAACGCAGATATATCGATACATCGATAGTCATCAATATGTCGATTATATAATTAATAATGTGCCAGGGAATAATTCAGGTGGTTTACCTGGATATTTTCTTTATGAGGAAGTAATAAATTTATTATTATATAAAATCACGACAGCATACCTCTTCACCATGACATTGTCATACATAAAAATAGACTTTTTTTCAACTTTAAGGACGTCAAAAGGGATTAATATGTGTTTTACGGATTTTTCAGTATATTTTACTTTTGATGTATGTTTTATACAATTTCGCTTTCTTATAAAATCTTCTCAATTACTTGTATTTGTTGACCATATAGATGTCATTAAAAGTTTTAGAAAATGCTTAAGTAAAGGGTGTTTTTTATAGAGGTATAGAATTTTTAAATGGAATAAGACAAAGATGAATTTTTTAAATTGACATGAAATTTACTTTATTCAAAAGATAACCTTCTGGCATTATAATTTAAATATGACTTCTGGCATATGACCGCCACGGCTGGCTCGGACGTAGTCTAATCTGGAGGTCCAATTTTCGATGACTTTTTCCAACATTTGTGGCCGTATATCGGCAATAACGCGGCGAATGTTGTCCTCCAAGTGATCAATCGTTTCGGGCTTATCGGCGTAGACTAGCGACTTCACATATCCCCACAGAAAATAGTCTAGCGGCGTTAAGTCGCACGATCTTGGAGGCCAATTCACGGGTCCGAAACGTGAAACTATGCGGTTACCAAGCATTTCCTTCAATAAATCAATTGTGGCATGAGCTGTGTGACATGTTGCGCCGTCTTGTTGAAACCACAGCTCCTGCACATCATGGTTGTTCAGTTGATGAACGAAAAAGTCAGTAATCATGGCTCTATAGCGGTCACCATTGACTGTAACGTTCTGACCAGCATCGTTTTTAAAGAAGTACGGACCAATGATTCCACCAGCCCATAAAGCATACCAAACAGTCAGTTTTTCTGGATGTAACGGTGTCTCAACATACACTTGAGGATTAACATCACTCCAAATACGGCAGTTTTGTTTATTGACGTATCCATTCAAACAAAAGTGAGCTTCATCGCTAAACAAAATTCGCTTATGAAAATCGGGATCAACGGCAATCTTGTTTTGGGCCCATTCACCGAATCTACGCCTTGCTAGGTGATCGTGTGGCTTCAATTCTTGCACGAGTTGGATTTTGTAAGCACGCAAACCAAGATCTTTCCGCAAAATCTTCCATAAAATGAATGGACACATATCCAATTCCTGTGCACGATGGCGAATAGACTGATTCGGGTCTTCCTCTACGCTACGCTCTACAGCAGCAATGACATGGTGCGAAAACGTTCCATAGTTAATCGAATTAATTGCTCTGATGGACGCGATACGTATTTCGAACAGAACCATGATTTTCAAAATAAATTTGCACAATTTGAAAGCGTTGTTCAGGCGTCAGTCTATTCATGTTGAAATGCCAAACCAAACTAAACATAAATCACTTGACAGCTAACAAAATGGCCGCCAGTTAAAAAAGTATTGCCAACTTAAAGCTCTATACCTCTATAAAAAACACCCTTTAGTTTAGTAAGTTCTAAGGATTATATTAACTAATAAGATCATTAATTTAATTTTGTTTATTCATAAACTGTAACTAAAATTTCTTATTGTCAAAATTTTATATTCAAATTTATCTAAGATAAACAATATTGTGAAAAATAGCCGATTTTTTACCCCTCCGAAGAATAGATAAAACCTGTCCCAGTCTACTTCTACGTCATGATGCAGATGGAAATGGAAGATTTTTTGCCAGGAAATGGTGCTCTAGAAATAGACTGGGGCTGGTTTAATCCCTTTTTCGGAAGAGCAAAAAATCGGCGATTTCTGGCAATGTCCTTTATATATTTTTAGTTTAGTTCGCAGATTAAAATCCGTCGAAAGTTCAGGTTCTAGCTAATTACTAATATTAACGTATATACAGTACTGATTTAATGATAACTATACATAGCTTACTCATTGTTGATAAATATCTATGTTTCAAAAAAATTTCCAGCACTTCTCCCTATTCTCTTCATTTTCCTAATAAGTAATCAAAATATACCTTCTTAGTTAATAATAATAACAATAAAACAATATATTTAGGATCGAGTGAGTTTACAAGGAAATTAATTAAAAACAAATAAAATTCTAATCCCCATCAAAATACAGGCTAAATTACTAAAAAGGTTCTTTTAAATCCATAAATGGATATATTTATCTTATCTTTATCGATTAAAAGTAGTAACTCATCTTTTTTGTTTTGTTTAGGAGCCCTAAAATTTCCATTATCTGTGTCATTTTCAACAAATGTGTAATTTATGTGATGTCAAATTATTTTCTTCAATTCGGGGTTTAAAGTGACCATAAAAAGTATTTCTAGTTCTTTGGTGTACCTCAATAATGTTCGCTTTGAACATCATGACAGTTTATTTCTTTACTAGGATAAAATTAATTTAAAGGTCAAATGTTAGGTTCTCTGAAAATAATTACATCATAAAATGCATTTCAAGAGTGGTTACGAAGATGTTTATCAGTATTTGAATCTCACAATGAACTAAAAATATATATTTAATGTAGATAAATATTTTAACATTCAAAGAAATAGTTCCGTTTGTATGTATTTGTTGATTATATCACTCTACAAAATTAATAGTGACATTGGCAATTTCCCTATATATCTAGGTTCAATAGTCACTCACTGTTTATTATATCGGAGACCGGTTATCTGATTGAGTAATTCTATGAAACGATATATGTATGTATGTGCGTAGAGTTGGGGGTTTGTATACTGCGACCTGGTAGATCTATTGTGCCTCCCTACTGCTGCCCAGTTGTAAGAGGTACCTTATCGTCTAGAGCAGGTCCTCCAGTCTTATTTCCTTCAGGAATCTTAGTGGGGTATCGGACTATGTTAACAAAAATTGCAACTGGGTTAATACAACTAGTTGAAACTTTAAAAGGCAACTACATCCATGTGAGAGGCGAGACAGGGCAATACTATCTCTCCTAAGTTGGTCACTCTAGCGGCTACGGACTTGCTACGTATTAAGCACCGGTTCCTGTCATCACCGAAGTTAAACTAGGCTGATCGTGGTTAGTACTTCGATGGGTGACCGCTTGGGATTACCGAGTGCTGTAACCGATAACACTGGACAACAGTCAAAATGTATCTAAAATAAATTCGACCAAATCTTACCATTTTTGGCGTGCTAAAACCAAAACTAAACTTATCTTTTTAATATTAGTTTAAGTTTTAGAGGTACCTGATGTCATATCTGCCTATATATTAATAATGTAACCGTAAGAATGCACGTGGTATATTTGTATTATGATAACAATAGATGTCCACATGAAAGAATCATACGACAATATAAAATACCTATTGACAAGTATAAAATACGATGAATATCAATAGCAGGTCTATGACAACTTAAAGGTGATTGCACTTTTATTTAGATTACAGCTAGGCCACGCCAAGTTTTGCTGTTTTTGTGTGAATGAGACAGTCGGGCAAAAGCATTTCATTATAAGAGAAAAGACTGGTCTGTTCGACAATCATTACAGCCAGGAGAAAATAATGTACAACATATGCCATTGGTAGACCCTAAAAGGATTCTGTTGCCACCACTGCATATCAAACTAGGCCTAATGGAAAACTTTGTTAAGGCACTGAATACAGATGGGCCAGCTTTTCAGTACCTGCGTCAGAAATTCCCAAGGCTAAGTGAAGCAAAAATTAAAGAAGGTATTTTTGTTGGGCCACAGATTCAAAATATTCTGAAACACAAACATTTTGACACCACTCTATCAGATATTGAAAATAATACTTGGAATGACTTTCACCTCGTCACTAATTTCTTCGGAAATAAAAAAGCTGAGAATTACGTTACTCTTGTTGAAACTATGCTGTCATTATATCAAAAAATGAGTTGCAATATGTCTCTAAAGATCCAGTTCCTACACTCACATCTGGACTTTTTTCTGACAATTGCGGAGCTGTAAGTGATGAGCACGGCGAACGCCTGCATTAGGATATATCAACAATGGAGAAAAGGTACCAGGGAAAGTGGAATGCTTCCATGCTTGCCGACTACTGTTGGACTCTTGTTAGAGATTCTCCAGAAACAATTCATAAAATAAAAGCAACAAGACAGGATATTTAGTGTCTCTACAAGTGTAAAAGTATGTCATTTTTATTATTTTGTTAAACGTAAAATTAAAAAAAAAACTTGTTCTTGAAAATTGCAATTAAGTTTTTAATTTCTTTGTAATTTTTGTATTCAGGGCCTTAACAAAAGAATTCACTTTTCGTACAAGATACAACCAATAAACTAAAATTAGTTACGTAGTGTAATCGGTAGACACGAAAACTGACAAAGAGTGAAAACACGAGATTGGTTGAACGTCGAGGACTGTGGTTCGGACCCCACGTTAAACTGTAGGTCCCGTCACTATAAAATCATATGGATTGATGTGTCGTCAATTAATAACTACTATCACTACTACTGTTCACTCTAGTTTTAGAGTACATTTTTGAAAACTTGATTTGGAAACTAAAGGGATGATAATAAAATGTTAACGTCTTAATCACCTACAGTTTGCAGACGATATGTTGTTGACCTAGATAAAATTCGCGATTCAACGGACAATAGAAAGATATATAATTGGAGTTACATTAAGAGATAAAAAGATAAACAGTTGGATTATAAATCAAGCGAAAGTTATTGATGTGGAACATCTAGCTAGAACCATATAGCAGTGGTAGGACATAATCGACCTTACTGAGATGAAAGATCAGAGATAGAGATAGACAAACAAGTAAGCGAGTCCTGAAAAGAATTTTCTGCAGTAAGAGTCGCTAAACTGCTAAAGACAAGTTCTAATAAAGCAAATAAATGCGTTGATTTTTTATTTGGCTAGTGGAAAAGTGAAAAGTAATAGAAAACCTATTATTGATAATAGATTAAATTTTTGTTGAAGAATCTGCGTAAAAATAAAATTTAATTTCTTAATAAGAATAAAAATACACAGAAAAATATACGCATATACCTATTTGTAAAGTATATGTTTGGTAATATAAATATAAATATATAAATAATAAAATTGCATTATTTACATGGATATTTATACTCGAGAATAAAATACATTTTATAAATGTGATTAGATCCTCTCAATATGTTCCTTATGAGTTTTTATGTGAAAATTAAAAAAAAAATACAAGAATGTTTTAAATTAAACCAATAATTTTTGATTTAAAAAAAAATCAAAATCAACCCAACCCTGAAACGTGAGGAATAAATGTTTTAGAGAAAGTTGTAAAGGTCAGTGATCACTGTTAAAATCAACGTAATTACTGACCCCTACAACTTTTTCCAGAATATTTTTTGTTTACCTGTTGTGTTAGTATTTACTGCTGCGATAAGTTACTTAACCTTCACATAACATGTTTAGATGTAAAAGTTTCCTTTCTTTTTATTTGAAGTCGTAAATTCGGGTTTCCCCTTAAAAATTAGGTTGACCTTGAAAAACACCTGGTTTTAATTCCAAGGTCATCTTAGGATATTTCCTCGACCATGCACCTCATGTATATATATATATATATATATATATATATATATATATATATATATATATATATATATATATATATATATATATTCTTCTTCTTCTTTAGGTGCCCTCTTCATTACTGAAGGTTGGCGACAATGTTGGCTAACTCTTCTCTATCTATTGCTGCTCTCAGTAAGGTGTGTGTGTCCAATCCCGTCCACTCTCGTACGTTCTTCAGCCATGAACATTTTCGTCTTCCAGGACCTCTTCGGCCCTCTATTTTTCCTTCCATGAGAAGTCGCAGAAATTGGTATTTTGTTCCTCTGTATATATGTCCCAGATAACCCGTTTTCCGTCGTTTCACTTGCTGCAAGAGTTCTCTATCTGTCCCCATCATTCTAATGACATTCTCGTTCGTCATTCGTCTTGTCCATGGGATCTTCAACATTCTACGAAAGACCCACATCTCGAATGCCTCCACTCGTTGCATTATTCTTTTTCCCATTGTCCAAGATTCCGCTCCATATAAAAGAATAGAGTATATATATGTTTTCACAAAACGGTATCGAGTATCAAGTGACAGGGTAGTATTTGTTAGTAGTTTCTTCATTCTTATAAAAGCAGCTCTTGCATTTTCGATTCTTGCTCGAATTTCGACTTCTGTATCCAAGTTTTGGGTTATCCAAGACCCGAGGTATTTAAATTTTTTAACTTCCTGGATCGGTGTACCGTATATTTGAACGTTAACTCGTAAGTTTTGATTTTTGCTGATGACCATCACTTTTGTCTTTGTTGTATTTATTTTCAAGCCGTGCTGATCTCCTGTGTTCACTACTCTATCCAGCAGCTCTTGCAGTCCTTCTGATGTATCTGCAAAGATGACGGTGTCGTCAGCATATCTTATGTTGTTCAGTATATTCCCGTTCACCCTAATGCCGATGTTAACATTCTCCAATGCTTGTTGGAATATATACTCGGAGTATACATTGAACAGAAGAGGTGAGAGGACACAACCCTGTCGTACTCCCCGCTCTATTGGTGTGTTTGGTGTTGTAGCATCGCCAAATCGTACACAGCCTGTTTGCATCCAATATAAATTCTTTATCAGCCTAACATCTTCGTAGTCTAAGCCCTGAGTCTGCAGCAAGTGTATTAATGTTGGGTGTTTTATGCGATCGAAAGCTTTTTCATAATCTATGAAACAAAGATATAGATCCTTTGATTGATCTCTACATTTTTCAAGTAACACGGTCAACCCAAAAAGTGCCTCTCTGGTTCCCAGCCCTGATCTGAATCCGAACTGTTCGGGGCTTATGTTTTGTTCACATTTCAGAAAGATACGTCGGTGTATGATTTTTAACAACATCTTGAGTGTATGACTCATTAGGCTGATTAGTCTGAAATCTGAGCATTTCCTTGCTGCCCTTTTCTTAGGGATGGGTATAAATACTGATTCTAGCCATTCAGGGGGAAGAGTTCCCGTTCTGTAGATTCTGTTGATGTAGTTGGTAAGTAGTTGAATGTTTTCCTGGTCTAGTAATTTTAACATTTCTATATACACATTATCTGGTCCTACAGATTTCCCACTCTTAGCTGATTTTATAGCCGCATTTACTTCTGATGTTAAGATATTTAATATTGGTTCGTTGCTATGTTCTATTTGGATTTCCCCCCTTTCTTCGTCAAACACTTCACGTATGTATCTCACCCATTCCTCTTTGATTTCTTCTTGGTCTGTGATTATTTTATTGTCTTCCGTTTGCAGGAAATTGGTTTGCATAGCACTCTTGCCAGTTCCGATGATTGTTTTAACTTTCTTATATATATTGAACTGGTCGTGTTTTTCCTGCATTTCTTCCAATTCTTGGCATTGTTCATTCATCCATTTCTCCTTCGCGTGTCTAATCGATTTCTGGATTGTCCTTTGGGTTTCTTTATACTTTTCAACATTTATGTTCTTGTATTTCCTTCGAGTTTCCATTAAATCAAGGATTTGATCGTTCATCCATGGTTTCCTTCCTGTTGTTGGCTCCTTTTTAAGTTTCTCGGTTTGTACTTGTTCGATTGTGTGTTGTAGAAAATGCCATGTTTTTTCGATCGGTTGTCCCTGTTGTAATGCTGTTTGTTTGATTGTGTTATTTAGCTGTTCTGATATTTCACTGCAGAATTCTGGGTCCTTTAGTTTCTCAAAATCAGGTCTTTGTTGTTTATGATGTTTGACTTTCTTCAATTTTATGTGCACTGTTCCTATGACGGGATTGTGGTCGGATCCGATGTCAGCTCCAGGATAAGTTTTTACCCCTTTCAATCCATTCCGATAGCGTTTATCAACCAGTATGTAGTCGATTTGATTTCTAATTGTATTAATTTCTGTGTCTCCCGGTGATTTCCAGGTGTACAATCTCCTCTTAGGTAGCTTAAACCAAGTGTTTGCCACCGTAAAATTCTCTTCCTGGCAGAATTCTACCAAGAGATCGCCTCGTTCATTTCTCTCACCAAGACCCCAATCTCCAACTATGCTTCCTATTCTACCCTCTCCTACCTTGGCATTCAGGTCACCCATGATAATGTTAATTTCGTTCTTTTTTGTTATCTTTAGCATCTGTTTGACCTCCATGTAGAATTTCTGGATCTCATCCTCATGGCTTTCCGAGGTGGGGGCGTACACCTGTATAATGTTAATATCCTTAGGGCTGGCCTTTAATTGTAAGAGAGCTACTCTATCTGATAGCGGAACAAAAGATTTAACAGCTTTACTGTTTTCATTATCTATTATTATTGCTACTCCGTTGTAATGTTGTGTTTCGTCATTACCACTATAGTACATTGTATGTTCTTCTATGTTAATTTGTCCTGCTCCGGGCCACCTGACCTCGCTAACTCCCAAGACATTGACTCCCATTCTTTTCATTTCGGCGATTATATTGTGTGTTTTTCCCGCTGCGTATAGCGATCTAGCATTCCATGTTCCAATCTTCAGTGCAACATTTCTATTCTTTAAGCGTTTTTTATCCTTGTATGTTTCCACTTCCGGGTGGTTCCTAGCATTCTTCGCGGGGATTCTAAGCACCCCTTGACCATTTAAGGTCTGCCACGGACTAGGGGCCTTTGTAGTTAAGCTTGCCATATTATCTTATCTAGGAATGTTCGATGAACCTTTAATGTAGTGGTTTTCCATTGCCTTCTACATCTCTATGCCGTTGACTACCTTGGTAGTAGTTCCTCCGCCTTTGGAGTAAATTTCTTTACCCCAGGACAAAAAGGTGCCCTTATCACTTACCAGTTCATCCGCCAAGAGCCGTTGGCCAGTAAGTGGGGACTGCTTATTCCGGCAGTCATTCGGTCGCCAGAGCCTCGTTCGTTATCTAGCAGGGCGCACCAGGATGGCCGAAGTCATCACACGTGCAGGTGAGGTTGGCATTTGGGCTAGACTTGTAATTATGCTTTCGCCCCTTACGCCCCATATATATATATATATATATATATATATATATATATATATATATATATATATATATTGTCGTATTAATTAAAGGAGATGAATTAAAAATCGAAAATTACCGCCCGATTAGTTTACTCCCGTCATTCTCTAAGATTTTTGAACGCGTTATGTGCGACCGCATTATGGAGTTCATGCTAATGCATGATAACTTTAGTGGGGAGCAACACGGATACTTGAAGGGTAGGTCAACGCAAACAGCGCTGTTTGAGTTTACTGAGCGTATCTTAGGATTCCTGGATGCTGGTCTAATTCCTTTGGGGGTATTTTTCGACCTGTCAAAGGCCTATGATACTTTGGACTATGGTATTCTGCTCTATAAGCTAGAGTTATATGGTATATGAGGCGCAGCCTTAGAGTGGATCGCATCATATCTTTCAGGCAGATACCAGAGGGTAGTAATAGGTAAGGGAACAGACCGAGTAACATCTAATAAAGCAGAAATAAAATTAGGTATCCCGCAGGGAAGTGTATTAGGACTTCTTTTGTTTATAATTTATATCAATGACATAACTGAGCTAATCTCCTTGGGTAACTGTAAAGTTACAAATTATGCCGATGACACCAATTTTGTTGTCACAGCTTTGAGTGAACCTGATCTCCACATAGTCACTGAACAAATAATTGGTTTCTGAAGAACAAATTGATTTTAAATTCGGCAAAAACTAATGCAATAATGTTTAGGACAAAGAGATCTACACTAAAAGAACAGGAATCAATCCTTATCAATACTGGTGACCTATAACTCACAAACACTACTAAATCTCTGGGAATCTATTAGATAGCACTCTATCGTGGGACCATCATATAGAATACATGCTTGGTAAATTGAATAAAATTTGTTATACCTTGCGGGTATTGTCCAGATATCTGGACAGTCAAACATGTAAAATGGTTTATTATGCAAACTTTGAGTCACAAGTCAGATATGGGGTCATCCTGTATGGGCACTGTAGGGATGTGGAAAGGCTCTTTATATGTCAGAAACGAATACTAAGGACTATTTTCGGACATAATATTAGAGAAACTTGCAGAGGCAAATTGAAATTAAACGGGATTCTTACGATCCCTGCAGTTTACATACAGGAAAGTATCCTGTTTTTCTTTAAAAATCGATCTTTATTCGGAAAGAGCGAGCTACAAAATATATATCCAACTAGAAAAATGAATTATTCTTTTCCGAAACACTGACTAACTTTGTATGAGACTGGTGCTTAATTTATTAATGTAATTCTGAAATAAAGATTGTTATTATATATATATATATATATATATATATATATATATATATATATATATATATATATATATATATATATATATATATATATATATTAAGGGTATTACGGGTTGCTCTTTTAGAGTCAACTTGTCCTTTTTCCGGTCGAGCTTAGCTCTCGGGGGCCATCTTGACTGTTCTATTTTTTTAGACAGCTCGTGGTTCTTAAAGTAGGTTGTCTTTGACAACATAACATACTACAGAAAATAAAGACGAGGTCAGCGGCGCGTGCAAGTTACTGAACCGACGCGTCCTGACTTTTAAACATAATTACTAGAACGTGACAAAGTGGAGATAACCTGATATTGACATTGCGACTAATAGGCAACTTCGTGTTAGCTACAAAGTTACGAATACCGATCTTGATAAATCCCGAACGTGGCTGTGGAGAGAAAATAATCCCGAACTTGACTTGCGGAAAACAGTACTGGAAAAAAAAGATAAAGTGAATAAAAAGTTAACTAAGAGTCAAGGACGAGTGTTACTTGATAACCTCTTCCTAATTGGCTCATTCCTTAGAAGTGTTCCCTTGATAAAATAAAATTTAATTAATCTTCGTTAACTCTGAGCTTCACTCATTCCCCTTCTATCCTGGTGAGCGAGACGAAAGGTAAGGCGGCTAGAGTTTTCATTCTAGTCGGGAGGTTTGACGGGACTTCACTAACAACCCCTGATTTGTGTTAAAACTTAGGTTTTACACAAATAATTGATAATGCGAAAATTCTTAAAATAATTTAATCCCGATGGAAACGAACTTCCACGTTTCTTAAAGGATAAAATTAATCCAATAAACCCGGTAAATAGGTCCATATTCTCGGAGATGGGTACAAAAATACCGAATAATGGCGAGGTGCAGTGACGTCTCGTTAGAATCGAAAAATAATTAAAATTGCGAAAGATAGTTGAAAGAGACCCTTGGAAAAAACTCGGTACATTCAAAATTAAAATAAAAGTAAAAAAAATATCATCCGTTAATACGACTATATATATATATATATATATATATATATATATATATATATATATATATATATATATATATATATATATATATATATATATATATATATATTTAATTCTTTCCTAAAGAGGTAGTAGAAGAACCCCATAATTTTATACCCTACCATTCTTTTAACTCGTTTCTTCCTTTTTTTTCATATTTTTGATATTGGTTGTAGTATTTTAATGACATATCTGTATAAATAGATGTTACGAATAGTTTTTTACGGGACAGGAAATAAAAATTCAAATGTAATTTTCTTGATGGATACAAGATTGGCTTTTGAAAAACAACTATAGGTGTTTAAAGAATGAACACATCATCCGTTCATGATTGTTTTTCAATCACATTTTAATAGGCTACTTTAGTAGAATCAAGAGTACTTTAAGGCGAAATTTAAATTGCAAATTTTTATGTTAATTATTTGAGGATATTGTCGGTTATATAATTTACGTTGTGGGAATTCTTAATGTGTTTTTTTATATATTTGGCGTCAACGGACTAATAAAATAAAAAAAAAACGTTGTTTACAATGTGTAATTAGTGGATCTAAATATGTCGTTGAATTCAAATACATACTTTAATAATATAATTATACTAATATATATATATATATATATATATATATATATATATATATATATATATATATATATATATATATATATATTTATATATATTTATATATATATATATATATAAATATATATATATATATATATATATATATATATATATAATATATATATATATATATATATATATATATATATATATATATATATATATATATATATATATATATATATATATATATATATATATATATATATATATATATGTGTGTGTGTGTGTGTGTGTGTGTGTGTGTGTGTGTGTGTGTGTACAAGGTGCTGCATTTATCTTGAGACAACGGAATATCTCGGTGGGATCACATTTTTTATTTTTTTGACAAATGCTGCTAACAAGCAGTGACCTTGAAAATGATCTTGCAGATCAACTTTAAAATTTTAAATGGAACACCCTAATTTCGACCCTGAGAATGAAAAGGGCTGAAAATTTTACCATCAGGTATGACCTTGACTTTACGATGAGAAACAAATAAATATCAAGGTGAAAACAAAAAAATCGCAGTATTTCGTAAGCGTACGTCTTCAAGTAAAAGTGGAAGTTGATTTTCTAAAATATTACGATATTTTGCGCCGTTCAAATTACTTTTTCAAATTTTAAAATTGAACTTCAAATGACCTTAAATGTTAAGGTCAAGGTCATTTTTAAGGTCACTATTACTTAGCCCCCGTGCCACCCAACAACTTTTGCACGAAACATTTCTCTAAATACTGCGATCTTTTTTGTTTTGACCTTGAAATATCCTTGATATTTGTTTGACCTTCACCTTGACATCAAGGTCATGTCCGATGGTAAAATTTTCCGCCCTTTTCATTCCTTGGGTCAAAATTGGGGATTCCCATTTAAAATTCTAAAGTTGATCTTCAAATGACCTTGAGTAATAAGGTCGAGGTCATTTTCAAAGTCACTACTAGTTAGCTCCCCTGACATCCTATAATTTTTGTATAAAACGTTTTTCGAAAAAATGTGATTCCACCGAGATATTCCGTTGTCTCAAGATAAATACCGCACCCTGTATATATATATATCCTGTATATATATATATATATATATATATATATATATATATATATATATATATATATATATATATATATATATATATATATATATATATATATATATATATATATATATATATATTACAGGGTGTCCGGTAACTACCTTATAATTTCTCGGGAGCAGGCGAGGTCAAAATAACCCTACTTAGTCCTAGAAAAAAAAAATCCCTTAACGGAGATACCGAGCTCTAAAGGAGTACTCAGCAATTTACCTAACTGGCTCTAAGTTTTGAACCGATCTAGATAATTTAATGAAATTTTAATATATTATAGAGGCCATAAAGACTCATTAAATCATTCTACAGTAGATGTTTTAGATCATCAGAGAAGTCAGGAACTGACTTGCAGCTTCCTCGTTGGATCTAATTTTTGACAGGTGTCATTTTATAGAGCTGAAAACAGGTTTCTTAAATACTTTGGTCATTCCTCTTCAAAAAAGGTATTGTGTATTTTTTTCGATAAAACTAGCCGTTTTTGAGATAAATCGGTTTTTATGCGAAAAACTGAAAAGTTACTACTACTACACAAAGAGGTAAAAATAAAATACCCAGGGTGTGCATATGTATATAACACTTAATCAATGTTTCTAACCTTTTTTTTTATTACAGCGGGCTTCAACTGACTTGTCACTTCTCTCCCAAGACAGCCAAGCCAATAATGAATCATTCTCTGCTCACATGTGCATCAACGAAATTTCAAAGCAGCTCCGGAAGTCCTATTCGGATGCTTCAGATAAAGCTGCTTCGGAAACTGAAACGTCGCAAGGACAAGATCATGAAGCGACTTTTGTGACTGTCATAGAAGTCAATGGATTGAACAAAAAAGAAGTTGCATCGCCTCTAGCTGCTAAGAGACCGCCAAAGTGAGTAAATAGTTCTTGGTGTAGTAGTTTAAGTTTTGGAAAACTATAATTCTGGTTTGACTGTAAGTTTTTGTTCCACTTCAGAAATGGAGATTTTCAAATTGAATTGTATGTATATGGGTTTTATTATGAAAGATTACGAAACTCAGAAAATTAATTTAAGACTTTTAAGTGTTTTATATATTTATCATATGCCTTATATACATTATTTGATAAATTTTAACAAAACTGGGTAATATCAAAGTAACAGTTTCTTGTTATTCGCTTGGAAAGTCCAATACTATAGAGTGCAGTATGCTGTAAGTATGATGCATAAATAACGTCACTTGTTTATAACAAAATGAATGCATGATGGGCACATGGCATTATGATATTGGAGCTTCATTATTCGCGGTTCATCGGTTTAAAAAAAAATGATCAAAATCGCTCCATTAGAAGCCGAGAAAATGAAAATTTTTTTCAGATATGTATTTTGAATCTTCGAATTCGATTTAAAATGAGAACTCCCCACACCTCTTTTTTCATTTTTCACGCGCGTGGGCGATATCCTTTTCATTTTTTATTTCATGTTTATTAAAGAACTCGTCAAGACAAAGTTTTTGGTTCAAGAATCAGGTCTGTATTGTTTATAGATTCACCGTAACAGGCTGCCAATTTTGACAGTTTGTATCTCGGAAACCAAATGAGTTGAAATTTTTTTCACGAAAAGAAGCGTCTTTCCAAGTACTTTCAAACCATGTATTGCAAAAAAAATCCAATGAAAATCCGCCGAGATAATCTATTTCTTTATAAGCAAAAATATCAACAATGTTTTTACACAATTCTTGAATCTGAGAAAAGCGTTGGAAAACTTGAGTTCCCTACTATATGTCGAAAATAAATTTAAATACCTTAACGTGATATTTTGGACTCAGACTGAAAAATGCTCAGTTTCTCTAAATGAAATCGGATTGCAAAATTATTGTGCAAAAACTATCGATTGGATCCTAACGAATTTTAGCGTGTTATGTTATCATAGCATAAAGTTTTCTTTGCTCTAATATGAAGGTCCTTAGAGAAATTTAAGTGGTCGAAAAAAATTGATTAAAAAACTGCTTTTTTACCTTTTTTTTTAATTTTTGCTATTTTGCAAATAGGGAAATATATTTTGATATTTCCAACCAACCCTATCTTATGACAAATTTAATTACGAAACTTTTTTTCCTCTTCAACTTTCCTCTAAAATAAATACCTTCAAAGTTACACGAGAGAAAAGTTGAAAAAAAATCCTTTTTTTTTCATTAATTTTATATTTTTATTAATAAAAACAATGTTGCCCAACTTTTTGAAATGACGCATACCAAATTTATCATTATTAAGGTTATTCTGAAGGATCTCATGCAAAAATCTCCATGTTCCATTTCACATCCACGAAACACCGATATTTTACAGATAAGCCCTGGTCTAATATCCGAAGTAACATTTTGCCCTTTTTCGCCTAACAACTTGTTTAGTCTCTTTATCCTCATTCTGTATTTACTTTTCCTATTTTTTTCTGCAATTTGACCTTTAACTTTGCTATTTGCTTTTTTTTTTTAAATATATTTCTTTATTTTTTCAAAGGGTGCACTCTGACATATTGTTCCTGCATAAGTCAAATTAAATATCTCTTTAATTAATAAAAATTTTTGTGGTACTAATGAACAACCCAAAACTTGAATGAATGGCGTCAAAGTTGAAATATAATAAAATAGCCAAATTAAAAACATTAAACCTAAACATTTACATAAATATTAAAATAAAGTAGCATTCACATACCATCTTATTATCAAACATGACGTTTAAAATTCATTTAAAAAATTCAAAGAACTCATTCTGGATATATGGTTCAATATGAACCAACAAATCAAAAGCAGTTTTCTTAAAACCTTTGAAATCCTCATCCAACTTCAGCCCGAATGGTAGAACATTAAAAAATTTAATTGCCAAGAAACAAGGTCCTTTTTCTGTAATACTAAGTCGATGCTGTAGAACAGTATGTCCTATATATCTAATGGCAAAGCAGTGTTTAACTTCATGCTTCTTAAACTTGTCCTTGTTTTTAAAGAGAAACAGTAGACACTCGTAAATAAAAATTGCTGGTAAAGTTAAGATACCTAAGGTTTTAAATTTTCCCCTGCAGGAATCCAAGTAACCAATGCCAGAAACTATACTAACTGTTCTTTTCTGACTTTTAAAAGCCCTTTCTGATGCACTGCTCCTACCCCAGAACATCACTACATAGCGAAGAATTGACTATACATTTGCAATATATATATATATATATATATATATATATATATATATATATATATATATATATATATATATATATATATGTAATGTATGTATATATGTATGTCTTATTGCATACCTCTGATATATGTTTTGTCCAATCTAGATAACGATTAACATGGATTCCAAGAAATTTTGTATTTTCCCTTAGTTTATGTTCCCGGTTCCAAACCCAACTGACTCTGGAAGTGTCTGATGGTTTGGCTTTGTTGAAAAACAAATGTGATGGATCTTTTCAGTGTTCAGTATTAATTTGTTCTCCATAAAACATTTTTTCACCTTGATAATATGTTCATTGGTAATTTTCATGAGATCTGCTAATGAGGTGCCGATGGTTAAGATATTTGTATCATGAGCAAAGTTAACAAGATAACACCTTTCACCCATAACTGTAGAAGCCATGTCGTTAATATAAAAAATGACCAGTAATGGTCCTATAATGCTTCCCTGCGAGATGCCCATGGTTAAAAAGCCAACATCTGAAAAATACTGAACCCCATCAAACTCCACTACAACTTTCTGACTTCTATTTTCTAGATATGAACGAATCCAATTAAGAGCAGGTCCCCTTACACCATACCTCTCAAGTTTCTGAAGCAGAACCTTATAGTTTAAACTGTCAAATACTTTTGACAAGTCCAAAAATGCCCCAACGATAAATGTTTGTTCTCAAAGCTTTCTATAATTTTCTCAATGAAATCATAGACAGTTGTGTTCACAGATCTACCTTTTAAGTAACGATGTTGTGTTGGGCTTAGTAAGTTTCTTCAATTAAAAAATTTGAGTAGTCTGGAACACATAACAGTTTCAAAAATCTTTGAGAAGGATCGTAATAGGCTTATGGGTCTGTAATTATGAAAATCTGTACTATCCCCCTTTTTAAATAGAGGTTTAACCAATAAATTGTTACAGGGAAAAATTAATACAGTTTATAAAACTAGGAATTCTGAACTTCTGTAGCTTAAATATCACTCTTCTAAGTATAGGTCCAATAGCTCTTTAGCTCATTTGTAATCATAATTTATTTTAGGAGGGCTGTCTATACATGTTTTGCACCAAAAATAAATTCAAGTGTGTGCTCACTGGGCTGTAGTATATCTACTACTTGCTAAAACTGCGGTCTCTTTTGTGATGTTATTTTGTAATGCTACTTATTGTTATTATAATATTTATTTTTTGTGGTATTTATTGTAAATTGAGTCAGAATAAATAAATAAATGAATCAGTGACCTAATAAACAAAAAAAAAATAAAACGCTACCCATTTTGGATAAATGTAAGGCAAATCATGAATTTTCATATCCATCAGAGAGTTATTTTCAGGGGACTCACTCGTTTACAAATGTATATTTGTCAGCAAATTTCTTAGGAATTGTTTTCGTGAAACTTATTACGTTCATTTTAGAATCGTTCGAATTAAATAAGGTAAATCAAATACAGGGTGTCCAGTAAGTACCTCCCAATTTCTCGGGAGGATACAGGGGAGATCAAAATAACTACTTTTTCATAGAAAAAAAATTCTTAAGTGACCCTTAACGGAGATGCAAAGCCCTAAAGGAGTACCCAGCCATTTACCTTATTGACTTTAAGTTTTGAACCAATTGGTATAATTTAATGAAATTTTAATATATACTATCTCCACTGCTTTTTAGTATATATTCAGATAAAATCTTTAAACGGGCTACTCAAGCACAACGAATGGGAGTACAAATCAATGGAGAATATATAAATACAATACGATATGCTGACGACACTGTTATCCTAAGCGACAGACTACAAGACCTGCAACATCTATTAAACTGTGTTAACACTGAGGGTCAAGAAATGGGGCTCAACATAAATATCAAAAAGACAAAATTTATGGTCTTTAGTAGACAACCTCATCTTAACGCTTCAATACAAATAGAAGGAAAAAGTATAGACAGGGTGACTCATTTTAAATATCTTGGATGTTATATCACCGAAAATCTAAACCCAGATAAAGAGATAAGGTGTAGAAAAGAGACTGCTAGAGCAACTTTTCAAAAAATGAAACCACTTTTCTGCCATGATAACCTCTACCTAAAACTACGACAGAGAATGATAAGATCATACGTCTGGCCAGTGTTACTATATGGGGACAATTAAGGCTGCCACGATTAATCGGTTGGAGGCTCTCGAAATTTGTTTACACCGGCGAATGCTGAGAATACCTTGGACAGATAGGCAGACCAACGAAATGGTACTCAATAGGGCCGACACAACTCGTCTACTATTAAACACTGTGAAGTGTAGAAAAATCTCATATCTTGGACATATATTCAGAGGGGAGCGATATAGAATTCTTCAGCTAATCATGATGGGTAAAGTGGAGGGACGTAGAGGGGTAGAAAGGAGACAGGCTTCCTGGTTGAGGAATATTCGTGAATGGACAGGTATACGTAGCGCGGGGGAACTGTTCCAGCTAGCGCAGGACCGTGAAAGACTTGCCAATGTAATTGCCAACGTCAGGAGGACCTGATATGGCACTTGAAGAAGAAGATAAAAACTCATTAAACCATACTACAGTAGATGTTTTAGATCATCCGAGAAGTTAGGAACGGACTTGCAGCCATACTCGTTGGGCCTAATTTTTAATAGGTGTCATTTTACAGAGCAGAAAACTGATTTTTTAAATACTTTGGTCATTCCTGTTCAAAAAAGGTACTTTTAATTTATTTCGATAAAACTGGCGGTTTTTGATATAAATCGGTTTTTATGAGAAACACTCAAAAGTTACTAATGCTAAACACAAACAGGTAGAAATCAGGTTGCTATTGTTAATACCTACATAATGAATTACTATTGACGGAACTTTTCAAAACCGCCTTAAGGTAAAGATGATTTTAAAAAATGGAAGATTATTCTTACACAGAGTATGCTGATATGCATTTAATTTATGGTGAAACGCTGTCAAATTCTTCGAAGGCAAGAAGACTTTATGCTGAAAGATTTCCAGCTCGAACATTGCCAAGTCCAAAAACCTTTCAAAGAGTTGATCGAAGCTTAAGAGAAGCAGGTAAAAGATCCTCTGTATGTTTCCGAAAAATTAGGAAGTATTTACCGGACACCCTGTATAAATTTTATGAAGTTAGCTTTATAAATTTGGTATTTTGATAGTTCTGGGGAGATTTTGTCATATTCGACTCCAATTAAAATTGGTAGTCGGCTATTTACGAATTTACCAACTGTAAATCTACTAATACGCTTTAACAATGCAATGTGGCATATTCTAAATGCACATTAAACATCAATCTTAAGGTTTTCGCGATCCCATTGGCGGAAAGACAAATGTTTCTTTATTTTATTTATAAAACGATATAATTATACAGACTGGTGCACCTAAGATAAGATATAATCTAATTTAGGTAAATATTGTTGCAGGAAATTTATATATTTTTTCGTGCAGGTGCACTAATTTGCTCGGAGTTACGATTTATTATAAATTATAATAATTTATGTGATAGTAATATTAATACTCGTAATAATAATGCCCTCCCGATCACCTTATTACTAAAATACAAAGATTTTCGACCTTTATTTTAAGTCTTTTCTCCCATAGTTCTAGCTAGATCAACATGTGTAAATATTCTACTCTGTTAGCCTCTAAAATATAAAATTGGCAGAACTCTGTTCTTCTGTATAATATCTAATACAATCCTGAGCTTATTAGGTGAGTTTAGTTTTGATAGTGATGGTCTGCATAATGGGTTGATTCCATCATACTTCATTCTACACTGTCTTAATCATTTCAGTGGATAGTTCCTGGTGAAGTTCATAGTTATCCTTCTCGAATATCGTTGTATGGTTGTTGTTCTTTGACATCGGGTTCTGGTTGTGCTTCAGGTTCAGCGATTTCTTCATTGTTATCGTCGTTCCTCTCATCCCTCATTTCTATTTGTTTTTAATATTAAGTCGCGTTTTTGGGATTAGACTGTGTTGTAAATGCCGGCGATGTTACGACATAAGTACAAGCTAATTTTCGACCACTAAAAATTTTTAAAGGCTTGTTTCATCCTGACACCGGTGGCGGGCTCGTCAGAGGGTCCCACCGATGCCTTTTCCAGACACTTTTGTTTACATACTTTATTATTTTTAGATGTTATATTTAAAGTCACTCCTTGACGGGATCTATAGGTAAGATGTTACACCTATAGGCGGTTGTTCATACAAAAACTGCTATTTTCTGTTCTGATAATTGTTTGTGTAGGTACTTCTTGCAGAATTCGAAGTATAGTTGTTGTCTGTAGCAGATCATTTCGTCATAGATGTAAAAATTGTGCATTATTGACTCATTCATAGGAACATTCCATTTCATGCTCTCTCTTGGTCGTCCCATTTGAGTGAGCGCTAAAATTCCTTAGCAGCATCTTCGGCCCGTGGAGCATTTGGTGTTGTTTGTCTTTCATACTAATATAGTTGCTGTTGTTGGATACTTTCCAGTCCTACCGATATATATTCACTACTAAGATACATACTTGTTATGGTATAGCAAAACTTCAAAAAAAAAAAAAAAAGTACGAGGTATCATACGGTTAGAGAAAGAGGGAAAGCGTTAAAAATATCAAAACTGCTTTCCACATTTAGGAATTTTTAAAATTAAGAGTTGCCTACAATTTCTTGACAAAAGGGTCGTCATTGTATTAAAAATTTAGGTTTTCCAAACTATTCAAATTCAAGTAAAAATCAGTGATGGAATACATATTATTAAATCAATAAAATAATATTTTTAAAAAGTTGTAACTTTCAGTTTTCTCATATAAGCGGTCACATGACATACGAGGATCGTTTGAAAAATCCGTGCAAAAATTAAAACTACTTCATTTTTTTGGATACACCTTTTTTATTTTTCTACATAGTCTCCTTTTAGGGTGATACACTTTGTCCAACGGTGCTTTAATTTATTGATTCCTTCCGAATAATATGTTTTGTCCAAGTCTGTAAAATAGCCAGTCATTTCTTCGTTTTGGGGAACAAATAACAATCCGAAGGAGCCAAGTCTGGAGAATAGGGGAGATGTGACACGAGTTGGAACCCTGCTTCCATTAATTTTCCGGCCACAACTGCGAGGCATGAGCTGGTGCGTTGTCGTGATGTAAAAAGACTTTTTTGTGGGCCAGTCGTGGACGTTTTTCTTGCATCTCGGTTTTCAAACGGTCCAATAACGATGAATAATATTTACGTGTAATAGTTTTACCCTTTCCCAGATAGTCGATAAAGATTATTCCTTGCGAATCCCAAATGACAGTCGTCATAACCTTCCAGGCCGAAGGAATGGTCTTTGCCTTTTTTTGGTGCAGATTCCCATTGTTTAGATTGTTCTTTGGTCTCAGGAGGATAGTGATGTATCCATATTTCATCCACAGTGAGGAAACGACGCTCAAAGTCCTAAGGATCTCGCTGGAACAGCTGCAAACCATTCTTGCAACACTTCACGCGATTTCGTTTCTGGTCAACCGTGACACCCATCTTGCTGATAGCTTTTTCATGTCCAAATGTTGGTGTAAAATATTATGTACCCCTTCATTCGAGATGCCCACAGCATTAGCAATTTCACGTATCATCACTCTTTTGTCAGCCATCACCATATCATGGATTTTATCAATGCTTTCTGGAGTAGTAACCTCAACAGGGCGTCCAGAACGTTCAGCGTCTGTTGTGCTCATGTGACTACTCCGAAAATTTTGAAACCACTTATAAACTGTACTAATCGAAGATGCACAGTCACCATAATGTTTATCAAGCTTCTGTTTAGTCTCTTGAGGCGTTTTGCCTTTCCTAAAGTAACGTTTAATCAGCACACGAAATTCTTTTTCATCCATTTTTGGAGAATCACTCGACTTCCTCGATTCAAACGAATGTCAAACACAAAGAAATAGACCAAGCCGGCTGAAACTGGGTGTGTGTTCTTCCAAGAGATGCTATTAACTGAAAATAACCTCGATACGCACCAGTAGTGCTATCTCGCTGACTTTGCACGGATTTTTCAAACCAGCCTCTTATGTCGATAGTATTGTATTGTATTGTATTTTCAACTAGCTAAAGCAGAAAAATATATAAATTATGTTTTACTTCTGCTATTTCTCTTCATTTTATTACAAAATTAAGCTGATAATTTCTCGTTTACAGAGTTCCTGCAAGGCCAGAGTCACTTAAAAACACAAATTTCGACACGCATCGTAGTAATAGTGATTCAGTCTCTTCAAGTTCCGAGATACTGAATAATCCTGATGAGCCCTATTACGATATAGTCGCCCCCGAGGAGGATTATTTGACAAGGAGCGATCACTCGAGTACCGAAAATGTATTTGGGTCGAGCAGTACCCTACCGTTGGATCTTAAGACGCAGCAGTCTGTCGAGCCACAGAGTCCTGGAACTTCTAACTATGTTAACATTGAGTATTTTATACAGTACGTATAATTTTTATTTAATGATTGATAACGGTAAACAGAGTCTCACGTACTGACATCACTTTCCTGATTTGTTTTTAGGTCGACAAAGAAAAATGGTAATGACGCGAGCAGTAGCGAAGATGAACACGAAGAACTACCTGAATTAACCAGACAAACAAATGATAATAGTTCATATGCCAGCTCCAGTTCACTGGAATCTAACACTCCCAGTACAAGAAGAAAGTTTAGCCATGTAAGTGAGAACCTGAATTTTTTTGTAAAAAGTTTTATTTTATATTTAAATATATTAATCCATTTTAAGCGATTTATTGGTATTTACTGCTGTCATTTCAATTTTAAAGATAAAAAATGCGGGTTAGGATAAAGGGGGGTGATTTTAGAACCTGTTTTTAAAAGAAAATTAAATATATAGATATAATAATAAAAATATACTTTATTGTCCTAGAATATAAAACTCTCAATGACGGTAATGTTAGTATTTCCAGGGAGAGAAACAGAGGCATAATATATAAAATAATTCGAGCAGCATCCCCAGAAATATACTCCATAATGCAAATGAGACTCTTATCAACGCGTAGTAGACGTCCATAGCGAGTGAAGAATTTGACTCGCGAAAAACAACCCGGACCGCTTAACAACTTCAAGATAGTTTCTGACCAAAAGCCAAAACATGCCTATCAAACCTTAGTTTTTCATCAATCTTAATACCGAGGAATTTGCAGACATGTGGGTCATTTATAGCCCGATTATCTATCGAAACTTCATTAATACTACATTTAAAACATAAGATATGTGTTTTATCAACATTCAGTGTTAAGAAATTTGAATCGCACCATCTTTTTATCGTTTTTATATCCTCTTTAACAGAGTTTTCCAGTTTGTGAAGGTCTCTTTGAGGCTATAAGATGGTCGTGTCGTTAGCAAGTACAGTAAAAGGACGATTTTTGTTTAGATGAGGCAAATCGTTAACGTAGATCAAAAATTACAATGGTTCTGAGGTATACCTGCGGTAATATTCAATAGATGCGATTTGTTATCAACAATAACGTTCTGACAACGACCCGATAGATATGATTTAAACCAGGTGAGAGAATTACCTCTAAAACTATAAACCTCAAGCTTATTCAACAGTATCCCAGGATTCACAAAGTCAAATGCCTTGGTGAGCTCACAGAACACCGCCACAGCAAGCTCCCCCTCGTTCGTTCGCCCTAAATGACTTCTATTTGATGATATAGAAGCTATAAATTTTCTTTTTCGGTCATAATATTAGAGAACAAATTTAAAAATTTGTGAAGAAATATCCTCGGTGGTCTTCCAATGGCCGGGTCAGGCTTAATCAAAGCCAACGACGGTTAAGACCCTCGTCTGCCGCCGTCCCTGCTCGGGCGCCATGTCGCAATTAGCAATGCCCCTGGTGGTAAGGACATGTAGCTAGCGATATATTTTCGACCACCGTAGTAAATGTATGGATGTTTCGTCCCGATACCGGTGGTGGACTCATCAGTGGAATCCACCGGTATCTTTCCCAGACATCCTTGTACTTTCCACAAACTTGGACCTCTATTTAAGTCCAGTTTTTGCCGGAAAGCGGTGGTGAGATGTTAAGTTCCACAACAGAAGATATAAATTATTTACATTTTTTAACACTCAACAGTATTTTATTTAAAACTAACACTAACAAACGTAAATTTAACCCGCACAAATTCCCATTATCAATCGGCTCAAGAAGTGCCGTAATTAGGGCGGTGCCGGCGGTACCCAAGCACATGGTGGAAACTTTGGAGGAGCGCAGAAATGACCAGACCAGTAAGATTAGAACATTTTTCAAGGGCGCAGTTGTAGAAGCTCGCACCGAGCGCATAAAAGGCTAGTTACGGCTCTGGTCCCAAGATTACTAGAAAAACGATTTGATAAAAATATAGAAAGGGTGAATTCTAACAGAAGGTATATCAAATCTTGTATATATGCTAATGTACTTGAATCAATACATACAATATTATATAACTATTGAAATATTAGTTGATATGCGTATTTTTTCCTTATATAGTTTGAAATATTATTAAAACCTCGCATAAATGTTTATACTTAATATTACCCATATATATTAAAATAAAAAAAATAAATGCGACAATAAATCAGTCATATTATCATCTATCTGATCATAAATAACAAAATGTGGGCTAATTCGTATCATAGACCTTATAAATAAATGTACTAAAGAGCGTCCGGTTGATTTGAACTACTAGCGTCAGGGCAAACATGTACTTTCTTAATTTCTGCTTTTAAATATCTGTAAAATCACTGAAAGTTGTATTTATACACTGACCGGCAATATATGGAAAAACACTTCCTGAAGTGAGCATCGAAAAAAATTTTGTTATCGGTCAACAAGAGTATATAGGATGTCCTATTTAAAAGTTGTAACTGAATATTCTTTTAACGAAGCTTTTTCATAAAAAATTTCGAGGGAGCATCTAACGGTGACATTGAATTTGACCTTGAGAGTGACCTTAAGGGTTATTTTAAGGGCAAAGGCTTTTTTTATAAAAAAAAATCTCCTCCAATCATATAAATGACTTATAGGTTTTCATTTCATTTAGAGGTCATTTGAAGGTCAAACGCGGTAAATCTTAGTCTCTATTCAAATAAGCTGGTTTGAACTCTAACATCATCTAGATGATTATCGAGTGTCTTCGATTTTCAAGGTCATTTTGTCGTTCAGCTGGTTTTATGAATAGATCACTGAATTTCATAGTAAAAATAATAGAGGTTGACATCAAAGTAGAGTTGAAAAGCTGGTGACCTTGATATTCACACACAAGTCATTTGAAGGTCACGTGGCGTTAATCACATGAGGGAAACAGTCTGCTTCAGTTTAACAGCGTAAAATATGCCTTGCTTGGCTTCGCTTAAAACTGATCCAGCTGAGATTCCGATAACAGTCTGGAGTCCAGATAGGAGCTTAGGAAGTTGATTACATCCTTTTCCCCTTCCAATCAAGTTTTGGGCAATGCCTTAAAGAAATGAATGTTATCAGTTTTTTCTTCGTTGAGCCCTAGACTAGTCAAGAGGTACCACCTGTATTTTATTTTAACGGAAAATCCATTTGAGAATCGTTTTTACATATAACTAAGATTAAAGTGTCTGTCTGGGCTAATCTTGAAACGGCTGAACCAATTTCGACGAAACTTTATAGATATGAAGAGGAAGTTGTCAGAAGTGATATAAGCTGCCTTTTTTCTACCTGTACGAGCTAATCTTCGAAACGGCTAAACCGATTTCCTTGAAATTTTCCAGAGATAAAAAGGAGATGATCAGGGATGATATAGGCTACTTTTTTTTCTACCTGTCTGTCTGTTTGTAGGAGCTAATCTTTGAAACGGCTCCTTTATTTCGGCGTTCACATTGTTACAGATTGGTTATTGGTTTTTACACGATTCAATTTTTTGGCCTGTTTTTGCTTTTGTAATATCTCGTTATTTTGCAAGTGCATAAGTAAGTCTGATGAAGCTACATGGTTTAGCGAAACGTGTCACTACCTTTGTAAATTATAAGGTTTACAGGTTGGTTGGAAAGTTTTGAAAGCGAAAATGTATTTTTTAATGAAATTAGTTTTTTTTTTATTCAGTATAATCTCCCTCAACTTCAACACACTTATTCCAACGATCCTTCAATAATTTTATACCATCTTTGTAATGATTTTCCGGAAGCTCTGCAAAATAATGTTTCCCGGCTGCAATAGTTTTTTCATTCGACGAAAGACGCTTTCCACGAAAAAATTGTTTCAAATTCCTGAAGAGGTAGTAGTCGGAGGTAGCCAAATCTGGTGAATACGGTGGGTGTTCAAGCAATTCGTACTTTAATTATTTCCATTTAGCCATCGTCAAACCACTTGTCTGAGGACGTGCATTGTCTTGATGAAAAATGATTTATTTCTTCTGTAAGCCTGGTCTTTTTTCACGAACTTTTTTATCCAACTGGTCCAAAAGGTTGCAATAATATTCAGAGTTAATTGTTTTGCCTTAGTCAAGATAATCAATCAACAAATTCCCTTTTGAATCCCAAAAAACTGATGCCATAACCTTTTTTGTCGATCGTTCTGACTTGGCCCGTTTTGAAGCTGAACAATCAGCTTCAGTCCACTGTTAACGTTCTTGTTTCACTTTAGGATCATTATGGTAAGTCTCATCCACAGTTACAAAACGATGCAGAAAATCGGTTTTATTCTGCTTAAAACGCTCCAAATTACGCTTACAAATTTGTTTTCGATTCAGTTTTTGTTGAATTGTTAACGAATGCGGCACTATCTTTCCGAATAACTTCTAGAGTAATTTTCGTTCGTCCGAGATGCCTAGGGTATCAGTAATTTCACGCTTAGTCGCACTTGGATCTTTAAAAACAACATCGTAGACTTGCTCAATGATTTCTGGTGTTGTTGCATTTTTTGGACGTCCACTACGTGGTTCATCTTCAATGCTTGTACGACCACGTTTAAACTCTAAAACCTATCGATGCACATTTGGATATAAAGGAGCAGATTCCTTTACCACTCTCACCATTTTTATATGAATTTCTGTTGCTGATAAACTTTCCAAAACCAAGAATTTTATCTCTGCACTATATTCGGTTTTATCCATTGTATAAAAATTCACTGACACGTCAACTTCAAATGTCTTGTAAACAAAGACTAAATTGACAGATAGAAATAAACTTTTGTGTGTGTTCATATAGAAGATGAAATATTAAAATGACGTATAAATTTTGATTCCTGTACTGGTTAATAGGTGTCGCTTTCAAAACTTCTCAACCAATCTGTAAATTACCATGTTGCAGAAATTTTGACAGATGAAATTATTTTGTCTATCACTACTAATTTCTATTTTTTTTTTGCGCACGTCTATGATCAGGCAAGTAAATTTATTTATTGCTATTTTTTTTATGGATGCACGCCCTTTCGTCTCACGCCAACTCTAGGGTTTTCGACTTATAATTATTACTTTTATTACTCCCAATCAGTCACCAATTCGAGAGGAGCGTCTACTCGCAGTGTTATCCAACGTTGCCAGATAGTCTGTATTCGGAACATTCATTAATTTCCGCATCCTTACAAACTTGTCTTCCCGCCTTATTTGAATTGTGTAATGTGCTTGTTGGAATGATTCAATTCCTACGCACGTATTTTAGCAGCCAGATATTCTTTAAAAATCGATCAATATGTGGCAATAAATACGTTAATAAATAAAATTAATTATTCATTATTATAATTGAGACAGGTAAAGTGCTTATATATACGATAATCAATTCTTTATAACTTATTATTTGTTTTTATTATTTATGTTTCTTACTTAAAATCTGAATAAAAACCTAAAAATTATTAAAAAAATATATTTATTGCAACATTCATTTTCACAAAGGCAACAACTGCTTTTTTTTTATTACGTTTTGTATTCATTTCCATTGTAGTTATTCATTTGGAAATTTATTTTTTAATTTAAATACATAATTCAGTGGCGGATTTACGGGTAGGGGAAGTTCAGGTTCAACATTTTATGAAGATTTGAGCTTGATACAAAACCCCCATAAAATCATTTTGACGTCCACACTCCCTCATGTGAAATCAAATGAACGTTTCTTTGATACTGCAGCTATATAAAGAATATTTGCCTATGAATTTTGTTTCTTGATTTTATTGCAAAATGACTAAAAAGTACTTTATTTAGAAAATATTGAAGGGAAGAAAAATTCTCACTTATTATTTTTTAAAATTTTTATTTAATGCAAATATGTAATTACACACAGACACTTTAATGTTAGATAAAGGTAAACACAGAAACAAACTTTATAAAGTGTACTTAGACAAAATTTAATAAAACATATAAATTTACAGTGAGTGTAATAAGCTTTTTATTAATTAAAAAACAAAAATTAAAAACAACTCTTACTAATATTCATACCAACACCTAAATTTCTAAATCTATTAAAAACAAATATCATCAATCATTTCTTAACCTTCATATTGCTAACACAAATACATAAACTGTACTTGGACAAAACTTAATACAATATATAATCCTACAGTGACTCTAATAACTTCTGTATTTATTAAAAAACAAAAATTAAAAACACCTATTTATATGAATACCAACACCTCAATTTACAAATCTATTAAAAACAGATCTTCATATATACTAAAATAAATAAATATACCCAAAACTTGGTTTTCCGTACAGCAGAAAGATGAAGATAACTCTGAAAAAGAACAAACTGTCATATTATGTAGTTTTAAGAAAACCCTTTTATTTTTTTAGAAAAAAAAAACTGTTTTTCCATACTCCTTTGTCTAGTTATTTCACTTCTTTTCTGTACCATATCTATTCTCTCAAATCCTGTAAATTCAGTCCCAAATTTCTGATTTTCATCCCAACCTTGACAGTAGCTATAAATTATCTTAGACATTTCTTGTACAATCTATAATTTTACATTTCCTAATAAACTTCTACTTTTCTATACCCAATTCAAAACAAATCTTATATACCTCACGTCTTCTTTCAAAATCTGTTGATTAATTAATACTAGCATTAAGCCCCTCAATAAAATTACATAGTTTATTCTAGTAATGCAGTTTGTTTCTTCTTTTTTTATCAATATATAAGGAATCTTCTAACTCTCTTATGGTTATTATTAGAACAGCCTGAAAAAGAATGGTTCATGAATCTGAAGCTTTAAAATAACAAGTTTAGGTTAGGAAACAACCATTGGCGGGAAATGATATGATGCCCATTTGAATAAATGCTCGAGTTACAGACTATCTGGCAACGTTGGATAACACTGCGAGTAGGCGCTCCTAATTCGAGGGTCATAAAGCTTACCGTCCGCTTTCTCGAAGATCTGGGTATATCTTTAACCACTTTTAGGTGTCCATACAATAGAATTTCCCTGAATTTTAGGTACAAAAGAGTTGCTACTGGTCAGGTCAAATTTTGACCCTTGCTCGCCTCAACGTCGAATGTTATTAATTTTTACAATTTTCAACTTTTCGAAAAAATTCTTTAATGTATATAATTTAAAAAGATAATATTTATTAATTACTTGAAAAAAGTAATTTTAAAATGTAAAAATAATAGTTTTTAATCCCAAATCCATTAAGATTTTAACATATATTTTTTATTGTAAAAATGGATAAGAAAAGCTAATCGAAATTGGTATCAAAGAAATACAAATGACTTAAATTAAATGAATAATCAACAATTGAGAAAAAACAGCGACTTGTAATTAAAATATCAAATTTTGACATTTTATGAGTTCTTTGTGACGTCATAAAAGTCGACCCAAATACAACCAAACTTATTTAAATATTAATAAAAACAGGTACCATTTGTTACCTGTAAGTACCGATCCTTCGTTCGAAGTCGGTTAAAGGTTTTTAAATTGCAAGAAGATTGTTTTATTTCTTAACAAAATGCCATGCCGTTAGTGCTGGTTATTTGTTTTTTGTTCATATTGTTGTTTAAAATAATAAACTCAAACATTTTTTAATTTAAGGGTGGAGAATCTGAATCTGAGAGGATGTATCGAAGTATTTTGTGCAATATTATCGACAGCGAAACGAATTATGTTGAATGGCTGAGCGTTCTTTTAAAAGTAAGTATATTTTTGAGCAGTTTTTGATATAAATGAGGAGTAAATCTTGCCATCTGGTTTACTATCTTTTGTGAATTGATATTAATAATTGGTTTTCTTTAATTTTTAGTATATGAAGGCCATCCAAGCCACCATCGGTACATCACAGCCAATAGTAAATGAAACTGAATTCAGTACAATTTTCTACAAAATACCTGAGCTGTATAATTTGCACGCAAACTTTTTAGAGTCGCTGAAAAGGCATTCGCAAAAATGGGATACTAAAATTGGCGATAGTTTTAAAATAATGGTAAGGAAGCTTAGATATATATATACATATTTATATTTATGTATTTGAATTTGTCGATTTCAACAAGGTTTCATGTCCTAATTTTTATTTATTTATTTATTTATTTATTTATTTATAAACATCAAAGCCCAACAACAATAATTAATAGGGCCGTAATAAAATATAACAAACAAAAAAAAAACATCTATTACAAAATAACAAAAATAATATCATAATATCACGTAATAAAATATAACACAAAAAAACCTACTTATTACAAAATAACAGAAATAATATCATAATAGCAGTCCCAGAATTACAATCATACTGAACAGGAACGTAAAAACTGGATATAACTCATACTCAGATCACACGATTGCGACACCCTATTAAACACAGAACACATTCGATATATTGGCGACATACAACATACATTAGTCCTAGGTATCCCTAAATGAAAGTATACACCATGCCTGCTCGTCATTCGTGGCGCATTAAAATTTAGCTCGCCCAAAAGCTGTGGACAAACAATCTGGCCATTGACTAGCTTGTATAAAAATAAAACTGATTGTAAGTTACGTCTCATGTCAAGACTTTGCAAACTAAATTTATCCAGCAACAGTCGATTGTCTATCCCGACCGATGGGTACACTCCCTCAGTTTTCAACCACAAATACTTCATAAACTTGCGCTGAACGTTCTCCATAGCCAAAACATATTTATTATAAATTGGAGCCCAAACAAGTGAACAGTATTCAAGTTTACTTCTTACTAGTGCTATAAACAATAATTTTATGCTTTCAATATTCTTAAATGATCTACAGTTTCTAATAATTAAACCCATCATTTGATTAGCTTCAGACACTATTCTGCTATAATGAAGGTTAAAGTTAAGTTTAGAATCCAATACAACACCCAAATCCTTAACTGCATCAACTCTTTTAAGTAGGTCATTATTTATTTGATAACTATATAGAATTGGAGATATTTTACGAGTTATAGACATCACTGAACATTTGCTTACATTCAATAACAATTGATTACTCACACACCACCTCTGGACTGCACTAACACTATTTTGCAATCTATCACAATCCTCCTTCGGCTGAACTTGGACGTACATTTTTAAATCATCAGCAAATAGTAGGAATTCAACATCAATTGAGTCAGCGATATCGTTTATAAATATTAAAAACAAGAGAGGCCCCAAATTTGAGCCCTGAGGTACCCCCGAAGAGGCCACAAAACACTTTGATTGAAAGCCGTTATATTGGACATACTGAGACCTATTAAATAAATATGATTCAAAAAACCGCACAAATTGATCAGTAAAACCAAACTTCGCAAGCTTTGCCAGAATCAAACTATGGCTCATCTTGTCAAAGGCCTTTGAGAAGTCGGTAAACACCACATCGACCTGGCCGCCCGCATCCACAGCATTCGCTGTAAACTGCAGAAAAGACGCCAGATTAGTGGATGTTGACCTACCCCTCAAAAATCCATGCTGTTTTGTAAACAACACATGTTCGACTTTGTTGATAATAAAGTTATACAGCAGCATCTCAAAGATCTTAGAAAAACCACACATCAGAGAGACAGGCCTGTAATTTTCCACTTCGGTTCTATTTTTGCTCTTAAATACGGGACATATTTTAACTACCTTCCATCTCTTGGGATATACCAGCTGCTTAAGAGAGGCATTAAAAATTTTACATAGAGGAGCAGCTAAAACATTTATAGTGTCTTTAATAAGAAAACTTGGAACAAAATCTGACCCGCTAAACATTTTAGGTTTAAGCCCTTTCGTAATTTTTATTATATCCTGTTCCGTAAAGACCGGAACTGCAACTGTATTATTGTCCAAATCCCCCAGACTAACCTCTTCAGTAGACGATATTCCATTATAAACTCCCTTAAAATACTCGGCAAAAGCCTTAACAATATCATTAGGGTGATTGAAAGTTTTACCCTGATAAGACACTTTATCGGGAATAGCGCAGCAATTTTTTTTCTGTTGAACATACCTCCAAAATGATTTGGGGCCCTTTCCAATATCTCTCTCTATACGCTCAATGTAACGCCGATATGAGGCCTCTATCATCTGATTGGTCCGCGCTCTCAGCAATTTAAATTTGTTAAAATAAATGACACTTTTCGTTTTTCTATACTTTCTAAAAACGCTATTCTTACGTTTCAAACTACGAATAATATCCGCGTCATACCATACAGGAAAAGAGCGACCCTTATTTTTGAAGAGTGGCACGGATCTATCTAATATTTTATATAACATTTCATAAAACCTGTCGCAACACATGTTAACATCTGAGTACCGATCCAGCTCAGCCCAATCAGCGGACGCAAGGTCACCATAAAGAGCATTAAAATTAGCTTTCTTAAAATTGTAGCACTTAAATTTACTGCTACTATCCACGAGGAAACCCTTCCGCCGAATCGGGCCAAGCTCCAACTCAACCGCTCAACAACTCAAACTTTATAAAAATAAACACTCTGATCTTCATGATCAGTTGTAGAAATTATTTAAAATAGGAAAAAAATCAAGAGCAGTGGAGCCAATGAGGGTTTTCTAATATTACAAAGAATCAACCAGTTAAGAAGTCTAACAGAGAGAGCAAGCCTATAATAACAAATGAATAGAGAACTCCTCTACTGTAGTCAGGGAAAGCAGGCCAATAGTCCATGAAATAATTTCGTACAACAGAGATATATTTTCTACTAATACTGTAAAAATTTTTATTATACTTGACGACTACTTTAAAAAAAATTATCTGGGAAACATGCAAGCAAACAAAATGAAATAATTCGCTCCAAAAACAATATTTAGACCTTATTTCTTTATAGTACTACACCACAGGAAGTCATAGACACCATACACCCTACAACAAACAAAGCATTTCCAAGTTCAGATGAAATGGAGGTAAAATTTTCTGGAACGTATCTAGATTTCTCGATGAACTGTTATTCTTTTTAATAAATGAGTCGTTATGTTGGGGTATATACTCGAAAGCCTTAGATACATTTAGAGCAATTTCAATCTTTAAGAAGAGGGTAACAAAACGGGCGAGATTTCTAAAGGGTTTAAGTTTTGTTATTATAGCAGACTTATGTCTTTTGGTGAAAGTCACGACTTCCTTCGTGGTGTCCAGCAAGCTTTCCGATGGAAAAATCAACTATGTAGTGCGGTTCTAGTATTCTTAGCCTTATATAGTAAAAAACATTTAATGCTAAAACTCATATTTATTGTCTGAATAAAATATATTCATATTCTGTTAAACACGTAACGTAAATTAAGTAAAATTTTTTTTTATGTTTGAATACGTGATTGATGCAGCTTTGATGACGTCACATATAAGTAAACAAACAGGACGTCAGTTTATTGATACGCGACTTTAACATTTCCTGGTGTTATCGAGCCATTTTCTAATTAACTACTGATATATTTCTTACTTCGTTATATTTATCTAAATGCAGATTAATTTTGTACAAGTCGACAACAGCAAGCTTTCTGTAGTAGATTTAAAAGATACTAGATTGAGCATTCCCAATGCCGGCCGTTCCCACAGTGCAAGAGAATAAGAAGAGTGAAAGCAGAGTAGGAAGAGTGAAAGCAGTGTTCTTTCTTTCTGACGGGCGGAGCGTAGAACCAAACACGGAGTATTTGTCGTATTTGGGGGTCACGTGGTTCTATGCTACGCATATTAGAACGGAAAAAGACTAAAGCTTTAACTCTTCTTCCTCTCTCGCACTGTGGGAACGGCCAGCATTGAGACCGAGCAATCTAGTATATTTTAAATCTATGGATGCACATATGATTGGACATTTTTATTTAAATAATCCTGATTTTTATGTTGTAGAATTCAAAAATGCAATATAAGTATTACTTGCAACATATTTATTCCAAGGAATCACTCAAGAGTCATAGTAAAACCTTGAGTGTAAAATCACGATATATGTTATATCAACAATAAGTTTTCACGTGATTATAACAAATTTCTTTGGTTGTATAGGTCTGCAAGGGTTCAACCTTTCATTCTAATGGATGAAAATAATAATGCCTTTTTCCTAAAATAAATAATTTGAGATGTGTGTAAGTTATCTACACGTGATTAAGCTTTAGACAAGAAACATTTTGGTATAATAAATACAAATCTAGTAGACAGAATATTAAAAATAAAGTAAAGGCAGCACACTCGGAGTATTTGGCACAAGTTCAATTGAATCTAAGAAATAATCCCAAGTATTTTTGGTCGTATGTTAAAAGTCTGAGAGGTGAGGGTGATATTCCTGCAGAAATCTCTTATAATAACATTTTCTATTCGGGTACAAAGGGTATTGCAGATGCATTTGCGCTTTATTTTGGTAATGTATTTAGTGCCGCAGAGGTGATGGAATGCAATGGGGTATATCCAAAAATCATTTTTGTGACTATCCCATAGATAAAACTGAAGTACGCTGTGCTCTTCAAAAGTTAAAGGGTAACAGAGCTATTAGACCAGATGAGTTACCTGGCTTTGTTATAAAGGGCTGTAGCGAATCTCTGTTAGAACCTTTACTATATATATTTAACCTTTCACTTAAAACATCAACATATCCTACAGCGTATTACAAAGGTTATACCTACTTTCAAGGGAGGGGTAAAGCACGAAGTAACTAATTATAAGCCTATTACCATAGTAAATGCAACGTCAAAGTTATTTGAAATAGTGATTTTTAACAGAATATATGATAAAGTAAAGCACAGTATATCTGAGTCCCAACATGGGTTCTTACCAAATAAGTCAACATTAATTAGTTAGTTACACAATACATTTATAACTCTTTTAATAAAAAAGTACAAGTTGATATAATCTACACGGATATGGCAAGGCATTCGACAGAGTGAAACATACCCTTATAATACAATCTCTTAGGCAACTGAATTTTACAGAGAATCTAATGCTCGTCAATGTTTTTTACTCTTAATAAAAATATTTTAAATCAAGCCTATTCTGTTAATGATATAGTGTTAAAACGGACTTCTTGTCAGAAGGATTTGGTAGTATTGTTTGATAGTTCATTGAATTTCAATGAGCATATAATAAATAAAATTAATGAAGCTCACAAGATAATGGGTTTCATCATCAGATCTACTAGACATTTTAATGTTGATGTTTGCATGACACTTTTTGACAGTCTTGTACTGCCAAAACTTGAATACTGCAGTATAATATGGTCACCACAATATGAAGTGTGGAGTAGAACCATAGAACGTGTCCAGCGAAAGTTTTTAAAGTATATGTTTTTTAAAAAATTTGGGTACTATCCCAATCAGGGTTATAATCACCTGGACTTATTGAATATATTTAACAGACTTTCGTTGGAAAACAAACGTATAAAAATATGTTTGGTATATATATATTCAAGATCTTCACTACATAGTTTAAAACAAAGTCGCTTTCTCTGTCCCTATGTCCCTTTGTATGCTTAAATCTTTAAAACTACGCACCGGATTTTGATGCGGTTTTTTTCAATAGATAGAGTGATTCAAGAGGAAGGTTTATATGTATAATAACATCCATTAAATAGTGGAGAAATACTGTTATTTTTGAGGTTTCTAATGTGATGTCGTTAATTATCATATTTTTTTCCGCTTACATTGCAAACGCAGGCTGAACCCTACGAGATTTATCAAAATAATGTACTAATTATTTGTACACATTGAAAAGGTCTACAGAAAACTTCGCGATGGTATATGTCTATCTCTCATGGATATCCCACAATAACATTTTTTTGTCATTTACTTTTTACGACAAATAATGGCAAATTTTGAAGCGATTTTAACCAATACAGCATTAATCTTTATCCAATTAAATAGCTTAAATACATTGTTGATTTAATATAGATCTATATGGTCCTTTACAGCACAAGATTTAAATGAATATTTTCGAAGATATTACAGATTTAAAATTGCGGGAAGTAGCGCTTGCGGCGGTACTGGCCGACCGGGGCGGCGGCAGCGTGCCTATAAATAGCGCGTCGGAGGCCGATGTAATAATTGTTGTAAAAATAAAATAAATAGTCACAGTTTTTCTGTAGTGTATTTAGTATCAGCATTGCACCCGTGCGAAGCCGGGGCGGGTCGCTAGTAAAGAATAAAATAAGTAGCCCAGACCTATTGCTGCAACTTCCATTTGTGGTAAATAAGGGTGGAACAAGACAAAGACTAACATTTTATCTAGAATTTCCTAGAACAAATGCTTACAAAAATTCGTCCGTATATAAAATGTGTACTTATTTTAATACATATGTTAGTCATGTAGATTTAAGTAGTATTACTTTACGTAAATATAAGGATATTATTGACCATAAATTGCTTGATTCTCAGGCTCAGATGTAATATTGACAATAATATTGACTAGGAATGTTGGTTTAATGTTTTTAACTTTAAGAAATGTGTCTGTAACTGGTTTAACTGCTGTGGATGCTGTATTCAATAAATAAATAAATAAAATAAACATTGAACAAAATTTCAAACAGCTCAACCGAAAGATATTGCACATACAAATATACTCATATTAAAGTGATCTTGAAAGATAAGAACCGTAGAAATAGCGCCTATACATCCGGGGTTTCTATGACTTAGTTTTAACTACTGTTTTCATCTTTTATGATCCATTGGAACAGGAAAAAAAAACACCTTTTCTGCGTTGTTTGTGAACGTCGATGTGCATTGTGGTACTACCCACCCTTTATAAACTATTTTATAACGGTCAACAAAAATCTCGAGAAATCAAACTGTTACTATGATTTGACCTCATATGTTTTAAATTGACTTGCAGGGCATATTTATGTAGTATGCATTAAATGTAATAAATACTATGAAATAATTTTCCAACAGTTAATCAACAAGTTTTTTCTTTTCCTTTTCGAAATTAACAATTCAATTTTATCGTGCCATACAGGTTGAAAAATATTAAAAAAATGTTGGTAAGCAAATTTATTTCGTCTTTTTTCGCCTTCTATCGAGCCTTCCTCGGTTCAATCTCTAATTCTAAACAGTCAAGCAATTATCGAATTTTCATTATCTGAATTGTAATATGTTGATTTATTTTTATTTAGGCATCTAATTTATCCCTCTATGGAGCATTTCTAAGTAATTACGGACAAGCATTAGATACAGTAAGAAAGTGCAGTGCTAATAACTCTCAGTTCGCACACATCACCCGGAATATTACATGCAAACACCTTTCGGATCAGGCTATAAGTTTGGAAGATCTTCTGCATAAACCAGTAGCAAGGTAATAAAGCTTTTTTATTAAAAATATTAGATTAACTAAGAGAAGTGTTCATTTGTTGATTGGACATAATTTAAGCAATTTTGATATTGAAATTTAATGTGTATTTTATTTATTTTTTTCATTTCAGACTTTACGTAGAATCATTTAAATTACTTATACAGAGGTGTACTCTGCTTTTTGTGTAAAAGTTTCTGTTTTACTCAAAGAGAATGTGGACTGTATTGAAATGAACTCTTAAATATATTTAATTTATTTAAGTTAATAATCTTGTATTTATTTCAACTTAAACACAGTTAAACAATTTAAAGTTTGTTTGAAGGTTGTAGACAACGTTGAAGAATGACTAAAATGGGGTCGGACTTGCATTGTCTTTATTTTTATTATTACGACGTTTCGATTAGGTTGTATCTCTAATCGTTATCAAGTATAAACTGAATGTTTTATCTTAAGACTACGAGCTTAAATAGGTAGCAAATATTAAATCCGATTTACAGCAGAATGGTTATCCTTTAAAGCTAATTGACGATGTTATAAATAATTTTAGAACAACGAACGCTGGACAGCAAGAAACACATTCCTTCTTCGCAATTCCGTACAGTAAGGGAACGTCGGAGAAAATAAGACGAATTGCCAGTAGTTATAATACAGGGTGTCTCAAAAGAAAGTTCACATTTAAAAAATCGATTTAAAAAAAGTCAGGACTTTATTGAAAAAATGTTTATTACATATTAAAAAACATTGTTTGGGAATTTATTTTTTAAAAATGATATCGTCCAAATGTAATCCGTTGCGCTCGCGGCATTCATTTAATCGAGCACGAAAATTGCCCATGACGGTTCGGCAGGTATTCTCCGTGATGTCTGCCATTTCGTTGCGGATATTTTCTTTTAATTGTGCCAGGGAAGTGGGTTTGTTGGCGTAAACTTTTGATTTGACATAACTCTATAGGAAAAAGTCCATAGGTGATAAATCAGGACTGTGTGGAGGCCAACTTATGTCACCTTTCTTTGAGATCAATTTGCCAGGAAAAATTTCACGCACTCGTAGCAGAGACATGTTGGACGTGTGTGAAGTTGCTCCGTCTTGCTGGAACCATGTTCTTTGGTTATAGCCAGGAAAATTTTGCAGTTCAGGCACGAAGAAGTCATCTAACATCTCCACATACCGCTCTGAAGTCACTGTTACTGTGCGTTCCCTTTCATCTTCAAAAAAGTACGGGCCGATAATTCCTCGCGCCGACATCGCAGCCCATACAGTCACTTTTGGCGAATGTAGAGGTTTCTGATGTTTGTGTTTTGGATTGTTTGCACTCCAATAGCGGCAATTTTGCTTGTTTACATGACCATTAAGATGAAAATGGGCTTCATCCGAAAAGAAGATGTTGGTAAACGTTGAAAAGCGTTCAGTCATCTGGTTTACGAAGTCAAGCCTCTGACCAGCATCCTGAGGCTTCAATTCTTGTACCAACTGAATTTTATAGGGGTTCAGCTTTAAATCTTTGTGTAAAATGCGGAATAATGATGACCTATGCACATTTCAAGCAACAGCACGCTTACGAATCGAAACGTTTGGGTCGTCACGAGCAGACTGAGTAACACCCTCTACGTTTTCGACCGTTCTCGAAGACCTCGGACGCCCGGATTTTGGTTTATCTAGTGTTGAACCGGTCTCTTCAAACTTCTGGACCCATTTTCCAATAAGCCGAGCGCTTGGCGCATCATTTAAGTGACGAATATGTCGAAAATTGCAGAATTTTCTACGCGCTACAGTCGCCGAATTAACGTTTTTGTAAAACTCACGTACGCACAAAGCACGGCCCGCTCCCGAGAAACGCTGCATAGCGACTAAATTTCCAAGAGCCAGGCTACCGATTGACATACCCCCCGCGCCGCTCGGAATAGTTGCGTTCACGCAATAAGCAAAACAAATGTGTACTTTCTTTTGAGACACCCTGTATAAAAACAGCCTTTAAATCAGGAAATACCCTTAGAGCTCATTTAACAAACACAAAACCTAAAACTACCGATAAGAAAGAATGTGTTTACAAAGTTTCATGTGAGTGTGGTGAAATGTATATTAGAGAAACCAAACGACCACTAGAAGTTAGAATTAAGGAACATAAAACTCATACACAAAAAGGGGAAACATCGAGATCAGGTATTGCAGAACATTCCTGGGATAAACAACACCATATAAAATGGTCTGAGGCTGCGGCAATACATATGGAACCCAATATGAAAAAAAGAAAATTTATAGAAGCAGCATACATTAAAAACAATAATGGAATTTTCAGTAAACCGAGTGTTGAGATACCTAATCTTTGGCAACCACTACTTTGTTACATCAAATCATTGAGGTGTGTACAGTGAAGCGAAACGTTGCGCTTCAATGGACACATCCCGTATATAAGCTCGTAGTCTTAAGACAAAACATTCAGTTTATACTTGATAATGATTAGAAATGCAACCTAATCGAAACGTCGTAAAAATAAAAATAAAGACAATGCAAGTCCGACCACATTTTAGTCAACTTAAAGTTTGCCACTAGCTAATGAGCTTCTTGGAAGATAGATTTTTGTAAAATTAAAATTTAGATATTAAGCTAGTGACTTTGTGCGTTAAAATATGATCAAAGCCGAACACTAGTTTCAGCTGTCAAGAAAATCTGATAGAAACTGAAATATTACAGCTTCAAGGAAGACGGGATTAAAATTGATCAAATGATTGACAAATTGACAAATGACAGTGAGTCAAAAATACAGTTGTCATGAAGACGAACCATTGCTATGAAATTTTACATTTTCAGTTACTCATCATTTTTCCTCCTCGTAAATTTATTGCCATTTGTCATCAAATTTCTTGCAGAGCCATTAGTTACAATATCTCTTTGTCCTTGCACTCTGTAAGAGCTAGTTGTGATCTGATCTCTCTCTGCTGTTTCAATATTTCCTTTAGTTCAATGTTTAACAGCATCTGGTGCCATGCAGTTGGGTACACCAGAGGTTTAAGATCCATATCTTACGAGCTCGTCAGCTTTTTATTCGTCGAAAATGTTTTTCAGGGTTATATTTACAGATTGTGGAGCCCTGGGCACAAATTATGTGGGGCCCGCTTAACAAAATCAAAATTCTTCGAATAAACCTTAAAAAATTGCAAATTATCAAAAGATAATTGATTAATCAACAACTATGTTATTTTAATACAAATTAGAATTATTCACAAAACAAAATTAAATGAATGAATAAACTTAACTTCAATTCAGGCTTGTGGGAGCCTTCAAAGTGTGAAGCCCTGATGTCCTCGAGGCCTGGAATCCATCAGGCTTACTATATTGTACTTTGTCAAAGTACATAATTTCTTTTAAAGAATACAGAGCGCTGTGATATGAAGTTGATCTTCAGCTAAAATTGAAACTCTTGAGGTTGAAAAATATATTTTTTCCACTGTGAAGTTAGATTTACATACTTATTTTTTATTGTTTTCAATTTTTACCTTCTTTGAAACAATTAATTTAATTTTTTTGCATCCTCAAAATCACAAAACTATTAATTTTTTTAGGGTACAGAAAAATGCATTAGTGTTGCACGATTTACTGAAACATGTACCTCAAAATCATCCCGACCATTTTAGTCTTTCTGAAGCACTAAATCTGACTCAGAACTTCTTAGATCAATTCAATATGATCCAGACCAAGTCCATGTTTCCTGTAAGTGTATAAAATATGTTAATTTCTTTAACATGCCTAATTTGTTCTTCTCAAAATTTTGTAGGCCACTGATAGGGCTCAGAGACGATTGGTGAAAAATTCCTTTATAGTCGAATACGTCGACGGACATAGAAAACTTAGGCATTTGTTTTTATTTAACGACGTTATAGCTTGTGCCAAATATAAGGTAAGAAGAAATAGTTTTAGTGAATTTTAACAACGCCCAGATAGTGGGTATCAAATATTAAAAACCTTTATGGAATTAAAGGCCAGAAATGGCAACATTTTTTTCTTGGCAGCGTAACAATTTTTCAAAGTGAAAAAGTGTAAATATTGAAAAGATATTCAAAACCTAACAAAATGCTCATTCTTCTTAAACGCATAACATAATAGCGAAAAACAAAAATGTTATTCGCATTTTCTTAAATCTGTTCCAACTACCATGATCTGCAAGTTGCGTATCAACCAAAAAAATAACATATCGAACAAATAGTTTAATGCAGATGCTTCCAGCTTTAGATTATAAAAATATAAGTATTTTAAACAAGTCGTTTAAAAACTTCTTATAATTATTAAGGACTGCAAAAATATATCTCGTAGGTATTGTTTGTTATTTTAATATACGGTCACGAACTTCAGATATAAAACTGGACTGCTCATGAAAATAATTTTTGACCCCCCCCCCCCCCCTTATTGGTCGCCATTCGGTGCAATGATTTGTATGGCAACATTGAATTCCCTGCTAGTGTCTTACATTGGCGTGAATGTGTCGTGTATGAATGTCAATTCTATTATTCTAACTAACAGGTTTAGACAATAACCATCTCTTTCTATACTATATCTTAAACAATAAATCGCTCTTCCTTGTTTTACTTGACAGGTTAATCGAGTAAATTCAATAAAAAAGACCAGAGCTCCGATTCTGTAAGCATATTTTTTGACATTCTCTTTCCTTATCTCTTTTAGGACAGCGATATACTTATGTGTTAATACAGACTGAACAAAGATAGAAGATCCTTATTATGACATTCTCTTTCCCTTTACTCTTATAGAATCGCAGCCCAGGATAATTGTTTATGTAAAACAACATTTAACTTGAATTTCTACTTTTAGTTTCCTCAAAATTATAATTTTTCTGTTTAAAGCAACTCCAATAAAGCAAATTTTTTTAACTTCTTTGGAACAGCGTAAATATGTAACAATTTTATTATTTTTAGATAACAAGCATGAAATGTCTGTTCTTATAAATAAATGAAAATGCTTTTTCTATGACTGTTTACATATTTTATTTTTTACAATAAAACTGTTATTTAGCAAAATAGCTAAACTGTGAAATATGCGCCAAAAACAAATCGAGACTAATTTTTTTTTTTGAAATATCTGTTTTAGAAACATCCTTATTCGGACGTAGAGGATAAGAAGTTAACGAAAAAAAGTATTAAGGCATTTATTTTTAAAAATTTTATATCATGAATTAATATAGTATATTGTTTAATGTAAGGTATCGAAATGTCCACATAATCTATTGCAAAGTAAGATAGTTTCATCATTTAGAAATAGCTTCGATTAGGTCTTTGATAAAATTATTTTCTCCTCGATGCTTTTAGGGAACTGATATGTTAGGGATTTATATAGGGTTAACAACATTCATAATAATGTTGACATTTCCTTCATAAAAACGGAGCTTTAATTTAAATGAAGTAAAGTAACATTATGTACTAAACCATTTTTATAAAAAAAAAAATTAAACTCTAAAGGGGATAGTATTAAAGCAGTTTATATTTAATTGCAAACAAAACAATATTTATTAAGACACTTTAAATATAAAGAAGCTTGTAAATACAAGAGAATTCTTACATTAATACAATCATTTTTAATCGAAATATATATATAAAAGATTTACTAGCAACTTTTAATTTTTACACTAGGTCAAACTTTCCATTTACTTAACTGTTTTGAGGATCTGGAATTGACCGTTCCTAGAGTTGAATTTTTGAAATGGTAATCAATCGCAGCTTCTTACTACTTCGACAAAGGATTTTCATGACACAAATTTCCTATCTGAGCTAAATCAAGAATTTTTGTTTTATTAATTAATAACATAATCAAACAAAAGGTTATTATTTTATTTTTAGACAAAACAAATACATAAAAGTAAAATTTATGTAATTTCCAAACATGTTTAATAATATTGAAAAATTTCATATTATATGCAATCATTTATTTCTATTTTAATATGGCATATGGGTTTTTAAACGTATAATCATTTTAAATTTTAACACCATACCAGTTTCGATGTTCAGCTTTATATGTCAGTGGAACATTAATTTTATGGTAAAACGATATTATTGTTGGTTAATGCATACCTAATTCAGGACTTTTTTTTTGTAGAGCCAGTGTATGTTATTAAGTCCAAGTTTAGTTGCTTCAAGATGTTTACATCAAACAGTGCTTCGTAGTTTTTTTCAGGCAGCTTATTTGTAAGAAGCTCAACACAAACTTTTTGCTCATCTTCTTGTATAAAACAATTTCCAGAAAAATGCTCTGTACAGAGTTACTTATCTGATGTATAAAAGAATTATGATCATGACCAATTTGCTTCAGCTCTTGAATTTGAACATTCTTTTCTCTTAGAAAACTAAAATATTGGTAACATTTAAAAATTATCATATATCATATCCATAAGATTAAACTTGTTACCCTTAGATTTACAATTTGATTCTAAGGTAAAATTTTATATAATTATTATTGAATGCTTTAAAACTTACCAATTAAATAAATCCCAATTTACCAGATGAGGTATTTGCAGGTCTTACGATGAAGAATCACATTTTTTAAAATACCAAAAAAAAACCTTAGAGTTCACGTTCTTGTTTGAAATTTTCAGTATAACGTTCCATAAAATGTGATAAAATGCATAAAACAGCAAAATCAAAAATAAATTATTGTCAAAATGAAAAGTATTCAGTCAATGTCAAAAATACACTTTCACCAATATAATAAAAACTTAGTGAATTCATTGTTGCCAAAGCAATTATTTGCACGTAATGGCACGGAGCATTGGGGCGTCATTTTTATTATAAGGGAGGTATTATGCATTTATATGTCAAGTTCGTAGTGTCAACCAAAAAAAAAAACAACAAATCGAACAAATAGTTTAATGCAGATGCTTCCAGCTTTAGATTATAAAAATATAAGTATTTAAAACAAGTGGTTTAAAAACTTCTTGTAATTATTAAGGACGGCAACAATATGATATCTCGAAGATATTGTTTGTTACTTTAATATATGGTATACCCTTTGTTGTCAATTAGAATATTGGTTAAATTTTACAGAAGTTATATTTCAATTGTTTGTATTTGTTTAAACCGTGTTTTGTTCTGTCACAAAAAATTATTAATGCAGGTATATAATTAATAAAACTGAATACTTCATATATTCCAATATATATATATATATATATATATATATATATATATATATATATATATATATATATATATATATATATATATATATAAACTTTAAAGCAGCATCCTATTCTAAGATCCTGGTATGTCTTCAAAATCGCCGTAGTCTAAAAGTATGTTTGCTTTATGTTTTACATCTTTATATTTTTAGTCATCTGGCAGAAATGAAAAATATACCTTTGAGCTTAAATGGTTCATTCCAGTAGAGGATATCCTAATTTTAGAAGAAACTACTGCCAATTTACACGAAACATCGCAGTCCAATATCGTAGCATTAAAATCTCAAGCTAGTAACGTTAGGGACCAACTAAGACAAGAAGAGAAGCTGAACGGAGAAAAAGTAAGTGTAATGTTGTACTATTATTAATTTTTAGAATAGCTAAATCCATAGATATTATTTATTTTTTAATATAGTTATTCCCTTATATTACTGTAATATAGAAAATTTTTAAACACAAAAAATATAACGTTTTTAACATAACAATCACGAAAGTTGTGTACCAGGGCAAAAAATACTGTTACGGTTTTGTCTCTTTAAAATCGTTCACTGTGTTCGCAGAATAAAACACAACACTTCACTAACTTACTTCCAATACTATATTAATTACTTCTTAACTCAACTAAATCACAGCTGTTTAATTACTCCTTCTTAATAACTTCATTATTCAAATACGACTATACTACACAACTCCCTCAAATCTCTATCCCATACCTATTTATATACCTACAGAATTTCCTATACAAATCTAGAACTTACTAATATAAAAGTTGAGATCTATCTAGAAATATGATTGATCGTATCGGAATATTTGTATACAAGGACGTATCAATAAGTTTCTCCTAGTCGAACAACTTAAACGAAGAAATGCCAAATTTTTCAACGAACTGAAATAGAGTAATGGAAAAGGTTCCATGGAGGTATATTGGGCATATCTAGCAGTTCCAAAATTATGCCTAGACGACCTGTGAAGAAGCTGGGATCGATAAAATAACCAGATAGTCTTTTTGCGGGCTCTAATAAAGAAACGTTAGAGGTTTTAGCATAAATTCACTTCCCAGGCAGCCTGATAATTGAGAAAGACGATTTAAACCATCTCAAAAAGACAACTGGTGACTAACATGACAATAGAAGCGATGAAGGGCTGTTATATAAGTTCTTCCTTAGGGGAGGATGGCATACGAGGTTTGTCCCAAAAGTATCGAGCCTGCATTCATATCTCTGCGTCAAAACTTCCGAGCGACCTCTGTGGGGCATGGGCGTCACCAGTAAGTCTTCACAAACTCATTGGTGTGCGCAGTTACCGACTGGACGTGTTAGTTCGTGAACGGTGTGCGTATGTTTACAGTGTCTTTTTTTCGTTCGTCGGATTTTGTTATTGTAAAAAATGACGAAAAAATTAGATCAACGAATTTGCATCAAATTTTGCTTTAATCTTGGAAAAACTTGCTCGGAAACAATTAATATGATGAATAAGGCATTTAGAGAAACAAAGCGACAGTCTTCACAGTGGAAGCATTTTGAATCGCTAAGACCAAAACAAGCACGTCAAAGTCAGAACAAATGTTGACTGTTTTCTTTGATTATGAAGTTGTTGTGCACCACGAATATGCTCCGAGAGGTCACACTATCACTAAAGAATACTACGTTGAAGTATTGAAAAGATTGCGTCACGCAGTCAGAAGAAAACGGCCACAGCTTTGGATAAACGGTGATTGGCTGCTTCACCACGACACGCCAGCGCATTCATCGAACCTTGTGCAGTAATATTTAACAAAGCACCAAGTCGTACAGCTTCGCCAGCCTCCGTACAGTCTCGAAGTAGCTCTCTGCGACTTTTGGCTCTTTCCCAGATGCCGCTCAAAGGACACCAGTTCAATGACAAAGAGACGGTTGAAACTAATGCGAAGAATGCACTGAAGGCAATTCCGAAAACTGACTTCCAGGACTACTTTAGGAAGTGGAAACAGCACTGGGAACGTGTTATTCAATTAAATGGAGACTATTTTGAAAGATGCCACTCACCGGATGATAAAGAATAACACCAATACGGAGATATGAAGGTAGGCTCCATACTTTTGGGACAAACCTCGTATTTCCAATATTGCTTCTGAACGCTCTGGAAGTTCTGCTTCCTTTCCTGATTACGCATTGTAGAAGTAGCTTGGCGTGTAGCTACAGACCAACTAGATGGATGGGAGCGGGGGTAATTTAGGTATCAAAGGTTGGAGAACATGTTTCCAACATAAACCTCTTAGACCAATCCACCCAATATGCATACCAGGCTGGTAAATCAGCAGAAATGATAATGAAAAATTTGGTGTCAAAGATCAACCTGTCTTTTGAAAATAAAGAGGTCGCAGTGGCTAGCTTTTTGTATATATAGTGAGCATCTAACTCTCTTTATGAGTCATTAAGTACCAGAGGAGTTGAACTCCTTATGGGGGACTCGATACAAGCAGTGCTAGAAGAACATAATTATAAGCACTTGCCTTCAGGGAACACGGTACTCGCATGGTGAGAGAGTGAAGGGATGTCAATAAATTGTCAGAAGCTAACAATAGTGCCATTCACAAGGAAAAGAAAACTCGATGAGTTTAGGCTCACTATAATAGCGATTTTATGTTGCAGAACAGATGTTAGTTTTACTTTATAAGATACCTTACCAATACATTTTTAATTTAGATAAAATTGAAGTTAATATATGAGGCGTTTTAAGTCGACTGTCCTGAGCTCGATAACCTTTTTTTACCTTAATAAAAAACTAATGAAAAGTTGATACATGATTTTCATAGATTTTTACCTAAGCTTTCTAATGGTAGTATGCAGTTTCCGAAATTTTCCCATTTTCAGATGGTAGTTTTTAATATGTTTTAGGTGTTTTCAAGCAAAAGCTGCAATTTTTTTAAGTCAAAATCGCTAATGAAGAAAAGACTTTTTAAATTATGTTGAGATTATAACGCGTTGAAAGAATAAATAAAAAAATAATTAAATGCTATCTTTACGGACCAAATCCAATCTACATACAACAGTGGTAGTACAAAAAGATTACAGATCAACTATCGATCACAATTTGTCACACATGTAAATCTATATAAAACAATCTTTTTTCATTGCGTTTTTAAATGAGCCCAAAGTTAAATTAAACATACCTAAATTATCACAGTAGTTATTTGCCAGTAAAAGTAACCTACTCACAGAAGACGTCCTAGAGTAATTAGTTCTATGATGTGAAACATAAAACAAGTCATGGTTACGGAGTGCTCTTTGTGGCACCTTTATCTTAATTTTTCCAACAGTTGTGGACAGTTTATCATATAATTTACTATCTCCAGGTCTTGTTCCAAAGATGCAGAGATGTCAACTGCGATATATATGCATGCTTTGTGGATTACCAGAAGGCATTCGATAGGGTAAAACACGACGAGCTTATATCAATACTTGAAGAAATCAGCATAGATGATAAAGATCTGAGAATAATCAAAAATATTTACTACAACCAAACTGCTAACATAAGAGTAGACAACCAGTTGACAGAAGCAATCTCAATAGAACGCGGAGTACGGCAGGGATGTATACTGTCCCCGATGCTATTTAATGTTTATTCTGAGCATATCTTCAAACTAGCCTTGGAAGAATGTGATGAGGGAATACTAATCAACGGTGAACGTCTGAACAACATCAGATACGCAGACGACACAGTGGTATTCGCAGACAGTCTGGAGGGATTGCAGATGTTGATGACAAGCATAACTGAAGTAAGTAAGCACTATGGGTTAGATTTAAATACAAAGAAGACAAAATATATGGTCATCAGCAAACGCCCAATCCTAAACACACAACTGACCATCAACCAACAAACAATTGAAAGGGTTGAAAGCTATACATACCTTGGCACCAATGTAAACAGTTAATGGGATCACTCATTGGAAATAAAACAACGTATAGCAAAAGCCAAAGCAGCGTTTACAAAAATCAGCACCGTCTTCAAGGGCCGTGATCTGCCGCTGAAAACCAAGGTCTTCATACTGCAGTGCTATGTTTTTCCAGTTCTGCTCTACGGAACAGAGGCTTGGACACTCTCTGAAGCGTCCATTAAAAAACTTGAAGCGTTCGAGATGTAGTGCTATAGGCGCATCTTAAGAATCTCCTGGGTCGACCGAGTCACAAATAATGTAGTCCTGCGCAGAATGGGAAAGGAGTGCGAAGTGATCAAAACAATTAAAAAACGCAAATTGGAATACTTAGGACATATTATGAGAAATGAACAGCGATATAACCTCCTCCAATTAATTCTGCAAGGGAAGGTGTACGGCAAGAGGGGGCCAGGACGAAGACGAATCTCTTGGCTCCAAAACTTAAGAAAATGGTTCAACATGAGCACGACTGGACTGTTCCGCGCAGCTGCCAACAAAGTAAGAATAGCCATGCTAGTCGCCAACATTCGGAACGAATAGGCACCGCAAGAAGAAGAAGAAACAAATTGCAAATATCCAAATAATTCCGACGCTGTTTAAAAGGAAAATATTTAACGTTTCTTTAATACACAATAATCAATCAAATCTGAAGAAATTCTACTCTTATAGGCGACAAATCTTAAAAAAATTTCTGAATTCTTTCAATGAGAACTATATGTATTTTATATTGTGGAGACCAAATTTGGCTTGTATTTTCTAAGGTACATCTAAGATAAAAGAAATAAAGTGTTTTCAAACAAGTGCTTTATTATAAATGCTCATTTTGTGTAGCTGTTAAGTTGCACAGTCTTGTCACCAGTCTAATTTGTTGTCTGCTGTGTCTGTTTTCTGCAATATGGTTCCAGTGATTCTTGTGTTGATGCTTTTAGTAATATAAAATACTGCTTTTTGGCCCAATAAATGCGCCTCGTACATTGGTCCGTTTTTTCGTTGTCTAGGAAACCTTTGTGTACTAGTACTTAAGGTAGTTCACTGGTGAAACGGCTTTTCTTAGGAATGTGATTGAATTTGAATATATAGTTTACAAAAGTGTCTTTTATTTAATTAAAAAAAACGAAATTTTTTAATCATCTGTGAGACGAAATATTAACGATTAAAATGCCAATATATTTTGGAATATCTGAAAAACGGTTTTTACCATATTTTTCAAAAACTAATGCAACGTAGATACAAAAATTATGAATTTTCTAGAAAAAAAACGGGAATTTCTTGATCGTTTTGTTTAGAAAATACAGATTTTATATATAAAAATTATTTAAAAACATCTGACGCGTAGTGGGGTAAAGTGATCACAACCTGGCAACGCGCGATAATATAAATCTAAGTTAGATAGGTTAGTTCTTCAGAATGTGACATTTTTTTAAATATATTTCTCGATATTTTTATTTATTTTCTCAATGTGTGGGGATGTCAACATAACAAACTGTAGAGGTATAAGACTCACACTATATGAACGTTACTATACGCTTACTCTCCTTCTTCTTCTTCTTCTTTCTCAGCCCATTGACGTCCACTCCTGGACATGAGCCTCTCCGATGGTCCTCCACTGGGATCTGTTTCTCGCCTTCTGGAGCCAGTCTTTTCCAGCAAACTGTCTTATATCATCTACCCATCTGCGTTGTGGCCTGCCACGATTTCGGTTCATTTCTTACGGTCGCCATTGCAGTAATTTATTCATCCACCTATCGGGCTATTGTCTAGCTATGTGCCCTGCCCATTGCCACTTTAGTCGTGATATGCGTTCAATGACGTCAACTAGTTTGGTTCTTGATCTTATTACTTGATTTCGTATTTTATCCCGTAACGAGATTCCTAACATTTGTCTCTCCATGGAGCGTTGAGTGACTCGGAGCCTATTTGCGTTTTGTTTGGTTAGTGTTATCGTTTCCATGCTGTAAGTAGCAACAGGCAAGACACACGTGTTATACACTTTCCGTTTAAGGTTGATTGGTGTGTTTCCACTTTTTTCGCCTCTTCATTGAAGTCTTGAAGCATTTGTTTTAGCTCTTCTGGGTTGCTAGACATGACAACATCGTCGGCGAAACGAAGATGACTAAGATAAGAACCGTCTACTCTCAAACCTTTCTCATCCCAATTTAGTTTTTTAAAAACATCTTCTAAAGCTAGCGTAAATAGTTTCGGAGAGATGGCGTCTCCCTGACCCACACCTCTCATAACGTTTATTTTTTCGGTTTTTGTGTCTTCATCGATTTTAACCTGTATAGTTGCGTTTTTATATATGTTCTGTATGATGATGGTGGTATACTTGGAGTCAATTCTAGCATTATTAAGTGATTTCAAGATCGCCCATGTTTCTATAGAGTCAAAGGCCTTGTGAAAATCTACAAATGCCAAGTGTATAGGAATGTTATATTTCTCGTTTTTTTCTAGGACTGTACGTTTACTCTATAGACTATTAAATATAGACATTTCCGGCGCTGCCAGATTTATTATATTTATAATTATTACTGTATAAGAATGTGTCGTATATTGAAAGTTAACATGTGTTGGGTACCGTCTCGTACAAAAACAAAATTCTTTAGGCCTGAGAATCTTTAACTTATGGTACTTACTTAAAGGCTATACTTTTGTCTACGACTGTCGCAAGTGAACTACCTTAAGCAAGAGTGGTCTTGTTGAATTTTGCGAAGACAATATGTTTTTGAACACAGTCGTAGATCTTTTTAGATTTAATCTGATAGCATGCAACTGCTTTAAAGCTGCATGACTGCCGGAGAAGATTAGTAGGGTGGTCTCGTCTCTGTCCCCTCCCCTCTTCAGATTATCTTTGAGACAGATATCAGTTGAATTGTAAATGTAAATTAACGTAGTTTTCCGTGAAAGAAGAAATTATTTTTATGACACAAAATGCAAATATTGACAATATAAATTAAAACACTAAAATTTGTATATAAAGTTTTTTTTTGTATATTTTCTAATTTGTACTTAAAATAAATTTGAATTTAAAATTAATATATTTTTTTTTCTAGCATCATCGTCCAAAATTGAGCAGAGGTTCAGACAAATTTCGCAAAAGACTGATAGAACTAGAAAGTCAGTTAGTGCTGGTATCGCCAAACTTAGTTTATAGGATAAAGCATAAAGGTACTGGACGTACATATATGTTCTTTTTATCGAGTGATTTCGAGAGGACGCAGTGGATTGAGGCTATCCAAACTTTACAGGTAATAACCATATGTTACAATAAATTAAATATTAGATACAATCAGCAAAAATCTTACCTGTTAACATAAAATATTTTGTTAATTTTTAGTTTAAATCAAGCTTTATAATAATTTTTTATTATTATTTCTGTTAAACCTTCAATGTTAAGGGAAAGATATTGAGAATTTTGGTAATTTATTTTTCTTATTTTGATTTAAACTCTAGATTCACAAGTACAAGTAGGAATCTACTAAATCTAATTAAATTTTTGTAGAAGTTTGCTATATTTATCTTAATGTGTGTTATTGCAGAGGACCGAACGAACAGGAAAACAACCAAATAATTCCTCTCACTTCAGTATGTTTGAGCTGCAAACATGGATCACAGCTTGCAGACAGTTTTTGAAGACCAATATGGGTTCTTACCTATTAAGAAGCGGGAACGATGAAAGTCTACTTGTAGGAGATCTTCATTTAAATATCTATGATCTGACCGGTTTGGAGTTTTCGTGTGGTAAGCAAAATTAAATTGAACATACATTATCTTTATTTTTGTTAGTTTGTACAACGTTTAGACTGTATACACCGCAGCTATTTGATGGTACAGAGCAGTGGTTAAATGTGTCAACATAGGGTGTTCTGAAAATTCCGTTATTTTCGATGTGAGCTGCTTCTATAAATTTTTATTTTGTCACATTTACTTCCATTTAAATGGCTGCAGCTTCAAATCAAAAAACCTTGCGGAGCTTCCGCATTTGCGGAAGAGGAAGCTAAAGTTCGTTTTATCGTTAGTTTGTCCTTAATTTCCCTGTATAAAGGTTTGTTTGTTGACATCTGTATTACAAATTAGAACAATATCATAAGCAAAACTGGCCAACTAGAAGATTTAACTTACATGGCAACCAGCTTCAGTTTAAAACTTAAACTTTTTAAAGGTTTTGGACATTTCACTAAATTTTTTCATCAATTTTTAGATTTGTATGTGTGCGTCGAAGTAGATTTCTATGGTCACTTTTTCCAAAAAGCCAAGACAAAAACGGCTAAACTTACCCAAAATCCGCATTGGAACGAGAGCTTCGTGATCGATTTAGAGGGATGTGAAAATTTACGGATTCTAATTTATAGAGAGGGACATCCGAACGACAGTCTGTTTGGAAAGCATACCATGAAGTTAAGTAGGAAGTGGTTGAATGAACAACAAACTATTGATAGGCAGTTAACGGTAAGTACTTTGTGTTATTACTTGTTTCATACGATTTGCGGGATTAGCTAGAACATGTAGATGTTATAATGCACAATTGTAAACGTTTAAAATAATTTTTGCCCATGAAGATCCACTATTACGACAATAAATCTTAATTACTTGATTCCATTACAGTTTTACTCTATGAATTGTATCTGATAACGCATTGTCTTATGATATACACGAGTGAAAAATATTTGAAAATGTGGATATCCACATTGATAATTTAATATATCGCTTTCCCCAAGATAGGAAAATATTTGGTTTCCAGGTATACCATATGGTAACGTAGCATTATATTTACATAACAAATTAAGGTTTTTCTCCTTCAGACTATTTAGACGAATTCCACTATAGTTCTCTTTTCATACACTTTGCGATCACCTAATGGTTTCGTCAGTGGAGCTCTAACGAACCAAGAGTAAAATTCACAAAAAACTATTTATAAAAAATTCCCATTTCAACCCGAGAATATATTTTAAAATGTTCTGATATATAGAAAATTATATAAATATAAATATATATATATATATATATATATATATATATATATATATATATATATATATATATATATATATATATATATATTTTATATAGTTTAATATAATTATATCTAGGTTCTCATATAAAATAATGGAAAATTTCATATAAAAACAAATAGTTATATATAATTATTTATATTTATATATTATCATATATAATTTTCTATAAATTAGAACATTTTAAAATATATATTAATATATTATTATGTATAAATATACGTTCAAATATATTGTTATATAAGATATATATTTTTCTTTATAATTATATAAAATTATATCTGGTTTCTCACTTACAATTATATATCATTATATGTAATTTTATGTAATTATATAAATTTATATATAATTAGATATATTAATGTATTTTTATATTAATTTTTTGCATGCGTATTTCAAATTTAGTTTCAAAACTTAATTTTTATCAGTGTTGTGGAACAAGTCACAACAATAAATATATTTGATATATTTTCTATATGATAATATTTTTCTTTTCTAATTGAATATTCTCCAAAATTCATTAAATATAAATACTAAATAAACCGGCCTTTCTTTTTATGTTATTTTTGACTATTTATATCTTATAACAGGATTCTGAAATCAAGAATATTCTTTTAATTAATTTGCCGCTTGAAACCAAGACGGTGCTCGTCGTCATAGCTACGGATCATTTGGCGCTTTACCATTGATCATTCGTTCGGTACAATTCCTAATCTCTTTGCCCCTTAATCCGTATGTTCAGTTCTACTTCTGTTGAGATTATATTTCTTCAAAAAGTTATACCAAAATAACCACTTTTATGAAAAGAACAGAATGAAAATGAGCTCTTCATAATAAATATGAAAAACAGTGTTAAGAGATTAATTTGCTAGAACTACATAGCTTCACCCCTTATTTTAAAGAGAAAATTAATTCTGAAGATGATAAAATATTGGATAAAAAGAAATTAGAGCTGCATTGCTTGTGACTAATGTTGATACTGCAATAATTCTATATGCTAAAGTAAATAGGCTCGAATATCAGCTTCTCTACCTACTGTAGATAAATGATGCACTCAAACCACAAATCCTAGTTATTAAATTACTATTATTGCATAGATTATTCTTAGTACCGCAAAGAATTTCTTTTGTAGTTTTTCTTGTTTACTGATATGGGAGCTGGTCTTGTCAAGATAACCTGAATAATGTACCCCAACATAATGCCTATCTTCTAAGCATAGCTCAAAACGACTGTATTTATTATTTAAAAATTGTTAAATATCCAGGTGTGAGAACTTTGGATACAGTTATTTTACCTGGTTATTAAATACCTTCACATCCCATTATTTCAACCATACAAAAACATTGTTGCTCATTTGGAACCCAAATTGTGCCCTCGCAAAGTTGAAGGGGGTTGCTAATATATAGTATAATCACATTAACAACGTTGTTGAATTTTCAGATTAATGGATGTACTCTTAGAATGGGTCTAAGATACGTTCCGTGCGAAGTAAGCCTAAGAAGAGTACCAGCTGGTAAAGTAGGATCCCTCTTCGGGGAAAAAATACAAGTTGTGTGCAAGTAAGTTATTGATCGGTTATGGAAAACTGTTTATGACATTGATACAATTTTTACAATCAAAGCAATCAGTTTTCTAATAATTACCTAAAATATTTTGAACATTTGGGTATTTTTTTGGTAATTTATTTATTTGTTGTTTTCAGACGGCAAAAGAGGAACGTTCCATTTATAATAACGGCGTGCATCAGAGAGGTAGAGCGACGAGGAATGGCGGAAATAGGAGTGTATAGGGTATCTGGATCACAAACGGACATAACCAAGTTGAAAAAATCATTTGAAACAAGTAAGTTTACTATTAGACTAGTTCAATTGGGTTAATAAAAAGATGACCAAAACCGAAATAATTTGTGGTTCTTAGTAATGTTACTCATTAACCTTAATCTATAACTCAATAGTGTTGCATAATATTATTATATTTTGTGCATGAATGTTTGGAACCATAATTATTTTTAAACCCTTCTACACATTTTGACCGACGGTTTTGACCATTAGTCAAATGCAGTAGCTGGACGGGAGGAAACATGTATGTTTGGACTGAATGATGTTTTAAAAAGTCTTTTTCTAGTTCGCTTTTTATTTTTGATAACTCTCTTTTGATAAACATTCTGATAGTAGTTGTAAGTACTCGCTCATTAAATAAACTGCAGGCCAGTGTGTGGATGGTAGCACTTGCCTACTCGTTTGATTTTACACGACCTAGACTCGGCCGATATATATTTATCCAATTACATACACTACAGAATGATACATTCTAAATGGTATGGCAAATGATACAGAACAATAACAAAAAACAAAAAAAAAATACAAACAGTCAAACAAAATTCACAAGAAAAAAAAAGAATAATGTACAACAGAGTATATCATTATAATCGTGTTAATCCTTCGCTGCGAGTCCTTGAAAATGTCACAATCCATATAAAATCGGTTATAATTAACCATTAATCTATTTATGAAGGTGGACTGGCCGTAGTTGGTGCGATGATAGCTTTCTTGGAACAACCGTTGCAGCCTAGTACGCCTTGATGGGATCCTAAGATTAATCTCGCTCAGCAATATGTCGCAGTCAATTATGTTATTAAATATTTTGAACAGGAACAAAAACATAGCTTCCCTTCTTCTGCTCTCCAGACTCTTGAGTCCACACAACATCAGTCTTGTTTCATAAGCTAAGCCGTGTGATGGAAAATGATGCTTATATAGTAGATATTTCATGAATATATTTTGTACTCTCTCGAGTTTGTTTTTGTGGGTGACATAGTTGGGAGTCCATATAATTGAACAGGATTCCAAAATGCTGCGAACAAGCGAGTTGTATAAGCAAGTCAGAGCTCTATGTCTCGAGTTTCGCTTAATAAAACCCAGCATTCTTAGAACCTTGATCGTGACGCTGTCAATATGAGCGTTGAATTGCAAATCTTTCGTGAAAATTACTCCCAAGTCATTGATAGATTCGACGGATTCGACGGGTTGACCCAGTATTTCATATGAATTAACAATTGGGTGATCGCACTTGAAGAAGCTGATACATTTGCATTTGGAGATGTTGATTTTTAGATGATTTGAAGCACACCAGTCGACGAAACAATCTAGATCAGTTTGTAAGTGGTTATGATCTAAATTAACAATGCTGTAAAATTTCAGATCATCGGCGTATAATAGGACCTGAAAGGAAACAAAGCAGGAGGTAACGTCGTTGATGAACAGAAGAAACAGAACCGGTCCAATGTGTGACCCCTGAGGGACACCAGAAGTAGCCATTACTTCGCTGGATAGGGACCCGCACACCTCCACGCGCTGTCGTCTATCGCTGAGATAAGATTTGATCCAGTTTAAATAATTTTCCGAGATACCGATCTCAGACAGCTTCTTGAGTAGCAGTAGATGATGAATGCTGTCAAACGCTTTAGACAAATCGGTGTAAATTGCGACAATTTGATGCCCTTGTTCAACGGATTTGACTAGGAAATTCTGATAAATTGCGAGGTTCGTTACAGTGGAACGTCCCCGATAAAATCCGTGCTGTTCAGGATTGATATATCGCTTGTAGGTATTAAAGATTTCATCGGTCAGAATTGGCTCAAGAAGTTTAGGAATTGCAGACAAGATTGAGATTCTACGATAGTTTGCTACATCACACTGATTTAAAAATAGGTAGAAGGATGGAAAATTTCCATACCGTCGGGAAATAGCCGGAGTCTAATGAGCGCTGGAATATCCTTTGCAGTGGTGTGGCAAGAGAAGTTGAGCAGTTTCTTAGCATTATAGTAGGAACACCGTCGGGACCAGCTTTTTTAAATATATCAAGCAGATTTAATTTTTCTAAAATTCCCTCAAGGCAGAAGTGGTGCTTAGAGAGAATGCCGGCAAACCCAACCGCGCCAGCACCATCCAATCTCGCATCAATATTACTCTCGGAATATGCCAACTGGAAATGTGATGCGAAGGCCTCAGATATGTCTTCAGGTCTGTCCAACATTGAACCATTGAATAGGGGGCTTAGTGTAAACGCCTTGGTACGCCCTAGATTTGAATATTCAGAGGTGGGGTAATAAAGTACTTCTTTGAATATCTTTTTTAATCGAATTATTACAAAAATCGATGTTGCCTCGTTTTATTTGATATTTCACACCATGAGATTGGAAGCAAAAAAATGGTACTCATTTGGCCTTCAGCTGTAGCAAATTTCAGCTATTTTTGGGAAATCTGAGGGACAGATAAGCAGACGGACCAACATCAACTTGTTCTCATAAATTTTACGTTTTTACAATTTTGCTATAGAACACTTCAAAGTTCTTATAGATAATAGTAAAAGTAGATTTATTTTAAAGCTTTACCACAACTGGGATGTTGACTATTTTTGTAAAACCGTTCATAAGTACATAATGTAGCCGAAAATATATAAAAAAGATTTTTAATACAACTAGTACTTTAAAAATCATAGATTTTAAATTCCGTTTCAAATTTCCCGCCAAAACGCCAATACTTGTCACTTGACCGATGTAAAGTCACACTAGTAAACTGACAAGTATATATACATTTTTTCCATAATTTTTGTGCTATGAGTTCTACGTTATTTTAAGTGTTGTAGGGTGCCTCGGTGTACAAGTACCACAATTAAAACACCTGAAAAGGTATTTATTCATTTCCACGTTCGAAAAATAATAGGAAAATGTGGCTTCAGCTAGCCCGGCACTACTCGTTTTATTTTAGTTTTGAGCTTATAAATACCGATTATTACTATTCAATTTTTCAAAAAGGATGGAAAGCGACTTCTATGGACTCCAGAAACAGATATGGCGGCTGATCAGAGACCAAAGAAAGGAAACACATGAGTTAATTAGCAGTAACCGCATACCGAAGGGAACTTGGGTGAACTACTTGAAGGAATTATACAAGAAACATCAGACAGAAATCAAACTTAACACATTAACGACGATATACATGTAAAGAAGGAAGACGTAGAACTAGCCTTAAAAAAACTAAAAAACAGGAAAAGTGCGGGATCTGACGGAATTACCAATGAACTACTGAAATACGGAGGAAAGGGCTTGACAGAACAACTGAAAATTCTCATCAATAAAATCATATACCATCATAGAATCCTCGATGAATGGAGGACTAGCACAACAATACTCCTATTCAAAAAAGGCGATAAAAAAGTGCCGGCTAATTACAGAGGAATCAATCTTCTCTCTACCTCGTTAAAACTAACCACAAAAATTCTTATAAGCAAAATTAATGAACACACTTCCTTAGCAGACGAACAGCAGGGATTCCGGTCGGAAAGGTCATGCACGGATGCCATATTTGTTATAAGACAAATAACTGAAAAGTCAATTGAATATAATCGTCCAGCCTTTATGTGTTTCATCGATCTAGAGAAGGCGTTCGATCGTATACAACTGGAGGATGTAACACAGGTACTTTACGACAGACAAATACCTCAAAACATTATCAAAACGATTGAAAATATATATCAGGTAAATACGATTCAAGCTAGGATAAACGGTGAATTGACCGAAAAAGTAGAAGTAAATAATGGCATCCGACAAGGTGACTCTCTTAGCCCCCTACTATTTAACATCATCATGGACGAGTTGATAAAGCAGGTGCGTAGATTGAAAGGATATAAAATGGGAGACAGGGAAATCAAAATACTGTGCTACGCCGACGATGCAGTATTAATAGCTGAAAACGAAGACGATTTGCAAAGACTACTGCACCAATTTAACATAACAGCGAAAAAGTTTAACATGAATATATCAGCGTCAAAAACTAAAGCCATGACTACATCTAGAACACCACTCAGATGCAAACTAGAAATAGACAACAAAATTATACAGCAGGAAATGAAGTTCAAGTATCTCGGAATAGAAATATCCGGATACGAGGATGTTGAAACGGAGGTGAGGGGACAAGCCATGAAAGCAGCAAGAACAGCCGCATGTCTTAACAGTACCATATGGAGCAATAAACATATAGGAATCGAAGTTAAATCCAGAATTTATAAAACAGCAATAAGACCCATACTAACATACACTGCAGAAACCAGACCAGAAACCTCGAAAACAAAACAAATACTTGAAACAACAGAGATGAGAGTGGTGGGCAGGATAGCTGGCAGGACACTTATGGATCGGAATAGGAGCGAGGATATAAGAAGAGTGTGTAAAGTCGATAACATCAATGACTGGGTATTACAAAGAAAAAGGGGATGGAACGAACACAGACAGAATAGTAAAGATCACGAGGGACAAATCACCAATAGGACGTAGGAGTACCGGAAGACCCCGTAAACGATGGAGTGATAACCTCGTAATAGACCGAAACCATGCAAAGAGACGAAGAATAACAAGCAAATTGCTTATATATAAGAATGAAGAAGAAGAAGAACTATTATGTATTCATTCTCGGGTGCGGAAATAACAAATCTTGATAAATTACTTACATGAAGGTCTTCATATTTCTAAACTCAACGAAGCAAATGTTACTGTTTGTTGCGAAGAAATTGGCCATCTTAAAACAATCAATTCTCGGCAAATTCGAACTATTTGCCTTAATAAATCCACTTTCCTTCATGGTAAAATTTCTTAGAATCGTTTCCAAAGGGAAAAATAAGCAAATTTCGAAGAAATTATATGAAAATTACTATAAAATCTGAACTAGGCAACATAGTCCTTGTCAATCAAAAATGTATGTCAAGTTCGTGACAACGATGACGTTGGCTGCATTCTTTAGAGTAATTATCAAATGATCAAAGTGAAAAAAGTGAAATGATAACCATGTTCTTTTGAATATGCATTTACTTGTCATTAGGTCGAAGTAATCATGATTACTTCAAGTGATAGAACTGAAAGTAATGTGACTCAAAAGAATAACGATATCAGGACGGAGTGCCAGTGATGACATTAGTATGGAGTGACATCATTCACTTTGATGGGTGTTCGTTGTCACATGATTCGCAGGAGATTTAATTACATTTTTATTATGAAATAAAAGTGCAAGTCTTTAAAAATAAAGAAAAATATTGTGTTTTTTAATATTGCTATTGTGGAGGCTCCCGTTTCGTAGCAAAATTATATTTTTATTTAAATACACTCAACATCCCAATTGTATAGTTTATTACAGACTTTATATAACTTCACATGTTGGTTTGTTAATATGTTCAATGTGTCAGACTCGGAAATCGAGCCAGAGTTGGAGCACTTTATCCCTTATCTAAGTCATTAGTGACTGCTAAGCATTATTGCAAGTTATGTTATGTGTAGAATCGCCTCTGGTCCAACAAATTTTCCAGCCGTCCCTCTCACGTCTGTTTGTCATGACATGTGAATTAGCGCGACTTCGTCTGTGACCCCTACGCTCGACAGGATTTTCTTTCAATTTCATCAACTTTGACACAAGTTTAATGGAAAATATATTCCTTTGAGATATTGTTGCTAAGACTGATTGAGTGCGTTATTCTAGAGCTTTTCTCGTATAATCCAGCTCCTTCACCCTCGAAAGGTTGCTTTTGTTGCGGACCCAAACTTTCATCTTGGGGAAGATGACTTCGTAAGGCGTATAACTGGTTATTTTGGGCATGTCTGAAGGTATGCTGATTATGTTGCGAGAAAGGACGTGCTGCAATAGTCCAGTTTCCTCCTTGTAACATATCTTTGGCACTTATTTGATATAGTCTATATGTAGCCCATCTGTTCTCCCTTTCCGGTTATAAGTAGGACAGGTAGATTAAGTAGGACTTCGATTGCTGCTGTAGGTGGTAGTTACAGGTGCGTATAGCACTTGTAATCACCAGATTCCCTTGTTTTTGCGGCACAGAAAGAGACAACAAGTAACAGATCTATACACAATCATCGGGTTTATGACCGTTTCGTATTCGCTTAGTGCGAAGTCATGGTTGGGGGGGGGGGGGAAGCAAAAGCGATACTAGCGTGAGCTACGAATAATCCAAGTACTTCAGAGCGATATTTTGTATTTCTGATGTATCAAATACACGTGTCAATTTTAGATTTTTTTATCAAAATAATATGAGCAACTGGAGTTACTGTGGTTGTATATTCGAAAAATACTAGCAAAAGAAAACAGTGTAAATTTTACAAATTTCCAGTAGCAAAATGGAAATTAAATCAAATAAATAAGTTGATAAGGTTCAGAACGCTAGTATATCACGTGTTAGAACTTCTGATGTAAAGTCGTATTTTAATTAATAAAATATATAGTTTTAATGACCATCCAGAGTAAGTACATAGTAATAAATTATAATTTTTGTTCCACGTTATTGTTTAATGGTAGTTCTTTTTTTTTATTTTGACATTCCTTAACCTAATTTTCACTAAGCTTTAATTATTTCCTTATTGGTTTTACTTGCATTTTTTTAGCTGAAGTAATAAAAATATATAATAATAAGGAGTTAATCGTCTCACTTGTTTTATAAACCCATATTCTTTTATTAAAACCAAAAAATATAATTTTATTTATGAATTTTCATTATATTATACTCTCAATATACGCAAATATCGCCCTTTAGTTCATGCATTAGTTATATCTGTCGTCACACACGGAGCCAATAACCAAAACATTTGCTTTGATGATATACTCCAGGCCCTTCCACATATCCTACTGCTTGTCCACAACGATAAAGTTGCTTCTTGAACCACTCTATCTAGGTGTGAATTCCACCTGATCCAGTGTGAGTCCCAAATACTTAACCTCTTTTCCGAAGGGTATAGTTTCACCTTGTAGGGATGTTTTCTTAGTCGGTCCAGTCTCTTTTTCCTAGTAAAAAGTATTATTACCATTTTGTGATAATAGATGAATACCTCTTCCCTCATGCAACATTTGTGAAGAGTGTTTAGTACCTCTCGAAGGATGTTTGAAATAATCTCTTTCGATTTGTTTTTTTTATTACGAGGACTAGATCATTTGTATGTGTTTGTAAAGGGTGTTTTTTATAGAGGTATAGAACTTTTAAATGGAATAAAACAAAGATGAATTTTTTAAATTAACATGAAATTTACTTTATTCGAAAGATAACCTTTTGACATTATAATTTAAATATGACTTCTGGCATATGACCGCCACGGCTGGCTCGGACGTAGTCTAATCTGGAGATCCAATTTTCAATGACTTTATCCAACATTTGTGGCCGTATATCGGCAATAACGCGGCGAATGTTGTCCTTCAAGTGATCAATCGTTTCGGGCTTATCGGCGTAGACTAGCGACTTCACATATCCCCACAGAAAATAGTCTAGCGGCGTTAAGTCGCACGATCTTGGAGGCCAATTCACGGGTCCGAAACGTGAAACTATGCGGTTACCAAACGTTTCCTTCAATAAATCAATTGTGGCACGAGCTGTGTGACATGTTGCGCCGTCTTGTTGAAACCACAGCTCCTGCACATCATGGTTGTTCAATTGATGAACGAAAAAGTCAGTAATCATGGCTCTATAGCGGTCACCATTGACTGTAACGTTCTGGCCAGCATCGTTTTTAAAGAAGTACGGACCAATGATTCCACCAGCCCATAAAGCATACCAAACAGTCAGTTTTTCTGGATGTAACGATGTCTCAACATACACTTGAGGATTATCATCACTCCAAATACGGCAGTTTTATTTATTGACGTATCCATTCAAACAAAAGTGAGCTTCATCGCTAAACAAAATTCGCTTATGAAAATCGGGATCAACGGCAATCTTGTTTTGGGCCCATTCACCGAATCTACGCCTTGCTAGGTGATCGTGTGGCTTGAATTCTTGCACGAATTGGATTTTGTAAGCACGCAAACCAAGATCTTTCCGCAAAATCTTCCATAAAGTGAATGGACACATATCCAATTCCTGTGCACGATAGCGGATAGACTGATTCGAGTCTTCCTCTACGCTACGCTCTACAGCAGCAATGACTTCTTCTGTACGCACTGTACGACGTCTCTGTGGATGCGTATTATCATTTAGAGTAAACGTGGTGCGAAAACGTTCCATAGTTAATCGAATTAATTGCTCTGATGGACGATTATGTTGACCGTAAAATGGACGTAGTGCGCAATACGTATTTCGAACAGAACCATGATTTTCAAAATAAATTTGCACAATTTGGAAGCGTTGTTCAGGCGTCAGTCTATTCATGTTGAAATGCCAAACCAAACTAAACATAAATCACTTGACAGCTGACAAAATGGCCGCCAGTTATAAAAGTGTTGCCAACTTAAAGTTCTATACCTCTATAAAAAAAACACCCTTTAGATCGACTTAGATTGTAAATGAACGGACTTATGATATTAAATTATTTGTGATTTAGATATCATTTTTAATATCGAAAACATCAGAAAAGTGTAAGCGTTCGAATGGTGCGTGGCAAAATTACTTCATGAAATGAGGTCACCTAAAAATTTTGAAAAACTGAAAATAAATAGTAAAAAAATTGTTATTAGTTCAATCCCTTTGAAGCTGCCATTTTTCTATTCACTATTTCTCACTGGGGGGTAAAAACCTCCCAAGGGGGTCGCAGAGTGCAAATGTGCCATGAGAATTTTAATTTTCCAACAACAAAAATGGCGGATTCAAAATGGTGGACCATAATTTTTTTAATCTAATATTTTGCTCCGAAAATTCTTACTCGGGGGGTTTTTGGGGTCGCTGAGCATGAATCTGTGATGCGCATTTAAATTTTTCAATATTCAAGATGACGGATTCAAAATGGCGGACCTTCATTTTTTTAAATGCTAATATTTGCTCTGAAAATACTTACTGGAAGGTTTTGGGGTCACTCAGCACAAATCTGTATTGAGAATTTCAATTTTTCAATATCCAAGATGGCGAATTCAAAATAGGAGTTTAAATTCGAATATTATCAAATGTTATTCCACAATCATTATGTAGCTATTTTTTTTTTTTAATAAAACTTATTTTTGTAGATTCTTATGAAGCAGAACAACTTCTAAAAGAAGTGGATATCCATTCCGTGACTGGTATACTAAAACTTTACTTAAGAGAATTGCCGGAGGCACTTTTCACGGACCAGCTGTATCCGGAACTACTAGAGGCATTTAACCAAAGTAACGGCAACCTAATAAGACGAACCGAACTATTGAAGAATTGTTTCGACAAGTTGCCGCCTCAGAATAAGGAGAGCATTAAATGCATTTTGGACCATTTGATGAGGTACTTAAATGTTTGGAAATTTTTTTCATTTAACACTTGAAGTAATTAATTATATTAATGAAGTTCACGTTTAGTTTCGGAGATACTCTAAGGGATACATTGTTTTTATTTTCGATTTTTTAGGGTTCACGCTTACGAGGACGATAACAAAATGTCCCTGCACAATCTGGCGACAGTTTTCGGTCCGACTCTCCTGCGGCCGGCCTCTTCGAAAGTCGAAAACACCAAGAAAGACGGGCAAAGACAGCGAGAAAGTTTGGCGACCGGAACGGTGGACGTGATGGCCCAAGCGGGAATTCTGTACTGTTATTTACAAGACTTAAATGGGTCGCAAAAGGTTAACAGAAGGTAGTTTTGTTCGTTGAACAGTAATGTTTTAAATTACTTTATGAGTGATAATTATCTACATTTGGCTTTTTACCCATTAAAGTTCCAAAACACATACATAAATATTAAATAAGTTTTAAAAGCTTTGCGGAAATATTATGCAGAAAAGTTTTATGTGTGATGTTGGACACATTTTCTAATCGAAATACCTTTAAAGTGAAATTGCTCCTAGCAGCGCCATCTATGATTGATCAAATGAATCAAATTTCAGGTTATTAAAATTATAAAAAGACATTGTTTGGATCTATATTTAACACTTTTGTGTGTTCTTGCTCAATGGGTTGCCTACCCTCTGCAAAGAGCACGACCCTAAACAATTAAAATATAACCAGTAATACTATACCACATTCCGATGTTTGTAAGTAAAAAATCAAATGTCGATAACTGTCAACTTGTATATGTTTTCCAGGTTAATTGATAATGTGTTATATGAATATATTACAATTTTTGTGACTGTACCTTTTCCTAGGATTAAGTTGCTTACATTCGGACTGAGACACCCCCACTATTAGGTGTCGCAAAAATAAAACCTTACAAAAATTCCACTAGTTTGTAAGAGTTTGATGTTTGGAAAGGGCGTTTGATGCTGCGGAATGTAAAATAATGAAAATTTGCAATATATGATGTGTTTTCGATTTTGTAATGTGGATTTATTAACATTTAAAAATGTTGATGTAATACATAAAATAAGTGCAATTTTCTGCATGCTGTTTGGAAATGTCTCGTGTAAGGCTGCTGGCACTGTTATTGCAATGGTCGTTGCGTTGTTTCTTTCACATTTATGGCCATTAATAGCTAAAGATGTATGTACGAGGATCGTTTGAAAAGTCCGTGCAAAAATTAAAACTACTTAATTTTTTTGGATAAACCTTTTTTATTTTTCAACATGGTCTCCTTTTAGGCTTATATACTTCGTCTGATGCTGCTCTAGTTTGTTGATACCTTCCGAAAAATACGATTTGTCGAAGTTTAAAATAGCCATTTGTTTCTGCAATTGTTGTTCCAATGAAATCTTTTTTCCGCCAGCCATTTCTTCATATCGAGGAACAAATAATAGTCTAAGGGAGCCAAGTCTGGAGAATAGGAGGGATGTGAAACGAGTTGGAACCCCATTTCCATTAATTTTACGGCCACAACTGCTGAGGCGTGAGCTGGTGCGTTGTCGTGATGGAAAAGGACTTTTTTTTTGCAGTCCGCTTTTCAAACGCTCCAATAGCGATGAATAATACTCGCCTGTAATAGTTTTACCCTTTTCCAGATAGTCGATGAAGATTGTTCCTTGCGAATCCCAAAAGACAGTGTCCATAACCTTTCCCGTTGAAGGAATGGTCTTCGTCTTTTTTGGTGCAGATTCCTTCTTGGCAACCCATTGTTTAGATTGGTCTTTGATCTCAGGAGGATAGCGATATAGCCATGTTTCATCCACAGTGACGAAACGATGCTTAAAGTCCTGAGGATTTCACTGGAACAGCTGCAAACCGTTCTTGTAATACTTCACACGATTTCGTTGTTGGTCAATCGTAAGCAATCGCGGCACCCATCACACTGATAGCTTTTTCATGTCCAAATGTTAGCGTAAAATATTATGTACCCCTTCATTCGAGATGCCCACAGCACTAGCAGTCTCACGCACCTTCACTTTTCTGTCATCCATTACCATATGATGGATTTTATCAATGATTTTTGGAGTAGTAACGTCAACAGCGCATCCAGAACGTTCAGCGAGAATATATAATTATCAATTGCTTCATTAATTGTTTATTTTGAAAAAAATATATAATTTAATGAAGTGTTTCGTAATTTGATTCATAAAATTATCAATTATTAAAGTAATTCATAGTTTCATTTTACAAATTATCAGTTGACAGAGTAATTGATAACTTTAGATATAAAATTATTCATTGCCAGCATAATTTAAAATTTTATTTTTCGAATTACGCATTACAGGAATAATTTTAATAATTAAATTTTTGGAATTATTGAATTAATTGGAAATTTACCAAAATTATGTTAATTTTTTTTTGATTATTTATCCTGTTTGTGCAGTTATGATTATAATGTGCTTTCAGTAAAGAATAAACCTTAGATGCAAACTATGCTAATATTATGAATATATATGATTAAACATCATTTTATGAAGTCGCAATATAAGCATGGTTTTCATACATATTCTAAAATAAATAAATAAAATAAATAAATAAATAAATGTTTATTGACGGACCAGCCGTTTACAAAAGAAAAAAATCAATACATAAGTATAATATAAAAATCTCTAGTATCACACACATGAACAGAAACATACAACAAAACATTGAACAAATAATTAAATAATTAGTCTAATACAAAACTATATAAACTTGAAGATATACAATATAGATAAAATAGGGTATAATATACTCATACAAACACAAAAGTTGAAATAAAGAGGTATACAGAAGGTGGGCAAATATAAAATACGTACACTAAAAACAAGTTATCATCTATAGATAAAACAACTAGATACATATATCACAGTGCATTCTTTATTTTTGAGCTCAAGAAATTCAATGTATCATTAAAGAAATCGATATTATTTTCAAATTTATTCGCCTTAATTGAAAAACGAGTAAGAGATGATGACAAACCATAGTTTGTTCTGTGATAAGGAACACCAAACAGATTGAATTCTCTCAAAACTCTCTGTGGAACATTTATGTCTATCATGGCTAATAATTCGGGACAATCTATTAATCCATGCAAAATTTTATAAAAGGTGCGCATATCGATGTATGTTCTCCTTTCCCTAAGAGGTATCAAATTAATGGCCTTAAGTATTTCTTCATATACTATGTCTTCACTTGGTATCCCCATTTTGAAACCCACAAATCTAATGAATCTCTTTTGCACTCTTTCAATCCGTTGAATATACTGCCCGTAGTAAGGAGACCATACCTGGCAAGCATATTCCAGGACTGACCTAACATAAGAACAAAATAATGTTCTAAAGCAAGCAATGTTATTAAAGTCATGCAAGGTTCTTTTAATAAAGCCCAGTAATTTTAATGCTTTATTAGTAATGTGATTCACATGAAAGTTAAAACTTAAATTGCTGTCAAAATATACTCCTAAGTCTTTGAGCTCTTCTTTAGTTTCAAGTGATACACCACCAATCGAATAATCATATTGAATAACATGCTTAATGCGATAGAATCTCAAGACAAAACATTTGCTTACATTCAATTACATATCATTTAAATTGCACCATTCACTTACAGCATTCAAATCTTCTTGAAGTCTCATACAATCTTCCACATCCTTGACTATTCGAAAAATCTTTAAATCGTCATAGTATAAAAGACATTTAGAATGTTTCACACATTCAGTCACATCGTTGATAAAAATATTAAATAAAAGTGGAGCCAAATGCGAACCTTGCGGTACGTCAGATGGGACTAAAATCTCGCTAGAAACAAAATTGCCAATTTTTACCTGCTGTCTCCTATTTGTTAGGTAGCTATAAAACCAGTGCAAAAGGTCACCAAATATGCCATATTTTTCCAACTTTCTCAAAAGTAGGGAGTGATTTACCTTGTCGAAAGCCTTAGAAAAGTCGGTGTAAATAGAGTCAATCTGATTAGTGTCCTCAATAGAATTTCTCAGAAACTGCTCATAAACAAGCAAATTACTCACAGTAGATCTACCTCCGACGAAACCATGTTGGCTTTCACTTAAAATAGATTGAAGTTTTGATTTAATTTTAGTATCAACAATCATCTCAAATACCTTCGCAATCAAAGACATTTTACTTATTGCTCTATAGTTAGTAACTTCAGTCTTATTAACATTCTTAAATATAGGTGTTACAAATGACTCTTTCCAGATATCTGAATAAATGCCAGTTGCAACTGATTTTGTAAAAATAATATTTAAAATAAAGGCTAAAATAAACGAACACTTTTTTAAAAAATATCACAGATATGTCATCAGGACCAAGAGACAAATGATCTTTTAAGCTACAAATTGAATTATAAACATCAGTCACACTAATATCACAAGTATTTATAGATACAGACTTAGGTACATTAAAATTATATATATCACATTCTTTTTCACAAAAAACAGATGAAAAAAAATCACTAAAATATTCAACAGCGACATTTCCATCATCGGATGATTAATTTTTGTAAGACATAGTTTTGGAAATATCATAGGCGTTATTTTTTTCTTTACATATTTCCAAAAATCTTTGCTATTTTGATTAATAGAATTTTCAGTTTGTGTGATATGTTCACGATAAGAAATTTCAGAAAGACGCTTACATTCACGTCGCAAATAAGAAAATTCCCTGTAATCATCTACATTGTTGGTATTTTTAAACTTTTTGTGAGCTGTTTTTTTCCTAAGTATACATTCTTTAAGAGAATCATTATACCATGATGGAAATACTGGCTTTTTTGATAACTTTCTTGGAACAAACAACTCAAAACTATGGTAAACTATGTCATAAAACAATCCCGCATCTGTATTGATATTATCTGAACTTAAAGTCTGTGACCAGTCTAAGGTACCAAGAAAATTATTTATTGCATTATAATTACCATTTCTAAAATCCCAAAACTCGTGGGAAGAATTCAAAGTCTCAAACGATCGATGGCCAATACAAAGATCAAAAGATAGAGCTGGGTGGTAGTTGTCAAGAGGTAGTAGAGGTTCAGAAACGCACGAAACACATACAGATTCAACATTGGTCGCTATGAGATCTAAATAGGTACCAAATATATTGGGTATAGTATGTGTTCTTTATTGAAAGTGAATTATAACCATAATTGGTCAATTAAAGTAAATAATAATCATAGTTAGGTTGCTATTTTATATGATGGTGCATTATTTGCGCATAAACGTCATTAAATTATTAAAAAAGACTTTCTAAAATATTACTCTAATAAATTATCTATCGATAATTCAGTAATTTGGAAAATTAAATTATTAATTACTCTTGTAATGGGTAATTTGAAAAATGAAATGTTTAATCATTCTGGTAATGGGTAATTTTATTACTAAAATGATCAATTACTTTAACTGATAATTTCAAAAGTGGCATTATGATTACTCCGTTAGTTGATAATTGTAGGAATAAAATTACCAATTACTTTATTAATCGATAAATTGGAAATAAAAACTCCAATTTATTAATTGATAATTGTATTTTCGGAATTATTATTTTGATAGAGTGATTGATAAATTCGATTTGCTGGTTAATAATTTTCCAGTAATTAATTAATGGTTTATTATATTTTTCCTTGCCAATTACTGTTCTAGAGCAAGTAGCAGTTTTTTATGCCTCGTGTAGATGCAGAATTTACGAAGCCTAACAACGATTTTTTTCTAGTCTATTATATATTGTTTTTTAAGTGTCTTAACACTATTTTTTAAGCTGATTGAATACAGCCCAGCTTCGAAGTAACTTCTAGTCAAATATTTTTACAGAAAACCATTTCTTGAAAATTAAAAAAAAATGTACATCCGTAGCATCAAACATCCCTTTTTTTAATGTCAAAAAATACCAGTTTTTAGTTGTAGGATGTAAAAAATAGACTTTAAATAGGCATTATTGTATTGTATCGTATCGTACATTCTAAGTATTTCCATAGCCTGTAGTAAAGTGATGCCTTTTATACATACCCTTTTTATAATTACATATTTTGGCACTTTTATACGAGGTATCGGTATTTAGGGATACACAAAGTAAATTTTGCCACTGTGGCTTTTTATTTCGAATGGTTTAATTTTTGTGTATATATTAGTTTTTTTCCTGTTTGTTTGGTCTTTTAGCAATGACGTAACTAATTTTCGAGACTTCACATCTCCACAGAACCCCGCGATGGCAAGGCATGTTGTTAACTCACGACGCCACTATATATAGATGTATAAAAGATCTTTTTGTATTTGCACCGCGATACTTTAAGGGGGGATCCTGCTTTAGGAGGCCTTAAAAAAGCGTTTTTTTGGAAATTTTTTTAGGACAGAAAAAAATAAGCAAGTCTAGCGAACTTTTTACATTATTTTATTACATCTTTGAACATGAAAAAAAAAATTTTTTCAAATTAAAATATTCAAATGCAGCCGATTTTTATTCACATTTGTGTAACACCTCGCAATTGCAGTCTGCTATCGGCGGGAAAGATGAAGCTCGTAATTTTCATCTGAAACAAAAAAACCAAATAAAATTTTAATTTTCATATATTTTTCTTCTAGGTGAGCTAAGAAGAACCCAAAAAAATTGTAAAATTTAAAATTTTTCTCAGGTTTGAAAAAAAAAATGGGCTTTTTGCAAAAAAAAAAGTCATTTGAACTTGCTAAAAAAATTGTTTAAAATTTTTTTTTCATGAATCTTTTTAGTTCAAATAGAACATGATACAAAACTGAAGCTAATAAGCTTTGTTTCGTTTTGATTGGTCGTCTAGTTTTTTTGCAATCCCGCCCGCCAATTTAGAAAAATCGTAAAAACAAAAACTCGAGAAAACGCGCTTTAAAGTTTACGATCAGAAAAAATATTAATTTTCGAATACTTACAGTAATACTACGCTAATCAGCTATTCCTGCGCCATAAAGTAGACCTTCCTCTTCTTCAAAATACTCATTTTGATGCAGTTGCTGGAGTCTACGGGCCGTGCGAGCTTCCTTGCTGGAAGAAGACGTACACCGGTTTTCTCTCTCGATCCGTTGTGTGTCGACGTTATCTGCAAACATTTTACATTGTTGGCCGATTTTTAAATCGAGCAGCTGCATGGTACTTAAAACTGCAGAATATCCTTCGTTGAATATGCCTGTAGCCAAGTACGCAGCAATTTCAACGATTTTTTGGCCAGAATGCAGATGTTTGGGGCACATGCGCCAGACAGTGGAGTTGAACGATTCGTTTGCATTTTGCGTGTGTCCACCTAAGCATCGCGTCAAAAGTTCGTCGTCTGAGAGGTCTTCGTAGATTGGACGAATATGTTTCTCCACATTATCGTCAATCAATCGAGCAGGATGCATAAAAGACGTAAGAGAATTCGTGGCTTCCGCTTTGCGCCATTCACACCAGCTTTCGGCGGCTGCCGGACAATTCTCGTGGCGAGGAGATTCATCAGTCGAACAATAATGATCCAGCGTTGCCATTATAGCTTTCTTCATGTCTTCGACAGAATTAATATTTCTTCTGATTGCCAAACCATAGTAGATCGTTAACTTTTTAATGATGCTCTCCGTCAACCGGTTTTTACCCCCGAGCTTCTCTTCCTTTCTTTTATTTCGGAGTCGAGTACCCATCCGCTTTTGTACATGCCCCACGCACTCATTTTTAGTAACAGGGCAGTCGTCACCATATGGATTCATTTTGAGAATTCCAGCAAAAGTTTTCGAGTCGCCGTCGCCGATATAATTCCTATACATTACTCCAAAATTTTCAACAGATCTTAAAAACATTTCCATGATCGAATCGACCTCCATCTTCCCTGCTGAACCGTCGTGATTTGAGCAGCATGATTCTTTATGACCTTCATACCATTCCTCAAATTCGTTACTGTCTAATGTGCTTTTATGTAGGGCACATGCATGACAGTACGCACTTTTAACGATGAGGTCGACTACTTTGCCAGAGTAATATGCAATCAGAGCTGTTACACCGAACAATGAAGTGAAGCCACGTTTTTTCCAAGATCCATCGCCGGAAACTTTCAAACTATTTGCAGGTCGCCCATTTTCTACATTTTTTTCTTGCTCTTCTTTGGCAGCTTTTTCACAGACACTTTCAAACATTGATTTCGACGCTAAGTGTAAATGCTGCACTATTTTATCATATGTTGATTTCGCCAAACCTTGACATATATCCATAAGTCCACAAAACACATTGATGCCTTCTCGCCCAACACCAAGAAGCCTCATCACAAACACAATTCGTCTATTTATTTCGTAACCGGTGTTTATTAACGGTCCTGAATTGATTTCTCGTCGACCGCACATACATGATAATACAATTTTGAATCCCAAGCCTCGATGCCCGCTCTCTGCAAATGTTATGTTTTGTTTACAAGTTCTGCATATTACTATGTCAGAAATTGCAAGAAACACTGTAAGAAATTCAATTATTCGGTAACAGATACCTGCATGTACAATTATATTTTCGGTGCTCGCGGTGGCTAATTTCTTCGCACTACTGCTCGTGTTGCACTCTGCATTGTCTGTGTCACTCGAGGTTTCACTTGTGAATCGATTCCCGTGAAATTTGCGTTTTTGTCGCTTCGCAGAACGATCACTGCTCGATTTATTACCTTTGGGATAACTTGACATGATGCTGTAGCGATGTGCACTCGACAAGGCTTAGAGCAAAACTAGCTGTTGATGCTAGACGTATCTGCGTAGAAGCACGTACACAGAGAGGAACTATGTCGTTATAATCCGTACTATAGCTTAACACGCCACTTCTACGAACTCAAAATATTGTTTCGAATGACTGTTGAACATTTTCAAGTATTCCTGAAAACATATGTATACATAGTTTGGAGTTATTCGACCTAGGGGAGGAGCGCGCATTCCATGGAGTAGCTACAGTTGCCCGAACACTCATATACCTGCTCGACACCCCACTGCGTTTAGTGCTGTATCTTTAAAAATATTGCGAATTTGCCTCTATAAATTTAGATACATATTTTTAGATCTATTAGGAGTAGATTTAAGCAATAAAAAAAAAATCGATTTTTTCAGCCTTCTAAAGCAGGATCCCCCCTTAAGTCTGGCTTAGCTAATCAGGTCTAGAAAAACCATTCTAAATCTGAAGTAGTTATTCCAGCGTTAATTTGTTGCAGTACAATGTAAACTGTGTCTAGTAAAATAAATATAGTCATTTTTCTAGATTTTTAGTTTTGTTTAGTTCAGCGCTACACCGTTATAGCTTGATTATCAATTATCTATTTTTTTGTCGAAAGGTCTAAACTACTCTAACATTTCTTCCTAGCCGAAGGGATCTGTAATTTTCACTTTGCGTTCAATGTCGTTCATAATTTTGTCAGAAGCAAGTACTGTTTATCTCTCTGGTAATTCAGTTCATTTTCTGGTTACTTCTTTTTTATTTACCGAAAACTAAACCTGTTTCAAAGAACCCCGAAAATAGCTCTCAATTAAATTTTCTCATACTCGGGGAAAAGATAGTTCTTGAGTAGTAGAACAAAAGCTTACATGCGCACGAAGCTAAAAAACCCATAGTTTTTGAGATATATGAACTTGAAATTACGAGTTTTACAAGGATTTGGTGAACCACAGTTGTGGATACCCTCAAAAACTAAGGGTTCTGAAGAAAATCTTTAACACTTGGGCTTCTTCTAGTGACCTTGAGTTTGACCTGGCCCTCGACCTTCAAGGTTATTTCAGGGTCAAGTTGATTTTTTCAAACGAGAACCCCCATTTTTATTGCGGAATCTAAATACACGCAAAATTCTGCGGTTACTGATTCGTATGTGTTTTTATTTCGTCTAGAGGTCATTTGAAGGTCAAACGCACTTTTATGGTATGAAATGCAGGGACGGCTAAATAGCTGAGAAATTAAGAGTTCTGAAGAAAAACTTTGAATATGGACATCGTCTAGTCAACTTAAAGGTCAAGGTCAAGGTCAAAGTTACGATCACCAAAAGATTTTCAAGGGAAAATACTATTGCTTTCAAAGTTTTTCTTCATAATTTTCGTGATCTATGCGGGGAACACGCAAATGATCTCTGAAACGGAAGAAAACCTATATTTCACATGGAACGTAGAATTTTCCGTAGTTATAATTTCTGCAGAGGAAAAGGGGCCACCGTTTGAAAATACCGGCTTGACCTTGAAATAACACGGAAGGCCAAGGTCAGGGATATTTTCAAGGTCACTGAAATGACAAGAAAAAATCCTTTAACTTTTGTACTTAAAGTTTTTCTCAAGAACCTTTAATTTTCGAGATTTTCAATGATATCCATCCTTGCAGATCACTAAATTCCTGTTAAAAATCGGACTATCAAGTTCATATGTCTCAAAAACTATAATTTTTTGCACTCCATGCCCTCGAGAGCTTATGTTTCACTACTCTATCTTTTTCCCTGAGTTTGTATAAAGAAAGTGGGAGGTTCTTTAAGGGGGGGGGGGGGGGGGGAATTATTTTAAACAGGCAAAAATTTGACAATTTTTGATTTTTTTTTTAAATTAAAAAACCATTTTCATAATTTTTTTGCTTTATTTTATCATGAAAAAATACTTCTTTGTGATTTTTTGTGTAAACTTATAGGTTCCAATATTACTGTCATGTAGCTGTAAGTAAAATTTTATCAAAATCCGTTTTTATAGTTTCGAAGATATCAATTTGAAAATGCTATTTTGAGAAAAACGTGTTTACAGCTCACTAGTATAAGAAATTCAATTATTTTTATGGCTTACCTGCTATTCAGTGATTCTACCCCCATCAATAGTCTTTTAGCTTCCTTGTACAGTTGATTCTCCTCAAAAAGTTGGCGTTTTGCATGTTTTTCGGGTTTCTTTAGTGAGAGTGTGTTGCTCTTGTCGAGTTAATCTATTTTCTTTGCCTATATCTTCGTTTGATAGCCATTGATGATATCCAACACATTCAACACTTGTATGAATATTCCAGCTGCAAGATATGTTGCAATTTTAACAATTTTTATCCCAAAATACTGATTCTTTGAGGCTAAATAGTTGAACTGAAGCTTTCGTTCGTCTCTCCATTTGAAAAATCTTCGCAAATAGAAAGAAGTTGCTTCTGTACGCCTAAATGCAATGGTGCAGGATGCTGAAACTGGCAACTTTCGCTTATTGCCAAAAAACACCTGTTGTCAACTCCTGGAAAACCATGCTCGTGTCACGGATGTTCTTCCATGGGGCACACATGCCAATAAATTCCCCCTGAATACAATGGTGGGGGATACTACAAAGGCCCAAGGTTGACACTGGCAACATTTACTTATTGCCAAAAAACACCTGTTTTCAACTTCCGGAAAACAGTACTTATGTCACAGATGTTCTCCCATGGGGCACACATGTCAATAAATTGCCCTAATAGCTTTTCTAGCATACTTTACGAGTTGTTTTCCTAACGTTTTAAGTAATTAAAAATTAGATATTTTGAAGCTTCTACATGTATTTCCCTCTTAAGTTTAGAATGATATAACTCTCATTGACATATACAGTTATAAACTTCTAACCCTATAGAAGCGCGTGGGTTTTTGCTTAGAAAGAGATAAAGCGAAGCAGGTCAGTGGTACCTCTCTTTCTATGGATGGAGTTAAGAGCTCCGTACGCATGATACACCTCTCGCTTGACGGCCACAACGAGCCAGAAAAAGATATTTCTTAATGGATTAAGTGAAGGGGGTATTCTGGTCTAGAGGCCTAAATTTGAAACGTTTTCTGAGTAGAATAAGAAGGAAATGAAAGACATTTTTACCATCCCTTTTTTTACAAGATGTTTATTGACGCTTCAAGAATACAAAAAAAAATATAAAAAATTTGAGGAATTACAAGATAGTGAAGTGGGGGCTAAAAAAAAGGTGCGCCCTGGTCTACATTTTTTTAACCCTTGTAGTATTTTGAAACAAAAAATCCAAAATATTCTTAATTAGTAAAGACGTCCCTATGACTCGAACCATGGAAAGAAAAAAAAAAGATTTTTTTTACAAAATTACGAAGATATGAAAAAAAAAAATTTTGTCCCTGCATTTTGACGTTTCCGAATTTTTTTAAATATAGTAAAAACAATATTTCAAAATCCATGCTCCCAGATATAGAAGGATATATACAGAAGATTTTCATCAAATTTCAAGTAAATCGTTCCAGTAGAACTCGAGATATCATGTCGACTAAGTCAAAAAAAGTAGCTTCAAGAAAAAAGCGTTGAAAGTTTAAGGCAAAGTTTCGACAGCGTAACTCAGATAATGGCACTTAATACTCATATTTGTTTAATCGGCGATCCCTGACTGGGCCTTCTACTTCAAAATTAATATGTTCTGAAGTGCTTCTTCCTCTTGTTATAGGGTTACAGCCTGTTTTTTCCAACTCAATCATTCATCTCATTTGATATTGAAATCCAGGACTCTCTTCATCTTTTAGGTGGTCTACCTATTGGTCTTCTGGTTTCCGGTGTTCCATCTCGGGCGATTCTCGCTATCCTATTTTTGCGCCCTTCTTCCTACGTGCTCATTCCAGGCTCTTCTGCGCTTCCGTCCTTATCTTACTATATCCTGCATTTCATGTTCCTCGCGTATTGTTGAATTGCGAATGTGATCTCTTAATGTGTATCCCGATATTCTTCTTAGTACTTTCATTTCGGCAGAATTGATTTTGTTTTTGTGTTGTCAGCTCTCGTCTCTATTGCGTACGTCATTATCGGTCGAATACAGGTCTTGTAGATTTTTGTTTTTGCGTCCTTGCTCATGTATGTGTTGTGCCATATTATATCCGCCAGGCTTTGTTTACTTGGTTTCTTACTTCTCTTGTTCTGCCTTGATTTGCGGATATCTCAACTCCTAAGTAATTAAAGGTCATGAGTTGTTCTATTGGTTTGTCATCCACTACTAGTTTGCATCTTAAGGGTACTTTGCTTATTACAATTGACTTAGTTTTATCGATGGATATTTTCATGTTGAATTGCTTGCTTATGGTGTGGAACGCAAACAGAAGTCTTTGGAGGTCGTCTTCATTTTCCGAGACTATGACGGCGTCATCAGCGTAACACATTATTGTTATTTCCCCGGTATTCATTCTGTACCCTGGTGCCGCTCTTTTGACGTTCTCAATTATTTGGTCCATTACTATCTTAAACAGTAATGGACTCAGAGAGTCCCCCTGTCGTATGCCCGACGCTATCGGTACATCCTTAGTTAGATTGCCGTTTACTGAGATTTGTGTTGTGGTGTTGGAGTTTAGCTGTTCAACTATGTTAATTAAATTGTTTGAGATGCCTTTAATTCGCATTATTTGCAGAATATCATCCGGTCTCACCCTATCAAAGGCTTTAGTAAGATCTATAAAGCACATAAAAGTAAATTCAATAGATTTATCTGCTATCTGTCTTACGATGAATATGGGCATCTACTGTAGATCCGTTTTTGCGGAAACCTTGCTGTTCTTCTGATATTCTGCAATAGTCAGTTATTATACCTTCAAGGATTTTGGTGAATAATTTAATTATTGAATTTAATAAAGTTATTCCTCTATAGTTTTCCGTGATCTTCCTATCACCCTTCTTGAAAATAGGTACTGTTATACTTTTCTTCCAATCTCGGGGTATCTCTTGGTCTTTAATTATTTTGTTAAAGAGTTGAGTTAGTTCTTCATTGCATTTCCACCATATTTAATTAGTTCGTTGGGAATATTGTCGGGTCCTGGGGCTTTTCTCGTTTTTAATTTGGCTATCGTGTCTTTCGTCGTTTGAAGGCTTACTCTCTGAAGTGCTTTTAGCTAAATTAGCTGTTCTAGCTTCTTTAGAAGCAGCAGAAGCTCGCAATTCAGAGCAGTCAATTCGAACTTCGTTGCGTCTGACAGCAAATGTATGAGCTTCAGTGATGCTCGTGAGTTCCATAATTTTTAAAATAGGTAAAAAAAAACCTTCATTAAAAATGGTAACAGCTAAATAACTAGCAATTTCAATTGTCCATGTCCCATATCCCTGAATATCTGATTTATTCTTATTTTTCCACTTATTGCAACTTTGGCAAAAACTTGATTTTACAACTGTATCGACCACTTTCTTACTATATTTACCCATAAGGGTTGTAACGACAACAATGAGGTGAAATCTCGATTGCAATGACCTTCGGGGAACTCGGTCCTCAGGTAGTCGGGCAACATCTCCCATTTATTGTTTGATTCGCTCCAACCGGCCGGTTTAGTTATCACGTCACAAAAGTCGCTGTAACTCCGAAAATAGTTCGAATTTTGAAAAATCCTTTTAAGGACATATTCGTAAAGGTCTATACTTTAAAAATATGAAATATGAAAAAAATCACAAAATCTCCCTGAACTTCTTTTCAAAGATCAGATCCTGTTTTAGACATTTTTATACTTACTAGAAGGATTGTATATTTCAATGTTTTAACATAGGGAAGTCTATAATTGGACTTCCACAGAGAAATTTGTGTATTTTGGACCAATTATGAAAAAAAAAAATTATTAATAATTAATGCGTAAAGGTGTAGCGGTGAATATGCGACATGAGGTAATAACAGTTACATTCTATTGTTTTGCCAATTAGTATATAGGTTAAATTAACAAAAATAACAATAGTCAACAATTCACTTACCCTGTATATCCCCTAAATTGGATTCCTGCTAAAATCATACTATACTCTGTTATTATACAGAGTGTGATAATTAATCAAGGTATTTTACATTATACTATTGAAGTAGAGTTAAATATGTAGTAAAATATTTTTGGCCAATAGTGCTTTTGTTGGTGTACTAGTTACAAATCAGTCAGCTCCAGGTAAGTTCGATTTACAAGATCGCGAACAACTCTTGTTCAATATGGCGTCTTATCTTCTCCGATTGGTTTGATACGTTCAATCGATCCCAGTCGTTCGCTACCTTGTACATGGAGTTCTAGGTTTTCTGCGAAGTTTGTTAACTGTCACGTGACAGATTTTGCAAGACCTAATGGGAGTTGATTGATTCGTAATTGCTCTACGAATAGTCTTAGTAACACTGTGTGCTTGTCATTAGGAAAAACGAAATTCGTACGTCCTGTATATATTTTTAATTTTGGAAAATAGTGAGCGTTTGGCTTATGTATTTTTTGTAAATGTCTGTGTGAGTGTTTGTATTTATTACAGCATTTTTTTTAGTATCGATGCTCCATTTTAAGCTGGACTTATATTTTATATACATTTGTAAACTATATTTGCAATAAAAGTACATGAATAAATGTTTTTATATGTCACTAGCGTGTTTTATTTCGGTTGGAAAATTTAAATAGTATGTTTTAGCTGGGCGTACTTGGCCAGTAGATCACGATAGAAGTGTCTGCGCAGAAATATCTTTGAAAATAAGCTGGGAAACTGTCGAAAACTGATAGCTCCAGCGTGCTATCAGATAACATCAAAACAGGTCTGGGACTGTTTTCAAAGCCTTGTCTCTCTGGCTAGACATAACAGGGTCAGTCTCACGTGCATCTCACGGTACAAGGGCGTCCCGGACAATGAAAAAGCGGACCAACTTGCAAAACAGTGGTCTGCCACTCCATTTATTGGATCAGAGTCACTATTTGGAATCGTAAAGGCTGCTGTATTCATGGGTGGCTGTCCTGATGGACAAATCAACACCAGACCCAAAGGAATCACGTCGCGGACCACAGATACAACAAGCTATTGCTGAACAGACCATCCGGTAAACTAAGCCGGTGAATTTTGCGTCTAAGCAGGCAACAAATCAGGCTGGTGACAGGACGTATAACTGGCCACTGCAGCTTGACAAAACATCTAAATACATTGGGTATCTTCAATGAAGAACCACTATGTATACTACATGATGAAGAGGACAAGATGGCCTCACACATCACCTTCGAGTGCGAAGCTTTGGCCTACTAGAGATATCTTCGGGGACCAATTCATCCGGAAGGCCCAGAGGATAATCTAGTGAGCAGCCTGCTAAAGTTCACATAGAATCGATATAACAGGCAACATAAGTCTTGGAGCAGCTCAGTAAGTTTTAGCAGGGTATACTTGTCGAATAGGTCACGATAAAAGTTACTGCGCAGAAATATCTTTGGAAATAAGCTCGAAAATGGCCAAAAAGTATCAGAGCTGCGCAGTAAGTTTTGACAGGGTGTACTTGTCGAGTAGATCATGATACAAGTTGTTGCGCAGAAATATCTTTGCAAATAAACTGGAAAATGGTCGAAAAGCTTTGGAGCTGCGCAGTAAGTTGTGACAGGGTTTACTCGTCGAGTAGATTACGATACATGTTACTGCGCAGAAATATCTTTGAAAATAAGCTCGGAAATGGTCGAAAAGCTTTGAAGCTGCGCAGTAAGTTTTGGCAGAGTGCAATGCAAAGTCTCGTTCGCATTCTGCGTATGGCCACCAAGCGTCTTTTCAGAAGATTTCTTCCAAGCAGACAACTTTATGAAAATAATTTAAAAAATGTAGGAACATAAGCTTTTTACACAATATGTCCTATATATTTTGGTCGTGGGTCGATTTACAAGCAAATTGTACAACTTCAGCCAAAAATCCCAGTGGTAGAACACAGCAGGTGATTTCCAACGCTCCTTCCTATTGTCGTAATATCTCACCGTTGATTTCCGCCGCCAAATTAGTTCAAATACAAGTCCCAAAACAAGTGGTAAAGTATGATGACGCGTGTGTGGCAAAGGTGCCGGTGATTCGAAACATCCGAACTTTAGTGGTAAATTTAAATTTGGAGATCGTAGCAAGAGACCTACCGTTTGCAATATATAGCGTTCCAGGTGCGGACGGATTACAGTCTCGGACGACTCCGCTACATAGAGTGCTGTTTCTTGTGTCGTAATAAGACGACGAAATGGCGGACATAAACTAATAACAAGGAATATTCTGTAAGCAGGCATCAAAAATTTAACATCTTATCGATACATCCCGACGCGAGATAACTACAAATATTAGATTCAACTTTTCAATGGTATGTCAAAAAGGGTGTCTGAGAAAAGTATCAATGGGGCTCCCATTAAGGAGTCCTACCGCCGGTACTGTGGACGAAACACGCCTGTAAATTGTTTATAATTTTCGGGAAACCAAGGGGCAAAAAATGGTGTATAATTTCAAGGGTTTTTCGAAGTCTCCTGGATTTACAACGCATTGAACCCCCACCGACGAATCACTACGGATTAGTTCCGAAATTCTCCGGCATTATCTCAGACTTTCTATAGAATCGGAATTAGGATGCAAATCTCCAATACCCTGAGAACAGTGTGGATGAAAGAGATATGAACCCTTAAGTGAGGGGGGGGAGGGAGGTGGTGTTATATATCTCACCGTCGATTTCCGCCGCCAAGTTAGTTCAAATACAAGTTCCAAAAATGAAAAAGAGTAGCACGACGAGGGGTGGTGTCTGAGAAAGGGTATGCCTAGTTTTAAAGATATTTCTGCGCAGTAACAAGTATCGTAATCTACTCGACAAGTACACCCTGCCAAAACTTACTTTTCGGCCATTTCCGAGCTTATTTTCAAAGATATTTCTGCGCAGTAAAATGTATCGTAATTTACTCGACAAGTGTTTCCTGCCAAAACCTACTGCGCAGCTTTAACACTTTTCGGCCATTTCCGAGCTTATTTTCAAAGATATTTCTGCGCAGTTACATGTATCGTAATCTACTCGACAAGTGTTTCCTGCTAAAACCTACTGCGCAGCTTTAACATTTTTCGGCCATTTTCGGGCTTATTTCCAAAGATATTTCTGCGCAGTTACATGTATCGTAATCTACTCGACAAGTGCTTCCTGCCAAAACTTACTGCGCAGCTTTAACACTTTTCGGCCATTTCCGAGCTTGTTTTCAAAGATATTTCTGCGCAGTAACATGTATCGTCATCTACTCAACAAGTACACCCTGCCACAACTTACTGCACAGCTCTAACACTTTTCGGCCATTTCCGAGCTTATTTTCAGAGATATTTCTGCGCAGTAACAAGTATCGTAATCTACTCGGCAAGTACACCCTGCCACAACTTACTGCGCAGCTCTAACACTTTTCGGCCATTTCCGAGCCTATTTTCAAAGATATTTCTGCGCAGTAACATGTATCGTAATCTACTCGACAAGTACACCCTGCCACAACTTACTGCACAGCTTTAACACTTTTCGGCAATTTCCGAGCTTATTTTCAGAGATATTTCTGTGCAGTAACATGTATCGTAATCTACTCGACAAGTACACCCTGCTACAACTTACTGCGCAGCTCTAACACTTTTCGGCCATTTCCGAGCTTATTTTCAAAGATATTACTGCGCAGTAACATGTATCGTAATCTACTCGACAAGTACCCCCTGCCAAGACCTACTGCGCAGCTCTAACACTTTTCGGCCATTTCCGAGCTTAGTTCCAAAGATATTTCTGCGCAGTAATATGTATCGTAATCTACTCGACAAGCACACCCTGCCACAACTTACTGCGCAGCTCTAAAATTTTTCGGCCATTTCCGAGCTTATTTTCAAAGATATTACTGCGCAGTAACATGTATCGTAATCTACTTGACAAGTACCCCCTGCCAAGACTTACTGCGCAGCTCTAACATTTTTCGGCCATTTCCGAGCTTATTTTCAAAGATATTTCTGCGCAGTAACATGTATCGTAATCTATTCGACAAGTACACCCTGCCACAACTTACTGCGCAGCTTTAACACTTTTCGGCCATTTTCGAGCTTATTTTCAAAGATATTTCTGCGCAGTAACATGTATCGTAATCTATTCGACAAGTACACCCTGCCACAACTTACTGCGCAACTTTAACACTTTTCGGCCATTTCCGAGCTTATTTTCAAAGATATTTCTGCGCAGTAAAATGTATCGTAATTTACTCGACAAGTGCTTCCTGCCAAAACCTACTGCGCAGCTTTAACACTTTTCGGCCATTTCCGAGCTTATTTTAAAAGATATTTCTGCGCAGTTACATGTATCGTAATCTACTCGACAAGTGTTTCCTGCCAAAACCTACTGCGCAGCTTTAACACTTCTCGGCTATTTGCGAGCTTATTTTCAAAGATATTTCTGCGCAGTAAAATGTATCGTAATTTACTCGACAAGTGCTTTCTGCCAAAACCTACTGCGCAGCTTTAACATTTTTCGGCCATTTCCGAGCTTATTTTCAAAGATATTTCTGCGCAGTAACATGTATCGTAATCTATTCGACAAGAACACCCTGCCACAACTTACTGCGCAGCTCTAACACTTTTCGGCCATTTCCGAGCTTATTTTCAGAGATATTTCTGCGCAGTAACATGTATCGTAATCTACTCGACAAGTACACCCTGCCACAACTTACTGCGCAGCTCTAACACTTTTCGGCCATTTCCGAGCTTATTTTCAGAGATATTTCTGCGCAGTAACATGTATCGTAATCTACTCGACAAGTACACCCTGCCACAACCTACTGCGCAGCTCTAAACACTTTTCGGCCATTTCCGTGCTTATTTTCAAGGATATTTCTGCGCAGTAACTTGTATCGTAATCTACTCGACAAGTACACAATGCCAAAACTCACTGCGCAGCTTTAACACTTTTCGGTCATTTCCGAGCTTATTTTCAAAGATATTTCTGCGCAGTAACATGTATCGTAATCTATTCGACAAGAACACCCTGCCACAACTTACTGCGCAGCTCTAACACTTTTCGGCCATTTCCGAGCTTATTTTCAGAGATATTTCTGCGCAGTAACATGTATCGTAATCTACTCGACAAGTACACCCTGCCACAACTTACTGCGCAGCTCTAACACTTTTCGGCCATTTCCGAGCTTATTTTCAGAGATATTTCTGCGCAGTAACATGTATCGTAATCTACTCGACAAGTACACCCTGCCACAACTTACTGCGCAGCTCTAACACTTTTCGGCCATTTCCGAGCTTATTTTCAGAGATATTTCTGCGCAGTAACATGTATCGTAATCTACTCGACAAGTACACCCTGCCACAACTTACTGCGCAGCTCTAACACTTTTCGGCCATTTCCGAGCTTATTTTCAGAGATATTTCTGCGCAGTAACATGTATCGTAATCTACTCGACAAGTACACCCTGCCACAACCTACTGCGCAGCTCTAAACACTTTTCGGCCATTTCCGTGCTTATTTTCAAGGATATTTCTGCGCAGTAACTTGTATCGTAATCTACTCGACAAGTACACCCTGCCAAAACTCACTGCGCAGCTTTAACACTTTTTAGCCATTTCCGAGCTTATTTTCAAAGATATTTCTGCGCAGTAACATGTATCGTAATCTATTCGACAAGAACACCCTGCCACAACTTACTGCGCAGCTCTAACACTTTTCGGTCATTTCTGAGCTTATTTTCAGAGACATTTCTGCGCAGTAATATGTATCGTAATCTACTCGACAAGCACACCCTGCCACAACTTACTGCGCAGCTCTAACACTTTTCGGCCATTTCCGAGCTTATTTTCAAAGATATTTCTGCGCAGTAAAATGTATCGTAATCTACTCGACAAGTACACAATGCCAAAACTCACTGCGCAGCTTTAACACTTTTCGGCCATTTCCGAGCTTATTTTCAGAGATATTTCTGCGTAGTAACTTGTATCGTAATCTACTCGACAAGTACACAATGCCAAAACTCACTGCGCAGCTTTAACACTTTTCGGTCATTTCCGAGCTTATTTTCAAAGATATTTCTGCGCAGTAACATGTATCGTAATCTATTCGACAAGAACACCCTGCCACAACTTACTGCGCAGCTCTAACACTTTTCGGTCATTTCTGAGCTTATTTTCAGAGATATTTCTGCGCAGTAACATGTATCGTAATCTACTCGACAAGTTCACCCTGCCACAACCTACTGCGCAGCTCTAACACTTTTCGGCCATTTACGAGCTTATTTTCCAAGATATTTCTGCGCAGTAACTTGTATCGTAATCTATTCGACAAGTACACCCTGCCACAACTTACTGCGCAGCTTTAACACTTTTCGGCCATTTCCGAGCTTATTTTCAAAGATATTTCTGCGCAGTAACATGTATCGTAATCTACTTGACAAGTACCCCCTGCCTAGACTTACTGCGCAGCTCTAACACTTTTCGGCCATTTTTGAGCTTATTTTCAAAGATATTTCTGCGCAGTAACTTGTATCGTAATCTATTCGACAAGAACACCCTGCCACAACTTACTGCGCAGCTCTAACACTTTTCGGTCATTTCTGAGCTTATTTTCAGAGATATTTCTGCGCAGTAACATGTATCGTAATCTACTCGACAAGTTCACCCTGCCACAACCTACTGCGCAGCTCTAACACTTTTCGGCCATTTCCGAGTTTATTTTCAAAGATATTACTGCGCAGTAACATGTATCGTAATCTACTTGACAAGTACCCCCTGCCAAGACTCACTGCGCAGCTCTAACACTTTTCGGCCATTTCCGAGCTTGTGTTCAAAGATATTTCTGCGCAGTAACATGTATCGTAATCTACTCGACAAGCACACCCTGCCACAACTTACTGCGCAGCTCTAACACTTTTCGGCCATTTTTGAGCTTATTTTCAGAGATATTTCTGCGCAGTAACTTGTATCGTAATCTATTCGACAAGAACACCCTGCCACAACTTACTGCGCAGCTCTAACACTTTTCGGTCATTTCTGAGCTTATTTTCAGAGATATTTTTGCGCAGTAACATGTATCGTAATCTACTCGACAAGTTCACCCTGCCACAACCTACTGCGCAGCTCTAACACTTTTCGGCCATTTACGAGCTTATTTTCCAAGATATTTCTGCGCAGTAACTTGTATCGTAATCTATTCGACAAGTACACCCTGCCACAACTTACTGCGCAGCTTTAACACTTTTCGGCCATTTCCGAGCTTATTTTCAAAGATATTTCTGCGCAGTAACATGTATCGTAATCTACTTGACAAGTACCCCCTGCCTAGACTTACTGCGCAGCTCTAACATTTTTCGGCCATTTCCGAGCTTATTTTCAAAGATATTTCTGCGCAGTAACATGTATCGTAATCTATTCGACAAGTACACCCTGCCACAACTTACTGCGCAACTTTAACACTTTTCGGCCATTTCCGAGCTTATTTTCAGAGATATTTCTGCGCAGTAACATGTATCGTAATCTACTCGACAAGTACACCCTGCCACAACTTACTGCGCAGCTCTAACACTTTTCGGCCATTTCCGAGCTTATTTTCAGAGATATTTCTGCGCAGTAACATGTATCGTAATCTACTCGACAAGTACACCCTGCCACAACCTACTGCGCAGCTCTAACACTTTTCGGCCATTTCCGTGCTTATTTTCAAGGATATTTCTGCGCAGTAACTTGTATCGTAATCTACTCGACAAGTACACCCTGCCAAAACTCACTGCGCAACTTTAACACTTTTTGGCCATTTCCGAGCTTATTTTCAAAGATATTTCTGCGCAGTAACATGTATCGTAATCTATTCGACAAGAACACCCTGCCACAACTTACTGCGCAGCTCTAACACTTTTCGGTCATTTCTGAGCTTATTTTCAGAGATATTTCTGCGCAGTAATATGTATCGTAATCTACTCGACAAGTACACAATGCCAAAACTCACTGCGCAGCTTTAACACTTTTCGGCCATTTCCGAGCTTATTTTCAGAGATATTTCTGCGTAGTAACTTGTATCGTAATCTACTCGACAAGTACACAATGCCAAAACTCACTGCGCAGCTTTAACACTTTTCGGTCATTTCCGAGCTTATTTTCAAAGATATTTCTGCGCAGTAACATGTATCGTAATCTATTCGACAAGAACACCCTGCCACAACTTACTGCGCAGCTCTAACACTTTTCGGCCATTTCCGAGCTTATTTTCAGAGATATTTCTGCGCAGTAACATGTATCGTAATCTACTCGACAAGTACACCCTGCCACAACCTACTGCGCAGCTCTAACACTTTTCGGCCATTTCCGTGCTTATTTTCAAGGATATTTCTGCGCAGTAACTTGTATCGTAATCTACTCGACAAGTACACCCTGCCAAAACTCACTGCGCAACTTTAACACTTTTTGGCCATTTCCGAGCTTATTTTCAAAGATATTTCTGCGCAGTAACATGTATCGTAATCTATTCGACAAGAACACCCTGCCACAACTTACTGCGCAGCTCTAACACTTTTCGGTCATTTCTGAGCTTATTTTCAGAGATATTTCTGCGCAGTAATATGTATCGTAATCTACTCGACAAGTACACAATGCCAAAACTCACTGCGCAGCTTTAACACTTTTCGGCCATTTCCGAGCTTATTTTCAGAGATATTTCTGCGTAGTAACTTGTATCGTAATCTACTCGACAAGTACACAATGCCAAAACTCACTGCGCAGCTTTAACACTTTTCGGTCATTTCCGAGCTTATTTTCAAAGATATTTCTGCGCAGTAACATGTATCGTAATCTATTCGACAAGAACACCCTGCCACAACTTACTGCGCAGCTCTAACACTTTTCGGTCATTTCCGAGCTTATTTTCAGAGATATTTTTGCGCAGTAATATGTATCGTAATCTACTTGACAAGTACCCCCTGCCAAGACTCACTGCGCAGCTCTAACACTTTTCGGCCATTTCCGAGCTTGTGTTCAAAGATATTTCTGCGCAGTAACATGTATCGTAATCTACTCGACAAGCACACCCTGCCACAACTTACTGCGCAGCTCTAACACTTTTCGGCCATTTTTGAGCTTATTTTCAGAGATATTTCTGCGCAGTAACTTGTATCGTAATCTATTCGACAAGAACACCCTGCCACAACTTACTGCGCAGCTCTAACACTTTTCGGTCATTTCTGAGCTTATTTTCAGAGATATTTCTGCGCAGTAACATGTATCGTAATCTACTCGACAAGTTCACCCTGCCACAACCTACTGCGCAGCTCTAACACTTTTCGGCCATTTCCGAGCTTATTTTCCAAGATATTTCTGCGCAGTAACATGTATCGTAATCTACTCGACAAGTTCACCCTGCCACAACCTACTGCGCAGCTCTAACACTTTTCGACCATTTTCGAGCTTATTTTCCAAGATATTTCTGCGCAGTAACATGTATCGTAATCTACTCGACAAGCACACCCTGCCACAACTTACTACGCAGCTCTAACACTTTTCGGCCATTTCCGAGCTTATTTTCAGAGATATTTCTGCGCAGTAACATGTATCGTAATCTACTCGACAAGTTCACCCTACCACAATTTACTGCGCAGCTCTAACACTTTTCGACCATTTCCGAGCTTATTTTCAAAGATATTTCTGCGCAGTAACTTATATCGTAATCTACTCGACAAGTACTCCCTGTCAAAACCTACTGCACAGCTTTAACACTTTTCGGCCATTTCCGAGCTTATTTTCAAAGATATTTCTGCGCAGTAACATGTATCGTAATCTACTCGACAAGTACACCCTGCTACAACTTACTGCGCAGCTTTAACACTTTTCAAACATTTCCGAGCTTGTTTTCAGAGATATTTCTGCGCAGTAACATGTATCGTCATCTACTAGACAAGCACACCCTGCCACAACTTACTGCGCAGCTCTAACACTTTTCGGCCATTTCCGAGCTTATTTTCCAAGATATTTTTGCGCAGTAATATGTATCGTAATCTACTCGACAAGCACACCCTGCCACAACTTACTGCGCAGCTCTAACACTTTTCGGCCATTTCCGAGCTTATTTTTAGAGATATTTCTGCGCAGTAACATGTATCGTAATCTACTCGACAAGTTCACCCTGCCACAATTTACTGCGCAGCTCTAACACTTTTCGACCATTTCCGAGCTTATTTTCAAAGATATTTTTGCGCAGTAGCATGTATCGTAATCTACTCGACAAGCACACCCTGCCAAAACCTACTGCGCAGCTCTAACACTTTTTGACCATTTCTGAGCTTATTTTCAAAGATATTTCTGCGCAGTAACATGTATCGTAATCTATTCGACAAGAACACCCTGCCACAACTTACTGCGCAGCTCTAACACTTTTCGGCCATTTCCGAGCTTATTTTCAAAGATATTTCTGCGCAGTAGCATGTATCGTAATCTACTCGACAAGTACCCCCTGCCAAGAGTTACTGCGCAGCTCTAACACTTTTCGGCCATTTCCGAGCTTATTTTCCAAGACATTTCTGCGCAGTAACATGTATCGTAATCTACTCGACAAGTACACCCTGCCACAACTTACTGCACAGCTCTAACACTTTTCGGCCATTTCCGAGCTTATTTTCAAAGATATTTCTGCGCAGTAACATGTATCGTAATCCACTCGACAAGTACATCCTGCCACAACTTTACTGCGCACAAATATCTTTGAAAATACGCTCGGAAATGGTTGAAAAGTATTAGAGCTGCGCAGTAAGTCTTGGCAGGGGGTACTTGTCGAGTAGATTACGATAGAAGTTATTGCGCAGAAATATCTTTAAAACTAGGCATACCCTTTCTCAGACACCACCCCTCGTTGTAGTACTATTTTTCATTTTTGGAACTTGTATTTGAACTAACTTGGCGGCGGAAATCGACGGTGAGATATTATAACACCACCTCCCCCCTCCCGTCCTCTCAAGGCCCATCTCCATCATTCACACTGTTCAGGGTATTGGAGATTTGCATCCGGTTCAGTGCTAGTGTGTCATAAATCCGGAAGACTTCGAAAAGCCCTTGAAATTATATGTATTATACACCATTTTTTGCCCCTTGGTTTCCCGAAAATTACAAACAATTTACAGGCGTGTTTCGTCCACAGTACCGGCGGTAGGACTCCTTAATGGGAGCCCCATTGATACTTTTCTCAGACACCCTTGTTGACATACTATTGAAAAGTTGAATGTAATATTTGTAGTTATCTCGCATCGGGATGTATCGATAAGATGTTAAATTTTAGATGCCTGCTTACAGAATATTCCTTCTTATTAGTTTATGTCCGCCATTTCGTTGTCTTATTTAAGACACTAGAAACAGCACTCTATGCAGCGGAGTCGTCTGAGACTGCAATCGGTCCTCACCTGGAACGCCATATTGTACACCCTGCCAAAACTTACTGCGCAGCTCTAACACTTTTCCTCCATTTCCGAGCTTATTTTCAAAGATATTTCTGCGCAGTAACATGTATCGTAATCTACTCGACAAGTACCCCCTGCCACAACTTACTGCGCAGCTCTAACACTTTTCGGCCATTTCCGAGCTTATTTTCAGAGATATTTCTGCGCAGTAACATGTATCGTAATCTACTCGACAAGTACACCCTGCCACAACCTACTGCGCAGCTCTAACACTTTTCGGCCATTTGCGAGCTTATTTTCAAAGATATTTCTGCGCAGTAACATGTATCGTCATCTACTCGACAAGTGCTTCCTGCCAAAACCTACTGCGCAGCTTTAACACTTTTCGGCCATTTCCGAGCTTATTTTCAGAGATATTTCTGCGCAGTAACATGTATCGTAATCTACTCGACAAGTACACCCTGCCACAACTTACTGCGCAGCTCTAACACTTTTCGGTTATTTCCGAGCTTATTTTCGGAGATATTTCTGCGCAGTAACATGTATCGTAATCTACTCGACAAGTACACCCTGCCACAACCTACTGCGCAGCTCTAACACTTTTCGGCCATTTCCGAGCTTATTTTCAAAGATATTTCTGCGCAGTAACATGTATCGTAATCTACTCGACAAGTACACCCTGCCACAACCTACTGCGCAGCTCTAACACTTTTCGGCCATTTCCGAGCTTATTTTCAGAGATATTTCTGCGCAGTAACATGTATCGTAATCTACTCGACAAGTGCTTCCTGCCAAAACCTACTGCGCAACTTTAACACTTTTCGGCCATTTCCGAGCTTGTTTTTAAAGATATTTCTGCGCAATAACATGTATCGTCATCTACTCGACAAGTACCCTCTGCCACAACTTACTGCGCAGCTCTAACACTTTTCGGCCATTTCCGAGCTTATTTTTAAAGATATTTCTGCGCAGTAACATGTATCGTAATCTACTCGACAAGTACACCCTGCCACAACTTACTGCGCAGCTTTAACACTTTTCGGCCATTTTCGGGCTTATTTTCAAAAATATTTCTGCGCAGTAACATGTATCGTAATCTACTCGACAAATACACCCTGCCAAAACTCACTGCGCAGCTCTAACACTTTTCGGCTATTTTCGGGCTTATTTTTAAAGATATTTTTGCGCAGTAACATTAATCGTAATCTACTCGAGAAGCACACTCTGCCACAACTTACTACGCAGCTCTAACACTTTTCGGCCATTTCCGAGCTTATTTTCAAAGATATTTCTGCGCAGTAACATGTATCGTAATCTACTCGACAAGTACACCCTGCCAAAACTCACTGCGCATCTCTAACACTTTTTGGCCATTTCCGGGCTTATTTTTAAAGATATTTCTGCGCAGTAACATGAATCGTAATCTACTCGAGAAGCACACTCTGCCACAACTTACTGCGCAGCTCTAAGACTTTTCGGTTATTTCCGAGCTTATTTTCAAAGATATTTCTGCGCAGTAACATTTATCGTAATCTACTCGACAAGTACACTCTGCCAAAATTCACTGCGCAGCTTTAACGCTTTTCAGCCATTTCCGAGCTTATTTTCAAAGGTATTTTTGCGCAGTAACATGTATCGTAATCTACTCGACAAGTACACCCTGCCACAACTTACTGCGCAGAAATATCTTTGAAAATAAGCTCGGAAATGGCCGAAAAGTGTTAAACCTGCGCAGTAGATTTTGACAGGGAGTACTTGTCGAGTAGATCACTATACGAGTTACTGCGCAGAAATATCTTTGAAAACAAGCTCGGAAATGGCCGAAAAGTGTTAAAGCTGCGCAGTAGGTTTTGACAGGGAGTACTTGTCGAGTAGATCACGATACATGTTACTGCGCAGAAATATCTTTAAAAACGAGCTCGGAAATGGCCGAAAAGGGTTAAAGCTGCGCAGTAGGTTTTGGCAGGAAGCACTTGTCGAGTAGATCACGATACAAGTTACTGCGCAGAAATATCTTTGAAAATAAGCTCGGAAATGTCCGAAAAGTGTTAGAGCTGCGCAGTGAGTCTTGGCAGGGTGTACTTGTCGAGTAGATTAAGATACATGTTACTGCGCATAAATATCTTTGAAAATAAGCTCGGATATGGCCAAAAAGTGTTAAAGCTGCGCAGTGAGTTTTGGCAGGTTGTACTTGTCGACTAGATTACGATACATGTTACTGCGCAGAAATATCTTTGAAAATGAGCTCGGAAATGTCCGAAAAGTGTTAGAGCTGCGCAGTGAGTCTTGGCAGGGTGTACTTGTCGAGTAGATTACGATACAAGTTACTGCGCAGAAATATCTTTGAAAACAAGCTCGGAAATGATCGAAAAGTGTTAGAGCTGCGCAGTAGGTTTTGGCAGCAAGTACTTGTCGAGTAGATCACGATACAAGTACTGCGCAGAAATATCTTTAAAACTAGGCACACCCTTTCTCAAACACCACCTCTCGTTATAGTATTCTTTTTCATTTTTGGAACTTGTATTTGAACTAACTTGGCGGCGGAAATCGACGGTGAGATATTATAACACCACCTCCCCCTCCCGTCCTCTCAAGGCCCAATGCCCATCTCCATCATTCACACTGTTCAGGGTATTGGAGATTTGCATCCGGTTCAGTGCTAGTGTGTCATAAATCCGGAAGACATCGAAAAGCCCTTGAAATTATAAGTATTATACACCATTTTTTGTCCCTTGGTTTCCTGAAAATTACAAGCTCAATTGGACCAAAATTTAACAGGCGTGTTTCGTCCACAGTACCGACGGTAGGACTCTCAATGGGACCCCATCGGTACCTTTCTCAGACAACCTGTATGACGTACTTATTTTAAGTTGAATCTAATATTTGTAGTTATCTCGCGTCGGGGTGTATCGATAAGATGTTAAATTTTTAATGCCTGCTCACAGAATATTCTTATTAGTTTATGTCCGCCATTTTGTCGCCTTATTACGACACTAGAAAGAAACAAACAGCAGCAGAGGAGTCGTCTGAGACTGCAATTGGTCCACACCTGAAACGCCATATTGCAAACGGTAGGTCTCTTGCTACGATCTCCAAATTTAAACTTACCATTAAGAGTTGGGTGTTTCGAATACCTTACCATTTATTTTGGAACTTGTATTTGAACTAATTTGGCGGCGGAAATCGACGGCGAGTTATTACGACAATAGGAAGGAGCGTTGGAAATTACCTGCTGTTTTCTACCACTGGGACTCTTGGCTAAAGTTGTACAATTTGCTTGTAAATCGACCCACGATTAAGATATAGAGGATGTATTGTGTGAAAAGCTTACTTTCCTACATTTTTTTAAATTATTTTCATAAAATTGTGTGCTTGGATATATATATATATATATATATATATATATATATATATATATATATATATATATATATATATATATATATATATATATATATATATATAAACTTCTTGCTATCTACGATAATTTTACAAATACTTCTGAAAAGATGCTTGGTGGCCATACGCAGAATGCGAACGAGAGCTGCGTTTGGTCCCAAAATTGTGTATTTTGCTCTAAAAACTGTTGAGATTACAGCATATCTGGCAGCGCTTACTGAATTTTCTTTACACGTAATTTTAAACGCGTTTTTCTCAAAACAGCACTTTCAATATTGCGAGACAGATATCTTCAAAACGATAAAACCCATTTTTACACACTTCTACACTATAGCAATAATTTCTGTTTGAAAAACAAGCGAAAAAAGAATTTTTTTCATGGTAAATATAACAAAATATGTATATATTATCAATATTGTAAAAAAAAACAGAACTTAAATATCTTGAAAATGCGTCTACAAAGTTTTGATTATGTAAAATTAATTATAAAAAAAAACGAAAATTGCCCTCTGCATGTATTTTTCCCCTTCAGAAACGATTACTTCCTATTTGAGTAAATTCCCTCAGAAATTTGATATTCAAAAGAATCCGAGTAGAAAAAGCCATAGACTAATTTACAAATATCCCGAAGCAAAATGAGAGTTTGAGGGAAAGCTAGGCTATAATTCCTAAAGATATTTTGTTCCGACTGACAACATCGCAGGTGAGAGTTAGTTTAAAATAAAACACCATAATTCAAATAAGTCAATTTATTTAAAATTACAAAATGTTTTTAGTACATAAAGGAAGGCACAGTATTTTAGTATAGAGATATTAAAGGCATAATGTCATTTCTTTTAGAAAAATAATAAATTTTTCAAAAGAAAAATTCACGAAAAATGGCACCATATTAAAAATCTAAAATAGGACTTACAATAGAATATCACAACAAAAAATTAAAGTAGGAAACTAAAGCTACAAATAAAACGACTACTCTAATATGAACACATTATTTTAAAGCAAAAAGCTGCAGAAACCTAAAAATACAGGTCAAGTTGTAAGTACAAAAATAATGCTCCTCCTGCACAACAATGATGGTGAAATATCTAAAATAAATCAGTAAAGGTAGATAATTGATCCCCACAAGACTTTATAACGAAGATTAAAGGGTATTTACCGCTTACACGTTAACAGGACATGAAAATTACACATGGTATCATTTTGTTTATGACAAGGATTATTTTCTAGATGATTTGGTGCGCTTTTATCAAAATTTGCTTTTCACATAAGGATTTTCAGATATTCTAACCTAAAAGTGACAAAATGGCCATTTTTTGGTAGATTCGGGATTGAATATCTCAAAAACTTGACGTGATAGAGAATGCTGGAAAGTATTTTGAATTCTACAAGAAAAAATGTAGGGGAATCAACCGTAAAAGATAGGAAAGGATCTGTGCGACAACGCCTTATATGAATCCACAATCAGAGTCCTGGAGGCAAGGCAAACGGAGTCTTCTTTGACAAGATAGATTCAATCAATGCATCTATTGGCAACGAAGCGGCGACGATCACTACAGTCAGAGGATGCTTTCAAGGGGAACTACTATGGTCCCTGGCCGCAGATAGTCTATTGAATCGACTCAGGGTTCACATCACAAGGTTATACTAATGACCTAGTTGTCACTATCAGAGACGAGAATGAAGGAACTATGCAAACTGCCCTAAACCAAATTAGCAACTGGCGCATCAAGGAAGGACTACATATTAGTCCTCTCAAAAGAGTTCTCATGTCATACAAGGAGCCGAAAGGTAGTCATCAACGCTCCAACTTTAAATGGAATAACAAGCTTTTCCAAAGAAGTTGAATATCTGAAAGTAATAACAAATTATTTTACAAAAGGTAAGCACCATAGAATCTTCGGACAAATCTGGAGCTTCAGGCCGAAAATAATCTCATGGTTATATGAAACGATCATCAAACCTATGGTCACATATGCCTCCTTAGCATGGTGGCCCAAGATACAACAAGTAGCAGCTAAAAAACTTACAAAAATACACAGGTCAGTTTGTGTATGAGTCACAGGTGCCATGCCAATCATGCTCCTCCGCAGCAACAGAGGCAATGCTGAACCTCACTCCACTGCATATAGTTGTGATGAGGGCGGCAGCAACAAATGCCCTCAAGCTGTTCCAAACTGAAAGCTTCGAACTTGGTAGTTTTATTGGATATATGAAGGTTCAAGATAAAAGTTCCAATAGAATCCGTATCGAAACCAACATATATCCTGTCGATTAGGTACGATTTTGACGTGAATTATGAAGTGGTAACCGACTGCTCCCAAGCGAACAGAGGGAGATTATCTCGACTAGAAAAGGATGGAATGGTACGGTTTACTGACGGATCCAAAATTAAAGAAGGGGTTAGAGTCGGAGTTACGGCCCAAGTCTTGCCAAATGCCTAGGAGACACCCCCCGCATCTTCCAAACAAAAAGCCATGAAATCCAAATCCGGGTGAGGAGTGTCCTAATAGAAACATTAAGTAGGTCAAAATATACACACTCTTAGATAGTCGAGCGGCGCTAAAAACTCTCAGATCAAACATCTACTAGTCTAACTTGACTTGGGACTGCAGGCAAGTCTTAAAGTAACTAGCAAGGAATAACAAGGCACAAAGGAAGCAGACAGCCTCGCAAAAGAAGGGGCAAAAATGTATTTTCTTAACACGTAGCCTTTCTGTAGATCACCAAAAAGCCACATAAAAGACGAGTTCCGGAGCTGGTAATAAAATCAGATAAAATTATGGTGGAATAAGACGCCTGAGACCCGATTCTGTGAGCATATTTTTTGACATTCCATTTCCTTATCTCTTTTAGGACAGTGACATACTTATGTGTTACTACAGACTGAACAAAGATGGAAGATCCTTATTATGACATTCTCTTTAACTTTACTTTTATAGAATCGTAGCCCTGGTCTCAGACAAGCGAAGTTGCCAAAGAACGCAGAAATCCTCCTCGATCGTCCAAAAAGAGATATTCGAGTAATAATAAATATCTTCACAGGATACTGCTCCCTGAGATACCATCTCAAAAAAAAATGGACCAAGCTGAGAGTTATATGTGTCCTTTGTGCCATAGGGCAGCCAAAACAGCAGAACACTTGCTATGTCCAAGTTTTAAATTAAACTTCCAGAGCCCCCTTAGCAATAAATCTAAAAATCCAAATCCAAGATGGAATTTTAGGAGGTCTAATAAGGTTTAGTACTTTTGGTAAATCTCGATTGAGACCTGCGTGGGCTTGGCTCTCAATGTCACCGTTCGGTGTCTGTTTAGAACTAGAGTGGACCCTTCTAAAAAATTACACGAACTACCTTTAGGGAAACAATTAGGCCCCGATTATTGCAAATTATATATCTTTCTTTTTCAATACACAACGATCCGAATTGAAGGGAAAAAATATCCCTCTTTACGATAAAGCAATCTTTCCAGTATGCAAAATACAACTCTTCCAATGACTAGCATTCCCACCTTACACTCAACCGTGAGCTCCGATTTCGCCCCCAAAAGTCCAAACTACATTTTTTCACTTTTATTAAAAGGGCACCCACGTGTTGTCGCTTCAACGATGGTAACAGAACAGAACAGGTTTATTTTCAACTTTGAAATTAGTTTATCCTCATTAGGACCGTTTTAGTTTAAATAATCTTGTGTGCAGGTAAGCCAAAGATATATCAGATATATTTAGAGAAGATGACCCATATTCTTTCAAAATTATTGATGATTTAAAGAATCAGAGTCGCCCAAATAACTCAGAATCCAAGAAGTTTAGGAAAAAAAACCTGTGAACGTGAATAGGGTCCTTTCTTGCTGTTGCATTCAGAGTTTTTCCTTAAGCCAACTCTGCCTTCTTTGGACAGGAAACTGTATTAGACCTTCAAATGACCCCTGCATGTAATTAAAACCTGGAAGTGTATGGTTGGACACACAGTTTTTTCTACTTTTTGTTTCTGCCAAAAAATGGGGTGTTTCCATTTAAAAAAAATATTGACCTAAAAGCGACCTTGAAGGGTCAAGGTCATAAGGAGATAGCTAGTCCTAAATCTCCTAATTCCATATAAATTATATATATATATATATATATAATATATATATATATATATATATATATATATATATATATATATATATATATATATATAATCTTTATTCAAAACGTTACGTAATTTTGAAACCATTATAGGTGATTTGGTCATCAAGTGGGATCTGTCTGACCTGACCTTGAACGCCATATCAACACCGCCATCTTGGACAGCCACACGGTTTAGTTCCCCAAAAAGTTACATTAACTGATTAGTTGACTTTTATAACCCTCTTAAAAAGTCTGTGGGCGCCCAAATCTATAATGCAGCCCAAATTAGGAATGAAAGAAATACGGACCATCTTTTTTAAATAATCATTCAGGTTGAAGACACATTCTAAGGCACATAGTTTAAATATAATTTACAACAAAAAAGCTACATCTAGTAAAATTTTTCCGAATCAAGAGGTGGTTAAATATCGACGACAACACCTCTGTTCTCTTCATTTTTGATTAATCCGATTTTAGTAAAAAATTATTTTAAATGCAGCACTGCAGTTTTTTTAAACTGTTAAAAAGTTGGTAATTTACAAAAGAAAGACGCCAGTTTTATAATAAAACTAGTCGAGATTTCCTAAAGCTACTTCCAGTTTTTTTTCCAGATCGGCAATTTTCTTTTTCAGACTGTGTAGTTCTTGCTCGTGCTTTTTCTCATTATCGGCATTTCTTCTACTTCTAGCGTTAAGTCTGCTAATTGTATTCAGTTGACCTGTATACCTAAAATAAAATAATATATTTGAGTTAAATTATCCGTTCTTTTGTGTTACAGGAAATTCCCGAATGCTTTACCGCTTATATTTTTGTAGTAACTCTATATTATTAGAAGTATGAAATGAAATCTTCAAAAATATTATCTGTGCGAAAAAGGCTTGCATAGCTCATCCAGACCCGGTCCTAAATATTACAAGAAATATTACTAATGAAGTGGAAGGCGAAATGTTTGTTTATGGAGTGCTCCACTAATGAAACCTGTAAGATTTATTTTGTTCCTGATGATTGGTTTATATTTAAAGAACATAGAAAATAGAGTTTTGTTAATTACAAGGAGTAATCTTTAAGGTTTTAGGAATTTTAAAACTGGGAGTAGGGAGCATTTATGACTTTGTAAAGCGAGCTTGTAAAATTACCATGTACAGTTGGTTAGTATGAAAAGGAAAGAGAAAGTTCTAAGATTCCAACTTGGCGAGACTTATGAGTAAGTTCTGTCTTTCATTATACATATTAACCTTGAAATAGCATAAGTCACGATGCTATAGTAGAGGACAATTATAAAAATTCGCAAAAATATCAAAAAATTTACTCCCACAAATGATAAACTTTATCCTATAAAATTAAAATCAGTTTGTTATTAGGATCTACAGAGACAACAGGACTGGCAAAAAGTCGGAAGAATGAGGAAATTTCAATCCAAACATGGCTGAAAAGGGCATCAGACCAGATTTGTTATTCGACTAAATAAAAATTCTTGTTTTTAAAACTATTTAAAGATTTGTGTACTTTTTATTTGAATAAACTTTTATTTTGTTGATAGTCTACCTTTTAGAGTTATTATATCGAAGGGATAAACTAGGGCTTAAATTTGATAGGTTCACTTATAGTTCGAACAGTAGTAGTTCTGAAAATATTTGCTCTTCTACCTCACTTCCTCAATTTCAAATTAGAAAAAGTTTACATTATGCTTAAGTTATGTATTTTTTTGTATAAAGAGATTATGTTGAAGATATTTTTTAAAGCAAATTATTCATGCGGAACTTGTAGTTATTTAAAATGGTAGGGTATATTTTGCTCTTGATTTTTTCTTAAGTAAAGTTATTTCTTGGGCTTTTGAATAATTACAGTTTGACCTTGTAAACAAGACAAACAAAAAAATTAAAGGGACCCTTTTTATTATACATAATTTTATTGGTGGAATATGTTGTTTTAATGTTGGGAAGGGACGTCTTTAAGACGTTACCTTTTGTAATATAAGACGTCTATACAACGTCTTATGGACGTCATTCGTCTTTTATGGACATCCATAAGACGTCCTGAATGTTGAGATCAAACGTTTTATGGACGTCTTGAAGACGTATTTGTACTGTTTGGGTCGTTAAAACTTTGACAAACATTTTTTGCTTGTGGCGCTATCTTTATTAAATTTCTTATTAAAATAACTGCATTAACAACAAGAAGACAAAGTGAACATATTATTAAGTATTTTTGAAGTAGTAGGAGCATAATGCATAATTATGCTCTTTTTAGGAGAGGAATTGCTCCGTTTTTATGTTAAAACTAAAGTTTTCCAATGTCCTAAGAAAGAAACCTTCATATGCCTTTAAGTAACGATAATAATCAGCGGATATTCGAAAAACGTGGCGGTTTTGCACTTCGTGCCCAGTGAGACTTTTAATCAGGGGACCAAAATACACAACATACTGCAATACAGCCAATTTAACGAAAACCGGATTTTCATATGCTCTGAGCAGGGTCCTTTATTACAACAAATATTGGTATTCGATGTTCGGGAAACGCAGTTGCGGACTAGTTGACCAACATAATTGACAACTGTAGTGAAATCGGATCTGGTTACAAGGGAATACAAAATATCTATTATCGATGTTGTATGTATCGATACTTTAACATATCGATATGCATCGCCCGGGTCTAGTTTAGAAGAAAGTTATGGAGAAAAATTCCCTGTGGGGCATGCAGCTACAAACAGTACCATTTAATTATAAAACTTTCCATTGTTATTTAATACATCAGGATATAAATAGGAAAATACGCCAAAAATATTTCTTTTCTTTAATGTTGGATTAATTATTGCGGTAACATTTTTCTGCTAGCGAATTTTTGATCCAATCAGATTTATCTAAAAAACGTACGTGCCGACGCCCATGATATACTATTGTTTGATTAAAACAGATGCAATTTACTGAGGCATTGAACAGTGAACGCAGTGAGAGATATGTATCGCTCGGGTCTAGTTTAGAAGAAAGTCACATGGTCATCTTGAAGAAGAATCCCTTGTGGGATATGCAGGACAAACAATTGTAAAATTTTCCATTGTCATTTAACAGATCAGGATATAAATGGGAAGCATAAATGACCTAGACATCAATTTTAGGCAATCAGGATTCAGGAACCTTCCAGGAACAAGAAGCAGGAGCCAGTAAAGCAAGAAATGAGAGATGTCAAGAGATGCCACGGAGTCCCAAGCAGGGCACCTTTCACTAGCCGAAGCATTATAGGAGTTAAGGGACCCAAGATACCCTAGGATGACATTTTACTACATCATAGGTAAGAGTCGATCCTTTATTAATGAAGTACTAGATTAAGAGACTAACCTTACATTGTATGCGAAATGTAAGAGAGTGCGAAGCAATGGGTGCATCAGCACCTAGAACAGAAACACTAACGTTGTGAAGACCAGATAGTCCGGTCAAAATAGACATTGAAGGTTACATTAATTCGCACCCTGCTAAAAATTGGCATGAATGTTGGGAACCCTATTATACACAATTTGTCAATTATCCACATCAATCCGAAGTGTGGAAAAAAATTTATTCAAGGTCAAATGTTGCAAAAATCGGTTTTTTGAGTTTTCCAGCTAAACGGTAAGTTTTATAATAAAAATAGGTGAGGCCACGATCAACAGTAACTGTTTCGCTTTCGGTCAAATGTTTATTACAAATAAAGCACAACTGCGACATTTCTATTACAAACACAAAACTGCACAAATTTTGTTTGAAAATATAAGCAATAACTACGTGTTCTTACTACGAAAGAATGCTTGAGACTAATACTATTCTATCTAGGGAGGCCCTTCAAAAAGGAGCAGGTATACGAGCGTCGCCACGTGGACAATTGAATAGCAGACAGATGTTGCTCAAGGCCGTACGGTCATATAAAATGAGGGACTGGGTTTTTTTTGGAGTTTATATTTTTAAAACTGTATAATATGTATGTATACGCTACGAAAATTAATATTTTTACTTATATTATCGTTCTGTAACGTATATTACGGTAATTGACATGCATATTATGAAGAATACAACTTTTTCAACATTTTGCATCGCTGTATCTCCGAAATGGTGATTCTTAGGAAAAAAAGTGTATGAACAATTTTTATAGATAATTGCATGATGAATAATTTTTGTCTCACCTATTTTTATTATAAAACTTACCGTTTAGCTGGAAAACTCAAAAACCGATTTTTGCAACATTTGACCTTGAATAATTTTTTTCCCACACTTCGGATTGATGTGGATAATTGACAAATTGTGTATAATAGGGTTCCCAACATTCATGCCAATTTTTAGCAAGGTGCGAATTAATGTAACCTTACCCCTATTTTTGATGCTAACTTGACCGGACTAAGAGGTTTTTAAAGGCCTGACAACTCGACTTTCACTGTGGGTCTTCCTAGCCCTCACTTAGCCATAACCAACAGGAAGAAAAGAATCATGGGACCTTTAGTTCTTAGCCGCTAAGAACCCGGCATTACCACCACACTTCGTGGAGGCGTCTAGGCAAGATTTCCCCTCCTTGAAAGAAAAAAAAAAGGAGACAAATTTCAAATAAGGTAAGTAACGTATTGGTAAGGTGTAATATGAATAAGGAGCAAGGGCAAGTAAAAGTGCTGGAAGGGAAGGTTAATGGGGAGTAAGGGAGAACAAGACTAATGGGTGAAGACAATAAGGGAGGATAGGAGCAATAATGTGATGTAGAGGGGTAAATGAAATGTTTGTCTATCTGAAACAAGCTGCAAATGGTGTAAATTTTGATTTTGGTAATCAATTTCCTCCTCACAGATATTTCAGTGGTTGTAACCAAAAAATCTCACACCTCATTTAACGCATTTTTTTATACTCCAAATCATCTGCACTTTAACGTACAAGAACTCATTTCTTACGAACATGGTAATACAATTTAACCTCAATAAGAATATCATTTTTTACATAAATAATTACGTACCTACAATCAGTACAACATTCGCTCCACAGACGGAGATCGACCTTAGGTATTTCCTCACAACTTCTTATTCCTCCTTGTAATTCTGGTAGTGTAAACACGTCTTTGGTTACCCTGGTGATATTATCTCCATTATCGCATAGTACTCTAGCCAGAGTGTACTGCTTGATTTGTACGAGTTGTTCCGGCTTAAAAACTGATGGATTCTCGTACCTAAAACCAACCACACTTTTGTAAACGGGCGTTAAAGACAAAATTTAAAAGAGTTCAACTTATCACTGGAAGTGTTCTACGAACCAAAATCTGTCTCCGTCTCTCAATCTCCTAAACTGCTCCAGCAATAGGCATCTAAACAGCGGTCCTACTCTTCCACCTTTTACCGGATCCTCCAGAATACCTCCGACAAATACATCGACATTGGCAGGGTGACCATACAATTCTGCCATTATTCTTCTCACTTCTGCATCGGAAATATCTGAAGCGAGATCTTCAAAAGTCTTCACCGCAGACATGTTACAGAATTCGCGGAAGGCCGTGTAACCTGGTAAAGCGTGATCACGTGACCTAAAAGCACAATTTGTTAGATATTAATTGGCAGAAAATATTCTTCTTTAATAAGTTTTAGAACTCGACAACAAAAAAATATAGTTGCCACATTTGTTGAATATTGTGTATTATATATGTAATTTTGTATATGGAAGCCAGATAAATATTTAAGCACCTTTTTAATATAAACCAAAGTTTTGACCACAAGTCACAATTACCATGGCTAAATCTGAATATTCTCGATACATAAAAAACTTACCTATGAATATTCATAGCTGCTAAATCTAATGCTACAGCATGAGCTGTTTTAAACAGTTGTTCAGTCAGATCAGTATTCAGATTTTCCCTGGGCATTTTCTTCTTTGCTGCAGTCACAAACATACCCCTCAAAAGGGGATCTATGCCGCCTTCTTCAACAATTCGCCAAGGGGAGAAGAATGCCTTGTGTAAGGGAAGATGGCCTTCTCTAATTGTTTTAAAGTCCCACCCGAGTCTAAAATAATAAAAATATTATAGTTCTACATGGGATTTCTTTAATTAATCAGTCTTGGTTCAATTTTTTGCAAGTATATTTTTGATGGGAACCGACATCTTCTTGTAGGTAGTCTTTCTTTGCTTCTTTCTAGGGGTACTATATAATTTAATAAAATCAGTCAGACAACAAGCTTAACAATGTAACTGTTAAAGCACTCTCAAGTAGGGGTTGTCCGGGATAAGGCCGAGGTGATACTCTTTACAAAAAAGATAAAAAGGGGAGTAATTCTGGACTGAACTGGAATGATAATTTTGAGGCTCGACCCAAGAAGCCTATCTGTGCTTTCTGGACTTGTAAACAATTTTTTTTTTTGGGGGGGGGGCTGACATAGAGAGAGCTATTTTGAATATACATTATGGTGAACCGTCCTATGATAAAGTACGCCACTATTGTATAGTGGCCTAGTACAGCAAAGCCAAACACCGTCTTAACTTGACAAAGTCCAAAGAATAGCTTGTGTAGGAATATTGAGTGCAATGAGGACCGCCCCAACCAGGTTTCTGGAAGTCCTGGTGAACCTGTCGCCTATCCAATTATACCTAGAGAATGAGGACTTGAAGAAACCAGTATACGAGCATATAATAACATTAAAATAATAGGGGTCAAAAACGAGGCGATTTATATCAAATACTCAATCTCCCTTGAGCTTATCTATACACTTATCCTACATTTATCGCCCTATTAAATAATTAAGAAGAAGGATATACTGCATTTTTTCTTCTTTTGTTTACTACACACTATCCATATCAAATTTCACATTTCTAGAACCGCGGGAAGTACTTCAGATTTTTAATTATCTGTAGGTAAGTGAGTGTGAAGATACAAAAATATTGCAATTAATTTTACTTAGGAAACAAAGGATCAAAACAGAAAATTTGGGGGGGGGGGGGGGGTAAGTCCAGTGAGTCAAACTTATATATTTAGACTCTCAGAAGCTGAAGCAGGCATTTGAATTGTTCCATAACCCTTTCAATTTCTTTTTAAACGCTAAAGTATCCTACAAAACTCTAAAATCCGCTTAAATTTTGAATTTAAGAAAACAATCCTTTAGGGTAAAACAACTCGTTGGTGGGATGTTGTCGTGGTATTATGTAACTGTGAATTACAGTAATACCTGTATTACTGTGTGATGAACGGTCCTTAAGAAATTTTTATAATAAATTTTAAAATATTTTCTTGGAAGAATTCCTAAAATTTTTATTTAAATTTTTCATTTCGTACAGATATTGCCCTCTAGTAACAAAATACCCGAAACCCATATGTGATGACAATAAAATACCTGGGCCTTGCAGGTGCCTCTTTATCACGCATTTTCCGTGAATCCATTAGTACCTAAAGTGGAGTGGAGTAATTAAAATTTTAAAAAAACCTTTTAACTTTAACATAGTTCCGCGAATTAGATGCATTATTTTCGAAAATCCAAAAAATGTAGTTTGCTACACCATTCCTGCCGGTGTTCGAGATTTCGAAAGAAGAAGGAAAAATATTTCCTCAGTAGAAGTCATAAATACAATTCTGGATTTTTCAGTTGTTAGTTAGTTAAATACTAACTCGTGAGCCGAGAGTTACTACTAACCGTGTGTTAATACAGTCGTCGGTGATAGTTGTAAATCGAGAGTTCGTAATGAAGTCGTCGGTCGTTAGTTAGTTCTTAACCAAAAGTTGTCTATCGAAAGTCAAGTGTTAAGTCGTCGACCGTAAAAAGTGAACGTCAATTTTTCAAAAAGCCAAAGTAGTTATTTCGGAACAGTAGCCGAGTTAATTCAGTATAATAATTAAACTATAAATTTTCATGGAAACTAAAATGGGCGTACTTTGGAAAAAGGTCACACTTTATGAAAGAAAATAAATCGTGTTGTTTCAGATTTTGAGATTGAATACCAGGAAAATAATTTGTTAATTAGTTTTTACAAAAAAATCACAATTATGCTTCCTTTTCAAGTAGAGAGCTTTTAATAACCTTGTGCTCAGTCTGTACAAAATAGGATAACTTGTAGCAGCCCAAAAGAAGGAAAGGCAGACATTTTGTAAGTATAAGGAGGTAAAATTTGTAGGCAGCTACTACTCTTTCACTGGATCGTTATGAAATATACAAAATGCGGATCAGCATGTCATAAGCTACAAAAATAAACTTACCTATTCAAAACAGGGTTGATGAGGGTGTGTCCGAATCTTAACGCAGCCGTCGCGAAAACATTCGAAATACTTGGATAAAGCAAGGGATCGTATTCTTCATATTTTCCCAGCTGTTGCATGCCCTCTGGACCAACTATGAAAGGCAACCATTGTTTGTAGGTGATATGTTGGACTGCAGCACCTACTATTTTTCTAGCTTCATAGTACAACATGTCGCTGTCCCAATGAGGATTTAGGTACCTAAAAGTTACAATTATTTTATGTATAGTTTTATATAAAATATTTTTGCATAAAACTTTATGGGGATATGAATTATAGTAAAACTTTTCAATACCGGCCACTAAAAAAATTGTGAAAAATTAGCCGTCTATAGGGTGACCGCTTTTGAGGGGAAGAATTTAAAAAATCTTCATATAATGTCATATGAGAGAAAGCGAGGATTTATTTATAGGTATATGCAGAAAAAAGAATGAATAAGGCAAAGATGTCTCTATGATACAATTCGAACATTTTCAAGATGTATTTTCGGGTGAGAAGTCGCTCTGCTTTCTCATTTTGCTGTCAAAGTTTTTCAGCCAGGAAGTCATTATTTCTGTTGTCATCCAAGCTATTTTATTGGAGATCCATTCTAATGGTATTTTTTTATATGTGTTCCTTTAAAACATCACGGATTTTTTTCCTATAACTGATGGGCTTTCCTTTTCACCGTTTATGCTACTATATAAAAGAATTGTCACTCGTTGCTTAGCTGATTTTCTTCCAGCGCATTTATCACTCTTTGAGACAAAAATTTTGTTTAGCATTGCCACATAGTAAAGTCCTCTTTCGTCTGCATTAAAAATATCTTTAGCATCATAATCCTGAACGATTGGTTTAAGTTTAGTTAACCAATCTTGAACATTTACTTCATCCATATCAGCAGACTCACTACAAATTGTTTTAAACCTGATATCATGCCTTTTGCAGAACCTATCTTACCAGCCATTTGATGCCTAATTTTCGAGTTTTCTGACACTTTTAGAGCTTTTTCTTTAATTAATGGTCTAGATATAGGAACGTTTTTGTTTTTAGCTTAGCAAAACCAATCATAAACCATTTGGTCAATCGCCAGTCCCTCAGTTTTTGGAATCTTCCGTTTTTGATCTGCATAAAATTTCCGGTCTTCAAAAAGTTTTGTTGTGTTCATCCAACACCAAACTTTTACGCTAACTTTCGTGCAGTGGTACTATATTTTTCACTTTTCGCAATGATTTCCATTTTTTCTCTAAGAGATAAACATTTATATTTCAGAGACACGTTTACTATTGTTAAACTTTTAATTGAATAAATTATAAATACAAATATTTGAATAAACTACCTAAAAACCCATTTATATAATTGGATTTCCACTATTACTTTGGTATTTCCAATAATAAAAGTACCCATTGTGTGCGGTTTATGGCCGATATTAAGGGTGAAAGTTCAAGGTAATTTACCTGAAATTCACGGATTATCGTGATCGTGGTCGTTATTGCAAGGTGTGGCATGAAAAAACTATAAGATTCCTTTTAAGAAGGCCCGAAACGTGGCGTTCAGAGGGGTAACCGCTTTTGAGGGGTGGCGGGAATGAGAAGTTTTACTGTAAATCTTTTTAATTGAGTCAATCTATTTCGACATGAAAGCCAATATTTTTTTAAAACTGAGCACCATGAGAAGAATAAAAATAATTGAGAAAAATCAAGAAAATTTTGCTCCAGCCTTGATTTAACCACTAAAAGACATAACATCAAAAAAGAGTGCCAAGTTCTAATTCTAAATGCAAAGTCGAAAAGTGAGATTTGGATTTCTATCATCTTTAATCATCTTTTTAAAGCATAACACCTTTTCAACATTGCTGGTAGAATTGATCCTTGTAATTGTCTAACGCCCCATATTCTGATTGACCTGCAATCGCACTTATGCAGGTATGCTGGAGAGATTGGCCTTAAAGTGTGTGGGATCTAATCTCAAATCTATTGAGATCTAAACTAAGTGTTAGAACGGAGCTTGAATCATTTTTCACTAGTATGTTTTGGTGGAATATAAATAATTTTTGAAAGATATTTATGTACCAGAGAATGGCCATCTTGTTACTATTAAGTTAGAATATCTCAAAAACTGATGTGGTAGCCACTTTTGGTTAATGGATTCTGATTTGAGGTACCTAATTACTTTCAGTTGTCGGTAATGGGACTGTTCACAGTATTTCGATAGAATTTGCAAGTTGACATGAATTCTGACCCAGTGGACGCCCAGACTTAGGGAACCACAAGAAAACTGCTTACCTCAATTCCTTAGCTAACCTATTATGCTCCCTCATCCACAACGTATGCATCGCAGTAAGTCCGCTCTGTTCATTGGCCCGAATATCACCGGCCAGGAAACAGTTTACATCACTTTCGGATAGGTTACGCCTGCAGTCCATTCCCTGACCGCCAGCGTACGGTAGAAGGGGTTTTCGATCTTGGAAAATGGGACCTTCTTTTAAACGTCCCAGAGGGGCATCCAGGTCTCGTATTTCCCTGGCGAGTTCGTCAGAAAATCCATAAACCTAAAAAAATTGCTTCTTACTGATTTGTGATGAAAACTGACCAGTTTGTATATTTATATTTATACAGGGTATATTTTAAAAGTTGCACCGGAGCGTTTTCATAAAAAAATATTCGAATTAAAGTTGTTGGATTTCAAGGGTGATAATTTTTATATTTAAAGGTCATTTGATGGTCGACTGTGTTAAATTTGAGTCTTTATTAAAGTAAGCTGATATGAATACTAAAATTGTTCAAATGATGCTTAGGGAATGTCTAAAGTAACTGCGATCTTAGCCGTCAATTTGGCGCCCTGTTTTATGAAATTTCATAGTGGAAATAACAGACGTAGCAGGGTTAAAAAGCGGGCGATTTTGACCTTCACATTCAACGTTATTTAAAGGTCACATGGTGAGAATCATATGAGAACTTGTATTTTTAAATCTATAGGCGCAAAATTCCACTTTTAGATAAGTATTTATGTCATTAGTAAAAATTACCTCCACAGGTAAGCATCTCTATCAGAATTTTTCCTTCAATGACCGTCTTGCTTTTATTGGCACGACAGGGCTTGAAAATTTGTCCTCTCACGTCCATGCCGTGGGTCTGTCCACGTTTCAAAAAGCGTTTCTTTGTTTATATATATATATATATATATATATATATATATATATATATATATATATATATATATATATATATATATAATCAATATTTCTCAAAATAAAAATGAAGATAGGAATGTGTAATATATTTTATTCTTAGTTAAACCATTTGAAAGCAGCAAGATGTATCAATATCTCGAAAATTACTTAATTTTTATCTGAGAAATGGTTGCAAAATACTTTCCAAGATAGCTTTTTACCAGAAAAGATACATTTTCTTTTAAAGCATACTGTTCAAATCAATAGTTTAGGAGTAATCGAGCTCTAGTGTAGGTCTTCGTACGACGGTACCAATTTAAAACACAAATTTACAAAAAATATTTTAACTCTTAAAAATTCTTACAAAGTTATTAAAAATCGATTGAAAGAACTCACCATTGAAGCATCAATAAACGATGTGAGCTGGTTAATTTGCTCTCTGTGTTGTACCGAATCGAAAAATATAGATGTCATCCCAGATCCACAGATAGCACTAGATCTGACAAAGTCTATACATCGCCTAGAAAATAAATTTTAATTAGAATTATCCAAAGATTATTATACACAGCGCTATCTGTTACTCAACGGCAGAACTAAGTAATATCATGCCTTAGTTACTTATAGTGGAGATATGAGTGCTGTAACTTCATTTATTGGCCAACTGTGTTCGTTTGAAGTAGACGTATTTTTGCCAATGCGTCACAATTTTCTCTATGGAGCAAAAGGCCACAATCAAATTTTGTTTTAAATTGAGAAAAAGTGGTTCGGAAACATTCGAATTATTGAAAACCGCGTATGATGAGGATTGTTTAAGCTGTAGCAAGGTTTTTGAGTAGTATGCGCGGTTAAAGAACGGTCGACAGCCGCTGGAAGACGATCCACAAAAGGGGCGCTCTTTAACATCGACTACCGATGGGAATGTCGAACTACAAGATAAGTTAGAAGTTTGTTTATTTATAATTTTTTAAACGAACAACTTTATATATTATATTAGTTTTGTGCTCCACGGAAAATTCAATCACAGTTATTCTCAAACTTTAATGAGTGTTACTGTGGTCATAAAACTTTTAATTCTCCAATATTATGAGTCATCTATTTATTAAAAGACATGTTTAAAAGTAAGTATTTCATATAAATGTCTTGGAGTTTTGTTTAATTGAAATATGAAATATCAAACATGGCGACAATATATTGATGACTGAAGTTAGCTGAAAATAGAAAAGTCATTTAATTTCAAGTTATTAGAATCTAATGGAATGCTAAAAAAATATTCCGGGGTGAATTAGTGCTCGAGAAGTATTACTTTGTAACAGACCAACAGGTTTCTATAAAAGATATATTTTGATAGTTCTTGGCTATCAAGATTTTGCCTATATTAAGTTTTTGTAACCCCAGTTTCAGTTCTTATTTACGCTTATGGATATTGAATGAAAATATGTTGATAGATTTCAGACGCACGATTTTTACTTAAATAAAATTGTATCAATATAAAAAAATTTTATATATCAGATAGGACATTTTCAAGCCTCTAGTGGAAGTCAACCTTTTCAACTCATAAAGAGGTAATATCAGCTCTAGAACCTTATTTTAATTTAAATTAAATTTTGAATATTTGGCGTCCATCTAGACCTTGAAAACTGAACACTGTATAAATTTTTTAACCTGTTTGTAATTCTAGGATCATCCTCAGGCACATCCATGGGATAACAAGGTGCAGCATAATCGCACGATTTTTTGCAGTCAATACCGTCCCAGCTCTCCGAACTTACACTTGGGGTGGCGTGGTCAAGATCGTGATCCAAAAACTGACCCCACTGCATTACCATATGGGTTATTTCTTCGTCGGGGGTGATTTTTGATGTCGATATTAGTGAAGTTGATACCTGACAATTCATGATAAGATTTAAGTGATATTATTAGTGATATTTCAAAAATATAAAGTGCTTATAGACATGAACAGAACATCGTAACGTAACTCCGTCGCGTATCAAATCTAGATGTCACAGAACATCGTAACACCACAGCCCCAAAGAAATCTTACGCGCTCGTATTATACTACATCTAACTTAAAACAATGCATGAACTGTGGAACGGGCTGGTGTTTTGCGTCACCACGAACTTATTCACATCTTGTCTTCGTCGAGTAATACGAAATGTTCGCGGAGAAGTTACTTTACGGTGTTACGTTGCGGTGTTACGTTACGGGGTTGCGTTACAGTCTTCCGTTACATATCTGTACATATGTAAAAAGATACGATGTGAATTAAATGAGAAAAAGTGTTTCTGTTAATTATTATCATATTTATTTCTTAAGTAAGTATATCATGATAAAACTAGGTGTTTCTCGAGGTAAAAGAATATGACAAAAACAAAGTATGGAAAAAAAACAATAATCGTATTTTTTACATTCAATTATTGGTGATCAAGGTGACAGAAGTGAAACTGATAACTTCAGATACATTTAGTTGCCTTTTGGTTGAAGTGATCATGATTCAAGGAGATAAATATACCGCTATTCTTTTGAGTCATTATTATTTTCAGTTCTATCACTGAAGTAATCATGATCACTTCGACCTAATAACAAGAACACGGATGTTCAAAAGAACACGAAGTAATCAATTTCACCTTTGTCACTTTGATCACCGATAATTTACTCTAAAGAATACAGCTAGAGATAGAATTGAAAGTGATAATGCCACAAAGGAATATGACTATTACCATTCAAGGTTAAAAGAAGTATAAGTCAAAATTTCTTTCTTCAAGTTTGACTGGTCTATATTGTATTGTATTTAAATTTGTATATTTGCAATTTTTCTTTTAAAACTTACTTTTCTAGACGAGGGTTTCGGGAATCCATTATACAAACGTCCCTTTTCCCAACCTACTGGTTTGGCAAAGCCGTCTTCGTAGATCGGTTTTAAGACTCGTCTGAAACCAGTTAAGCTAGCGCCCCAAGTCGGATGTTGCAAATTATTGCAGGTGCCATCTATACTACGGTATTTCGAATGGAAACACATATCCGAACAGTTTTTCATATGTCTATGTGCCATACAACCTAAATAAATAGATTTTATATAAGAGCTTGTACTACGAAATATTCTTTAGATAAATGTAATTTTGGCAAAGGAGGAATTTTTTTTTATGAGATTTTTAACTAAAACATTATTAAGTATAAAAATTTCAAAAAAACTTTTGTAAAGATTATAGAAAAAGATTAAAAACAATTCTAAGCATTATGACAGAGGATTACCAAATAAAGTCAAGAACGGCCGAGAGATACAAGATGCTACTTTTATATTAACTGTAATGTGTGTGATTTATTGACCTTAAAAAGGCTTTCGATAGACTCAACAGGAAACATATTGGGAGAATCCTGAGGAAGACTAAAACTTAATACTCAAAGGACAGATAAAATAAAAATGTAAATTAATATAGTTAAAAAAACGATGATACGAGGTAGAAGCAAAGAAAAATATAGAAAAATTTTGCTCTCTAATTCATTAACATAGTCTAATTTTAAAGCTGGTCTAAGGTGACAGTAGACGATTTAAATACACAAGTACAATTATGAGCCAATCAAGTTTTGAGCTTTATTTAACAACATAAGGATAGAAATATTTTTTTTTATTGTTAAATTGGTAAAAATACATATTATTTATTTTTTGGAGACAACTACTGTTACCAATTCCAAAAAAATCGTATATAAGGGTTTATTTATCAGCAAATAATACAAGTTCCAACAATATCGTAAGCAGAACTAAACTGGTCAAGTAAAAAATCCAACTTCTATGGCAACCAGATCGGATAAAATGCTAAATTCACATATAAAATAGCGAGGACAATACAATGGGATAAGACAATATTGTTCATGTGTAAACAACTGATTTTAGGACAGGATATTGTCATCTGGGAAAAAACGCCAAGAAAATACCTTTCGTCGTTACTTTACTGCCTTAATGTGAATAGTTGGAGACAAGACACTAGGACACTAGTTGTTAATCAGTGTGATGGTGCGTTTAAAAAATGGGTCAAAATTTAATTATTCTCATTTTTTATATCATTTTCCACTCTACAATATCTAGTACTTATTACTACAAAATTTTTTTATTAGATTAGTGTAAGGGTATCGCTGATCTATTTCCGACTTGTTTGAATACAGAAAAGGTGTGCACATTTTAGTGCTAAAGTGGTAAGCAAATGATGTGGCAGAGACGATTAATAGGTGTCACGTCATTGCACTTTGGTGCGCGCCTTGGCTAATAGGTATATTTATAGTTCATGTGTCCTAGGGGCATATTGGGTTTTTAGGTGTCTGAAGAATCCTTATCGTTTCATCATGTTTGACTGCTCGTCTGTATGCTACAGCCTAGTCTAGTCTCCTTGTTCCTCGAAGGTGTTTTGATCACATCCACGAGGTGCGAGAAGAGAGAACTACAAGACAAATATATGAAAGAAGGAAAGCAAGACACAGACCAAGAAGAATATGGACATCGCAAATAAAAGAAATAGATGATAAAAGAGACGTTAAATGAAATGAATAGAAACTCCTAAGGAGAGAAAATTAAGACGTGAAAAAGCAAACTAAAGAAATATACAACATCCAGTCCAATATCGACGGGTATAAAGGCTCCAGGATTCTGCTAAGTTATTGTAACTTTCTATTCATACAAAGGTGGTGGTGAAAAGTGAGAAGAATAATATGTTCTTACATACCGGACAATCTGGCAACCAAATCAAGCTTCTCCGGAGACAGAATTTCACGATAATTGAAATCTTGGGTATTGTTCATTGACACATGTCCTTTGTTAATGTGTTTTCTTATATTCACCAAAGTTCTTTCATAGACTTCGGCTGCTTTTGCTAGTTCGCGAGCTGGTGCATCGGGATACCTGTTAAGAAAAAAAAAAATTTTCCAATTATATAAATTCAAGAAATCGTGGGATATTTTCACTCTACATATTATTTTTATTTAAAAATGAATAATTTATTTCTTATGAACATTTAAATTAGTTACTAGTACGTAATTTCTACATTTTCAGTATTTGGCGAGTTTATATATATATATATATATATATATATATATATATATATATATACATATATACAGGGTGTCCAAGATAAGGATCCTAACCATGGGGATCTCGGAAACAGTTGGAGATACGAGGTCGGTTAAATTAGAGAAAAGTTGCGCAATTTAGTGCTAAATTAAACGCAATTTAAAAATTTTAAAAATTCAAAATACTTCCGGAGATTTCCGGAAAAAACCGAATTTTGGCAAAATCGTTTTTAATTTTTGTAGGCTTTATTTAAAGAGATATCAAAAAATAAAAGGTAGATTCTTCTTGCCACTTTTTATTTTTTATAATTTGGTCTAAACAAAATTTAAATCCGACGTTTCGTTTCTGAGATACCATCATGAACTTTCATTTTTTATATGGAACAAAAAAAAGTATCCCATGTATTTGATAGCATTTTTTATTACAAATTCAACGGTGTATCACACTTGCATATCAAGTGTGTAGTTCATTGGCTTTTATAAAACTGATATACCTTTCTCTCTCGCTCTCATGGAGCTCTTATGGAAAGTACTTGAACTACGTATTCGATATGCAAGGGTGATACATCGTTGAATTTGTAATAAAAAATGCTATCAAATACATGGGATACTTTTTTTTGTTCCATATAAAAAATGAAAGTTCATGATGGTATCTCAGAAACGAAACGTCGGATTTAAATTTTGTTTAGACCATATTATAAAAAATAAAAAGTGGCAATGAGAATCTACCTTTTATTTTCTGATATCTCTTTAAATAAAGCCTGCAAAAATTAAAAACGATTTTGCCAAATTTCGTTTTTTTCCGGAAATCTCCGGAAGTGTTTGAAATTTTTAAATTTTTTTAACTGCGTTTAATTTAGCACTAAATTGCGCAACTTTTCTCTAATTTAACCGACCTCATATCTCCAACTGTTTCCGAGATCCCCATGCTTAGGATCCTTATCTTGGACATCCTGTATATATATATATATATATATATATATATATATATATATATATATATATATATATATATATATATAAATGGAAAATGGAAGGAGAGGAAATTGCGCGTGATGGGGGTAAAAAAGCGTGAGTTTCGCGATATAGGGCATGCGAACTACGTCAAAGTAGTCATCTGCGATTGATTGGAAGTGAAAAACAATAAAAAAAAAAGAGTAAAGTCCATCGACAAGTGCGTGATAAGGTAAGGCGACCCTTTATTTGCATTTCCAAAAGTAAGTTTTAAATCGCGGCGAAGATAGAAAGAGAAGAGCATATATTCGTCTTCATGGGTTTCCCCAGCTAGCAGCACCACCGTTCGATGCATGACGTGCTGGAATCTAAAATAAAGGACTTACGGAGAGGTACCTCTCCTTCTTACATCCTCCTTAATACATATATTTATATTGAAAGCTCGGGTGAAGTAAAATGGCAGTAACCTGAATAATAAGCATTTAATTATTTTCAGAAGTGCCTGGCACCAGTGGTGTAACTAGACTAGTCGAGGGGGGAGATTGCCAGGAGCGCAAACCTCAAGAGAGCGCACTCACAGATTTAAACTTTAAGGTTGCTGTATTTATTTCTCTTCTTACAAAATAAGTAAGACGTATTTTATATCTAATACTTAAATGTATAACTTAAATTACACTTTAAAAGTTATTGTATGGTTCCTCTTCTTACAAAATTAGTTTTGTGATGCGTAAAATTCAAATCTTGCCCTGGACACTCATAATCTAGCTACGACACTGCCTGACACTGATAGATTTATTAGATATCCTTTAAAACTCCATTATCAACATTACATTTTTTGTTAACACCTAAATTAATATTTATGATCTTTTGATGAACGTAACTGGAAATGTAGATAAAAATTTACATTTGTTACTTTTGCTACAGTAGTAAAATTATAAGTAGTAAATACTTTAAAATCGAACAAATAGACAATTTTGGTTATATATTGTCTACGATTTTTCCTTTAATTTTTTATTCTTGGGCGCCAGCTAGCTCAAACTAACAATTAGACTCACTTATATGAATTTTCGTAAAGTTAAACACTCCCACCCAGTTGTAACTTTTTATTTATTCACTTTTAAACAATAATTCAAAACTTCTTCAAAATAAAAGTTTAAACTAACGTTTTTATTATTCGATGCGCCGTTCTCCAAAATCACCTTTTGTTCTTGGGTTTTTTTTTTCCGAATGCCGGTGGCGCCATCTCTTAGCATTTTATCAAAGATATATCTATAGGGTAATTATACCGACAGTTTCGACGACAACATATAGAGGTGATATGAATTTTAGAATCTTTATATTATTTTTTGTCATCTCTTTTACATAAGATTTTTATGGAGTTGGTAATTTCTGTTTATAAAATAATACAGTAAAATACCAGATGAAGGTTATGTAGTAAATGTAACACCTGTTAACAGGTAGTGATTATGTATAGCTTTCCGTGGATTAAAATTAACCACGATCCTTTTCTACAAAGTTATTTCGTTTGAAATACTGATTAAAATCTAAAAACTAGAGAATTAAAGTAATTAAAATGATTATTTAATTACTTTTTAGCACTCTAATTCGAGTTAATCTAACCATGAATTTTTTATTTAGCAAAGATTAGTGCGTGGTACGGCGCTACTCTTCGTCCTGGGGAGAATTCGCCCAGAAACGTCCACTAAGGTGGAGTTTCTTGTGAAAGTTGTAAGTTTTAATAATGGAGGCCTTCGATGGCACATACCCGACTGTTCGAAAGTTTTGTTAAATAAGAGTTCATGTAATTCATCTAGAAGAGTCGCTCTCGCTTTAGCTTTCAGAAGAGGATATTGGATAAATAATGCCTTTGGCGAAGCTCTCAGGGGTCTTCCCCATATACTACTCTTTTTCTTGGTAATATATTGTCGTAGACTTTATAGTACTATACACTTCATAGTATTAGTTTCCGTTTCTAATTTGTAGAGTTTTAGATTTATTTTCTACAAGTTCATAATTTATTTAATTAATTTTACCTTTTGTTAATTTACTCATGAGATATCGATGAAAGAATATCTGGATCTTTTTAGAAAATTCTATTTCCTTATTTTTGTCATGGAACATCCATGACAGAAGATCTAGAAATCGCCTTTCTTATTTTTTTACACCATGTAGTATGAAAATCCTTCTAAAAGATTCGGGAATCTTCTGATATCGGCAAAAAAAGGGTATATAAAGCGTCCAGATCGGTTTGAGACATCGTTGAAATAATTTGAATTGTTTGACAAGTTGTCAGAATTGAAGTTTTAATAAAAGGCAGTGTGTTTAAAGACCGGCCGTTCAGAACAATATTTTTTGATTTAGCAAAACGCGGTTTTAAAGGTTACCCGACAGGACCGTAATATTAAACTTTTGGTAAATTCTAATTTCCTCTGAAACCAAATTCTCTTTTTAATGAATAACTATATAGATGAAGTTTGAAAAAATTCCTTATTGATATGTAAGTGCTTACCTAATAATTCTAAACAACTCCGACGAAGTGGGATTTTTATTATGAAGAAAGTTGTCAATGGTATTATTTATCGCCTGATCGATTTCTTTCGAGGCCTCGGTAAAGGCTATCTTAATGAATTTATCGCCGATGTTACTAATGGCACCGGTGTTCACTATCGGGTCTTCTTTTACAGTAATATATCCGGAAGCTATATCGCGGCCATGTTCATTTTGAGCCAAACATTCGTAGCGACCTTGGTCCTCGGGTGCCAACTGTAAAATTAAAGAAACAATATATATATATATATATATATATATATATATATATATATATATATATATATATATATATATATATATATATATATATGTATGTATGTATGTATGTATGTATGAAGCATGAGTCGTTTTCATCGATTTACTCCAATATCTCGCTAGGAACGTATTTTCATAAAAAAATTGTAAAGGCCTTTTCTCATTTATGGGTGTCCATCCCGGGTCACGGGTTTTACCAGTGACCATAGAAGAGTAAGTATACCTCGTCTATGCTGTGACACATCAGCTGATTTCAAGGTTTTTTTTACTAGGGTTTTAATTTCTAGTAATTTTTGTTTTGTGCTTCTGATATTGATATAAGCGAGGTTAAGTGCGAGATCAGGCCATACAAAACAACAAATTACTAGAAATTAAAAAGTGAAGAACCCCCGAAATCAACTATGGTCACTGGTAAAACCTGGGGTGGGCACCCATAAATGAGAAATGGCCTTAAGGTTTGAAGGGGGACATTTAGCAGTGACCTTGGATTTGACCTTGAGAATCACTTTCAAGGTTATATCAAAGTTAACGATTTTTTTAAAAGGAATGCCTGTTTTCTTATTTCAGGAATGGAAGGCCAAGAAAATTCCGCCTCTAACAGTATATATAAATAATGTGGGCGTTGGGATGTCATCTGAAGGTCATTTCAAGGTCAAATTTTCATTGATTGAATGAACGAATTTTCGAAAACATGTTCATATAAAACTTGTTTGGGAGCCATTTGACAATGATCCTGGATTTGATCTTGATGGAGAGATTAAAGGTTAATACTTGGATTTGTGAATTTACGAATTTTTGAAACTAACTGACATGTGACTTGATTGTCTGCAAAGAGCATTTGTGGCAATTTTTTAATTTATTACATTTTCTGTGGCACATAATTTTTCTGCGTTATTTCAAGATTTATATAAAAGAAGTTCTTGATAGAAAAGTTCTTAAAATCACCATGTTACTATACCCACCTTATAAATGTATAAATTTCCAGTAAGACTAATCTTAAATCTTCCTGTTCTCTGCATGCGAGCGCCGTCTTTTTGCCAGGTTATCCCAGGATTAGGGTCTCCAGTAGCTTTGCAGGGTAATTCTATAGTGCTCCCCACCAGGGCCTCTATGTTGTATGGTTTGTAGATTAATCTTGGTGGTTTGTTGTCAAAACCCGATACCTAAATAGAATTACTACACAATTTTATTGAGTTATAACCTAATTAATTTTAGAAATATTTTTTTTATAAAAACATTCAGGAAGAAGTATAAATGAACCAATAAAGAAATAATTGATGTCATTCTAAGCAATCAATAGCCTGCAGGCCCCTTTGATTTTTAACTTAATTTTCGCCTAAAATCTTTTCATATCACTACATAGTATAAAACAAAGTCGCTTTCTCTGTCCCTATGTCCCTTTGTATGCTTAAATCTTTAAAACTACGCACCGGATTTTGATGCGGTTTTTTTCAATAGATAGAGTGATTCAAGAGGAAGGTTTATATGTATAATAACATCCATTAAATAGTTGAGAAATACTGTTATTTTTGAGGTTTCTAATGTGATGTCGTTAATTATCATATTTTTTTCCGCTTACATTGCAAACGCAGGCTGAACCCTACGAGATTTATCAAAATAATGTACTAATTATTTGTACACATTGAAAAGGTCTACAGAAAACTCCGCGATGGTATATGTCTATCTCTCATGGATATCCCACAATAACATTTTTTTGTCATTTACTTTTTACGACAAATAATGGCAAATTTTGAAGCGATTTTAACCAATACAGCATTAATCCTTATCCAATTAAATAGCTTAAATACATTGTTGATTTAATATAGATCTATATGGTCCTTTACAGCACAAGATTTAAATGAATATTTTCGAAGATATTACAGATTTAAAATTGCGGGAAGTAGCGCTTGCGGCGGTACTGGCCGACCGGGGCGGCGGCAGCGTGCCTATAAATAGCGCGTCGGAGGCCGATGTAATAATTGTTGTAAAAATAAAATAAATAGTCACAGTTTTTCTGTAGTGTATTTAGTATCAGCATTGCACCCGTGCGAAGCCGGGGCGGGTCGCTAGTACTCAATAATTAAGTAATTATCAATATTTTTGCAAATTATTTGGAATGGTGGAAACACCCATTTTTTTCGCTAATTTTTTGCATACTCCCTATTGTTGTATCGTGTAACCACAAATCCCAATTTTTTTTTGGTCTCAATTAAATTAATACTATAAACTCAACGAATATGGGGCAATTTTTGTCTAGGCAAAACAAATTTGAATAAAAAACATTAAAAATGGAGAGTCCATATATTTATATTACTTAAAAAGATATCACGTTCCTCAACTTTACCTTAACTTTGGCGCTGACTTCTCGTGTTCCTAGTTCATTTCGGGCTTCACAAATATATAATCCTGAATCTGTTTCTTGAGCTTTTTTAATTTCAAGCAGAGTTTTGTCGTTATTATAAAAAACTCGCTCGTCATTAGGTAATACCTGCAATAATATTAAATTATGCAGAAATAATAAATAAATAATAACATGAATGAATGAAAAAGTTCTGGTGTATGCACCGTGAGCTGGCTAATCCTATTAATCATGTTTTTCTTAACCTAGCAAAAATGCCATTGTTCTTGACCGAAGGTATTACGTACCTCCTACCAAAAGACCAACACAACACACATGACCCAGCTAAGTATAGGCCAATCACCTGCCTACGCACACTATATAAGGTAATCACCTCCTGCTTGACCCAACACATCTATGCACATTGTGAGCAAAATAACATCATTACAGCTCAACAGAAAGGATGCACGAGGGGAGCAATGAGATGCAAGCAACAATTGATTGTTGACTCTGTCATATGTAACCAAGCCTGTACCAACCGAAGAAACCTCTTTGCTGCCTACGTGGATTATAAGAAGGCCTTCGACTCAGTGCCACATGAGTGGCTCAAAACTATATTGAGAATGTATAGAGTCGATAATAATTTTGTTTCCTTTTTAGAACGCATCATGTTAACCTGGTGAACTAGGATCCAATTGCAAGTTTTTTTTTTTCTAAGGTGCCCCATAACGGAAATATGGGACCCAAAAGGGATACCCAGTGATTTACTTGTAAGGCTTAAGGTTTTGAGAGGAATAATGAAATTTTGGCATGTTGTACAACTGATAAAGACTCACTCCCGGAATAAAAAAGGTTAGTTCAGGTTGACTCACTAACTCAGTTTATAAACAACCTTAGACATTACCAAGGAAGTCAGGAACGGACTCGCCACTAAACTAATAAGCTCAAAATTTTGATAAAAGTTAGTTTTCAAAGCTGAAACTTGATTTTCTTAAATACTTTAGACAATTGGGATATTGACTGTATTCAAATAAAAAATATAATTTCGCCGCGAAACGGTAGTTTCCACAAGAAAAATCCTAAAAGATACAATATTTTTTTTTTTACTTTTAAGGAATTTTATTTAATAATAAAAGTGTAATTAAATCTCCTTTGAGTCACGTGACAATGAACACTAATCAAAGCGAATGATGTCACTCCATACTAACGTCATCGCAGGCACTCCGTCCCGATAGATTATTCTTTTGAGCATTATTACTTTCAGTTCTATCACTTGAAGTAAATTCATATTCAAAAGAACATGAAATTATCAGTTTCACTTTTTTCACTTTGATCATTCGATAATTACTCTAAAGAATACAGCCAACGTAATCGCTGTCACGAACTTGACATATATATTTCTTTGGTTTTATGTTACATTCATGATCGCTGTCAAGGGCTACGTTGCCAAGTTCATATTTTATAGCCATTTTCATGTAATTTCGTCGAAATTTGCATACTGCTCCCTTTAAAAACCATTCTAAGAAATTTTCTCATGGAGGAAAGTGGATTTATTAAGGTAAATAGTTCGAATTTGCCGAGAATCGATTGTTTTATGGTGGCCGATTTCTTCGCAACAAACAGTAACTTCTGCTTTGCTGAATTTAGAATTATGAAGACCTCTGTCACGGTTAAAAATTTATCTTAAATTTACTATGGTTAATTTGGTTAATTTTACCTTCTTTTGGCTAATATTCACGTTTTGGGCAGTGTTATATCATTGTTATTAAGCACTTCTCATTTCTCCTTCATATAACAGCCTAATATTCGTTGCATTTTTGAGTCCTATTGCTTTTTGAGCCATTCCAAATTTCGCTCCCTTGCTAATTTTCTTCCCAACTTAATTAGTTGCGTTATCTTTCAGTAATTTGACTATAAAAAATTCAACCTAATTAAAATTCTTTCACAACTTTAATTTTTAAGTCGGCAACTCAACGTCACTGTTTTGGGTTATTTATATTTAAATAGAATGTTATTGTTTACCTTTTTTTATAAGATATCCTTTTTTTTGGTTGATTATTTCAAATTAAATTGTTACATTTATCTATCTTGGTCATAGTTTCCCGAATTTTTATTTGTAGTATTTTCTAGGATTTGTTTACCTTTTGTTGGGGTTATGTGACCTTTTCACTTGACGTTTTGGCAATTTGCATTCTTTTAAGCCGTTGCTTGTTGGGTTGCTATTTCTATGGTAATCTTTGGGAGCAAATTTGGGTGAATAACTAACACCGTGTTAATGGCTGAGGGAAAATTCTTATTTCCTATTTTAGGAACCAAAAATGAGTTAATTTTGAGTCGGAAATGTCAACGACTTATTAGTTAGCAATGCCGTTTGAGTCCACTATTTTGACCTGTCATTTCTTTTGTGGAATTGCTACTGGTTTAAGGTCCCTTTTGTCTCGCGCCCTATGTTGAGGGAATAAGAAGCTCGTACAGCGCAGATGTCGGGTTTTCTATAAAATGGCGAGAATTTTAACTGTCAATCTTACTTTTTCCTGTGAAATTTTGCATTTCGGCCGAGAAATTTCCATCCTGTTTTGTTGCCGCCATCCTGCGGATTTGAATGGGAAATTTCATTGTGGGTACCTCGATAGCGTTTTGGTGATTAGTGTGATTTAGTATTTTTTTTGGGCTAGCTTTCGAGGTACACCCTGGAAACAGGGATCTTGTCGGTCTTGCGCATTGTCTTCAGGAATCAGTCTGACCCTAGAAAATCGGGGTCCACCCCTGGGGATACCAACAACGTATCCACCCCTTGGGATACCAACAATGTATCCACTCCTAGGGACATCAACAACTTGTCCACCCCTAGGGACAAGTAAACAACTTGTCCACCTCTTGAGACACCAACAACTAGTCCATCCCTTGGGACACCAATAACTTGTTCACCCCTAGGGATACACTAATTGGATCCAACCTTTGGATTATAAGCCAGAACTTTTTACATCAACGATTAAGGTATCAATATAAGCATTTTATTATTTTTAACATCAGGCGTTTCATTTATCCCACCGCTTTTGTGTTCTTTCAATTCGATTATTTTATTTTTTTTATTATTTCAGTGGTGCAAGCTATAGAGATAGGTTGGACGCTAGTCCTGAATAACAACGTGGGGGGTTTCCGAGTTTACCCGGCAGAAACTCGGTGGCGCCTATAAAAAAAAATAACCCATCCCTACTCTGCGGCATAGGGGCTAGCTCGGCACTTGCTAACTGGTGTCGCCTTTGGCCTCCAACCCTGCTCTGCTCGCTCAAGCCTTTCTCCTTTTAGCGCCAACAAATAAATTCCAGTGTAGCACCTCCATGTAAGTAATTTATCAAGAATTGTTATTTTCGCAACCGATAATGAATACGTAATAGTAATAAGCTCAAAACTAAAATAAAATGAATAGTGCCGGGCTAGCTGAAGCCACATTCTCCTACTACTTTTCGAACGTGGAACGTGAAAAAATAACTTTTCAGGTGTTTTAATTGTAGTATTTGTACACTGAGGCACCACACAACACTTAAAATTGCTTAGAACTCATCTTATTTCACAAAAACTACGAAAAAATTTTATATATATCCTTTATCAGTGTGACGTCATATCGGTCAAGTGACAAGTATTGGCGTTTTGGCGGGAAATTTGAAACGGAATTTAAAATCTGTAATTTTTAAAGTACTAGTTGTATTAAAAAAAAAATTAAATATTTTTAGCTACATTAGGTACTTATGCATAGTTTTAAACACTTCCAAAAATAGTCAACATCCCACTTATGTCAAAAAAAATTATACTATATCTATTTCGAAAAAAATCAACCTAATCTGAAAATCGTAAAAAAATGTGAGATGCTCCCTTATATGATTAAGTCATGTCACTTCGTCATATTGAAGCCAATTTATATGTTGTGCGAGTTGTCGAAATGTTTTATATCTCAGGGTATCCTCCATTTATTCAGCGCTCAAACCGCCAATCTATGGCTCATGAGTCTGACACCTTACTGCATATTCATAATGACTACATGATTAAGAGAACTGTATGTCAATGAGCTTACATTTTATCACTTATTTGAAATAACTATTAGGTGAAGCGAAGTGGTTCACTCGTCACTCAGATACATGAGTCAAATACAACTCATTCTGCGAATAATCCATCAGTTATACAAGTTTAGACGATAATTAATAATAACTTGCTTAATAATTTGTGGTAAGATTGCAGTTTTCATAAAATAAATATAAATATACAATTTCCTAAAATTGTTCTATTTAAAAATCCATGTCACAACAGATGCATGTTTATTGTGGTTTGGCACATTATTAGGATTATCTCATTTTTTAAGGAAACAATAGTTCAAGAAATCATTACTTGATACACCACAAATATTATTAATGGTTGTGGATAATAGTCAACATTTTTCTTAAAAACAATTGAGACATCGATTAATTTGGTTGTTATGGAAGTTAGATATTTTAGCTGCTCAGTGTTTGATACTGATTGATACATGGTTATTTATATTTCTGGCGTTACTTGATAGAATACATAAACTGTATTTAAAATTTATCTAGGATATGACTTTGAATGGAAAAGCGTTGAAAAGTCGGTTTCTCAAAAGTATAAGTTGACCTGCTACGAGGGAGCTTCGATAAGTCAGTGATTTGAAGGAAATAAACAATTTTTTAATATATGTCTATTTATTTTCCAACATAATCTCCTTTCAGCTCTATACATTTGTTGAAACGATAGTAGAGCTTTTTTATTCCTTCTGAAAAATAACCTTTATCAAATGTGTCAAAATGCTCATTTACCTGAGTAATAATCTGCTTGTTCGATAAAAAAAAAACTTTCTTTTAAGCCAGTTCTTTATGCAACAAATATGAAAATAGTCACCAGGTGGTAAATCTGGCGAATAACGTGGAAGTGACAGTAATTGGTAATGTAGTCCTTGCAATTGTGCCTGCGCAATTACACTCGAATGAGCTGGTGCATTATCGCGCTGAAAATAATACTGGGTAACATATAAGGTAGTAGACAAGCTCGCGAGGAAAGGGGTCCTTTCTTGGGCCAGAGCCTTTCTGTGGAATCAATAGCGGCGTAATGCTGGAAGAACTAAAAATAGAAGAAGAAAGCAGGAGATCCAGGAGCTGCAAGGACTGAGACAAGCCAAGATACTTCTGGGGAACTACGACTAGAAGAGATTCAAAGAATGCATAAGCTTGAGTAAAAACCAGCTCAGAGTTCTGACAGGGGTCCTGACAGGGCATTGCCACTTGAAGCTACACCTCAAGAAACTCAGACTGGTAGAAAGAGAAGAGTGCAGATTCTGTGAGAAGGAAGACGAAACCTCTATTCATATCCTTGCAGAGTGCATTGCTCTAAAAAACCCTAGGATGCAGTTCTTGGGAGCACACGAAATCGAAGAAGAGGAGCTACCCACCTTGAAGTCGTCCAACATCCTAAGATTCCTGAGGGAAATAGGACTGGAGGACCTGCTCTAGCCGATAAGGTAACTCTTACGACTGGGCAGCAGTAGGGGGCACAATAGATCTACCAGGTCGCAGTGTACAGACCCCCCCCTCAACTCTACGCACATACATAACATATAAGGTAAGAGGAATATCAAAAGAAAATGTGTTTCCAGGTTGAATAATTAAAGAGAGTGGTATCAACGTAGCTCCACAACGACAACAAAAATGAGAAGAGGCATGATGATTACCAACCTCCTAAGAGGAGATGGTACCCAAAGAAGAAGACCACGTGATTGCTACGTTCAGGAAAACTGTAACGAGGTGTTGTTACTGCATAACTATCCTCAGTTCCACATTGCTGCTGTTCGGACATAAGGCTTCACTAACCTAAACATCCACCGTATATTTCCGATCTGGTCCGTAGTGACTATTATTAATTCTGAAAAACTGACTAAATTTTACGGGTATGAAAATGTTAACCAAGCATTGTGGTAAATTTACGGAAATAAGAGTTAGTTATATTTAAGGAATAGTAATAGGTGTTTACCCATTTTTTAATTCAGGCCGGAAACGTTTGGATTTTACCACTCGTTACTAATTGTTTAATTCTGGTACATTATCCTTTAAAATATAAGATTAATCTATTTTATAATTAAGAATAATCTTAATATGTAATAGTATTATTATTTTTTCGTTAATCTGATTATTTACACATATATGTATGCAGGGGCGGATCCAGCCTCTCTCTTTGGGTGGGAGGGGGGTGATCGCAAGAAAAAAAAAGTTGTTGACGGTGGGGAGGGGGGTTAGAAGCCAACAGCATACACATTCCTAGTATAAGAGGCACACAATCGGGTGTATTTTCTGAACTCTAAGCTCTTGGGGGGGGGGGGGGCAATTGCAAGAAAAAACAAGTTGTCGACTGGAGGGTGGAAGCCAACAGCATACACATTCCTAGTGTAAGGGGCATAGTCGGGTGTATTTTCCTGAACTCTAAGCTCTTGAGGAGGGCGATCGCCCCCCCCCCCCCCATGGTTCAGCACCTGTATGTATGTAATTATATATACCTTTTTGTATTAGTATGAAGGTAATTTTGTGTTAAGCAGTTTAAGTGTATATATTGAAAAGTATAACAAAAAAATAATGTATCTTTGGATGAAAAAGCTGTCCCTGCTAATTTTGTCCTTATTTACAATCAAGAGAAACACTTGATTTAATATGAATTTAAAGGCTATCATAAATTACCTCCAAATCGTCTTTAAACCAGGTTATTTCTGGCGGAGGAGTACCAGAAGCAGCACACTCTAGTCTTACAGTAGTCCCTGTCAAGGTATCAGTATTTTCCGGTTGAATAGTAAATATAGGAGCAACTAAAACAGAAAAATATTATAAAGTTTTAATTAAAGATATACAGAGTGGCCTAATAGCGTGGCTTTTTTTTTTATTATAAAAGTAATAAAAATATACTTTACATAAAAGTTGTAGAAGATTAATATGACTATATTTCAAAATTACTTTGGGTTTTACAAGGTGATATAGAAAGAAGGGAGAGCTAAAAATATATATTGTTTTAATGGAAAATCTATAAATCTATAAATTTTGAAAAAAGGGGCGTACAAAATTTGTAATATTTTCCAACTAACATCAATGAGAAACACCTGAAACTGATATCAATAAAGGTAAAAAAAGTTATCTAAACTCATAAAATAATTAATATTTTGTATAGGTTGCATTTTGCAGACATGCAAACGTAACAAAATTCAATATTTATTTCCCACAATTTTTACGTGGGACGCCCTGTATTTACCTAGCTTATTATAAAGATATTTCGTTTAACTTTTAATTTTTGTTAAGTCACCCCTATGTTTATTTTAATCAGTGTTTTATGCCTATTTTGAATTTTATTAAAGGCATTTTAAAGAACGTGGTATTTTCAGTTTTCCTGGTTATTTTGAGGAAAAAAAAAAGAAAAGAAAAAAGTTGTCAGATTTATTATGTTATTCTTTTCTTAAATCGAAATTTTGTGTTCCTAGTGTTAATTCCGTATCAAAATGTTCTGGGTGTTAGCAAAAAAAACTCGCTATAGCGACAATAATTTACAAAGAAACGTATCCAGAGAGAACACAGCCAGATAGCGTTGTGAAAATACTCATCTTTTACAACAAAATATTAAATATCAGATTTAATATGTCCCCAAACTCCCTAAATAAATTAAATAATACAGCATACAGTGCAAAAACTCCATTTCTTTATGTTGCTGAAGCGGGGAAACCCAGACATTAAACGGCGCAATGGCGGCACTTTGATTCGGTGCTTTCCCGATTTCACAGCGCGACGTCACCACCGCTATAAAAGCGAAAAGCCAGCTGCAAAATTCGGGACTTTACGGGTTGCTCTTCTTGAGACAACTCGTCTTTTTCCCGATTGAGTTTAGTTCTCGGGGATCACGAGATTGCTCCCTTATTAGGACAAATCGTGATTCTTAAAGTAGGTTGTCTTTGACAACATAACACTATACAGACAATAAAAATCGTGTACGGTTATAATTCCTAAAACTGATACCGTCCATAAAAAAGTGAGGTTAGTGGTGAGTACGAATTACTTAACATTCGTGGGAAAGGTAAATAATTCGGGATTTGGAGACTAAATCTTGTTTTTTTGTTATCTTGGCAACAAATCAAAGCAATGGTATGTTCGGTTTAGGAAGAGCTACAAGTCGAGTGTAGCTCGATAGAGCTAAACAACAAAAGATTTCTTGCCAGTCCTGAAGGGTTTAGTAACCTAAAAAAAAACGCATCCTGACTTAAAAATAATTACCAGAAAGTGTCCAAATGGAAATAACCTGATCTGACATTGCGACTAATAGTCAGCTTCGTGTTAGCTATAAAATTATGAAAAACCGATTTTGACAAATAAATCTCGAACGTGACAGTGGAGAGTGAAGAGAAAAAAAAAACCTGAACTTACCTAAAATAACTGAATACAGTACATCAAAAAACGGAAAAAGTAAGGAGAAGTGGAAAAATAAAAAGTGAATAAAAGTTGTGTGTTGCTCAATAAAATAAATTTTCGTTAACTCTAAGCTTCACCTATTCCCCTTCTATCTCAATGGGCGAGAAGAACGGTGAGGGGGTTAGAGTTTTCATTTTAGTAGAGATTTGGCGAGACTTCACCAACAACCCCCGATTTGTGTTAAATTTAGGTTTATACAATTACTTGAAATCTTAAAATAAATTAATCTCGAAGGAAAAGAACTTTCACGTTTCCTAAAGAACAAAATTAATCCAATAAACCAATAAATGCATAAATAGAGTATAAAAGTACCGAATAATGGCGAGGTGCGTTGACGTCTCGCTAAAATCGAAAAATAGTTAAAAATCGCAAGAGGTAGTTGAAAGAGACCCTTGGAAAAAATTAACTAAAATTCGGTAAATAAAACCGTTAATACAACATGGAATCCGAAAAGGGGTATGATTGATTTTTCCCAATTTGAAACAAAATTTGATTGCGGCACGTTGCTCCATAGCAAAAATTGTGACGCAGTGGCAAAAACACGTATATTTTAAACGAACACAGCTGGTCAATAAATTAAGTTATAGCGCTCACATCTCCACTGTGGGTAACTAAGGCATGATACTAGATAGTTCTGCAGTCTGGTAACAAATAGCGGTAGTTGTAAATTTTTATACAAAATTAATCCCTGTACTTTGTGAATGTACTGTGTATTTCTAACTTTACAATTTAAATAATACTTGATGTGGTAGGTATTTTGTAAACACATCATTTTGTAATAAGCTTACCTTTAATTAAAACATTAGCTTCGGCGGATACTCGCCCATTATAATTCGACGCCTCACATCGATAGGTCCCATGATCAGAACCCTCGATGTTTCTTATTATCAGCGATCCCTCAGGCAAAAGGACATGACGAGCCGAAGGCGCCAGCTGCCGGCCGTTATGAGACCATGTGATCTGCGGAGGAGGGTAACCTATTGCCCTGCATTCCAGTGTTATCTGGAGGGTGCCTGGAGTAACTGAAGTTGATTTGGGCACCGTTGCTAGTTTCGGCATACCTATGAAAGAAAGTTAATTATAAATATTCCATAAAATAGGAAATCTTAAGTGACTTATTTAACTGCATTTTTAAAGGTCTTTTCAACGATTTTCTAGCAGGTGCGGATTCAAGGGGGGGGGACGATCATCCCTTCTCAAGTACTTCGAATTTAGAAACATAGATTCGTATGCTTGCTGCATTAGGAACGTAAATATCGTTGTCCCCCTGCCCCGTCCGATAACTTGCTTGCGCTTGTCATACTGTACTGCCTTGGATACATATGCTTTGCTCTTGTGAAATCACTGCTCCCGCCCCTCCCCCCCCCCAAAAAAAAAAAGAGAGAAGCTAAATTTGCTACTATATTTCACTCGCTGGGGTAAATGAAAAAGATAATATTAAATTTTAAAATAAAAGACTTCTGTGATCCTCGGTATCATTTCATCCCTAGGTTGGGTTGTTTTTATGTTTAATACACAATAGGTTCGTTTCAACCTGCATTAGAAACAATTTTATATGATCAGGATTCTGAGCAGTAACTTAAATACGTTCCAAACAGAGTTACAAAGGAATAGTAAACGATCAATCAGTTTTCTGTTCCATATAAGATTCAATTCTGTTCGAAAACTCAGAAAGGTTTGATGATCATCGCCCATTCACATCACATTCACGTTGCTGTTTTTTGATTGCAACATATAATCCGCAACAACTGTCAAATCTGTTATAAATTTGTTTGCTTATTGAATAAAGACACAGAACAATTTACAAACTTCAAATAAAATTATGAACTGTTCCAACCATAAACATAAATTGATCAGGAAGCCAATTATTTTATAAACATGCGGGTTGAGAACGATTTGCAAACTGTTTTAAATTTGTCTGTGATTCAAGGTTAAAGCTAATATAGATTTTCTATTGAGTGCTTTCATATTTTGTTTATTAATGATTGTCGTCTTTATTTGTTCTTCGTGTTGCTGTCTTTTGCCCGATTGTGTTCTGATTATATTTAGTAAGTTCCATGATGCCAAATTTTTTCACATGGATAAAGCAACTATATAAAACTTTGGTTAGGAAATAGTGGCAAGCTTTATATGTAAAGCAAAATCCGCCATTAAAACGGTGGCAAATATTGGAATGACAGTTCAATGGCACTATTTGTATTTTGGTTTAATTTGTGATTTCTGAGTAAATAATTATTTTTAAGAACTGCGAAAATATGGTAAATTGTTGTGTAATAAATTGCTGCAGTCATAGCGAGTGCTTTATTTATTTATGTGATTATTTTCCATAAACTTTTAATTAACTCCAGAAAATTGTACGACTTGGGCAATAAAATAGATGTTCAACAAAAATTATCGTAGGTTTATTATTTTTCACTTATGGCACAACTGTTAGCTTATGCAAATTTCTCATATGGCAGTTCATAGGCGGCAACATATGTCTTTCCAGCTAAGTAAATGTTTCTATCAACAAATATTTGGCTATTTTTTTTTTATTTATTTGCTGTCTATACAGTTTTGTTAACTTAATAAAACTGATTTTAAATAATAACAGCCAAAAAAAAAATTCTGGCTTGGGGTTCATTAAACCCTATCACGTCAGGATTTAGCTATAACTTCAAAATAAGGACTATTAAGCATTATTGAAAGCTTTTAGCTTAAAACCAAAGCTGTTAAATCTCTAATAATCCCATGAGTCAAAAATCTCATGATTCAAAGACCCCAACAATCCAATAACCCCATAACCCCATAATCAGGATACTGAAATCATTACACTCAATCTCTCATAGCGAAAGATCTTGTAATTACACTCATTCTCCTATAGCAGAAGCACTTGTCGTGGCGGCAATTCCTTTAAACTATAGCTGTTGAACCCCATGATCCAATAACTCCATGACTCTACATCCCCATAACCACGTTACTGAAGTATATATACACTTACTCTCCCATAGTGGAAGAACTTGACGATGCCTTAATTTCATCAAACCATGGCTGTTGAATCCCATTGCCTCATAATCCCAATAATTTCAGTAACATGGTTATGGGATTATAGAATCATGGAGTCATGGGGTTATCGGGTCATGGAGTTATTAGGGGTTTCACAGCATTGGTTTTAGGTTAACATCATTCAATAAAACTTAATAGTCTGAGTTTTTTTTAAGTTAAGGGTTTTTTTGAAGTTATGGCAACACCCTGACGTGATGAGGTTTAGTGGACCGCAAATCGGGTTCAGCGATCCCGGCATTTTTTTATGTGACTATGCACAGCACTGGCCTGGGGTTTTGACTATGTCTACTATATGTTTCCGGGGTCGCTAAATCCGAACTTGTACTCCATTAAACCCCCTCATGTCAGTATTTTGCCGTAGCTTAAAAAAACCCATAACTCAAACTATTAAGTATTTTTGATCGCTATTTCCCCAACATCAATGCCGTTAAACCCCTAATAACCCAATGATCCAAAGACCTCTTAACCCGATAACCTCCATAACCTCATGACTCCATAACTCTCTAACACCATAACCATGTTACTGACATCATTGGGGTTATGAGGTCATAGGCCTCAACAGCCATGATTTGAAGAAATTAAGACCACGACAAGTTTTTTCGCTATGGAAGATTGAGTGTAATGACTTCAGTAATATTGTTATGGAGCTATAGAGTCATGGGGTTATTGGGTCATGGGGTTCAACAGCCATAGTTTAAAGGAATTGAGGCCACAACAAGCTCTTCCGCTATGGGAGAATGAATGTAATGATTTCCGTAACATGGTTATAGGGTTATAGAGTAATGAGTTCATGGGATTATAGGATTAATGGGTTATGGAGCTCAACAGCTGTAGTTTAAAGAAATTGAGGTAACTACAAGTTCTTTCGCTATGAGAGATTGAGCATAATGATTTCAGTATCATGATTATGGGGTTATAGAGTCATGGGGTTATGTAGTCATGGAGTTATGATGTTATTAGGTTATGGGGTTTTTGAGTCACGTGGTCTTCCGGTCATGTGATTATCAGGGGTTTAACAGCATTTGTTTTGTGTGAAATAATTCAATAATGGTTTAATACTTTTATTTTGAGGTTTTTTAAGGATATGGCAAAACCCTGACTTGATGGAGCTTAATGAACTCGGATTCGGATTCAGGGACCCCAAAAATATATAGTAGACATAGTCAGAACCCCAGGCCAGAAATTTTTTTTTGTGTAGCTGTGTAAAAAAATGGATATATATATATATATATATATATATATATATATATATATATATAAATATATATAACAAGTTATATGATATATTTATTTGTATAAATTGGAGTCACAAGCGACCCGTTGTTTTAATTTGTATCACCCAGTAAGCGAAACTTTTGTTTTTTCTATCGATTACCGGATCCATTGTTTAAATTAGAAAAAAATAAATAAGTAGTAAAAACGCAATAAAAGAACGTTAATTGTTTAATAGATTATTACAACCAAACAAACGATAATTTTTATATCAGTATATTGCCAAGATATATTAAGTTAAATATAATCTTTTGCAATTAGTAATAGGTACGGAGGATTACGTTAATAATGGTAATTATTAATTAAATATAGTAATCACAGTCATGGCAATAATCACTTAAAATTGCATTATTAGTAAAAGGTCAATCAACGTGAACACAACTCATGTTGAAGTTTGCTTTTATGGGTAATTAATATAATATTTTGCATAAATTATAATAAACTACGGGCCCGGCCTTTTTTCTCTTTTTTTCAATTTTAAACGACATATACAATTAATATGTGCCACCCCACCCTTAAACCCGGTTATAGCCTTCGTACATTTTTACCGAACGTCGCAAAGGTTCATTTTTTATGAGGTGAAATAGCTTCCTTAAGCGGAATTTTTTTTTGTTATCGATGCACTTGCAGTCTTTAATAGCCCCAAATATGTATTTTCGCCCATTCTTAAGTAGCTGGACCATGGACAGCGGGAGGGGGTGTCTCCATTGGCGCCGGGAAAATTAGAAAAATTAGAAAATTTTGTGGGTTTTGGAAAAAGAGGGAGAACTCCGGTATGTGGTTTTGGGAGCTTGAGTTTTTTTTTGCAGCCCCCGGCATTTTTTCCATCGACGTCCATAGTTGAACTAATGCCTGGGCTAAATTTTTATTTATTTGAATGCCTCTTATTCCTTAAAAACACTAGCAGCCGCTGCCACTGCTAACAATTGTGAGCATTGATGATTTGTCGTGCAGTCTGTGGTCAAAATTACTGGATGAATAAGCTGTAGATCGCTTAAGGGGTCATATATAGTTAGATGTTAAAAGACTCACGGCATATTTTTTGTTTGAAAGTCATTTAAAGGTTAAGTTGAGCTTTTCAATAGAAACCACCATTTTTTTATCGTAGAAATGGAAAGCGGAGAGAATTTCCTATCCAACAGTACAAATAAAAAAAAGGGGATCTAATGACCTCTAGAGGTCATTTCAAGGTCAAGGAACAGCAGATTATTTTGTCAACAAAGCATTTTAGAGACAAAAGTTTTAGATAAAAGTTGTAGGAAATCAAATGGCGCATTTGGGACCTTGACCTTCAAAGTCATTTGAGGGTTGAGTTGAGTTTTTCAAATAGAAACCTTCATTTATTATTGCAGGAATTGAAAGCAGAAGAAATTTCTTACCGAACGATATATATAACATAGAGTATCTAATGACATCTAAAGGTCATTTCAAGGTCAATCCTTTTTTCATAAATTGATGTAAAATCAACTTGGAAACAAAGGGACATTTTTTCACGTCGTTTTTCATTAAGAACACATACTGTGAAAAAATGTCCCTTTGTTTCCTAGTTAATTTTACATTAATTTATGAAAAAAAGGATGTTTGACCTTGAAATGGCCTCTAGATGTCATTAGATCCTCCATGTAATTTATACTCCTTCCATTTCTGCAATAAAAAATGAGGGTTAAGATATAACTGAAAAAATAAATAAGTTTATTATAACGGAAAAAAATTATTACAAAATGCAAAGATACGGAATTAGGCCACCCCGTAAAGAAATTAATATATGTATATATATATATATATATATATATATATATATATATATATATATATATATATATATATATATATATATATATATACTCAAATATTACGATATTATGGACCAATGTACATACATCTTAGTAGTGAGAAGTTTGAAAATTGAAATAAAACATGGAGGTGGCACAAAAAATGCGTGGAATGAAGGGATTGGAGGGAGATGCGTCACTCTATTTTACTTGCGCTAATTGAGTAACTCGCATCTATGGTCGAGTCTCGTGCAGTCATAAAGTTCCTGAAAAAGCAAGGAAAACCTCTTCAAATGGGTAGCTCCTGGAATGAGGTGTGTTAAGGAACATATAACTGGGCCTAGTGCATGGCGTACTAAGGAGCTTCTCTCCTTGGGAAGAAAAGAGCTGCGAATTGTGGTGGGATTGTTGACAGGACATTGTCATCACAGGCGCCATCTTCATAGAATCGGTGGCGAAGACGACTCGACATGCAGATGGTGTTTGGAGGAGAATGAAATTGTTGGCCATGTTCTCAGAGAGTGAGCAGCACTCAACGGATTGAGGTAGAGATATTTCGGATATACAATATTGTTACCGGAAGCAGTTAGGCAAGTTCAACTAATGAGGCTGCTTAGATTCGCAAAGGCGATCGGCCTCGAATAACCAGCAGATATGGTGGAATGTAAAGGGCCCAATGGAGGTCTAAGCATCGATGATCTAGTATCACCACCCTTTTTCATTCATTCATTCATTCATTCATTCAACCTCCTCAAATCATTTTGGAAGATATAGCTTCAGTTTACGGCGATTTTTGCCCTAAAAAAACCATGGTTTACAACTGACATAACCGATTCAAACAAGAGAGAGATTCCCTTGAAGATAATCCTAGCCTGGGATGGCCTATTGAGACGACCACTGCCGAAAACATCAAAAAACTAGAAAGTGTTGGAAGATGACCATCTGAAGAAGAAGCAACTCGCAGAAATGGTTGGAGTCTCACATACAATAATTTTGAATATTCTGTATGGCATGTCACATGTGTGCGAAAAATGGATGACCAGAATATAATCGTGTAGCATGTGGCCGCTCGTTTTTGGACTTGCTTAGCGAGAACAGGGATGAAATTGTTGCTGGGGATGAAACATGGGTTCATCATTATGAGTTCGAGTCGAGGCAGGAGTCTATGCAGTGGGACAAAAAGGGCATACCACCTCCAAAGAAATTCAAGATGTCTCAGTAGATTGGAAAACTCCGGGCTACGGTTTCCTGGGATTCAGAAGGAATACTGCTGATTGATTACAAATAGCAAAGCGTTTCTATAACATGAGAATACTATGCAGGCTTACTAGAACGTTTAAGGGATGCTGTAAAAGAGAAAAGGAGAGGAAAACCGATCAAAGGTGTGCTGTTCCTGCACGACAACCCTCCGGTCCACAAGGCTTCAGTTGCAATAATTAATAATCAAAAAATTGGCTATCAAATCTTAGACCACCCTCCCTATAGCATAGATTTGACTCTCAGTGACTATTATTTATTTCCAAAAATTAAAAAATATCTTCGAGGAAAAAAGTTTTTCAGCGCCGATGAGGTAAAGGAAGCAATTTCTGCCTATTTTACTGACAAACGGAAATCAATTTTTTTTTCGATGGTATAAACAAACTTATTGACAAATCTGAAAAATGTATTAGAGTTAAGACGAATATATTTTTTGAGTTGAATTTCACCCTATAAGGGCTCGATTCCGCTAATTTTTTGTCCTCCCCTCGTATAAAGAAATCTTTATTTCTAGTTTGCCTAATAAGAACAATTTTACTGTTAATTTGAAGTCATCAATATAAGTAGAAAACACGTTAAGTAGTGATAAATTATCGCCTGATTTCCCAAACTTCGCATATGTATTTATATATAATCAAATTAACAAATGGTTTTGAAAATCTTTTTGAAAAGAGATAATTGCAGATTAACACTTATATCATTTTTAATTTTGGAATTTTGTATGTATTATGAAACAGAGTAGCTTTATTAAATTTTATTGTATTTTTTCCTTTAAAATAAGTCTTTACTAACTTAAAAATGACATTATGCACTAGTTTTTGAATATTTTTATATGTTAGTGGAGTTACTAAGGCCGGAGTGGTTGTATTTTTTTTTCAAAAATCTACCTTTTGAAATTTTGAATAATTTACATCTCTGAAAAATTAAAGTAAACCTTTACTCGGATAAATCAAACGATTCAGTGTGTAACCTATTTCTTCAGTGGCGGCTCGTGAGAAGCATAAGTGGGGCAAAAGATAGGATCATTAAATAATATATAAAATAACAATTCCTTACTATGGTCAAGGTCAGAAAAATTAAACAGTATTTTCTATAAAAGCTAAAAGTATTTTTTTGTGAACCTTAGTGAGACTTTATTTTAACCCATATATGAACAAGATGATTTTTTTTTCGTCACCTCCAAACAACACATATAAAATAGAAGACTTTATGTGTTTTATCACACCCGTAGAGCTAGTTTTATCACACCCCCAAAGAGAGCGCATTAAAAGAATTTTTTAAAAATTAATTTTGTTTGTAGTCATAGCTGCAAATAAAACGACTTTTAGTACCAAAACAAGAACACGAATCGGCGTAGAAAAATAAATATGACGTAAATATCGCGGTAAATACACAATAAGGAACTAAAACTAAATTTAAAATATATTTTTTTAGAATCGCTATAGACAAACAAAACAAATAAGAACGCCGAAATGAAGAACTCATGTCATCTGTCACTCAGTATGAAGTGTGTTATTTTTTTTATTCATAGCTGCATTCGAAAAATATTAATTCATAGTTCCATCTTTTTTTCACATATGAGCAATGTTAGGTCTTCGTTTTCCAGTGTACGCTGTCAATAATTGCAACATGCTATGTTCCCGATTATAGAAAATCCGCTCGTGTTAAGCTATTGCCCTGTTGTCAGATATCGAAATAATTAATATGAAAAAAGGACAAAGAATAGGAAAAGTTTAAAGTGAAAACAATTAAAAAAAGTTTGTGAACAAATTAAGTGCTTTGTTTCCATTATATAAATATATATATATATATATATATATATATATATATATATATATATATATATATATATATATATATATATATATATATATACATCCCCTGGAAGTAAGTTTCTTTCGGACATGGCTCGGTTAATGCCCTTAATTCAGGTAACTTTTGGTCTTCCTCTTTTTATTTTTTCATTTGGTGTCCATTTTAGGATTTGCTTTGGTAGACGTTCGTCTGTCATTCTCTCCACATGTCCATACCATACCAGCTGACGTTGTTCGATTTCACCGAGAATAGTTTTCTTTACGCCCATAATCTCTCTAATTCTCTCGTTGGTTATCCGTTCGATCCTTGACTTTTTGGCAGATCTTCGCCAAAACTCCATTTCAAGAGCCAGCAGTTTACGTTCTAAAGTTTTATTTATCTATCATGTTTCACATCCATACAATCCAACGCTTTTAAATTTTGAATTGTATAAAAGATGTTTCTTTCCGTGGAGATGTTTGTTGACCATAATAGTGAGTTTAGGCATCCGATAGCTTTTTTTCCTTTAGTTATTCGCTCCAATATTTCTTCTTCAGTTCGTCCTCTTTGATTGATCCGTGTTTCAAGGTAGGTATAATCAGAACAAGATTTTACTATGATATTGTCATCCACTTCCAAATCTGTTTCTTCTCCACCGATACACATATATTTAGTTTTACTGCAGTTGACGATTAATCCCCATTCTGCGTATTCTTTAAATAGTTTCCTCGTCATAAATTCGAGGTCTCTAAAACCTGCTTGTTCTTCAATTTCTTGGGGGCCATATTCTGTTTCTACGATGTTTCTAAGCAATTTTCCGTATATTTGGGATAGGATCATCATTATTTAAGAGTCTGTTAAATAGTTCTTAAAGAAAGGACGTTAGTTTGTCAGTACCGTTCTTTAACAGTTCAGCAGGTTCCTTCCGGTCCAGCCGCTCTCCTATTTTTCAATGAATCCACAGCCCTACATACCATCTCCTTTGTTGCCTCTATATAGTGGCCTACGTTGTACCGTCTTGGGGAAATTAAAAATAAACTAATCACACTTTTTATGAAGGAAGTTTTTTAATATTTTAAAAAAGTTGTTACAAGGAGGCGTTCGTAGAAAAAGTAACGTCTGAACAAAAATGTTTACACTTCTGTATTTTGAAGTACGAGTCTTTGGTGTCTTATGCCGGCTGCACACGAAACCAGGGCAGTAAGTAGTGCGACAGGCCAGCAGTATTGCCAAACCTACTGTTTTAACGGTAGATCTACCGTTTTTCAATGAGACCTACCGTTCTACTCGTTTTCATAAGTGATCTATCGTTTTTTTTACAAATGGTTTGGGTTATAATTTATTAGATATTTAATTAAAAAAAAACTATTACTATTGCATAGTATTATCATTATATTAATTATAAAACAGTTACGCTACGAAATCTAAACGATTTCATGCTTAAAGTCCCAGGCATTTTCTTTAATTCACTAGGTGGCGCTACGCTGCACTCCTAAGCCTTTTGTTATTCCATCTTTGTTTATCAGTGCAATAAAAAAGAACGTTACTATCTTGAAAAGTTAGACTGGTATTCTGTCTACTGACTCGCAGTGTTGCCAACTCTACCGTTTAAGTAAGTCCGTTGTTTTTCTATCCTTGTTTACCAGTACACAATAAAAAAGAACAGGTACAAATCTAACTTTTCACATATAAAACAGATTTTTGTATACAGAGAGGTTGGTAGGAATTACGCAATTAATATTTTCAATTTTCCTTTTTCCCACAAAACAAAAAAAAAGCTAGAGTAGTGATAGTAATGTAAGTCGGCAAGTCATTTAAAAAAAAAATTAATAAAACCGATTTGTAGTCATATTGATTTTTGAAGTATATTGGCAACACTGCTGGCTTGAGAGTGTTGCTCTGTCCTAATATTAAGGATGTTCAACAGTTATACATTCGTGCTGGGAAAGCTATGAAACTATGAAATATGATTATTTAGTATTTGAACAGCAATCTCGAATTTTTCCAATATTTTTTGATAGGGATTTTTGTGAAATAAACATTTCTAAATTGTATTTAAAAAAATCGATTTTTTAAAGTTGATAAAGTGGAATGCCCCCTTAATACATATAGTTATCTTTGCATTAAGAAAAATACATTTTTTAGCAGATTTGCACCCTTAATAAAAATTATTTTTATATGGTGGATAAATTACACACTTTGATCTGAAGTAACAAACATTCTAAATATTTTAAAATAGATACACATCACAACGGTGTTTATTAGGAGAAAATAAGATAATTTTGTGGACTTTTACAACTACCTCCAATATAAAATTAGCTGTTCTTACCATAAAAACCTCTATCTTCATTTTGACTGCTGTATACTACCATCCTAGCAGGCCTGGACCTCACTTCTCCTTCGGGATTTTTAGCCAGACACTCGTAAAACCCGTCGTCGGATTCGTCGGTGTTCTGGATCATCAGCGTACCGTTCTCCATCATCATGTATTTTTTATTATCGGGAATCAGCTCTTCGTTCTCTTTCATCCAGACGATTGACGGTTCCTCGTCGCTTTGCACGCTACAAGAGAAAATTGCTGTGCCGCCGAGAGTGATTTGGACGTCCCGTGGGTTTTCAATAATTTTTGGGGGTTCTGAAATTAAAAAATATATATATTCAATACTTAATTTATATATTTATAGTTTTCACTGCTTGTGCAGAATTTTGTAAAGTACCACAATTTTTAAAATGACAAATGAACCAATTTTTTTTTTTATTTTGAAATTATTCTTGGGAGTCTATTTGGCCTAAAAATTTGAATATGTAATATAATCGCCCAACCGTTTTAATGTGGAGCATTTTCTTATTAAAAATACGGTAAACTAAATATTTATGACTTTAACTTTGTCTGTTATTTTTTTCCTTAAAGTGGGCGTTTCTAGAAACATAAAAACGAAACCCTATGGTCTTTGCAATTTTCAGAAAAAAAAGAATGCTATGTACCTACTTTCCTTAAGAAAAACGTTTAAAAATTATTGAAATTTGGAGTGCATAAAACCCTTGAAAATATTATTACCATAGTAAGTCTTCTTCTTCTTCTAGGTAGAACCAAGTTCTGTTATCTACACAATGCCTCATCGATCCTCGTTTGAGGTCGAAATCCAGCTGTCTCTCCATCTTTTGGGGGGGCCATCCAGGCGGCCGTTTGGTGTTTGGTTTCTCTCTCATCACGGTTTTTGCTAGACTGTCATCATCCATTCGTTCCACGTGATCTCTCCACTGCCCACGACGGTTTCGAACCCACTTCACAACATCCCCCACTCCGCTGTCCTCACGTATTTTTGCGTTTCTTATTCTATCTCTTAAACTTGTTCCCGTGATCATTCTCAGCGTTATCATTTCTGTGGTTCTCATAATTTATTTTGTCTTTGTTGTTTCATTTCTTGTTTCTGCGCCGCAGGTCAGTATCGGTCTTACACAGACCTTGAAAATTCTTGCTTTGCTCTCAACCGTCATATGTTTATTGTTCCAGATAATGTCTCTTAGTTGACCTGATATCATGGCCACTTTGTTGGCTTGTGTGCGTACTTCTTCCGTTACTGCCCTGTTACTTGTTATATGTGCTCCCAGGTATTTAAACTTCCCAACCTGTTCGATACGTTTGTCATCAACCATTAGTTTGCATCTTACCGGTTCTTTTGCTATTACCATTGTTTTGGTTTTCTTCACAGATATTTTCATATTATACTGTTTGGCTGTTCGATTGAGATGGAAAAGCATTCTTTGTAAGTTGTCCTCGCTATCTGCTGTCAAGGGAACATCGTCTGCAAAGCATATAATCTGAACGGTGTTGTGTCCCATTGAGTACCCAATATTTATGCTTTTTACCTCATCAATGATTTCGTCCATGATTACATTGAAAAGTGTTGGACTTGGCTATCATCCTGTCTTATTCCTATGGATAGTGGGATTTCCTCTGTTAGAGTGTTATTTATTTTAATTACCATGGTGTTTTTGGAATTCAGTTCGTATATTTTGCGTATGATTGCTTCTTCTACTTGTTTTCTTCGCAGTAGTTCTGTTATGTGTTCCAGTTTGACTCGGTCGAACGCTTGTGTAAAGTCCACAAAACAAATGAACAGCGGTTTCTCGTATTCGATAGATTTTTCAACCAGCTGTCTGATAATAAATATACCGTCGATAGTAGAGCGGTTATTCCGGAAGCCCTGTTGTTTTTCGCACGCCCCTAACTTGTCTACGATCCGTTGTGACAGTATTTTGGTTAATAATTTGGCTGAACTATTCAGCAGGCTGATTCCCCTGTAGTTTTCGGGTTGTCTCTTTGATCCTCTTTTGTGGATCGGAATTGTGATGCTTTTCCGCCATTCGTTGGGTACTGACGTTGTGCGGAGTATTTTTTGAAATAGAACAGTGAGCTCTGTGACAAGGCTGGGGCCTCCGTACTTTAGCATCTCATTCGTAATTTGATCGGTACCAGGTGATTTTCTGTTTTTTAATTTCTTAATTGTCAGGTGCATCTCTACTTCGCTGATGTTAACATCTGTTAGTTCTGCGCTTTCTTGTTGGTTTTCGTCTACGTTGTTTTCTGTAGCTGGTGCCTGGAGTAAGTCCTTAAAATGGCTGACCCATTGTTGGCTGTCGATTGGACTTAGTTGAACGTATTCATTGATTGTTTTTTTTTTTCTGATCCTCAGCATGTTCCATATTTTCTTTTGTCCGCCATATAGGTCGTGTTCCATGTCTTTTGAATACTTTTCCCAGTATTCTTTCTTTAGTTGAGCTATTTGACTGTTAATTCTGTTTCTCACCGTTTTGTACTCTTCGAAATGGTTTGTTGTTTTGTGCTGTCGGTATTTTGTAAATGCTTGTCGTTTTTCTTTTGCTAGTATTTTCACCTCTTCTGTGAACCATGGTTTTGTATTGCTTCGCTTGTTCGTGCTAACTGTTCGTGTTACGATCGCCTCCCTGGCGCTCTCTTGTATATTTCTTTTCAGTAAGTGTGTATTAAAAAATCATATGAAAATTAGCAGAACTTCAATTGAAAGATTTTAACACGACGTTGAGCCCTAAAAGTAAATGGGACAGGCAGCGGCGTAGCGATACGGTCAGTGCCAGCACCTGCTGGTTGTTATGTAAGGTTACCATCATTACCATTAAACCTAGTCTAATTCCAGTATATAGTTTTTCTCAATTTTAGTAAATAAATAGATTCCTATAATATTGTTTATTTCAGGCAGTAATTGTTATTTATTTTCTGTTACCTCGAATTATTTATTATTTTTATTAAAAAAATGCCTTCTACACAAGTAATTAGTAGCACTGGATTTCCGGGTGTCATTAAAAATTCAAAAATCCCTATCCATAGACTGTATATTAATATAATGTGATTAACACTCATTATACAAGGTTAAATATTGTCTTTTGGACAGTCTCCAAATCGTAAGTATCGCAATTTATAATTCATACTAAAATTTATCCGCATATTCATTAAGAGAGAGCTCAAAATTCTTAAAATAGAAAATTTCGGTATTATTAAAATATAAGTTTCAATTCAAATAAAAAATGGCTTAATTTCGAAACAATTCGCATGTATAAATATATTGAAAATGTAATTGTAATTGTGAGAAAATTAAGGATTTAAATAAGCTATAATATCATACTAAATATATTAGAACCTTTATACTGATGGGTTCAGGTTGAAGCAGCTGCACACCTAATCTTAAACATATAACATTATAGACATACTTACCACAATGAAAATGACTATGATCCATTCCAATCAAACTTTTTCCATGCATTTCGGTAGGTTGGGCACAATTGGCAGACGCTTGTAATACTGATTTGTGATTAGATAACATTTTGGACAGCCATGCCATTTTACAATCGCAAATAAGGGCGTTGTGATCCAGACGGAGCCTTTTTAGTTTTGGTAGGTTATGGAAGGCTCCTTTTGGAATAATTTTTATATGGTTGTTATAGAGATATCTGAAAAAAAAGTAGAATAAGTTACAGGGGACTGAATTTAGCATTATTTATTTTTTCTCCTACATTGAAAAAGGGCCATGAATAAAGAAAGGTTTAATTTGTGCATGATACCAGTTAGATTTTTATAGTAGGTATTTCGGTTTATAATGTCCATTTTACTACGAGATGGCGTTACTAATATATTTTTTGGTATATACTGACAGCTATGGTATTTTGAAAGGTAAACATATGGCATTAAAAGCCAATTTATTAGTTGTCAGGAAAAGACGTGTTGCGGGAAAGTTTTTATATAAAGAAAATAGCTGTTGAAAGTTCGATTGTTGGTTGAAGCTTATGGTGAAAATGTTTTAACCTAAAAAACTTGTGAAGGATGGTTTAAACGTTTCAAACCACTTGATGTAAAAAATAAGGAGCATCCAGGTCAGCCCAAAAAGTTTTAAGATGCAGATTTGCAAGAATTGTATGAAGACTCAACTCAAACGCTAAACAATTGGCAGTAGCGACGAATGTTTCCCAATCTACAATTTTCGAACGTCTATACGCTTTGAGCAAGATTCGCAAAGAAGGAAAATTGATTCTGTATGAATTCAAGGAAAGAGACATTAAAAGGTGAAAAACACCTGTGAAATTTTGCTTGCCAGATAGAAAAGAAAATGATTCTTGTATCGAGTTGTACCAAGTAATGAAAAGTGGATCTATTTTGACAACCTAAAGTGCAAAAAATTATGGGTAAATTCAAGTCAGCCTACAAAATTACAACCAATGCGGAATATACATAGAAAGAAGGCTTTGCTGTGTATTTGGTGGGATGAGAAGGAAGTTATGCATTACGAACTGGCAAAATCTGATGAAATAATTACTGGTGATGGATATTAACAACAATTGATAAAATTAAACCGTACATTGAAGGAAAAACGACCAATATAAGTCGAAAGACTCGATAAAGTAATTTTTTAACATCGCAATGCTCGCCCTCACGCATAGAGGGGAAAAATGGACAGAAATCTGCATCAGACACAAATTTTAAAAGATCTAGATAAGTTTTTTTAAAATTTACTCAGGACAACGTATTCTAATGGTACACCTGCGACAATACCCTAATCTATAAAGCCTAAACCTATGGACTCCACACTCGTAAAGCCCAAACCCATAAATCGCCATTCGACAAACCCCAATTCCATCAACCCTGAACCCGTGAACCCAAAACCCTATACCCATAACACAAACTCTAAATCTATGAACCCCATACCTATAAAATCTAAACCCACAAACTCCAATTTCGAGCAAATTCGGACACTCGCGAGTGGGGTCCATAGGTTTAAGGTTCACGGATTCGGGTATTGTCGCAGGTGTAAGGATTTTAAAAAAGATTTTGAAAATTTTATTTTTAATCTCGTATCAAGAAAATAATAAATTAATATTGGTACGTTTTATATTATTCTTTTTTCCTTTAAAATATTCTTTTAATAAGAGAAAAAATGGGGTCTTGTCAGGGTTGGGAAAAAAACACGTTTTTTTTTAAAAGAACAAAACATTGTGTTTTATTTTAAAAACAAAAAAAAAACATGTTTTTTATTAATGCCTAATTCCTGTCTTATTTACTTTGTTTTAAACATGTTTTAAACTTAATTTTAAACAAGTATTATACATAGGTTTGAAAAGAAAAGAGTGTAAATAATTAAAAATGTTTAATTATTTCGATTAACGGTTATAATGTCACTGCATTTACTTTTTTTTTTCTTTCTTTTTCTCTCTTCTTCAACTCCTCAATCCTTCACGTCCACGTTCTCAAGCGAGCTATGTGGATTCAGCGCCCTCATAACTGCAACCAATTTAGCCGCTTTCTCTGTCCCGAGCCTGTTGCGTAATTTGGAATGTACCAATCCGAAAGTGGAAAATAATCTTTCGATTCCTGCAGAAGATGCAGTCGTAGTTAATAAATGACTTGTGATATCGAGCATCCCTGGATCGAGTTTGGTCCCAAGTGATTTCCACCACACTGACACGTGCGTTTTCTTTAAAAAATCTTCCTTAAACATGTATTCCAGAAATGGAAAACTTCTCGCACGGTACGTCAGGACATCTTTCATTGCTTGCGGACAGCTTGAATCTATGAACTCCATGCCTATTGTGTCTTCCTCTTCTGATAGTCCTTCGCCTTTATAGTTAGGGTCTAATATATAAGCAGCAAAATGTGCAAGTGTCTTTGCGGCTTTAAATCTTGCTTTAAGTTTATCTGCTTCTTCTGGCAACCAGTCAGATGAGAGGAGATCTTTCCATATATGTGTATAATCGCTTAGGACGCACATATCTTTCTGAATGAGATCAAGAGCTTTTGATACTTTCTTCAGCTTTTAGAGATAGTTCTCAACATTTTCTTTGAACTCATCATCTTGGACGTTCCTTACGATTGTTAAATTTAATACAGACCTGTGCTCGCTGCATACTTTGACAAGACAGTGCCAGTTGTTGACATATTATTTGAGACAATCTGCTAATGTATTCCAACGTACATTTTGAGGTAGTACCAGTGCTTTCCCACCGGCTTCCTTGTACTTTGCTTGTGGAATTAAATTCGATTTCGTTTGGCTTTCTCTAACTAAACACAACAAAAAATTCGGGAAATCCCCGCGATTCACCAGTATATTTGCCGTACGTCAGGGGAATCCCGCATACTGATTTCAAAGTTGCCATCTCTTAGGTAAAAAACATACTACAAAATAATAATATTTCTAAAAACAGCCAGATGGCTGTACAAAAAGTGCACCAAGTTCAAATAAACGGGGAGCTACCATGACTTTATACACACAACTGAGAACAACTAAGACCTTGTAGGCTATGTTTTTTAAATTCCAAACGTCTGTTCATTGAAACTTCACAAAAATATCTCAAATCATAATATGCCAAGTTTACAATATTCTTCCATTTTTTATGTATTCTAAAATTATTTTCTTTTATACATAATTGAAAAATATTTTAACAATATTCGATAACTACTATGGAGAATATAATACATTTAATTTTAATTTCATTTCACATGTAAGTGACAGTAGTAAAACATTGAACTTTATTTTTATTTGCAATATTATATATAACGTACGTACAACATAATTTTAAATTTGATTTATATGAATTACATTTTTTTTCGTTCATTACAGCCATTTCATTCTACTCAAATCCGTATTACAAAAAAACATGGCGCGACCTTTTTTTATGAAATTTATGCAGAAATTGGTTATCGAGTTGAGCAACAATACTGTTTAATATTTCCAAGTATAGTATTAATATAATTAGTACCATTTTCCTTTTAATAGAATTTATGCAACTTCATTACAGTGTGTTAATACACAAATTACATTAATTTTATGTGAATTTATTCAAAATGCAGTCTGGAAATAATCACGAATATAAATATAAATGTTATTAGTTCACTAGCTGATATTTTGGAGCAAGGCAGAGGAGTTGTCTTATGATTATTGTATTTAATAAATTGCACATTTAATTTAAACTTGGCGCGAGTCGCTATGATTAAATCGTACATGTATTTTATGTGTGTTTTAAACATGTTTAAAACAGATTGTTTTTAATTGTGTTTTAAACATGGTGTGTATTTGTGTAGTGTTTTAATCAGTGTTTTAAACATACGTTTAAAACAAATGTTTTAAACATTGACAACCCTGGGTCTTGTACTAGTGTGTGGAGATTTTTCGAATTTTCGTAGTACGAAACATAGTGCGGCTTCATTTTCTTACAGATATCAGTTCAAGACGCTTAAAATTTCATATTTGTTTTAATTCATTAACTGCAGTATACGTAAATACAAAAACAAGAAAATTAAACACACTATCTTTACATACTGTATATTTTCTTTTCCTTTTCCGCATAAAATAAACCTATACTGTTATTGATAAAATCTTTTTTCGTTTGTCATTTATACCTACATGCCATTACGTGCAGCATCGCAAGAATTAAGTATAATATGTTGCCGTGGGAATATAGTATTATCCGCTAAGAAACTAAAATCCACCATAACTCACGATTTCGAGTTTTAATGAAAAATGCATTAATACCATACGGGCGTGTTACCACGAAATCATTTTTACTGAATAAATAAAATTTGGAATTTATGAAGCAACTTAGAAAAAAATTATAAAAAAAATGGTATTATATTGGGAAAAATAAATTGAAAACTGTTTTATATTGAATTTAATGCAATTAATCTAGGCTTCCCAGGTCGTAATCCAGCGAAATCCCTGCCTACTGGAAATATACAAAACAAATCTTAAAATTGCAACATGGAACGTAAGAGGCATGTATGAACCTGGAAAATTGAGAAACATTCAACGAGAAATATCGAGACTTAAGATCGACATACTGGGTATAAGCGACACAAGATGGGTCAGTTCTGGAGAACTTAAGTCGGAGAACGGAAGAATCTATTACTCTAACAGCAGCGACACTCAACACAGATATGGAGTCGCTATTATTCTTAGTGACAAGGTAGCAAAATCAGTAATAGGTTTCATTCCGGTATCCGCAAGAATTATAATGCTACAGCTGATGACAACCCACGGCAAATTAAATCTATTACAGATTTATGCACCGACTGCTGATAAAATGGAAGACGAAAAAGAAAACTTTTATAATGAGCTCCAACAGACACTACGCCTCACAAAATCTAGAGACATTACTGTTGTAATGGGGGATTTTAACGCAAAAATCGGCCAGGTAGTAAGATGGGGAAGACAAAGAAGACGGGAATGGTATCACCACGTCAAAAGGATGTCCGAACACAGACTACCCCGCATAGTACTAGAGGGAAAACCAGCAGGAAACCGACCACCAGGAAGACCACCGAAAAGATGGAGAGATAGCTGGCAGTCCACATCACAGGAAATGATAGGGAGGCACGACCGGAATTAACAGATCAACAGATCTCATACAAGTAGAAGAAGAAGAAGAAGAAATCGGCCAGGGTAAATATGATTCCATTGTCGGGCCATACGGCCTTGGAGTGCGCAATGATAGAGGAGATCGTCTTATAGAATTTTGTCAAAAGCATCATCTAGTAGTAACAAATACCTTTTTTAAGCTACCTAAACGTCGTCTCTATACATGGATGTTACCAGCTCATAAGGACAACAACATAGTTAAAAACCAGATTGATTACGTCTTGATAAAAAACAGATATCGAAACGCAGTACATTCAGTAAAGGCGTACCTAGGTGCGGATGAATTTTCGGACCACAATCCCCTTATCGCTAAATTCCAACTTAAATTAAAAAGGATACAAACAAATCATAACATCGAAAAACTAAATATACAAAATTTAAAATCAGTAGAAACGAAAGAAAAGCTGAGATAAGACATCAACACAAACTTAGAAAGAAGACAAGGCAAGCCTGGGTTAAACGATGACAACGTTGAACAACCGTGGCATTTTTACAAAACGTCAATTATGGAACCAAGCAAGACAGTACTTACAACATCAAGATATAAGAAAGAAGATTGGATGACAGATGATATTTTGGAGTTGATGGATGAAAGAAGGAAACACAAGACCAACAAGACCCGATATCAACAGTTGCAAATTCAAATAAGAAGAATAATAAGAGCAGCAAAAGAAGAGTATTTTTCTGGAAAATGCAAGGAAATAGAGGAGTTGCAAAACAAGTACGACAACTTCAATATGGATAAAAAAGTCAAAGAACTAGCTGGAATAGAAAAGAGAAAACCTCAAACGTATTGCTAGACAAAGAGGGAAACATTATTATGGAAACACAACAAAAATTATGCAGGCGGAAAGAATACATAAAAAAACTATTTGAAGATCAAAGACACGAAAATTCTTCTATAAACAGTCTGAGCGGTGACATAGGGCCTGAAATTACTAAAACAGAGGTCATTTATGCATTAAGGTCGATAGAAACTAATAAAGCTGTTGGTCCAGATGAAATGCCAGGTGAGTTGTTGAAGCTGATCAATGACAAAAATTTGGATTTATTGGTAAGATTATTTAATACAATTTACACGACAGGAACTATCCCCCGAGAAATGTTAACGTCAACATTCATATGTTTACCAAAGAAAGCAAATTCAAAAGAATGCAGTGACTATCGAACAATCAGTCTCATGTCACATACTTTGAAAACCCTTTTAAAAATTGTACACGCTAGAATACATTCCAAATTGGAGCTGGATATTAGTGACACACAGTTTGGCTTCCGGAACGGGGTGGGTACAAGAGAAGCATTATTTGCTTTTAATATGCTTACTCAAAGATGCTTAGATATCAATCAGGACCTCTATGTCTGCTTCATAGATTACAACAAAGCTTTTGATAGGGTCAAACATGACAAACTGATAGAGATTCTTAGAAGCAAAAATTTGGATGAAAGGGATTTAAGGTTGATATCAAATCTGTATTACAATCAGCGAGCGGCAGTAAGATTTGGACAGGAAATATCCGAAGATGTGGAAATACAAAGGGGAGTCAGACAAGAGTGTATATTGTCACCTTTACTATTTAACGCTTATTCTGAAGAGGTCATATTGGAGAATCTTGAATCTGAAACAGCAGGGATAAAAGTAAACGGAGTTTTAATCAACAATATTAAGTATGCAGATGACACGTAATAATAGCTGATAGTTTGAAAGACTTAGAAAAGATAATGAATAAAATATTAAAAGTTAGTGGAGAATATGGACTCTCTCTTAACACGAAAAAGACCAAGTTCATGATAATTAGTAGAAACAACACCAATAATAATGAAACCCTAATGGTAGGAGGCCAGCACATAGAAAGAGTTAAGAAGTACACTTACTTAGGAACCCTAATAATGACTATACCGTCGAAATAAAAACCAGAATCGAGAAAGCACGTGCCAACTTTATTAGAATAAAAAAGGTTATGTGCAGCAAAGATCTAACGTTAGCCCTGAAAATACGACTGACTAAATGTTACGTATATAGTGTTCTATATTATGGAATGCAAGCATGGACACTGAATCGAGAGGCAATGAGAAGACTTAACTCTTTTGAAATGTGGACCTATAGAAGAATTCAGAGGATTTCGTGGGTGGATCGAGTTACGAACGCCGAAGTGTTGAGAAGAATGGGGAAAGAAAAGGAAGTCGAGATAACAGTAAAACAGAGAAAACTGCAATATTTCGGACACATTATGCGAGGAGAAAAGTACAGCATCTTACGGCTCATAATCCAGGGCAAAATAAGTGGCAGAAGAGGCGTGGGACGACGACGAATTCCATGGCTAAAAAACCTAAGGGAATGTTTTGGATGCAGTTCAAAACAACTATTTAGAGCAACTGCCTCAAAAATTAAAATAGCTATTATGATTGCCAACCTCCGGAATGGAGAAGGTACTTGAAGAAGAATCTAGGTTTAATTATTTATTTAGCGCTTATGAAGTCTGCGCCGTAGGGCTTAAAATAATTATAGTTATATTAATTCTGGGTGTCTTTTCCAAATCATTCCAATATTATTTACATACCTAGCTTTTAATTTACGTGTCATTTCATTTCGCCTTACGTTGGAGTGGCTTTGTGTAGTTCACGGGTATTTCCACCAAATTTGGTGCTAATACCCGTGGTTAGAGTGGTTAAAATTGAAAGCATAAATTTATCGAGATAAAACAAAAGTAAATAAATAAATGGTCATACAATCAAATTCAACGCATGCCAACCCGCGGGGGACAGCCGGTTATTTATATGTATATGCAAATTAGAATATTTTATTACAAATCGTTATGATATTTTTACCATATGGACCAGTTTAAAAGTATTAAAGGTGAAAAACCGTATAATATGATTGACTAGTTTTTACGACTTTCTACATTCAAGCAACATAATAAATTTTCAATATTTCCCGTATTCTCATACTACAAACACAAATTTTACGAGTGCGGATATAAAATATACATGTGCAGAAAGATTAAAATATATAAATTACATTATTGAAAAGAAATACGAATCGGTTACGTAACAGCAATCCCACAGTAGAAATTTAGAAAACAGCCAAATCTTATAACTGTAAAGTAATACTGATAATGACCTAAAGGTCAGAAAAGTTTAGAGTAATTATTTTGGGATTTTATGGAGATTAACTCTAGATTTATTGATTTTATTGTCTAGTAACAGTAATCAAATACTTTGATAACGTTATTTATGTGATATAAGTATGTTTTAAATATTTTTATTTAATAAATGTCTATTTTGTAAATTATTATACTTATTTTACATCATCTACTACAACTGAATATACAGAACTTTTATAAACATATTTTTAAAAATACAGAAATTATTTTAAGAGAACCAGAATGGAGTTCGCAGAGAATATACTGTCTTTCTCAACGGTCGTAAGGAGAATAAAATAACTTTTTCATATATATATATATATATATATATATATATATATATATATATATATGTATATATATATGTATATATATATATATATGTATATATATATGTATATATATATATATATATATATATATATATATATATATATATATATATATATATATATATGACATTCTATCATTATTGGGTCCTTTTAAAAAACGATCTTATTGCAACCACTGGAAGGAGTGATGTTGGACAAATTTAAGCCGTGTACGTTGGTAGAGAATTTAATTCTCTGGAAATCGTCTTCAAATTGGAGATTTCTTCTTTTTTATAGTTTTTTTTTTACAAATTTCGTACTTTGTTGCCTCCTTTCAAATTCAAAACAATATCAGCTCCACACGAATGTATATTGTACATTTTTTGTACACTATTACGTCCGGCGCTATTGCCATATTTTTATTTTTTATTAAAGTCAAGGAATAAATGTAACATATTTTTGAATAATATTGTAATAATTATGTAGAAACAGCCACCTGAGGAACATCTCACTGGTAGTTTCCGACGCCAAGAAGATTCAAATATCAGAAATTGCGTCATAAAAAGTATGTCAAAGAGTGTCTGTGGAACTCACTGATGAGTCACAGAACGAAACACCCGCGAATTTATTGGTCGAAAATTTGCAAGTCGTTCTGGATTATGGTAATATGCAACAATATTTTGAATAGCAGTTAATTCAACATCGAACACTCATGATTATTATATGCCATTCATTAACATTAGTTTAGCGTGTCTAATGTACAGGTTTACTGATTATGGATTATTCATCTAACTTATTTATTTGATAAGCTCCATGAAGATCTAATTGTAATATTTCTAAAGAACTTTTTACAAAGGTTAAAGAAAAATTATCAAACATAAGATTTTGAATTTATGGGTGCATTTCCAGCTTCCACAAAGTTTAAAAACCTCATGTCAGATGATATTATGGAGGGTATTTCATTTAAAAAATGGTAAGAATTGGTGTCAGAAGCAAGGATTATCACCGGATTTCCGGAAAATTCTATTGGTAAACCAGAAGAGATAAAGAAAAACAGGCTTAGCTATCGGATTTATCATGAAGTATGATGATAACACTAATTTTAAATAAAGTTCTTGAACATTCTATTTTGAATCAAAAGATAGCGAAAAACCGACTTTACCAACAAAGTTGTCATCAAAAATGAAGCTTAGAACCGAATTTTCGACATTCTACAACATCCCATTTAGAAACTAGAAGAGGTAGCGAAAAAATGACTTTCTCGTAGAATTTATAATCAAGAACATTTACGTGAAAACCAGAATATCTCCAAAAACTGTCTACACCATCAAATATGTCCTCAAGAAACAAGCATAGAACCGAATTTTCGACATATTTTTGGAACATTCTATTTGGACACTAAAATACCTATATGGAGCTGTATCGAACCGAGAGTAATATTCGTAGTCAATGTTGCCAACCTATCTCGTACGAAAATTGGTAGATTCCTTCGGACCGGTAGAACTGCTATAAAGACATTAAATAAAACGTTATACGTGCAACAAAGTTTAATTTTACGCTTAAATTAACCAAAGATACAGCAGGCATTTAAGAAAATAAGTAAAATCTTAATATTTTTGTTATAAATCAAGAAAATCAGTGTCAATAAAAATCGATTTTTATTATTATTTTTTAATTAATGTGCCGACTTAAATTACTATCATTATCATTACCCTCACCCTCCCCCATTATTTTTTTTTGTTTTTGAAGGAAAAATCCGAATTGAAAATATTAATTGAATATCTTCTAACAACTTCTATATGTACAAAATAACTTCTCCATGCAGAAAATCATATTTATATCTATTTTTTTTTATTGTGCACTAAGTAAACAAAGATAGAACAACAACGGACTTACACGTGCGGCGTGGCGCCATCTAGTGAGTCGAAGAAATTTTGTCGACTTTAAAGCCGCGTCCATATTAGTAAAAATTTACGTTGTGTGTGGCATGCGGCAAAAATTTGTGTGTTCATATACAATTTATGCGAGTGTGGCGCGCGTAAATTGTATATGAACGCACAAATTTTTGCCGCATGCTACACACAACGTAAATTTTTACTAATGTGAACGCGGCTTAAGCACGAAATTGGTTAGATTCCATAACCCACCTATTTTATAATTGGTTTAATAATACTATTATAAAATAAAATTAAAGTTTTTGTAATTACTTTAAATAAATATGTAATAAATTATAACCCAAACCGTTAGTGAAAAAACGGTAGGTGACTTATGAAAACCGTTAGAATAGTAACTTTTATTGAGAAACGGTAGATCTACCGTTAAAACGGTAGGGACGGCAACATTGTTCGTAGGAAACAATTTTCACTATAAAATATAAATTCCGAGACATATCGGTAGGATATTAAAACCTGCCGTTTTTTAAATGTCAAACTACAAAATATCGCCAAAAATAAACTGTTGTTATATATTATTTCCTTTTTCTGTGCTTGAAAGGAGAATACATATATATTGGCAACTACTTAAACAAGGTAGATTTATTTACTTCTGAAATCTTAATTTTTAACAGACTGGGGTTGCTCCGCCAGGTTATCGGTGGTTGTTGTGTACATATATAAAATGGCTTTATCAGATATTTCAATAGGTGTGGAACATTTTAAACAACTCATTTACCAGTTCCCACTTTATTAGCAAGTCTCGGGTTCAAGCCTCGGTCGGACATGATTATGTGTGAATATATATACATATTAATAGGAATTGTTTTAAAAGTTTTCTCATTCTGGATATATGTTGTCGTTAAAATATCAGTAAGTAAGGCCAAAAATAGTCAATTATAAAACTATATGAAAATCTGTTTAGATCCATTTAAAAGAGTATAAAGTACAAAAAAATAAAAGCACGAGGCATAATTTTGTAAATGAAACACTCCGTGTGAATATATAATGGTTTTTGAGCTACTGATTTGTCAAAACCATGTTTGCTTTAGCAACGGGATGATCGTCACCTAATACTGATGGCCCTCCAGGTCACGGATTATTTTCAACGTGTTCACGGCCCTAAGTGCACGTCTTATGCCGCCTGGAACCTTTTCTATGCAATTTCCTTCGGATAGCCATTATTTAACATTCCCAATGTTCGCATAAAGCAAATTTTTTTCGAAACATAAAATTTAATGTAAATTCTTTGCTCCACTGATCTCAGCATAACAAAAATTGTCACGAAGCATAAACAACATCCAATCCAATGTGTAGGGACATAAAATTTCACTTGTGTAAATAACCTCCGTATGTTTGTTTACAGCAAGTACTATTTTTGCTGCAATTATTGCAGCTAAAAAACTGTTAAAACATCCTGCAGAACGCTCGCAGTGTAGCATATAATAAAATAGGTAATTAAACATTTTTTACGCTTCTTATTGTTAATATATCCTTTCCTTTTACCATAGAAGCTTTATTTACGATAATTTCACGCCATTTGTTTTATTACTGTAATGTTGAACTGCCATAAAGTTATTTTAGCTATATTATAGTGCGCATTAATATCAGTAAAATAAATTCTTTACCATACATACTGATATATGAATGGTTGAGTATTTCAAAACCACCCTTGTTTATTCCAAAAAAATTCGAATATCAATCTATTTGACGAGGAATTGATGGAAATGGCAGTAAGTATAGAAAAACGAGGTAAAAACCTTTACAATCTGACAAAATACCGAAAAAGGTTTAGTCTGGGCACAAGAGAACATTTTTTTAAAGTTTTTTTTTTGTTTTCTTTTTTATTTTATTTTCTTTTAATTTTTTTTTCTTACTGAAATTTTGATTTTTTTAAAAAAACAAGAGAACAGTATTTTATATGGAATTGGAATATAAAATACAAATCCTTGGTGGTTTGTCAGTGTTAGCGATAGTTTTGACGAAATCTCAAGACGATTATTTTTGAAAATGTTCTAAATAAAGAACGAAACTTCAGAGCAATGCAAACATGAACCTAATCCCAAGAAAAAATCAAAAATAAAAATAAATATTAACGGTTCAAGAAAATCACTATATATATATATATATATATATATATATATATATATATATATATATATATATATATACATATTCTCTGTCAAATCTTCAATTTTGGTAGATTTATAATTGGTGACCTCAAAAATATTTGAGAAGTGGATTGTAAGTGTTAAAATTATGTTTTTATTAGAACTGAATTATAAATAAGATATTAAATTTAGCAGTTCCTTTCTTGTGGGGACCTATGTTGCTCTGCCATTTTGAAATTTCAAATATACGAGTACCACACGATATTAAAAAGTAGAAGAGTTAATGAAAATTTTAAGTCCAATAAAGTTGATCCTAAAAATTGAATTGTGCAGGGCGGTGGCTGATTTAACAGAGAATGTACCATATATATATATATATATATATATATATATATATATATATATATATATATATGGAGTTTTTGTCTTACCAGCATGTTCCAGCCCAAATTTTTTTCTTTTGGTATATATTTTTTATTTATTATTGGTTTAAATTATGTATAATTTCTGTAATGACCAAATCAAGAACTTTGTGTTCACAACCGTTTTTTCCAAAAAAAAAAACTTTATTGAGATATAAACACCCAATTGCAAAATTACGTATAATACAGTTCTTAGAGTAATAACAATGTCAAATAATTTTATATATCTTAAATTATTTAAACTGGGTAATAAATATAAGTAGAAAAGTACTTACAGTCTATCTAACGAGGGCAAATTTGAAAATGTCGATGCTTTAAATTCTTGAAGTTCATTGGCTTGTAGATATCTGAAAGTAAAACAAGATGTACTTATATTATAACTTTATAGTTATAGTGAAAAATACAGCCATGAGTTGTTTTTCTAAAATTTTGGAAAAAATAATTTAAATTGTGGTATTTATTTCAGAAGTCGGTCTGAAAATTCAATTTTGATTTCTGGGTTAAAACGCATCTGAGATTCTATAGTAGATAATTTTCTATCTCTATAGAAAATTGAAGCATATATTGTATACAGTGATTGTAAAGCAAGTTTTCAAAACATATGCACGAACTTGTGGATATTAAAATATGCCTTAATAACAAGACAAAAACACATTGCTTTTCAAATTGTTTTATTTATTTACAAAATTAACAAACTAAATTTACTAAAACAAAACAAAAATTTCCAACATTTGTTACGAAAACCAACAAAAACCATATTTCATAATTAACAATACTTTCTTTATGCGATAAAACAATAGCACATTTTTAGGTTATTCCATTTAAATAAAAATTTAACTAATATTTAGTTGCGTAGCCCTTATTTTTTAAAACCTCCTCGCATCTGCGTGGCATGGACTCTATAAGGTTAGATAAAATTTCATCGGAAATTCCATTTCATGCAATTTCCGCTTGTCGGAAAAGGTCATCCGCATAGATTTTCTATAGGATTGAGATTAGGCGATTGCGTTGGCCATTTCAAAACGTCAATCTTGTTGTTTACGAACCACTCTTTCACACATTTAGCAGTGTGTTTTGGGTCGTTATCATGTTGATACCTCCACTTAAATGGCGCTTCTTCCTCTGCGTGTGGCAACATAACATTATTTAGGATATCCTTATACACAAAACGATCCATAATACCATTAATTTTGTGAATTGGTCCGATTCGATGTCCGGAAAAGCATCCCCAGACCAAAACATTTCCTCCTCCGTGCTTAACTGTGCCTTGCGTATAGCGAGCGTTAAGACGTTGCCCTTTAGGTCTGCGTACTAGCCGAAATCCATCCGAATTTTTCAAGTTGAACTTCGATTCATCAGAAAAGAGTACGGTCTTCCATTGGGTTGTACTCTAATTTAAGTGTTCCTTTGCAAATTGAATTCTAGTTAGTCTATTTTTGGCGGAAATAAATGGTTTTTTGGCACTTCGGTATGATTTCAATATATATATATATATATATATATATATATATATATATATATATATATATATATTTGTGCCGTAAGTATTGAAAATCTTTATAAATATCAGGAACATTTAAACTTCTTTTTTTTTTTACTTTCCATTTTTGAGCGATAATCATCAGCCATCTAGAAAACTATCAAATCGTTTCCTAATTAGTGTCCTAACTGAATAAGGAAGACTGACATTGCCCGATCGTTCTAACTGGGTTCCTGAATGCCCTAAAATCTATTAAACCATACTGATTTTAGAACTTAACTCAGCAAGAAAAAAAGATAAAAAAGCCTTTCACCCGGCTTATTTACTGAAACGTCTCTCCTAAAAACACTAAAGTAAAAAATGAAAATAGTCTAAACCTATTTCCCTACTGCGCCTGAATTTTATCATAAAAATAAATCAATTAACACATTCCAAAATTTAAGCATATCCCATCACATCAACCTAAAACAATCTTAAAACAGCAGCATAATGTAAAAAAATAAATTATTTTAATAAGTAAACCAGACAAAATAATATTATCACAAAGTGTTAGATTGTTAGTACAGACTTCTTTAAAATAAACATGCGGTAACTTCACAATAGACTCAATAACCTATATTATATAAATCCTAGTCATTGGCGTGCAGGAAATTGAAAATATCCATTTTCCCGTTTAGGGTAATATTAAATTAAAACATTATATTTTCGCAAATTGTCATTCAAAATCTACTTGCTTTAGTAGCAGATTTGTAGGGGTTTATAGAAATATAAATCGGAATAGCTTCTACTGAGAGTGACCTTTAAAAGCAATGAGTAGAATATGATCCCAACAATATAAAACGGAAATATTAATGTAGCATAAATTCATCTCCTCGTTCCCAAAGTCTACAATGCGCAGAGGCTAATTTCTTTCATTTTATTGATTATTTTCAATATAATCAATTCTTATACAATTTTATGTTTTCCTAATTGACGTCTTTATATTTAAAGCATGATTTAAAGATAATAAACATTGTACTAGCAAAGATTATAATAGCTACCGCTCTATAATAATATTTGGTACTAGTATATCGAGAAAGGGAAGGACACCCCTTGATTCAGTTTCCATAGTGAATTTTATGCAAGGATGTTATTGGTTTAGATGATCCAAGAAATTATGGAGGTTATCTGTGCCATGTGGCCAAACTACGAACGTATCATCTACATATCTGCACCAAAATTTAGGTTTTAGAAGACTCGAAGACTAGGCTTTTTTTTCGAAGACTTCCATGAAGATGTTAGCTACCATAGGTGATAGCGGAGATTTCATGGCCGCTGCCGAAGTCTCCTCGTAGAAAGTTCCTTGAAAAGTAAAATAAGTGGAAATCAGACATGCTCTAATTAATTCTAGTAGGGTGGAGACCATGTTGTTATTTCTTAATATGTCCGATATTATGGCAACTAAATTACTTATAGGAGCATTTGTGCACAGAGATTTTACATCAAAACTGATCAATATATCTCGGAGCTCTAATTGGATGATTTTTAATCTTTAGACAAAGTGTGCAGAGTTTTTAACAGAGCAGTCAGTTTTTCCTCTAAACGGATGTAAAAGTTTGACCAGATATTTACCTATCTTGTAGGTTAGTGAGACTATTGCTCTGACGATTGGACGTAGAAGTACATTTTCTTTATATATTTTAGGTAGTCCGTAGAGGGGTGGAGTCTTGGAGCTGCTTGGTTTAAAGACTTTCTTTTCTTCTGGAACGACGCTGAAGGAGGACGATTAGAGATATGAGGTTCATTTCGATTTTGTTTGTTGGATCCGTCCGAATAACTTTACAAGTATTGTCGTGATTTATTTTTTCAGTATATTTGTCCTTGTCAGCTGGGAGAACTAAGATGGTGCTGTTCTCGTTTCTTTCCGCTGATGTTATATATGATTTAGGTGGCCTTGAGTGTTTTATGATCTTCGTTGTTTCGTGTCGTGTCTGCTTACTTTGAAAGTAATTTTCTAATGGAAGCTTCGACACTATAAACTCCTTCATCCATTGGTATGCGCCTTGGAGGGATGGCGAAGTTCTGTCTTTTGGATAAGATTGTTTTCCCCGCTTCGATAAGTTATATACTAAGCTAACTGACGACTGTGTTTATTGGTGTGTTTGCTGGGTGATTGTTGCTCAAAAGTTTTTCGAATTTCCTTTTTTTTTTGTTTCATAGTTACTTGTTTAACATATGTATCTATTTTATATGTACAGTAAAATATGCTTAATACGATTTTCCGCATAATACGCCCTTTTACGTAGGACACAACAGCTTGAGGCATGTTTTCATACATTTTATCATGCTTAATACGGTTCGCTTTCCCACTTAACACGCCGCCTGTTACCGACTATACTGACCTACGTATTATTTCAAGTGGCAGCGATCAGCGACTGGTTAAAAGGTTTGGTTGATCACTTTCAGATGAAATGTAGATGGATAATACTGTTCGTTGATAATCTTCTCATCGAATGAATGGAAGAATAGTGTAACAATACCCATTTTTAAAAAAGGACAGAAAATGCGCTCAGAAAACTATCGAGGAATAACACTGCTTGATAGCATTCTCAAAGCATTCACAAAAACTATGCTGGAAGAAATCACCAAAATCATAAGTATATGAGAAGAACAACAAGGTTTCAGAAAGAACAGATCCACTATTGACGCAATATTCATTGTCAAACAAATAAATGGAAAATCCCTAGAATTCAATAAACCTGCGTACATGTGCTTCGTCGATATGACCAAGTCTTTTGATACAGTACGCTTAAAGGACGTCTTAGAAATAATGAGAAGAAAAGGTCTAAACCATAGGCTAATTAACCTAATATACGATATTAACATCCAATGCAGAACAAAAATCAGAGTAGGACATATAACAACGAAAGACATATATATGTGAATCATGGAAACCTTTTTAACGAAGTAGGAGAGCAAACAATGAAAACGGCTAGAATTTCGGGATGCCTAAAAGAAATTGTCTGGAAGAACAAATACCTTAATACTGAGAGCAAAACTAAGATATATAAAACGGTTCTAAGACCCATCATAACATACGCGGCAGAAACAAGACCAGATACAGGCAGAACTCTACAAATGATGAGAGCCGTCGAAATGAAAACATTAGGAAGTATACAAGGCAAAACTCTACACGACAGAATACGGAATGAAGATATCAGACAACAATGTGGGATACAGGACATAGGAAGATGGGTTAGACAAAGGCGAAGATTCTGGAACAAACATATAGGGAGAATGGAGGACGGTAGACTCGTTAAAAGCGCAAAAATGAATAACCCAGTAGGAAAAAGATCACGGGGAAGATCACCAAAACGATGGCGAGAATGCTGGACCTCATCTTCCGGGGAAGACGTGATGGCAATGAATAGTCAATAGACTACTAGCATGGTTAACTATGTTAAAAGAAGAAGAAAAAGAAGATAATCTTCTCTGTTCATTCAAAAGATATAGAGCTAAGAAGGACTTGTTTTGTTAACTCCAAATGCGACAAGCAAGGTTATAGAACAAGACTGATAACGTCACTTTGTAAAGGAAATGGAAATGAACGACCCTGTTTGCAAAATAATGTGCATGATGCGATACTAAATATGGTAGCGGCATGAGAAGCAATCAAATTAGAAAATATACAAAATTGTTTCAACAAAGCAGGTTTTCAAAATAACGAAGATAATATAGTGTTAGAAGAAGCAGAATTCTTCTATCAACAATAATGTTGCGACCTACGAAATCTGTTCAATCGAAAATCATATTAAAGATGTGAGTTGCACCAAAAAAACCATTCTAAGTGATAATGATCATATTGATGAAGAGAAGTCAGCTCCAATTTTGTCAAATGCTCAGATTTTCTCATCAGTTGATCAATTGAGATGTTATGTATCTTTTGTGGTTGAGAGCGAAGACGCAGTTCAAAAATTAAATTATATCGAAAGTCTTACTAATGAATCAAAATTTTTTGGTCATACCAAAATAGGAAATTATTTTAAGTTATATGGAAATAATTATATCATATTTATAGTGAGCTACTTAAAAATATCTTTATAAAATAACTTTATAAATAAACAAAATAGTTACAAATTTACATAAGTATGTACTTAATTTTTTTTTCGCTTAAAACGCGTTTTTGCTGGGTTCCTTCAGAATTCTCTTAATGGGATTTTACTGTATATGCTTCTATATTAATGATTTTTAGGATAAACCACGGCAGATTTTAATTTGAACATTAGTTTAGTAAAAAAAGGATTGTTTTTTTTTTGCCGAAAAATAATCTATTTTCGAAATGATTTATATATGCAGAGGGGATAAAAGTGCTACATATGTCCCTATCAAGGAAGGATATTCTCAAAGATACGAAACTAATATAGAAACTTTTACATTAAAAAAAAGAAACAGAGTTGATCCTGACTGGATAGTTAACACCGTGCTACGGTAAACCGGTAGTGTGGACATAGACTTGAATTAAAATAAACATAACATTTTTAAACCAATTAGACTCGCTCTAATTAAAATAATCAAATTTTGATAATACTGTGTCATGATCGAGTCCTGAATGATGGAGAGAGATCGCAAAAAACTAATTAATATTGTATTGCAGTAAAAAGAGTTAAGAAACAACTTTATTCTTAATCATTGTGGTCCATATTCTAAACTTTTTGCCGCAAATGATACTATATATTTTAGTAAGCAGTCATCTCAATAAACTGTAAGTTTGAAAATGAGTTTTTTCAGGACTGTTCAGAAAATAGTCAAAAATACACTACTAATACAGAAAATAAAAAATTTTAAACAGATTATATTAACGCTGTCACATATCATTTGAAAACATCGTAGCACTGTAAAATGACATTAATATTCTATTACGAAGATTATATAATCAGCATATTCAGAAGGACATTTAAAATCTAAGAGGCGGCTTTCACAGATATGCCGCTTTGAACCAACTTCAATTGTTTTTTAAATGACAATACGTGACGGGCGTTATTTAAAACTTTGGTATTAAAAAGAAACCTCGACAATGTAAGTTTGAAGTAAAAATAAGTCATGGATAAAGTATAGTGTGTTACGTGGATAAATCGACTTTTTACACTCGTTGTATGTGTGCTGTTTTCACCACTTGTACAATAAACAATTTTTATATCAAATTATCTAGAGTTATGTCAAACAATATTTTGACACCATTCCCTAATCATTCACTTGTTTCACTGCAATCGAGTTTTTTTACAGATATTTGAAAAAAATGGTTCTAATTTTAACATTAGTCTTAATGTTAAAAAAGACCTTAGCAGAAAAAACATCTTTACCACCGCACGCCATTACGGACTTGTTGGAAAGTTGTTTGACTAATTCCTATTTTCAAGAAAAGGAAAAATTCTACATCCAGGATGATGGACTACCGATGGGATCTTCACTCTCACCGGTGGTGGCAAATATTTTCATGGAATGGTTCGAGACGTTTGCAATTCAATCCACAACTAAGAAACGAAAGTTATGGCTCAGATACGTAGACGATACTTTTGTTATTTGGAGTGGAAATGACGAAGAACTTCGAAACTTCCTTTTTCATCTCAACAATATCAGCCCAAATATTAAACTCACCATGGAGAAAGAAGTAGAAAATAAATTACCATTCTTAGATGTCTTGGTTGAAAGAAATGGCAGACAAATTCGAACTTCGGTTTACAGAAAAGCCACGCACACAGGACAATACCTTAATTATTCATCTAATCACTCCAACAACACGAAACAAGGAATTATAAGAAATCTCGTAGATAAAGCCTTAACTCTCTGCAACTTCAACGAGAACTTGATGAAAGAGATAGATTACATTAAAAATGATCTGACAGCCAACGGATACCCAGTATATCTAGTGGATAAATTTCTTGAACAACGCAGAAATAGGATAATATCGACACCGAATGAAGAACGAAAACCAGTATTCAACATCCCCTATGTTAAAGGCATTTCAGAAAAAGTTAGAAGGATAGGAAAACGATATAAAATCAACGTTGTTTTCAATTCAAATAACTCTCTGAGAAGTCGGCCCATTAGGGTCAAACCAACAACTCAAAGGGACATGAAGAACTGTGTATATCAGATTCCATGTGAATGTGGCAATTCTTACATTGGCGAAACAAAGAGACCTCTTGACGTAAGGATCAAAGAACACCAAAAATGTACATCTCGAGGAGAAACAGAAAAATCTGGTGTCGCCAACCATGCCTGGACCCATGGACACCACATAAAATGGTCTGAAGCTAAAATACTACACCGAGAACAACATTGGGGAAAACGGAAGCCGCGGTTATACATCAAAACCCGAGTTGTTTTAGTAAACCATCTTTAGATATAAGAGAAGTGTGGAAACCACTTCTTAATAATTGTAAACTAAAACTAAATGCAGCATAAAAAAATGGGATTTTACCATAGCAGGCATGACTGCACCCATATCAGTCACACTCTACTGCATCCACTTTTAGTATAAATAGTCATGTAGCTAAGGGATTTTTTTAGTTTCACTTGAAAACGGTTAGAGATAATTACTAGCCGAAAGGTATTCAATTAATCCAGTGATTCTTAACCTGCGAGACCAAGGGAGGCGCTATAAAATAAAACGGGGGAGGGTGCATCGGCGCAAGGCGGATTTATCTATACTTACATACTCACAGGCGTATCTTTGGTAAATTCGTGACTGCTTGTAAACTAAAATATCTAAATAGGGGCAAGGAAAGGTTGAGAAATGCGGAGTTAAACCAATTCGGCTTGAAGAAGCCTAAATTTAGCAGTTGTTAATGATACAAAGCATTTGTTATTTTGTAATAATAGTCTTCAAATTATAAAAACAAAATTGGCAAAATTTGCATCTTACCAAATATTAAGATTGAAAATATGAGAACCTGTTTTTGTTTCTCATTTTAATTACACTCGTAAAACAAAAAGAAAACAAAATAAATCGATTGATCAACAAATACGTTACGCCAATGGCTTCAAAAATAACTAAAACAAACATTTTCTTTGCAAATTAGTGTAAATAAACTCTGAAGTTAAAAAAATCAACGACTCTTAAAACCAGGTTTATTTACTTTGAAGAAATCGTGTCTTGGATAAATAAACATTGGGGTTAAAAAATGTTAGGCAGCTGCTAGAAAGAGTTAATATTTATGAATATAGTAAAAGTTAATAGATTCGGCAGTAAACAAATGTTCTTACACTTCAGTTCTCGGTAACTAACAATTTAATTTATATTGACTTAGATAGTTATTGATTTGAAGGACAATTTAGGGATATTCAAATAATGAAAAATAAATATGAAAATCCAAAACGTAATCTGTACAATAGTTGATTTCAAGTTCAATACAGGAAGTAAAAGACTTTTTTATTGGTATCAATCATTACTGATCATTAAAGATTCAAAAATTATACTCATTAGACATTTTAGTTAATTATTTTTCACGCCTCGAGCCCAGCTTTTCGGAACTGCCGACAGAACCACAAAATGGAATATATATATATATATATATATATATATATATATATATATATATATATATATATATATATATAGGTGTGAAAAATCCAGAACAGAACCTCTAATAAAAAGGAATGTAACAGAAAGCGACGGACAATCCATTTAGCCATGTTGAAGAAGTGAAATAAAGCATACTGTTGTATCGCAGCTTACTTCCTGGTTTCCAGCAAAACTGGTGTCGGGCAAGGACTTTTCGCTGGTTTCGGGTCGTCAAAACACTGAGTCGAAAGCACGGATTTGATATTAAAAATAAAAATCGGATTCAACATAGCAGACTGAAAGTTTAAAATCATAAAAATAAATTCGAAATACGTCTAATGTGGTTCAACGCTTTAAAAATAAAATAAAAAGAATAATTGTATTTTCATGAATAAAATATTGCGCTTGACTTCAAGGAACATTTTAAATATAATACTATAATAATAAATACATGGATATCGATAATCGTTAAAAAGGCGAAAGTACTTTTTCCTCTATGCTTAAGACTTCTTAATAAATACCAATGCAAATAATTTGTAAGTAATATAATATTTATTGATTCACATAAATGAATAAATAATACGACTGTAATAAAAATAATAAAAAGAACTTTTTAATCACTGCCTTCTTTGTTAACAGCTCTTTTTTCATTCTCCAATACGTATGAAGTGTTATCCGAATCCTTACTACGTCAAAAACAGTGTAAGGATCCATCGACGCCAAAAGTTTTGGAACACATCCTACATATTTTTTCTCGAGAAGATTTTCGGGCAAAGTCTAGGCGATAGTTTCTTATCAACTTGTCCGTTGATTTTTGCGCATCTTTCGATAGTTTACCTATCGGTAATACTGCAAATGCTATGATGTCTGGTCAATGGAGTAAGTCATTTGTGGATTCCTGTTGGAATGTTGTACCAAGAATATTCTTTGAAGAATAATCTTGCTATTTGAAGTTTGTATTTCCAAATCTTCTCTATTGCAGTTTAATGTCCGCTTCCAATAGTTTGCAAAATGATGGGAAACCGGAGGATCAGTTTTCGCTTTACTCTTGTTATAATGGCTGACTCATCACTGTTCTCGAAGAAACGTCGAACTATGTTGCCATCATTAGTGCTTCCTGACCCTTTCTTTGGCATGTCAACAAGAAGTCCTAATCTCTCTCCTTAAAGGCGTGTTGGATGGTAGCCTTTGTCTGTGCTTTCACCTCTTTGTCTTTCTGCTTACGAGCTTGCCACTGCTGTGTGTCACGTTGATACGACAAATACAAGCAGCATTCTGAGAATCGAATACATTCGTGTAGAGTTAACGGTTGTAGCTTGAAATACTCTGTATTTACTGGGACACAGTATCAATGTTGTTGAACTGAGATGTTGTTTGGCAGAGGTAATAACGTTGAACCGATTTTGCTCTAGCCAAAGCATTCACCTAGCCGTCTATCATCGTCATAGATAAGTTGTACTGTACTGAAGCTCGGGTGGCAAAGAGAACTCTTTTATATGGTGCAAGTTGTCTGGTTCGAGTTCATAATTTTCTATTTTCGTTAAAGACTTTTGTTCGGTTTTTTAAATAAATTCAAATTTCAGAGGCGCGCAATTCATAGTAGAGGAGGGTTTGGAATTGTACAACACAATCTGTTCTTGTTGAGTTTGCGTGTTAATACCTGCTGAAGTGGAATAAGAGAGGTTAGGAATAAGTTTGTATCAGAAATATTCGGATCAGTGAATTCCATTTTGTACTGGCTCTGACCTGACGTTCCATCGAAGCCCCATTTGCAAATGAAACTCATATCTACAAATCTAATTGTTGCTTTTTTGCTCGTTCTTCAGTAATTTGAGGAACCGGCTGCTCCCCATTATTATCAGTGTATTTTTTACAAATTTTTAGACAACCGGTTGTCTCAAATTTTTTAATAGTTTCCGAAATTCTAAATTTTCAAGGAACAGGATGATTTTCGCACATAAATACAAAATCTGCCGATTATTTATCAGAATAGTGTACCACTTAATAATGTGCTCTTTTTGTTCCGTGGAATAAACTACCATTGTAACAAAAAAATTTGGCGCGAAAAACGGTACTTACACTTCGACGGCCGAATGAAAGCAAATAACTTGGAATCCTCTGGTTGTGATAGGACGTGGCGTATGCTGCCGCCCGCTCTCACCGCGGCAGCATTGGATTACCCCTCATCCGAGGGCCAAACTGGAAATTTACACGTATGTCGATGCTTACGATGCTTATTCTTCTCTCTCATTTTGATTTGATGAATAATATAGTATTTTCTTTATTTTACTTAAGAAACGTCCAGTTTCTGGTGTGGATTTTCCAGACCTATATATATATATATATATATATATATATATATATATATATATATATATTATGTCGGATATTCTCACGGGTGTGATGTGCAATCGAAGGTTTTCGGGCATCCCGTGTATGTGCTGAGTCCCTCTCAGGACTGTAAGGCAGCTGACGTTTCGGTGAAATCTCATTCACCATTTTCAAAGCTCACTGTATGGCGTCTACGTCTACAACATTCATCAGAGGCCACTATCAGTTCTCAGCGAGTAATGAGACGAACCGCACCTGAAAATGCCAAAACAAATCATTCATTCCACCATCCGTGAAAACCTACGATATAACATATATATATATATATATATATATATATATATATATATATATATATCTTTAGTTTTCACAGGTGGTGAATTGAATGGTTTGGTTATTCCGAGTCTCAATCCGTTCGTTCAAAAAATCGTTTTCACGACGTTTCGCCAAAATCTCATTTGGCATTTTTAAGTGCGGTTCGTCTCGTTCTCAGGAAGTAAAGTTTTCCCCTTGAAAACCAATTTCGATTTATACTGACATTTTTTTTCATCTCTAAAATATCGTCAAAACAATCGTAAAACTGTTATTTCTAAGATGGCGGATTTAATATAGCGCACTAAAATGTTTAGAAAACTCGAATTTGTATCTGATCTATCTTGGTACTAAGGAATTTTTGAGGTAGCTTAATATGGAAATTCATTCAAATATTTCAAATTTTCATATGTAAGAGGGCGTATTCACTTCAGTTCATAAGTTTATCGGATGCCATAGTTTCAGCCACAAATTAGGGTTGTTCAAAAAATTTTGTCCGCCATATTGAATCTGGTATCCTGGAAATGACAAAGTTCTGACTTCATTTTTGTTTTCACATAACTACATTGTCGGTCTGTGTTATCATTCCAGAAGGTATAATTACATCTAGCTACAGCAAATCTAGGCTACTTTTGAACCTAATTCGACTGGAGTAATTAAATAATTGTTATTATTATTTTTAGCTGTTAAAACTCGTTAGAAAAAAAAAACAAAACTAAATAGTAAAAAATTGCAAAAAAACATACTTACAATCTCTCTAATCTTGCCAGATGTTTGAACGCCCCACTCTCGATATACTTGATCCTATTTTTGTACAAATACAAATTTTGTAAATTGTACAATCCCACGAAAGTTTCATTCCTTAAACTGGTTAAACCATTATTGTTTAGCAGCAACGTTGCCAAACCGTGGTGTGATTTGAAGATGCCTTGTTGTATCTCCCGGATCCTATTGAATCTTAGGTCCCTGAAAAACAAAAAATACAAATAGTAAAACAATCAAATTAAGTAAATCATAAAGCTTTGGAAGTTAATAAAAAATAGTTCCAGACATGTCCACAGAGTCTGCAGTTGGTTGTATCAAAACATTATTAACCCCCTTTATGTTCTAATACGTTCTAACTTTAAACAAGTTTTGAAACTTAAAAAAAACATAACAAAAAATGTTTTTTTTTTATTAGCCATATTAGTTCACAATTCGAAGTTTCCTACATATTACTCGCAAAAAACTATCAAGTTGATTTAGGATAAGAACAGAATCCTTAGTAAAATATGAAAAATTGTCGGACTGAACGTCTTATATACTTAAGGCCATAAGCTAAAAATCTCCCTTAATAATGACTGTTAAGCTTTTGTCACCTCTTCACAAACATTAGGCAAAATACTAAGTTATTTTGGAGGTATTATAGTTCATTTAAAAAGTTCCGGGACTAATTTTGTATAAAACTTTTAACTAGCGCTATCTATTATCATGCCTTAGTTACCCACAGTGGAGATGTGAGCCTTGTAATTTTATTTATTGGCCAGCTGTGTTCGTTTGAAGTAGACGTCTTTTGACACTGGGTCACAATTTTTGCTACGAAGCAACTCGCCCCAATAAAATTTTATTTCAAATTAGGAGAAAGCATTTGGAAATATTCGAGTTATTAAAAATCGCATATGGTGAGGATTATTTAAGCCGCAGAAAGATTTTCAAGTGGTATGAGAAGGGTAGAAAGAAAGATAGGTAATATTACGTTTTTTTTTCAATTTTCAATTCTAATTATGATGCTTTAGATGTAGATGAAAAAAAAAAAAAACAGTGAAAATTGAATTGTAAAGGACTCTTAATTTTTCGATTAACAGGAGTTTATGTAAAAAGTGCAAATTTGTAGAGGATTAGGTTACAAATGGTATTTTGACTTGACCTCCGCGTTCAAAAATAGTTGAGTAATTGTAATTTATGAACAATGCTTAAATATATTTTTTCGCAATAAATAACTATAATATTTGTTATTATTTTGGGTCATTTGCTGATTTTCTTTGAAGAAAGCTAATGGCAGTATTATAGAAAATGTTGCCAACTTATTATTACAAGTAAAAAAATATTAGGAACCAGAATAGAAGATTAAATGCAATAACTTTGTATCTTAGAAAAAACTTTTAGTGAATAATTTTGCAGATACAGCTCAGAGGTTGCAAATGTGCTAATAGTTATGAGAGTTGAATTTTAAATCATTAGTAAATTCGGGTCTAAAAGGAAATGCCGTCATCAACTATTTTCGAAGGCGACTACGATAATTTGTTACAGTTTAAAATTCTATACAGGGTATCTATTTCACCGCTTTTAACATGCTAATAACTTCAATGATTCCATTGTTATAGAAATTTGGCGGAGATTTGGACGTCTCACGCATACAGGTAGTCTTATTGAAAATTGCCGGTTTGTTTCATGATACCGCTCTTCTTTTGCTAATAAGGTATAATTATTACATTTCTTGAATTCCTTCAAGTCAAGAAAGCACTACGTATCGACATGTACTGAATCAGGTAAGTTGGAGGGGGTAATGGAAAGCTATAAAAATATTCCATACATGCAAAAAAATAACTTTTGTACATTTGTCTTCACATTTAGACTGAGAACTATCCAATCAACGCTAGTATTAAATGAAACATAAATTCGACAGAATTAAAGAAAAATTTTATTTAAAACAACTGGCAAACTGGTGGCAATATCCAGTATGTATACGTCAGTCTTTTGTATTTTTGTATCACACCTAGCATGGAAGATTGCAGTAGGCTTTCAGAAAGCTTCTATGACAGTTTTCGCAGTTCTGTTGGCACTCATCATGCCATTACGTTTGGTACAAATCATCATTTTGCAGCTGTACACTATAAATAGATTCTAAAGGGTGTTTTTTTTATAGAGGTATAAAACTTTAAGTTGGCAACACTATTTTAACTGGCGGCCATTTTGTCAGCTGTCAAGTGATTTATGTTTAGTTTGGTGTGGCATTTCAACATGAATAGACTGACGCTTGAACAACGTTTCCAAATTGTGCAAATTTATTTTGAAAATCATGGTTCTGTTTGATATACGTATCGCGCGCTACGTCCATTTTACGGTCAACATAATCGTCCATCAGAGCAATTAATTCGATTAACTATGGAACGTTTTCGCACCACGTTTACTCTAAATGATAATACGCATCCACAGAGACGTCGTACAGTGCGTACAGAAGAAGTCATTGCTGCTGTAAGGCGTAGCGTAGAGGAAGACCCGAATCAGTCTATCCGCCATCGTGCACAGGAATTGGATATGTGTCCATTCACTTTATGGAAGATTTTGCGGAAAGATCTTGGTTTGCGTGCTTACAAAATCCAACTCGAGCAAGAATTGAAGCCACACGATTACCTAGCAAGGCGTAGATTCGGTGAATGGGCCCAAAACAAGATTGCCGTTGATCACGATTTTCATAAGCGAATTTTGTGTAGCGATGAAGCTCACTTTTGTTTGAATGGATACGTCAATAAACAAAACTGCCGGATTTGGAGTGATGATAATCCTCAAGTGTATGTTGAGACACCGTTACATCCAGAAAAACTGACTGTTTGGTGTGCTTTATGGGCTAGTGAAATAATTGGTCCGTACTTTTTCAAAAACGATGCTGGTCAGAATGTTACAGTCAATGGTGACCGCTATAAAGCCATGATTACTGACTTTTTCGTTTATCAATTGAACAACCATGATGTGCAGGAGCTGTAGTTCCAACAAGACGGCGCAACATGTCACACAGCTCGTGCCACAATTGATTTTTTGAAGGAAACGTTTGGTAACCGCATAGTTTCACGTTTCGGATCCGTGAATTGGCCTCCAAGATGGTGCGACTTAACGCCGCTAGACTATTTTCTGTGGGGATATGTGAAGTCGCTAGTCTACGCCGATAAGCCCGAAACGATTGATCACTTGGAGGACAACATTCGCCGCGTTATTGCTGATATATGGCCACAAATGTTGGAAAAAGTCATCGAAAATTGGACCTCCAGATTAGACTACGTCCGAGCAAGCCGTGGCAGTCATATGCCAGAAGTCATATTTAAATTATAATGCCAGAAGGTTATATTTCGAATAAAGTAAATTTCATGTCAATTTAAAAAATTTATCTTTGTTTTATTCCATTTAAAAGTTCTATACCTCTATAAAAACACCCTTTACAATTAAAAAACAGTAAACAAGATACAGTGGCGACATCTCGATGGATCACTCAATAACACTTTCGAGAAAGATAGAATATATAACAGGCTTGCACCCTAATTTCACGAATTCTTAATGGAAGCTTCCATTCGACTTTGCAGCAAAGTATCCGTCAAGATTCTAAGAAGGTTATAGAATTATTTCAGAAAGCTTTCTTGAAATTCTCTGTGGATGTTGACAATCACGTTAATTCACATGACTTTGTTGACAGATGCTCGGAATACGTGTATGGTCGCCATTCCCGCCCACTATCTGATATTCTTTAGACATGATGTTCGTCGTCGCTCCTGTGTTCTTTTACCCTCTATCTTGCCTTGCAGAATTAGCTGAATCAGTTGGTACTTCTCATTGCGCATTAAGTGTCCTAAGTATGACATCTTTCTGATTTTCACAGTACATATAACTTCTAGATTTTTTTTCATACGTTGGGCACATCATTTATTAGCACTATTTTTTTTTAATAAATTTCGTGAACTACAGTAACAGCGGAACAGCTAATATGCAGTTTGCGGACTTTGACAGAAACTCCTAAATAAATAGCTTCAGCACAATATGCAGATGCAGATTATTTAGAAATTTCTGCCATCAGTTTTCTTATTAATACATATTTCTCTGATTTATTCTTTTTCATCACCATTCCTTCCATTAATCCACTTGAGCACAAAGGTAGTGATATTTCTGCAATTTTTAGTGTTCTTATACGAAGGTGTGACAGCATTTAATCATAGACTTCTGCAAACGGAATATTTGGGGTAGTGTTGGCCGTTCCGTCTACAATCATACTGCTGTCCCATATTAATTTGTAGCTATTTTAAAAACCTTTAAATAATTATCGCAAAGACAAAGGCTCCTTGGAAGTCTGGTCGCTCATCTTCGCTTTTGCAGTTTTAGTTCAAACAACTACAGATTATTTAAGCTTGCCATAACCATAACTCAGGACTTCAGGACTCAGGCAAGGCTGCTAACTAGCTGGTCAGATGACATCTCTTGTTTGAAGCTCTCACAGCAGTGCGTCCCCGAGTTTAATCGAATGAAGGTTTTTAATTAAATTAAACAAAACAAGTTTCTCAAAACACTTAAATCTATGAACAAAAATAAATAGGAAATGGAAGATCTTCACAGTGGAAAATTGCTTTTTGGATCGGTTCAAACGCATGAAAAAGTATGCCGATTAAGATGGAGAATATGTTGAAAAACATTAAATCATTTTCAGTGAAAAATATTTGTTTTTGTTTGGTATTCCCAAAATACAAACGCCTACCCAAACAATCATATAATTTAATTTTACCGTGAAAGAAGCATGTGTGACAAATGGTTTAAGTCCCAAATCACAAAAAAACTTATTCTAGAAGCACTAGCATGACATCACGACATTCAAAGATGAAGATTTCATGAATTTTTTACAAAATAAATATTCAAAGTCGGTTGATGTTTTTATAAACTTTCATTAAACATTCAGATCACATTCCGTATTTTTACTAATTACGACGTGTAAACTGACTTTTTTAGTGGATAGGTATTACGTGGTGTAAGAATATTATAATTATATTAGCTAAACACGTTCTTAATAAGCAATAATGAAATAAAAAATTATACAAAACTTTCATCGCATTGCAGCAGTCATTCGTTCGTATTGTATGCAAATACGAAACACCTACTGGTAAAATTTGTATCACCCTATATAGAATTTATTAGATTTGCAAAATAGAACAGGTTAAGGACCAGTTAATCAGTCTTTTGTATCGCACAGTTGCTGGAGATTTTATGGCGTAACATCGTAGCAACATTTAATCACTTGAGAGCTCTTCTAAATTGATATTATTTGCAATCTAGCTTTGTTGAAAAATTGAATATAACTAACGAGTCTTGTATAAAAACGCATTTTTTAATTTACCATGTCTAATATGTGAGGTCGCGCGTTCTTTCTGACGATTAGCGTGATTTTATAAAAACAAGAACTTAATAACTGGCATCCATGATATTGATAATAGGCACGACAGCTTAATATGATGTAATTTTTGAATATTAAAAAGTGTAATTTATTTTTCTGATTGGCAAATGAAAAAATTATTCAATTAACTTGCTAAATAAGCCTTTATAATACCGTGAATTATTAGAATTATTTACAGATAAAAAAATATTTTATGTACAATTTTATATTTCGGTGTTTATAAAATGGATTAGTGGGAATCAATTTTTATTGAATTTTGAGTACTCCTTTAAAAAGGATGCTTTGTGTTGAGTTTTGGACGTATTCAAATACAGTAATGGCCACAGAAACAGTACAATGGCAGAAACTTATATTACATCATAATTGAAATGTAGCAAGTGGCAGTATGCCCCTATTGTTATTTTTATTTACTGAAGTAAAAACCATCGATTTTCCAAAAATAAGATTTATTTTTGTGATGATTCGCCTTGCGGAGCAGTATCGGAGAGAGGAAAACGCACGCACATATTAAAGTATATGTACTGATCGTCAAATAAACAGAAAATGTCAGGACCATGCTATGCGCCATTTTGGGTAAAGTGAAGTTATAACAACAGCGAATACGCTGTCGCCACTGAAAAGTTATAACGACTAAACGTAATCGTTTACCTCCCACTGACAAGGTTTGAAGCAATTTGCATACCTTTCCGAAATTTCATCGACATAAGTAGTTGAACGAAATGAATGGTAGAAAGAGATAAAATGACAGTATCACGTTATAACCTTACCCAACTTATCCAATTCGTGTCAATTGATTGTTATGTGTGGATGTCTGCCATACTATCGATCGGTCGTAAAAATAGATTAAAAATTTTTATTATATTTTTGGTTGTTAAAAATAACTAGTTATTAAAAAAAGCAATATGTTGACGAATCGTCTCTTCAAGCCGTTTTATTTTTTAAATAAACAGTTGAAATGTTAATTAGATAGTATCCCGTTATTTCCAGTATTTTCTAATTAAAATATCCTTAGAAAGTTGAATGTTTCGCAAATTTCAAGTAAATTTGAGATTATAGACATACAAAATTATTACACTAAATTCTGTTCATATCTCAATAGTATGAGCGTGCTGTTTAAAAATTGTTTTCCTACGGCTAGTTCTAATTATGGATTTAACATAAGCACTTGTGTCCATATATCCATAACAGTCGAGTATCTTACTTTGAAACAGTTAAGTGTAACATAATTGTTTTCATCAACACAACTTATAAAAAATTTGAGAAATAACAATTTGTAAGATATTTAAAACTTTTATTTAAATAAGTAACATTAAATTTTATATTCAAATAATGTTAAATGCAACATTTTACTTTCTTACGCTGTGTTGAAACACTATACTACATAACAATTAAATAAACATGATTTACAAGCCAAACGGCTTCGCATTCCCTCCAGGGATTATTCACTCATACCAGGTATGCAAAGACACCAAAAGTATGAAGCTCTGTGGGAACCCTTTCCATGTTATCGGGTCCTAGGTGGCGTGGTCTTCTGCACTTCCTACAAACTTTCGGACGGTTCGCGCGGTTGCAAGGAGAACCGCTTTCTGAATCGGTTTATACAGATGTTCACTAAGGCCCAGTCCCTTGATGTTCTGCAGGAGGTTCTTTGGTATCACTCCAGTTGTTGATATTATTATAGGAATCGTGTGGACGCTGTTCATTGCCCACTGTCTGCGGATTTGCACCTCCAGATCTCTGTATTTGGCGATCTTCTCGTTGTATTTTGACCTTAGGTTGTTGTTGTTCGGTACAGCGATGTCGATTAGTGTAGTTCGCCTGGAAATTTTATCTGTTAGTATAATGTCTGGCCTGTTATGAGCAACTGTTTGATCTGTTAGGACCGTTCGATCCCAGTATAACTTGAACTCGTTGTTTTCAAGAATAGGCTCTGGATTATATTTGTAGTAAGGCACTTTTCCTACCTGCAATAGTTTTAACTTATCTGCTAACTCTTGGTGTAGTATCTTAGCGGCTGAATCGTGTCTTTCCTTATACTCGGTTGCGGCAAACGCTTGGCATCCTCCAGTTATGTGCTGGATCGTCTCTGATGTTCGACAGCCATATCTACATTGGTCATTTTCTATTGAGGGATCTCTGATAATGAATTTCCGATAGTTCTTCGTCGGAATAACCTGGTCTTGGATAGCTAACAAGAAGCCCTCCGTTTCCGAAAACATCTGTCCTGAAATCAACCAGTAGTTCGACGCTAAGTTGTCGACATTGTCCTGGTTAACCTCATTTGGATGCCGTCCATGAAGTGGTTTCTGTAGCCAAGCTTGTAACTTCTCTTGGTCTGTTCGGTGGTGAGAAGCAATATCCCGTTCCCTCAGCTGTAGCGGCGTTGAATCGTCTGCCTCGCATATTGCTCGATGTAGTGTGGAAGAGTCCGCTAACCTATGGAAATAAGAACGTAAGTGTCTTATTTGTTGATCGAGCTGCTTACCAATATCGACCAATCCTCTTCCTCCTTGGTGTCTTGGAAGCATTGTACGTTCAATAGCACTCCGAGGGTGGTGTTTGTGTGCTTTTGTTAGGAGTGTTCTTATTTTTTTTTGCAGGCCTTCGATGTCCGTCTTGCTCCATTTACTACCAAAAGAGTAGCTAAGGGCAGAGCATGCGTACGTGTTGAGCGCCTTAAACAAATTTCTACTATTTAGACTAGTTCGTAGCACCCGTCTTACCCTCCTGATAAATTCGGTTGTCAATTCGGCCTTCATAGTGCGATGGTCAATTCGTTTAGCTTGTTTCATACCTAGGTATTTGTATGTTTGTTCTGCTTCCATTGCAGCAATGGTTTCACCGTTCTGCATCTCAAATGCACCCGGTTGTATCTTTCCTTTAACGATGTTCAAAATACCGCACTTGTCAAGTCCAAACTGCATTCCGATATCCCCGGAGAACTCCTCGACAGTTTTGAGCATTTGCTCCAGCTGGTTTTTGGTAGCAGCCATCAGTTTAAGATCATCCATGTATAGAAGATGATTCAATCTTGCTACCTCTTCGGTGTTTTTTCTAATACTAAAGCCGTATCTGGTGGAGTTCAAACGGCGTGACAGAGGGTTCATTGCAAGGCAGAACCACAATGGGCTCAGTGAATCGCCCTGAAATATTCCTCGTCGTATTGGGATTGTATTAGTTTCGATGGTATCGCTGGATGGAACTTGCAGTTGGATCCTAGTTCTATTATTATGATTATAATTTATTACGACATACAAATTTGAACCCTACAGGCCAACAAACGAGGTCCTTCAGAATAAAAAGCTTATTTATAGTACTTTGGTCTTCAAGCCCCTACAAATCTTCACAAAATAATAAAAAAAGTATATTAAAGGTTGAATAGTATCATTAATGGAGGTCTTCTGGCTGGCCTATGGTTCCGGCCCCTGGTCGTACACAGTTCCTCTATCACCGGTCAAGTTTCAGGTTTTCTTTCAAACTTAGTCGTCAGGACAGGAAGTCTTGTAATAATCGGCTGGAAGTTTAGTGAATTCATAAAATAACTGATTGGTGGATAGCTAGGATGATGGATTTTAGTCATACTACATAGAGCAGTGGTTTCTACCGTTTTAAGTTTTATGAGTGCTGGCTTCCTGCAATTATTGTATGTAGGGGGAATGTATTTCTATTAAAGTCAGTATATTGCTTTGTATATATGAGTTGTTTTTCTTGATATGCCTTTTTCTTTGTATATTAGATTCTTAAGGTATTTGGCCCTTTGTATACATTTTTGTTTAACGTTACAAAGTGCCAATTTAAGATAATTTTGTGGTCTATATTTACACCTAAATATTTGACTGATGGCTTGGTGCATATTACTTGGTTGTTGAGTTTTATAAAATAAATTTAATCTAGGGAAAAACAAAGATTACTTCACAATAATAACAACAATGACACTATTTTTTGACTTTTGACGGTTAATTTGACGTGCCAAAACGTCACTTTTACCCAAAATGGTGCAGAGCATACTCCGGACATTTTTAGTTTGACAGCTCCATTACCATCTGTCATCCATTTTATTTTCAGAAATCCGTGACAAACAGGCTTAAGCTGTCAAAAACACGTTTAACTGGATAAAATTGCAAAAATTTAATATCAGGAAGACAGGGAAGTCTACGAAAAATAGAAAAAATTGGCTCGTGGTCTATGAGACAAAAAGATATGTAGAAATAAACATTACTAATCATAAATAAAACAACTTTAAGTAGTTTTGAAAATTCCGTATTGTTAAATGTTATCATTTGGTTATAAATAAATAATAAGTAGAGGAAAAATATTGTGGTTTACAGTTTAAAAATAACTAAAAAATTATTTAAAAAAAAACTATTTTAAGACGGAAAAAAACTGTTATTCTTGTGATGATGGACGGGACTTGCTACATACAATAACGTCATAATTATCATCTCCTGGTTTGGCGATAGCTCCCTAGCGCTAATTACATTTAGCTTCTGGGTAATTTAAAAATGCCCCGCGATTTTGGTTTTTTTATTGGAAACACGTTTTACGCTTATTATAGGTCTCCAAGATTATATGCTAAGTAAAAGATTGCGGCCTTATACAGGGTAAGTCACTGTGATAATTCTTGCAAACATTTGGGTTAAGAAATCAAATTGCAGTATAATTCAGGAAAATAAAACAGCTTAGTCGTTCAAACTAAAAATAATTACATTTAAAATGTAGGTAGGTATGATAATATAATTTTATAGTTAAATAAGACAATTTATGCATCTTAACACCAATTTAATAACTTAAGGGTCCTTATACAAAATTTCAGTTACAAAAATATGTAAGTTATCTTTTTGGTTAAAATAATATAAAAAATATAATGACCGAGGATTTTGGAGACATCTCAAAGTCGAGCATTGCTTTAAATTTATTTTGTAATTATTTGGAGAGGTGAAAACACCGAATTTTTCAATGATTTTTGACATACCACCTATTTCCTTGGTCGTAAAAAACGAATATGATGCTTTTTTTGCCGATCTTGCGTGGTTTTTCCAAAAAAATAATTTTCGATCACAAAACTAATATTAACCTTTAAATTTTGGGGATTTCTAGGAAAATTCACAAACAAAACATGATACTTAATGATTTTTTTTAACGAAATTTACAAAAATAACCGCGGAAAAATATGAATTTTCCATAAAAACTTAGAATAACTGTCGGCTTGTCGTTTGGTTTTATTTTTCGACGTGTCAAGGATTTAGATGGAAACAAGTGATTTACATGCGATGCTGCCACATTGACATGGATTTTAAATTTCTTTAGAATGGAAAAGTTGGTAGTTTTGTAAATTTGTTTGTGCTTTCTTTTTGTTCTAGTTTCTAGAAGCTCTTCTACATACTCTAGAAGTAGATTAATCACCTGCCTCAACCTCAATATTGTTCGAGGGACATGTGTCATGAATTTAAAAAATACATGGTACATACCTTTGTGGTTGGGATATTTCCTCCTAAATAAATGTTCTGCTAAATAGCTAGACACAAACTGTGTCTCCAAGCAAATATTCTTATGAAAGAGGATGTTGATGTAGAAGATAATGATAATATAGAAGATAATGACGATATAGAAGATGGAATTTAAGTAAATGATTTTACTACTAAAGATATCTTAGCTTTAGGGCAGCAGCGTAAAGATCAATTAATACAGGTTTATTTTGTGGAGTAAAACTGAACTAAATATTTTTAAATTGTATCTATAATTTGAATATATATATATATATATATATATATATATATATATATATATATATATATATATATATATAAATATATATATATATATTTTTTCTTAAATTAACTCTAATTATTCATTAATATTCTAATGATCACTTAATGTTAATTTTATTTACACATTTATGAGTATATATATATATATATATATATATATATATATATATATATATAATGTATCATTTTTCTTAATTTTGAATTTTTTTGGGTTTAGGTTCTATAATTAATAAAACACAAAACGATTGACGTTTCGCCCTTTATTCAAGGCATTTTGAAAATTTTTTCCTAAAAAATATATAATTAAAATACATCAAATAAAAAACATATTTTACCATTTTGGAAAACACACAACACAAAATAAAATAAATGAAATTCTCCAAGAGTTTAACAGTTTCAACGAAAAATTACAGTTCACGTCCGAAACAGAGAATAATAATAAAATAAATTTTCTAGATATGACACTTATACGCAGAAAAAACAAAATTTTAACTGAATGGTACACCAAACCAACTTGGTCAGGTAGATATCTAAACTATTTCTCTAATCATTCAAAAACTCAAAAACATCTCCAGAATTCCGACCAAAAATACTGCAAAAAGTAAAAGAGACACTAATAAATAATAATTTCAACGAAAAGACTATCACCGAAATAATTGATAAACGAACATATAAGTTTTATAATAACGTAAAAACAAAAAACATAGAACACAAACAACAGAAATATGTGGCATTACCTTACACTAGTGAGCTGTCAGAAAAAATAAAAAGCATGATATTATCGTATGCCACAAGTCACATAATAAATTAAATACATCGTTCACAAATTTAAAAAGTAAAAATCCTCTAATGAATAAATCAAATATAATATATTCGATCCCTTGCACAAATTGTCCCAAAAAATATATAGGCATGACCAGCCAATTACTGAAGAACAGATTAAATGGCCAAAATATACAAAAAACGCCTCAACAGCGTTAAACAAACACACACAGGACGAAAAACACACTTTTGATTATAACAGTACCATTATAAAAAACAAAGATATGAATTACCAAAAATTACAGATAAAGGAAATGATTGAAATTAAAAAAAATAAAAACACTGTTAACGACAGAACAGATATGGGAAATTTGAGCCACATTTACGCAGACCTAATTTAAACAAAACTATTAAGTATTCGATCCGGTCAAATAAGAATCAAAAATAGAATATCCTCTTAAACATAAAACCAAACATATACCTTATTTGTTTTATTTATACATTGTAAAATATAAAAAATATTAAAAAAATAAAACACATTCGCATTCCACGTATCCTCAGTAAACGATGAAAATTTAAAGTTTATTTAGAAACAGAACAGCAAAATGTCAAGTTATGTACCGGTAAAATTAAATATTTTTAAAATGTTTTAAAGTTTTGACTACTGTTTTTACGTGTCTTGTTTGTTTTCCAAAATGGTAAAATATGTTTTTTATTTGATGTATTTTAATTATATATTTTTTTAGGAAAAAATTTTGAAAATGCCTTGAATAAAGGGCGAAACGTCAATCGTTTTGTGTTTTATTAATTATAAAACCTAAACCCAAGAAAATTCAAAATTAAGAAAAATAATATAATCTATGGTTCAAGAATCAAGAAAATTAATATATATATATATATATATATATATATATATATATATATACATATATATATAATTCTTTATTTTATAAACAAATTGAATAATTATAACAATATGAATTCAAGGATATATACTGAATGTTTCTGAATGTAAAATGACAATTCAAAATTGGACTTGGAGTGATTTTAAGTAAGAACCGGATTTGAATTTTGTTAAACGTGTATATTGATTGTGAAGTAAGAGAATTATACAGATTTATTGATAAATAGGTACAACTGTTAGCAACACCCTGTATAATTCAAACAAGTAATACAAAAAAATATTTCTTAAAAATTATATCACAATATTTTCTTTTTGAACATCTAAAATGGTAATCGCAGGTTATACATATATATATATATATATATATATATATATATATATATATATATATATATATATGTATATAATTTTTTTTATAAAAATTTTATTTCATTATTAGGATTAATTACAGATTTGTTACCGTATATATATATATATATATATATATATATATATATATATATATATATATATATATATATATATATATGGTAACAAATCTGTAATTAATCCTAATAATGAAATAAAATTTTTATAAAAAAAATTGAATCGACTTCTAAAAGTGCTCTAAAAAGTGAAAAATAACTATACGTTTTTATATGAAATTGAAATGTTTGGAGTCGGCGCCAAACTAATACCTGACAAAATGTTAGGTATTAGTTTGTATATGTAAACAGATTAAAAATACTTTATTTGTAATTGCTTTCTCACCATAATTTGTATATACTAGTAGTTATTTATTTCATTTAGAAATAATTTGACACCGACTTCAAAAATTTTAATTTCATATAAAAATTTGTGTAGCAGTTTTTTTAATAGACAAATAGTTTCGATCTTCTTTCAACGAAAAAAAACGCTTAAAACCACTTTTTTTGGCTTCCTTACTAGGCATCCCTTCCTAAACTAAGTGCATTAAGTTAACCCAAACTTCGCCACAAAGAAAGAAATATTTTTTAAACCATGAAAATTATTTTTATTATGTTTCATTATAACTATAACAGATACTTTATTAGAAGTGCTTACGATAATTCTGAATTTTACCTTTGTATACTGTAATTGTGCTATTCAAGTCACACCTACGTAATTAGTGACTGTCAGAATTTATGTGAGTTGCCCATATGTTTTTCCTTTATGTGGAACTGGTTCAACACAAATGGTAACGTACAGGGTTTCTTAAAATTCTAATTATTTCTGTTTTAATTTAGCTTTAAAATAATGGCAGACAAGGGATTACCATGGGTTGAGTTTTCGCCTTTAGAAATGCATTATATAAAAGTATATTTCTTTCATTCAAAGTCAATTTATCTCGCTGGTAAATGATTAATTGATTTTTACCAGACAAAAAAAGACATTTAATCCACTTTTTTGGAAATGTAATTAAGAATATTGTCTTGAAAATTGATAGAAAAATTTTGGAATTTTAAATCCAAATGTCTTTTCTAAGGACTTACAAACTTACATTTATAAATTCAATACATTCACTGCATATACCTGAATTTCCCATTGGTTTAATTTTTTTTTCTTAGAATCCACTCAATATAATTTAAATATTATCACGAAGAAAATGTGACCAAAAACTTAAACTTTATTAAAGCTCTTTCATCCTGTACATAAACGTACATTTCTGTTAATGCGATGAATACATAAAATGTGTATAAGGTTTGACATATAGTATTTCTGTTATCGTGTTTTTAACCGAAACTTGGCACATGTTTTCTAACCATGCAACTTTAATAGCTACATGATCTCATGTTTTAGTATATAAATTATTTTAAAATACATATCCGAACTTAATTCTTAAAATCATATGCGTACCTATATAAATAGTTTGTATATAACGTATACCGGGGTTGCTATGAAATTTGTAAAATATTAAAGCATGAAAAAAATGTACACTCGGCGAAAAATATTGCGTTTTTTATTGTAGACCTTTATTATCTAGTTCTTTAACTCTTTTGCAGTTTTTATTAGTGGCGTTATTAGGTTTCCTTAGTTTTGCAGGTTATGTTCTAAAGAGGTTAAAAATGTTTGGCGAGAAAAAAAGCATCAAAAAAAAACCAGTGGCCGATTTTGATTTCCGAATTCAAAGGATTCCGAGTTACGAAAGAATTTATAAAAACCATCGTGTATGTTTAAAAATCTCTTGTAAAATATTCTAGAAAAGCAGTTAAATATAATGCAGTTCCTGCTCTCTATCTTCCTGTATGTATCAGTAAAACCAAGTGAGCGCTTTCTTATCTTCTAGAAAATATGAGCGGCTCGTCGAATGGGGTGCAAGCAATTATAAAAAAACCTATGAACATGCTGCTTACGTGCATTGTTATGCATATCAAGTAAAATTGATCCTTATGTTTAGTTGTTTAAAATACACTGCTTTGTTTCATACTAACTCAATTTTTAAAGACTTTTATTTTTTCATCCACTCGTGCCTGGAGCAAATTATATACATATCAATGTTTTTAATGTACTATTGGAATTGCAATCCCTTTTTTAATGCATCAGCCACCACTGGTTTTTATTGTTAATTCCTTACACTTAAGTGTTTTATGATATTAGTACAGAAATGAATAAAGCTTTAAATTTTTACAAAGAAGAAATGCAAATGGTAGTTTAAGAGGTCATACATAATTGTAATTTTCAAAAAATCGATTATTTTTGTTACATTTACATTAAAGATTTTCAGTTCCACATGGAAAAGAAGCTTACAAATTTTTCGATGGACAGTAGTAACTTTTTCTGAGATATGTGATTGATTGCGAGTTATTTTCCTTAAATGTAATCTAGAAAAAACGGAGAATGGTTAATTCCAGGACCGGAATCTGACTTTTTGGTCGTGAAGGAGACCATCATAAATTACATTTGCCCTTGTGGAGGGTAAAAAGGGATGACCCTACCTGTTTTTGGATCTGGGTTAAACGGATTGATAATTTCGTCAATTTTAAATCTACGAGGAAAGTGTACCTAAATCAAAGAATAAGCTATATACAATTGTGTATATGTGATATATGTAACCTTGACTTGAGTTACAAGAATGGCTTTTAAAGAAAATTACTGTTACATCATTGTCATGCGTTTTTCTGGATAATATTGACATGATGTTGAAACTATTTTTATTAGTCGGGAATTCCAGTGTATTCTTGTAGCTAATGAAGAGATAGGGCACCAACAAATTGTTTTATCCCATAACCACTAGAACGTCTCGTTGATAATTGCGGTGATATTGATTCTCGACTAAGTTTAACTTTTTTACATTCCTCAGTACCATCTTTACTTAGATCACTATTTTCTCTTTTTAGATTTACATTTTAAACTATCTAATGTTTTTTATGTATATATTTTTTTATAGCAGTGGTACGCATTCAATAATCACATCTTATATTGAATAAATGTTTAATCCAAATTTTTTTTTAAATATTAACTATTTTTTGGTTTATAACAAATTACCTGGTCATTTTTTTGGGAATGCACCCTCGATATTTGTAATAAAGAGTCAAAATACATTTAAAAAATTTTTGGTGGAGCCATGTTTCTCGGCTATGAAAATCCACTGGGCTCTCGGACTATGTATATATATATATATATATATATATATATATATATATATATATTACAACAATATATATATATATATATATATATATATATATATATATATATATATATATATATATATATATATATATATATATATATATATATATATATATATATATATATATATATGGGCGTTGCTGTTATATCACTCCATGTTTTGCTATAGACATAAAAAATTATCCTCCTTCTAGATGACTTTTTTGGAATTAGTTTTAAAATCAAACGTAAGAAATTCTAGAAGGTAAAAACCTCCATCTTAAGATATGTACGCCTTTTTTGTTGTTAGTAGAACTGTTTTAGCGCTTTTATTTAAATTGAATTCTTTTTTAGCTTCACCATTGACGAATCATACTAAGACGGCGCATTCTTATGGGAAGATTGGAAGCGCTAAGTAATAAAACTCGGTCATTGATAAAAGGTAGTTTTTACTATAAGTAGTAAAATGGCAAGAAATTATGTATATGCAATGTTGCCATATTGGTTAGTTGATCTAAACTACGGATACAAGATTTTTTATCCCTTGGTTTATTATATTTATTTAAGTTTACAAAGAGGACGTTGTAATGATTAAACCTTTCAGTAAAACTTCGCTAGGCTGCGGCAACCTTGCATTTAAATCGATAAAAAGGTGGACCTTACCCCTCTTAGTCGGTAGGAAGGGATATGCAGAATTGCCACGTTGTCAACATAAATCCGAAAATTTAAATCTTTTATACTTGTTTCTAACAAAAGCATGTATATCACATTAAAATACTGATATAGATATCAGTTACTGACAATATTGTAAATTGCCTTTTATGAATGAGACGGCGTACCAGTTTGGCGTACCATTTAGGAGCGTCAAAATTATAGCACAGGATAGGAATTCTTGGTATATTTCTTTTATGGCTTCACCAATCAGCATTGCGATTTAAAACCATTAAAACGAAATCTGTTGCGGTTGTTGAACGTATTGAATTTCGCATTTTAGACTTAAAAACAATAATTCACATTATTTACTAACATTTTTAAAGTTTACAAAGTAAGAAAGGGTTGCTTAATTTTAGCAAAGGAATAAAGAAGATAAAATGGCCAATAAAGTATTACGCCTCAAAATATGTTTATTCATATAAAATGGTTAATTCTGGAAAGGTGTAATTTATTTAAATATTTATTATAATTTCACCTAAAATATAGTTAAAACTAATTTTAAAGGATATACAAAAATTTTATTTGCTCTCTTTCCCTCGGATGTCACCACAATACGGAAAAGTTTTCGTGAAACAATCAGAGTGACACTTCGTTAAGCTCACTGAAAATTGTGGCTGGAAGCCTAGTGAACCTACTGGTTCTTTTAGTTCTATTGTGGCTATTGACATAAAATCTTAGGAAAATATGTCACGCCATCAGTTTGAAATGCTTAGTTTTGATAGGACTATTTTAATGGTTTGAAATCAAAACAAAGTACAATTTTTATACAGGGTGTCCTGGAAAATGTGGGAAATCTCCCGGATATAAAAAACACGTGAAAGGAATACTAAAAGTTCATATAAACTTTTTTCGTATTTTTTCGTATAGGCCTCCTCTTCGGAGATATGGGCTCCCAAAGCGCTGCAATGGAATCGAGTTTTTTACACATAAATATTGAACCACCAGGTATATTTAATTTTTTTTTAATATGATGTATATTTGCAATATATGCAACATAACAACCCGCTGACCAGCTTTATCTGCGCGATTTGACTACCGTTGGATAGATTCTGTGGGTAGTTTTCAGAGGTCCATAGATCTTACACGGATGTTTTTCGTGATACCGAAAAATTTCTCGATAAACTACAAGTATTCAATAATGCCTGTAAATTTCAGCCTTTAATATTTATAAAACGCGACATTGCGAATTTGATTTAAAAAAAGGTAAATTTTATCGTAAAACAATTTTTTTTCCAGAGATCGGAAATGATATATCCAAATCTAATAGACGTGTTAGCATAATCCTAAGTACACTGACAAAAAAGTTATTACAATTTTTCGAGTGCAAAAAACTGTTTTTCGCAATTTTCTCGACGGAAAATCAAAAAACAAATTTTTTGAAAATATATCTTGAAAATATACGTTATTTCAAACAAATGGCTGTCAACTTGGTTGCTGTATATTTATTAGGAAGGATAATAATCGACATCGAATTTTCAATTTTGAGCTCGATTTTCTCGGAAACTATTCAACGTAAAAATTTCAGATTAAACACACTTTTTTAGGTCAAAAATATCTATCATTTCCTAGAATTCTAAAGCGATAGTTAACTAATAAATATTGTTTAATTATAAATAAAAAAAAATGGAATTTTCCGAGAAAAAAATTATATTTCGATAATTAGTGGCGCCACCTATAACTTTAATCATAACAATCGAAAGGTTTTTCAATTATCTATAACTTTTGTTTGAAATATTTTTTCATATAACCCTTATTTTTCAAGATAAACTGAAAAAACTAAAAAAAGTAATCATTTTTTGGCCGTCATTTTTTAAGCCATGGACCGTATGAATTTCCATCGAAGTATGTTTTTGGTGATGCCAAAATATACTCTTTTCAGCAATAAAGTCGCTAGTTACATTTTTTTCCCAAAATGGCTCTTTTTGAGTTAAATTTCCATGGATCATAAAATTAATAGAATATTTTAAACACAGATTGTGATCTTACAATGATACAATAAATAGACAAACAGCAAGGGTTATTTGCTGCCAACTCAACCGATTAATGTTCATAAACGGTTTTATGATTTTTTTAATTCCTTTTTTAATGTGAACGGTGATAAACCCATTGACGGTGGCATGACGTGACCTTGGTTCTTTGCTATTTATTTTACGGTAAAACCACAACTAGTATTTTAATTGTTGTACTAATTACGAGTAATATTTTATTGTTCATAATTACATTTTGTAAATCTGAATTAATAGATTTGGTTAAGTTGAGAGTAATTAAAAAAAGGTTTTATATTAAATCTATGATTGCTTTTTGGGGCAAAATTTTTTTAAATTAATAGACAGGGTTATTCACTCTATACGGCACGGAATAGCAGTGGATATATCCACATTATGCCCTTATAGTGCTGAAATCGCATTCAGCAAACGTACAACTATATGCAATTCCGTGTATAAATGAATACAGAGTTATGAGAAACCAGAATAGGTGGTCGGTTAATGTGTGGGGACGAACACTGGGCCCATACTTACGTAATTAGACCCTACTTTTTTGAAGGACCTTTAAATGGTTTGATGTTTCGCGATTTTCTTTTACACCAACTTCCAGTCTTATTAGAAGATGTCCTTTTAAATATTAGAATAACTGTGTGGTTTCAACTGGATGGAGCTCCGCCTAATTATCATCGCGAGATTCGGCAATTTTTGAATGTCAACTTTCGAAACAGGTAGACTGGGATAGACGGATTTCAAAATTGGTCTCCGAGATCTCCGGACTTAACTCCACCAGATTTCCTTTTATGAGGATACATAAAAGGAATTGTCTACAATGCGCCCTCGACAACGCCACAAGATATGAAAATAGGCATAAAAGACGCTTTTCAAACTGTAACCTCGCAAATGTTTTCCATATATATATATATATATATATATATATATATATATATATATATATACATATATATATATATATATATATATATATATATATATATATATATATATATATATATACAGGCGCGGATCCAAGGGGGCGGGCGGTCGCCCCCCCCCAAAAGCTTTGAGTTCAGGAAAATAGATCCGATTTTTCCTGTTATACTAGGAATATGTATGCTGTTGGCATTTCCCCCTCCATCGACAACTTGTTTTTTCTTGAGATCGCACCCTCCCTTTCAAGAACTTTGAGTTCAGAAAAATAGACCCGATTTTTTCTCTTATATTAGGAATATGTATGCTACTGGCATCTCCCCCACTGTAGAGAACTTGTTTCTACTTGCGATTGCCCCCCCCCCTCCCAAGTGCTTTGAGTTCAGGAAAATAGACCCGATTTACTAAGAATATGAACCTAAATGTCAATGTAAATTGATCTTAAAGGTGAATAAATAAATAAATAAAATAAATTAAAAAAAATATGTATGCTAGAAATGGGAATATTGCTGGTGTCTCTCCTCCTCCGGTCGAGAACGTAATATCACCGCCCCCCCCCCCCCAAAGAGAGGCTGGAATCGCTCCTGTATATATATATATATATATATATATATATATATATATATATATATATATATATATATATATATATATATATATGAAGTAAAATGCGAACAATAAATGCAAACTTCGTTCCAACCATATCCTATCCGTGTTAGAGGTTGCACAATTTGAACAAATTGCTAAGAAATACAATTTATCCTATTCCACCACCATCGAGATGATGGTCTACCTGTACCACCACAGCGAGAAGAAAGTCAAAAACTTAACCTCCCCGCCACAGTGATACGGTAGAGGTACATATTTCTACTAGACTCATCAGGGTACCGACATGCATCTGGCTGTGCAAAAGGCAGATCGGAAGGAAGCATGCAAATACTGAGCGCGGCTTCGTCGACCTCTCGCCGGATGGCGTATATATGTTTATGCGTGGGAGATGCAATAGCAGTGGATATATCCACATTATGCCGTTGTCGTGCTGAATTCAGCAAACGTACAAATATATATATATATATATATATATATATATATATATATATATATATATATATATATATATATATATATATATGTTACATGTGTACATCAAGGTAAACAATATTATTGATAGAAAAAACAAATATGAAAATATGAATTAAGTTTTCTTTTATGGGTTTAGCTTATTTTAATAAAAGCGAAAAAATTGCGATATATATTTTGTAATAAGCTTCATACAGCAAATTTTGTAAGCCTTTTACTTCATATTTCATAAAATGTTTTTAATAAGCCCAAATAACTATTTTTAAAGTAGTAACGAAATCGCAATAAAACGAAATTATTCAATTCACATGGTTCATAAAAAAGATATTTTGCACGTTTTTTTTTCAATTTTTAAATGATTACAATATATCACATATATCATAATCAATTTCTTATTATTTTCTGACAGAAATAAACATCAAATTTAGAAACGAATAAAGCTAGTAAATCAAGATTATCAAAATTCTGTCTGCTTTCACATCAATTCTCATAAAACCAACGGTGTTAAATAAAATATTTATAAAATATAATTTTTCTCTAGCTATTAAAGTAATTTCAGCCGACTGACGCATTAAATCCAAGACTTGAGGCATTTTTAGGATTATAGAAAAGCTTCACATACCTATAGATATATAAATGCTAATTAACACTTAGAAACAGGCTTTTCGATTTATGACCAAGACGTTTTCATCTTATTAAACCTTCCCACTTAAGCACTAGAAGATAATGGTAGAGCATTTGTTTCTTTTCTGTAATAATGGTATTACCAAATCCTATTTGTTATGCTTTGATGGTATTATCTAAGAGTATAATAGTGCGCCACAAGTTTTCACTGAGAGTTAGCTAGTCGGGGAGCTAGATTGGGTTTCTTTGGCACAGTTTTCCGAAGTATTTTGACAAGCTGATTACGAATTATTTTGGTTCATCTTCGAAAAATTCGATTATCATTTGTTTATAAAAATTTTCCTTAAAGAAATTGAAAATTTTCATATTTTTGACTACACCATCTTTATTGTCTTAGGTGAAATCGATTGAAATGTCTATTCCGAGTGTGCTCCTTTTTCGAATTTAAAACATAATTGTCAGATCAAAAGTTATTGTATATTTAGTGCAAAATCAACAGATGCGCGCACCGAGCACATATCTGGACTTCTAGTTAACATATTCAACACCACAACGTCTGATTTTCATTGGTAAGACCAGTTTTACAATTTAGAATCTTTAAAAATATATTTTGTTCCAAGATTCACGAAAAGGTTAATAAAACGTAATTGTTGATTTATCTATATCTATCTAAGTTTATTCGGGACAATTAAATGGAAATCTTTGATGTACTGTCTTTAATATAATTTAAGTACAAAGTGAGATCCATAAGTTTTAAGACTATGACTATAAAAGACGCAAAAAAAACAAAATTTTTTTTAACAAAATAGTCACTATCAGAAGCAATACACATATACACACACATATACACATATAATTATTTGAAATACTGTTTAACATTGTTGTCACAGCTTCTTGTATCTCGTCTATCGGCGCAAAATGGTTCCCTTTTAAGTCTACCTTGAATTTGGGGAACAGAAAGTAGTCAGGGAGAGTCAAATCAAACGACTACGGTGGATAGCTGAGCGCAAGAACCAGTTTTTTGGCCAAAAATTGAGTGTTAATCGTCGCGGTATGCGTTGCTGCGTTATCGTGCAAGAGGATGAAGGAACGATCACACCACAACTCGGGTTTAACCGCGTAATTCGCACTTGTTGGTAGAATGAAGCATTCACAGTAGTACCTTGAGGGAAAAATTCTTTATGGGCGATGCTTTTAGAGTAAAAAAAAAAATGACCAATATTGTCTTAATTTTGGATTTTTAAAATTGTCAAAAAACAGTAACACGAGACATAACAGAACCATCATAAGCCAATTTTAACATTTCGAACGTTTCCGTTGCACTTTCATCAGTTTTAAAGCAAAATTTAATTGCAACACGTTGTTTATTTTCATTCATCGCGAAATTATGACTGCTACTACTTTGATACTACCATGTGAACTTCTGTTGAATAGCTGCATGTGATCCGATGATCTTGAAACTTTATTTGGGGGAAAGGAAGGTTGTAGTTATTAGTTGCCAAAATTTCTTGAAGATGGCGCTAGTAGTACCGATTTTATAGCCACAGTTTTAAAACTTATGGGACACACTGTGTATAAACCTCAAAAACATCAAAGATTTGAAAGGGTTTTGTAGTAGCCAGTGCATTTACCTTCATCGAAAATCTATGAACAAAAGTATGTAGTTTTCGTATAGCATTGTTTCCAAATATACTATCGTTCGTAAATAAAAAGAATGAAGTTTGGACCGTCGAACAAGTTTATTGTTCTACTGGAGATTTAAACAACAGAAAATTTGTTTAAACTTTATTTATGGTCGTTTTTTTTTATATTTGACAGACGCAACTATTTTTATTTAATTTTGCTCTTAGTTTTCTTACTTGTCGTGACTTCTTTGAGTATTTTAAAGTATTAAAGCAACTATTCCTATTTTTTTATCAGTAAATATTGTTAGATATTATTTACATAGTGAAAATATTAATAATAATAACAATAAAAAGCAGGTGGAATAAATGCTTAAAATTACGGAGTTCTCCAGAGATGTAGGAATGCTGTTCGCTCTTGATATACATGAGATACAATCGGGAAATGTAGAATGGTCAAACCATTGCGACAATGGAGAGAGAACAGACCTATAAATACTCGGACATGAGACAGACACAAAGAATTGGCTAACTAACTATGAAGAACGAATTGACCAACAAGTTTATAAGATGGGCGATGCAGATACTGTGAACCAACCTAAATAGTAAAACTATATTTAAGACACTAAACCTATGCAAGCTCTGTTACTCTTTTGGACATAGGAAGTCTGTGGAGAAAAGTCACTCCGTACAAAAACACATAAACATCCCTCTGGTAGTTCTACGAAGCCAACAAAGCTACTAAAATACCAAGGATGAGGAGGATTGGTCGATATTGGTAAGCAATTGGATCCACAATTAACTAGGCTCGTATTTTCACAGGATGACAGAGTATTCTGTGCTGCACCAGGCAATATGCGAGGCAGAAACATCAAAAAGTCCTTTCATGGACGATACCCAAAAGAAGTCACATAACAGGAGGATGTCAAGCATTTGTTGCATCGAAGTACAAGGAGAGACACAATTTAACCGCAAAGATCATCTTTCGAGATTTTACAGTGAAACTGAAACTGTTGCAGGTAGATAAAGTGCCATACTATGAAAACAACTCCCAACCTATACGAATTCAAGCCGTGCAGGGATCGAACTCTGTTTCACAGAACACATCAGACCTCATTTAGTAGATAAAACAAAATATAAATCGCCATCTCTAACAAAAACAATTTAAGGGATAAGTAATTAGAAGATCGCCAAATATAGAGACAGTGGGGAATGACTAGCGTTCGGACGATCCTCATAATTCTATCCACAACCGGCATAGTACCAAAGAGTCTTCTGTTTAATATCAAAGAATTTGGCCTTCGCGAATACCTGTATAAGACTATGCAAAAAGAAGTGCTACTTGGGACCGCTTGAACTGTCCCGAAGTTTATGCGAAGTGCAGAGGACCGTAATTCATTTAGGGCCCGACAACATGAAAAGAGCTCTTCACAGAGCTCCATCCCTATGATGTCTGAGTATATCTGGGATGAGCGAATCTTCCCTGAAGGGAGAGCAAAAGTCGTTTGACTAAATATAAGGAATAATAAAGATTTAGGCAACCGGAAGTTCATACTTTTATTATACTGCACTTTAAAAAGGAAATTCATTAAATTTAATGTAAATATGCTGGAAGAAAATTTCACAAACGTTCATTAAATGCGTTTAATGTAATGCATTAAATTTAATAATTTACATTAATCTAAATTAATTTATTCCATAAATCTAATGTAATCATACATTAAATTTAAAGTTTTAATCATTATTTTTTAAGGTGATAATGTACATTAAATTTACAGCCAGTGTTCATGGGATCGAAAAATTCTGCCACCAGGAAAAGGTGGAAATTTTTTCTATAGGTTATTTACCATCATTTGTAGATCGGTTTCGAACTCATTGCTTTCCGTCTGTACTGGCAGACATGTACACATCATCATAAGAAAATTGAGTCCTTTAAGCAACTTATATCATACTAAACAAAAAGTTGCGTCATCTTCCGGAATCTCTTGCAATATACCATGAATATTAATGTAAATTTTTTTAATGTTAAGGTACATGTGAATTAATTTTAATGCACAGAAAGTTGCAATATCTTTTCAGCTACTTTACTGAAATTTAAGATACCATTTGATCAAATTTAATGTAGAACAAGCTGATATTTGAATGAATTGATTTAAATTCAAAGTATATGTAAATTATTTACGAAATTAGGTACAAAATCACTAAATTTAATATAGATGGACATTAAATTTAAGGTTATTTTTTATAGTGTGGTTTAAATAATGTAATTAGAAAGGGATAGAATTAGAATCGGTGTAGCTATTAAGAAACAAACGAACTACCACTATTTATCAACATCTTTCAACAGAAGTAAAAATAATATCACGTTATTCAGCAATCACACACTAGGCCGTAGTTCTGACGATATCTTAACTTTATGGGGGAATTCGTTGGCTTGGACAAATCTTCCCACATGTATTGCTAAAAATTTGATTGCCGTTATAGTCAAATAATAAGCAATAATATCTGTTCCATTAACTATTAACATAATACTTCTAATTAATGTAAATCTGGAGTGTAATTAGTATTATTTGATTTTACGTAAAATAAAATAATTGTCCACCTAAATTTTGTATAAAATTTGAAGACATACCAAGACCCCCTTTATATTCAAAATGCTGTACAATCTTTTCTGAGAAATTTAAATTCGAAAAATGTAGTTTTTCACTTTTTGGCCGACCGTAGCATATTCGTGTGTGAAAAACGTGTTATTGCACTTTGCAATTATTCATTTCGCATTTCCATGCCAAGAACCCACACATATAAACAACACAAAAATTTAATTATAATAAAATAGTTTTTATGTCGATGTCGGCATGTAAGCTTTATATTTTTGCAACGAAAGTTTTAAGTAACTATTTTCTGGAAAAGTTCTGTTTATAATATAAATTGAAACATGACAAAAAACTCGTTTCAACTGTATGAAGGAAAAAATATATATTTATGGACGAAAACCAAGGTAAAATAGCGTCGAAGAAAAAACACAATTACTCAAGTTTTTGAGAGGTAAAAGTACTTAGCCCCCTACTGCAAAATTACTGATAACTCTTCATCTGAAACGAACTTTTGAGTTGGTAACTTTTCATCAAATAGTATGTACATTTCACCAATGATCTCCGTGTTCTTAAATCTAATAAACAAACCAACCACGAATCAATGTTTTTTCTTTTGGAAAACAAGAAAAAATTAAAATATAACACAACATGTCGTTTAATATGTAAGTCTGTCAAATACAGTATTTATTTTTTTCTATTGTGGTTGGTATTACAGCCATAACTTAATTTTTATAAATTCCCACAAAAAATGTAAAAAGGTTAAATCAGGAGACCTCGTAGGCCGATATATAGGGCTTCGGCGATCAATCCATCTAACTACAAACATGCCAATAAAGGTTTCCTTGACTTGCTAAAACCACATCTGTTCTTGCCGATGTCCATCGTGATTTAAAAAATTACTCTTTCCCAGTTTCTTCGTTTCGGTGACCATTGAAAAAAGTGTGGTTCGATCTTTAATTTCCAGCTATTGAGTGGCCAGGATGCTGATTCACCACAACTCTAATCCTGTATGGATTTTCAGGTGGCCAATAATGCATATTGTGCCGATTTATCTTAAATCCAGCAAAAAATAGGCCAAGGGTTGTAGTACAAAATTAGTTGAGGTTACCAGATCAAAAAAAAAGTTTTTCTGGAAAAATCATCATTATCCTTAATTTATATTCTTTTGTAAAATGTTACTCGATTTTGAAACGACCATACAATTTCTGTGGTAAGAGTGTATTGTACGAATGCAAAATACTGGGCACCGATTTTTACTCATTTTCAAATTATTAACAAGTTGTCTGGAACCATTATGTGGATTCAAAGCGAGTACAACCGAAATACCAACTGCCTTCATTGGTTTTGTACATGTCCTAATTTTTTTAGGTACGAAGATTTCCGGTACTGCGTTAGATTCTAAAATCACTTGAATACCATATGCCATTTTTGAATGGCCGGAAATCTATCTCTCACAATTGCTTAGCTCCTCTGTAATTTCTTCTACTTTCTCCCAAGTTTAATACAGGGTGTCTCAAAAGAAATTACACATTTGTTTTGCTTATTGCGTGAACGCAACTATTCCGAGCGGCGCGGGGGGTATGTCAATCGGTAGACTGGCTCTTGGGAATTTAGTCGCTATGGAGCGATTCTCGGGAGCGGACCGTGCTTTTTGCGTAGGTGAGTTTTACAAAAACGGTAATTCGGCGACTGTAGCGCGTAGAAAATTCTGCAATTTTCGACATATTTGTCACTGAAATGATGCGCCAAGCGCTCGGCTTATTGGAAAATGGGTCCAGAAGTTTTAAGAGACCGGTTCAACACTAGATAAACCAAAATCCGGGCGTCCGAGGTCTTCGAGAACGGTTGAAAACGTAGAGAGTGTTACTCAGTCTGTTCGTGACGACCCAAACGTTTCGAATCGTAAGCGTGCTGTTGCTTTAAATGTGCATAGGTCATCATTATTCCGCATTTTACACAAAGATTTAAAGCTGAACCCCTATAAAATTCAGTTGGTTCAAGAATTGAAGCCTCAGGATGCTGGTCAGAGGCTTGACTTCGTAAACCAGATGACTGAACGCTTTTCAACGTTTACCAACATCTTCTTTTCGGATGAAGCCCATTTTCATCTTAATGGTCATGTAAACAAGCAAAATTGCCGCTATTGGAGTGCAAACAATCCAAAACACAAACATCAGAAACCTCTACATTCGCCGAAAGTGACTGTATGGGCTGCGATGTCGGCGCGAGGAATTATCGGCCCGTACTTTTTTGAAGATGAAAGGGAACGTACCGTAACAGTGACTTCAGAGCGGTATATGGAGATGTTAGACGACTTCTTCGTGCCTGAACTGCAAAATTTTCCTGGCTATAACCAAAGAACATGGTTCCAGCAAGACGGAGCAACTTCACACACGTCCAACATGTCTCTGCCACGAGTGCGTGAAATTTTTCCTGGCAAATTGATTTCAAAGAAAGGTGACATAAGTTGGCCTCCACGCAGTCCTGATTTATCACCTATGGACTTTTTCCTATGGGGTTATGTCAAATCAAAAGTTTACGCCAACAAACTTACTTCCCTGGCACAATTAAAAGAAAATATCCGCAACGAAATGGCAGACATCACGGAGAATACCTGCCGAGCCGTCATGGGCAATTTTAGTACTCGATTAAATGAATGCCGTGAGCGCAACGGATTACATTTGGACGATATCATTTTTAAAAAATGAATTCCCAAACAATGTATTTTAATATGTAATAAACATTTTTTCAATAAAGTCCTGACTTTTTTTTAAATCGATTTTTTAAATGTGAACTTTCTTTTAAGACACCCTGTACCTGTTGATTTCAACCAGTGGGGCAAATGTAAAAATCATCAGAGTACGTACGGGATTTTTGAGAGAAAATCGAAATTTCGAAAAAATGAAATACATTCTCGTTTAATATTTCACGGTTGATATTCAATATGTGGAGAGGGGGTAAATGTCAAAAATGTCTTGAAATCTGCCTCCCTGTCACCTTTTTAATTCACCAGACTTATAGACTATTGACTATGTGCTTGAGAAAGGAACTAAGACGTTTAAGTGATTTCATTGTTTCATACATTCAATTAAACTCCAAATATGACAAAATCACAAAGTGCTATTAAATTAAAGAGTGCATTTTTGAGATTAAAGTAGATTTGTCCACTTTTTAGTTTTTTGAGTTTGAGTACTCGAAAACTGTGCCTATTTTGTAGATATATGTCTCTAGAAAAGTTGTAGGTATTGAAATTTTTCTTTTGAAATGGTAACTCATAAAGTCCAAAAAAGTAATTTTTCAAACAAATAAACCCTAAAAACAAAATCAAAAGGAAGCAAAAAAAATGTAAAATTTTTTTCCCTGTAACTTTTTTCCATTATTGCTTCAAGCTGAGGTTAAGCCCGTTAAAATGAGCTCATGTAGAAGTCTATACGATGAAAAGTAATTTTTCTCGATATTAGCAAATTTTTGCCCTTTCAAAAGAAAACTTACATTACGCCCGTTAAAATAGTCCGTAGCCGAAGTCTGTGCGCTGCATAGTAGCCGAGAAATGGCTTCTCAAATTTTCAACATTTTACGATTTTTTAACTTGCTTGAAAATTTTTCTTTATTCAAGGAACAGATTATTTTAGAATGTTTAATTATTAAAATAATTATATTTTTAAAAAACTATTAATATGGGGTACGGAATGAAAAATACAATTAATTATTACATTAATATATATATTTTTATTCAAAAACTGGATTCAGTTAAATTATTTTCAATTTTCTCAATTTATTCATCAGTATCTTCCAGAATATCGTCTTCAGTAATATCAGGTACAACAACATTTTCATATTTTAAACCCATACATTCTTCGCAGAACATGGAGCAGTTGATTCCCAACTTTCTGCAACCACAATTCCCTCGGCATCCTTTGGTGCAGCCATAGGCTATTCTTTGAAGCAAAGTTTTCGATGCAGTGGTGGTTTATTTGTAAAAATTGGTATCAATCCATTTTTCAACCTTTTCCAACCCCAGTCGAGAGGATTTAAAATATTCCCTTTCTATTGTTGCATCTGCAAGTATTTTGTTAAGCCATGCTGTTTAGTAGCATCAGTTGTCGGAAACAATTGTGATAAAGTAAATTTCGCACTTGTTGAACGCTTCTGAAATAACTGATAGCGACAGGTGCTTCGGTTCTTAATTTTTAAGTCGTATAATAAAGTTGCATTCTGAGGCCGAACTGACGTCTTCAGGACTCGCCCAAAAATACATCTAAGTACTTCTCCAAAAATAAAATATTTTTATCATTAAACACTAAAATAATTTGTTCATTGAATAAAGGAATATTTTTACGCAAAAATATAAAATTACATAATATGCCGGTAAAAAGTGATAAACATGGTAAAAAATGAAAATTTTGAAAGGCTACTTATTCATGGTACAGACTTTGGCTGTAGATCATTTTAATACCCGTGAGGTCACCTTTCCACTCAAGAGGCAATGTCTATACTTTGAGACGCCATATCTCGGGTACTTTGCATCGTACAGACTTCTGCAGGAGCTTATTTTAACGGTCGTATGTATGTATGTATGTGCGTAGAATTAGGGTCTGTTCACTGCGACCTGGTAAATCTATTGTGCCCCTCAACTGTTGCCAGGTCGTAAAAATTACCTTATCGGTTAGAGTAGGTCCTCCAGTCTTATTTCCCTTAGAAACCCTAGGATGTTGGAAGGCTTCAAGGTGGGTAACTCTCCTTCTTCGATTTTGTGTGTTCCCAAGAATCGCATCCTAGGGTTTCCTGGAGTGCTGCACTCTGAAAGGATGTGATTTCGTCCTTCTCCTCACAGAATGTGCACTCTTCTCCTTCTACTAGTCCGAGTTTGATGAGGTATCCCTTCAGGTGGTAATGTCCCATCAGGATCCCTGTCAGAACTCTGAATTGGTTTTTCTTAGGCTTATGCATTCTTTGAATCCCTTTTGCAGGTAGTTTCCAAGAAGTATTTTCGCTTGTCTCAATCCTTGCAGTTCCGTTCAATAATTGTATTTCCTTCTTTCTTCTTCTATCTTTAGTTCATTCAGCATTACGCTGCTACTGATTCCACAGAAAGGCTCTGGCCCCAAAAATGGTATCTCAGCCCCTTTCCTCGCGACCCTGTCTACTATTTCATTTCCCTCTATCCCCGTGCGTCTCAGTACCCACATGAGGGTGACTTTATTATCCTAACTCAAATCATTTAGTTACTCTAGGCATTCCCAGACCATCTTGGAGCTGATAACTTGAGAGCTCAGCGCACTGATGGCTGCTTGACTATCTGTCATGATAATAACCTCTTGACCGTGATAGTTCTTCTCCTTGTTAAATTGAAAACACATCCTAATGGCAGGTATTTCTGCCTGGAAAATACTTGGTTACTTACCCAAGCTTTCGTATTGTCTGGTGCCGGGTCCATACACTCTATTGCAATCCCTTTCGTTGTTTTGGAGCCATTTATATACCATATAATGGATTTTTTGTTGAGTTTTTCAATGGTGTTTCTGTCCCATTCGCTTTTGCGACTTAATTTGTGTTTTTCACAAAGTTAACGGGTGTAATGTCAACTTTCTTTTTTTATGAGGCAATGCCTATACCTAACTTCATTTGAAAAAAAATTATAGAGAAAAAATTATAAATTTTTTTTTCGCACTTCTTTGCTTGTTTTAATTCTATTTTTGGGGTGTATTTCTTTGAAAAATGACTTTTTTGAACTTCATGTAGTACTACTTCGATAAAGAATTTCATTACCTACAACTTTTCTGTACCTACGAAGGATATATAGTTTTCAAGTAAAACTTAAAAAACTGAAAAGTGGACAAATCTACGTTAATCTAAAAAATGCATCCCTTTGTGATTTTGTCATATTTTGAGGCCAAGTAAACGTATGAAATAATGAAAAACACTAAAGTTTTAATTCTTTTTTTCCCTGTTTTCTTCCACATTATAACGGTTTGTCCGATATAGCCTTGTTAAAATCTCCACTTGTATAAATACATTTTTTTTTTGTATTTTCCACACAAATCAGCAAATTTTTGAATTACCAAATGTAGCAAACTTTATCAATAATGCCATTAAGAAATGTAGATTAATTAATGTTTTTCATACGACAAATATTTTAAAGGGCATATTACATAAAAATTACCAACATTGCAGCAATTTGTCGACGACTGGACACGCTGTATATTTACAGTGTCAAGTTACCGAAACTTGTTAATAAACATTGATGATCTAATTCGTTGACACGGTAAGTAATGTGCAGCAATTAACCTCAATTGCCAAAATTGATTTTATATTCGAGCGGTCCATTTATAACAGATCTTGACCAAAATAAATTAAAAAGTCTATTAATAAGTCATTATTCAAGCCGAACATTGTTTATTGTTTGTTTATATTGACACAATTTATGGTATATTGTTCGTAAGATAACGTGGGCGCCATCTTTAAAACCGGTCACATTCTATGTGAATATGTTCTGTAGCCTAGCGTTTCATTCTTTTTTTCTTGTAGTAAATTATGGGCAGAATGTATTGATCTCTATACGAAATGACGTATGAATCATGTTTCCCAAGAAGGATTTTGTGTACGAGGGTTGTATGAAAATTTGGTCAACGGTTAGGAGAGAAGTTCCCGAACTTTTTGTCCTTTAGACCCCTCTGTCTTCCAAATATAGAATTTTTATAATTTTATCAATATAAACGTGTCTTCGATACAACGCAGCGAGTTGGGAATAGTATAAAAAATATCAATTTAACTGCAGAAACTGTTGAAGTTTTTCATAATATATCTCACTCGGTGCCACACAATGCGAACCAAGGCTTGACACAGAGCTAAGAGGCCAATCAATAGAAGTTTTTTGTGATAAAAATACCAGAATACAGACTGTACCATCACACTAAAAACAATCGGTAGTGATATTTTGGTATGTTTTCCCCTCTCTACTATAATTGTTAAAAACAATTTAAACTAACAAATTGCGTTTTTTGTGTATAAAATCAAAACTACTAAAGCAATCTCGATGGTGTAAATAGACGAATTATAAAGAATAAAAATAGTAACAAAATTAGCCCTGGATCGACTCAGTTGGATCATGTAACTAATACCATGTTGCTGATGGCTGAGGAAAAATTCATATTTCTTGTTTTAGGGATAAACAAAGAAGTTCTATTTGATTTTGAGTCGGAAATGTCAACGACTTATTAGTTAGCAATGCTGTTTAAGTCCACTATTTTGAGCTGTCATTTCTTTTGTCGATTTGCTACTCGTTTAAGGTTTCTTTTGTCGCGCGCCATATGTTGGAGAAAAAGAAGCTCGTACAGAGCAGGCTACAGGCTTCGTATAAAATGGCGAGAATTTATCTGTTAATTCCACTTTTTCCTGTGAATTTTTGCAAACAGAGTCAAGAAATTTCCATCCCGTTTTATTGCCGCCATCCTGCGGGATTTGGATGTGGAATTTCGTTTTGCGTACCTCGATAACGTTTTAGTGAGTTGTATTTGAGTATTTTCTGGCCAGTTTAGCGTGTTGGGTAGTTATGGAGGTACAACCTGGAATCGCATTTTTACCAGGAACCCAGAAAATGGAGTAAGGAACTTTAAATTATTTACTGCTAAAACGATCCTTCTTAGTCTTTTTAAATATTAAAAGATTTCAGCTCAAAATTGATGATAACGATTACAACTTAAGCTTATTTTAAAACCAACCGTAGTATGTTATTCTAAGTGTCTTTTAGACCTTAAATTCACCATGTGTAATCTTATTAAGTTGTATTTTGGGGTTTTAGGGTCGATTATATCTTTTTTTTTGTAAAATTTAGATAAGCAATTATTTTTGTAGTTTTTTTAATATTGGCTGCCATGCAGTGCCTAAATTTTATAATTTGTTATCAGTAAGAGTTGATTTTGAGAGTATTTTTTATCATCATTTGTAATTCGCACTATATTTTGCTTTATTTTTGCCTCCTGGACGTATCACGATGTCCATAATTTTTGGACAAATTTATTTGTCGGTAGTAATATTTCAATATCTTGTCTGTTTTCTTCGGGCCCCACGTTGGGCGCCAAATTGCTACGCTGATATTTAATGTTAAAAGGCGCGTAAACACTAATTTGTAGGAGCAAAGCAGAGCTGAAAGCTAGAGGCAGCACCAGCAAGCAAAATGCCAAGCTAGCCCCTATGTCGTAGAGTAAGGGTGGGTATTTTTAAAGGGCGCCACTGAATTTTGGCCGGGTAAATACATAACATCCCCACCTTGTTGCTTGGGCGTAGCGTTCAAATCAGCTCTAAAATCGCTACAAAAGATTAAAAATTAAAAAAAAGTAATGGACTGCAAAAAACAGCGGAAGCTTATGGGTCAAATGAAACTCGTCAAGTTTAATATTAATTTTACTCTTTATTTACTGATAAAAGGAGTTTTCTGTCCTTGAGGGTGCACTGAAGTTCTGTCTCTAAGGGTGGACTGATGTTCTGTCCTTAAGGGTGCACTTGTTTATATCCCTAAGGATGGATCTAGGCTTTCTTGTGCCCAGAGGATGAATCTGGACTTTCCTATGTCCAGAGGATGACTCTAGGTTGTTCTTCGACCCAGAGGGTGGATCTAGGTTGTTTTTTTTTTGACTCAGAGGGTGGACCCCGATTTTCTGGGTGCAGACTGATTCCTGGTAAAAGCGCGAAGAGGCCGACGAAATCCCTGTTTCCAGGTTGTACCTCTATAACTACCTAAAACGTCAAACTGGCGAGAAAATACTCAAATCACAACTCACTAAAACATTATCGAGATACGCAAAACGAAATTCCACATCAAAATCCCGTAGGATAGCGGCAATAAAACGGGATGGAAATTTCTTGACTCTGCAAAAATTCACAGGAAAAAGTAGGATTGACAGATAAATTCTCGCCATTTTATACGGAGCCTCAAGCCTGCGCTGTATGAGCTTCTTTTTCCCCAACATAGGGCCGAGACAAAAGAGACCTTAAACGGGTAGCAAATCGACAAAAGAAATGACAGCTCAAAATGTGGACTTAATCAACATTGCTAACTAATAAGTCGTTGACATTTCCGACTCAAAATCAAATAGGTCGTCATTGTTTATCCCTAAAACAAGACATATGGATGTTCCCTCAGCCATTAGCAACACGGTATTAGTTATCCATCCAAATTTCCTCCCAAAAATTAACACAGAAATAAAAACTCAACATGCAACGGCTTAAAAGAATACAAATTGCCTAAACGTCAGCTAGAAAGGTCACATAACCCCAACAAAAATGTAAATAAACCTTTTAAATGACTTCAAATAAAAATCAGGAAAATTGTTACTAAAGTAGATAAATGTAATAATTTCAAATGAAATAATAGGCATGAAAAAAAAATGATATCTAATAAAAAAGGCAAATAACAATATCCTATTTAAATATAAACAATCTAAAACAGTATCGTAGAGTCGCCGACCTAAAAAATCAAGTTAGAAATGGAATTAAATTATGCCTGTATTTCTTATAGGCAAATTACTGAATGATAAAGAAAATAATTAACTTGGGAAGAAAATCTGCAAGAAAGTGAAATTTGGAATGGCTCGAAAAGCAGTAGGACCCAAAAATGCAACGAATATTAGGCTTTTAAACGAAGGATAAATGAGAAATGCTTAATGACAGTGATATAGTCCTGCCCAAAACGTGAATATTAACAAAAAGAATGTAAAATTAACCAAATTAACCATAGTAGATTTAAGATAAAATTTAAACCGTGACAGTAACGGAGAAAAATAGAAAAGAAATCGATAAATTCTTCATTTCTCAAGTTGTAGCATTGGCTCTTCTTGAAATAATAGTAACTTATATGTACTTTATGTGCGCCAAAGCCAGGTGCAGTCGGTTTGTTAGCTTTTGCGCAATTGCTATTTGAAAGTTTTAGCTTACCTGGATGCATCATGGATCGTTCGATATTAATTTTGTAAAAAGATCTTGAAAGTAGAAGTAACATTCTACAAGTCCATATTTTATTTTGTATTAAAAAGTTTGTGAAATTCGTGCAAAATGGTAGCAAAAATGGCCGAAAACGGCCGAGTGCACGAAAGTAGAAGAGTAGTGGAGGCAGCACTGCTGCCGAGGAGAGTTATATCTACTACATAAATACCACTCCTCTCAGTAGTCTCTTTATTTTCGAAGTTCATTTAATTTCTTCTTAATAATTTATTTACCACAGTTATCGAACAGCCTAGGTAGTTCACAAATTTTTAAGGATGCCAATAAAATATATAAACCCACTACTAAATTCAGCCTCAAGTCTAAAATAATTAACTTATATTCATGTTTTTGCTTAATGGTTCTCCATTCAAGTAGCACGGGGTAAACGATCCTATATCATCAGGTTGATCTAAACATATTTGTTAAAAGTATATATAAACACACACACACACACACACATTATATATATATATATATATATATATACACACATTATATATATATATATATATATATATATATATATATATATATATATATATATATATATATATTGTCCCACCGGGAACCAATTAGATCTTCTTCTTTCTCAGCCCATTGACGTTTACTCCTGGACATAAGTCTCTCCAATGGTCCTCCACTGGGATCTGTCTCTCGCCTTCTGGAGCCAGTCTCTTCGAGCAAACTGTCTTATATCATCTACCCATCTGCGTTGTGGCCTGCCACGACTTCGGCTCGTTTCTTGCGGTCGCCATTGCAGTAATTTACTCATCCACCTATCGGGCTGTTGTCTTGCTATGTGCCCCGCCCATTGCCAGTTTAGTCGTGATATGCGTTCAATGATGTCAACTACTTTGGTTCTTGATCTTATTACTTGATTTCATATTTTATCCCGTAACGAGATTCCTAACAATTGACTCTCCATGGAGCGTTGAGTGACTCGGAGCCTATTTTCGTTTTGTTTGGTTAGTGTTATCGTTTCCATGCTGTAAGTCGCAACAGGTAAGACACACGTGTTATACACTTTCCGTTTAAGGTTGATTGGTGTGTTTCTATCTCTTAATGCGTACTGCAACTTTCCAAAGGCAGCCAATGTCAGCCCTATTCTCCTTGTTATTTCCGCCGATTGATTTCCTTAGCCCAGTTTCATGACGTGGCCTAAATAGATGTACTCTTGGACATTCTCTATGATTTCATTTTGAATCTATTTGTACATCTGCGTCAGGGCTCATTAGCTTAGTTTTCCCCAAGTTCATCTTAAGTCTCACTCTTCTCACCTCTTCATTGAAATCTTGAAGCATTTGTTTTAGCTCTTCTGGATTGCTAGACATGACAACAACATCGTCGGCGAAACGAAGATGACTAAGATAAGAACCGTCGACTCTCAAACCTTCCTCATCCCAATTTAGTTTCTTAAAGACATCTTCCAAAGCTAGCGTAAATAGTTTCGGAGAGATGACGTCTCTCTGACGCACACCTCTCATAACGTTTATTTTTTTCGGTTTTTGTGTCTTCGTCGATTTTAATCCGTATAGTTGCGTTTTTATATATGTTCTGTATGATAGTGGTATACCTGGAGTCAATTCTAGCATTATTAAGTGATTTCAAGATCGCCCATGTTTCTATAGAGTCAAAGGCCTTGTGAAAATCTTCAAATGCCAGGTGAATAGAAATGTTATATTCCTCGGTTTTTTCTAGGAATGTGCGTAGGGCTTGGATATGCTCCGCAGGCTGGTAATAGTCAAGCTTTTTAGTCAAACTAAAAAGCAATTAGATCTATATAAATATATATACGAAAATTTTGAAAATTTAACGGTATACTAATGCCGATGTTATACCGGGAGTAGGTGTCAACTCGCTGATTTTAAGTGGAACACCCTATATATTATTGCATTTTTGGATTATGCGCAAGATTCTAGGCCAATATTGTTATTCATGTCCTATACCTAAGTCTAAGTGTTTTTGACATATTTAAGCTTTTATGTCAAAAATCAGTTGCAGACCTTAAAATAATTATCAAATTTTCCTATAAGGAAGCCTTTGTTATTTAATGTGGGTTGAATACCTTGTTAGAAAGAGCCTGCTTTATTTGCTTTTTATAATATTTTGATCACCAATAGTACAGGGTGTTCAAAAAATAAGATTAAAAATTACATTAAAGAAATCGTCAAAAGTCAATTTTTTCAAATAGAAAACTCCAAATTTTCTAATTTTATCTTATTAGCATTAAAAATAAGGGTAAGTTTTGCAAAGCTGTCTACGTCGAAAATTTTTAGTTTTTGAAATATTGCCAATTTAATATTTTTATATGGCGACTTTGCTGCGAATTTCTAGTTCAGTTATAATCTTAGTTGGCTATGACGTGTTACTCATAGCTGGCTATTGCGGCTTTGACAAACTTACACAAACTTACTGTTTTTTAATGATTAATAAGATAAAATTAGAAAATTTGGGGGTTTTCATTTGAAAAATTCATCGTTTAAAAAGTCAATTTAAGTATTTAAATTTACAGTAAAGGTCTGTACTCACTTTCAGGTGTCCACCCTGAGTTTTTTACCCCAAGTAGAATATCTTTTTTCGTTCACACTTGTGGGGCATGGCGTCAAAAACCCCTGAAATCAGTTGATGGATCACGAAGTGGGCATCCGTAAATGAGAACAGGTCATAATGACATATTCAAAAATGGGAAATGAACTAAAAATAATTTATTTACTTTTAAAGTTGATATATCTCGAACATAAATAAATCTAATAATTTAAAATAAAGATACGTTTTCTAATAAATAACTTTGTATTTACAAATTGATTTTATTTATGAGCGTTATTACTGATAGACACCATTCATAAATAAAGGCAGTCTTCACGGGTTATTTAATATAAAACAAATTAATCACCAACACTGGTTAGAAGGTCAAATAGTGCCCTTTTATTTTATTTTTTAAATGGTTGAATGGGCATTTAAAATTGGATACCTATACAATATTATGTCATACCAGTAGCTTGAAAAACAAGACCTTGATTTCCGCTTTTTTGGGTTTGGTTACCGAAGGCAGTGGCGCGGCGGTTGTTGTAGGTTTTCACTTGAAATAACGTTTTTTTTTGTAAAAGAGTTAAGTTACAGCCGGTATCGGATCAGAGTAGAGCTTTCTGGAATTATTATAAGAACTTTTGTTAAACAAAAAAAATATTGTTTCAAGGGCGGGGTTTATAAACTTGATGGTCACTGTTAAAATAAGTATTAAACAGGGCGTTCCATAAGTAAGAATACATAGAGCAAAAACAGCTCCCTCTAGCTAACTTTTTTGCCAATAAAGAATGCTTGAATATTTTTGATGGTGTTTTTTCCTTATAACCTGGTTCTGGAAAATTCCAGAGTCGCTCATTGTTTTGATTTTAAGTATTGTAGCTAAGCTGTGGTTTGACACGAGGACCCGTGAATGGACATTTTAAAGTATGTAAGTACTTAATTTTCGTCAAGTTTATTTCAAGTAAGAATCATTTATGGGTTAAGTTCCTTCTAATTTTTTGGAAGTATATAGAGGAGGTCAAAATAACCCTACGTTATCATACAAAAAAATTCCTAAAGTGTCCCTTAACGAAGATACAGAGCTCTAAATGGGTAACCAGCGATTTGCCTTATCGACTCTAAGTTTTGAACCGACTTATATAATTCATTGAAATTTTAATATTTTATAGAGGCCATAAAGGTTCATTAAACCATATTACAGTAGATGTTTTAGATCATTAGAGAAGTCAGGAACGGACTTGCCGCCACCCTCCTTGGGCCTAATTTTCGACAGGTATCATTTTAGCGAGCTAAAAACTGATTTTTAAAATATTTTGGTCATTCCTCTTAAAAAAAAATACTCTTAATTTATTTCGATAAAACTGGCGGTTTTCAAAATAAATCAGTTTTTATGTTATTGTTACTCCAATGCTATAATTTTGACGCTCATAAAATGAGCACAACGATAGAACAAAACTCATTCATAATTACAATGTTGCGAATGATTGAATATCAGTAATAAAATGTTATATTCATGCCTTTGTACCAAGTATAAAAGAATTTAAATTGTTGGATTTCCGTTAAAAACGTGGCAATGTTGCGTATCCCTTCTTACCGACTAAAGAGGATAAACTCCTCCTTATTATCGCACGGTTGCCACTTCCTAGCTATTAAGAAAAACCTTCTATTTCATTTCAAAAAATTTATTGCAAGTTGGATGTGTTTCGGAAAAACGTGGGAAATATCGTATAAGAAATATAATCCCGAATTATTTTCAAGTTTTATTTGGAATGAGTATGGTATAATCGCATCAAGATCCAGAAAATTTTCAAAAAACACAAATATCATGATTACAAATTTAAAACTGACCAATATTTGTTAAACGCGAACCAATTATTTTAATACACTTTTTTATGGATAGGTGAAACAATACATACTAAAAATTACATTGTTAATAGAAAAAACAAACATTTTCGAGCAACAAATAATATAGTGGATATAGAGGGTATTTTATTTTAATTCCTCGAGCCAAGTATCCCGTAAACAAAACACTCATGAATCATTACTTAAGAATCGTTCATTAGGAAGCTTTCTTGTTATGTGGGAGATGTTGAAAATGAGAATAATCTTGTTAAATATAACTATTCCTATTTTTACCAATGTCATATCGTTCAAGAAAATATGGCCATTGCATTTACATACAGATACTAACATGATTAAATACATATAACCTTAAAGACACTGCTAAGGTCAAAAATTTTCCGCTTTTTCCATCATAGATGTCAATAATAGATCATTCCAGTTGAAAAAAAAAGACGATGATCACAAGGTCAAGGTCACCATCGGATAGTCCCCTCCAAACAAGATTTTATGTGTCATCCGTTTAGTTTACGAGACTATCGCCTGAGAAACTTAAAATGGTACACCTTAATCTAATATTTCTAATAGTTTCTTTTTGTTCTAGGAAATATAAAACTTTTAAAATTGTTTCTTAGGTTTCTTTAGAAACTCCTTTTCATATTTAACATTTCCAAAAACTCAAGTATGTCACCTTATAAATCTAAATGGATAATATATAGTACTGTTTCCTATCCATAAATATAAATATAAAATGGTCTTCTGATTCATAGCAATATTGTCATTGTTAATTTAAATGAACTATAAACGGAGGGATTAAAAACTTATACCTGTTTTTTACATTTACTATCCAATACGGCAACACTGCATCGTCCCATGTCTTGCCTTTTTATTACTATTTACTAAAACAAAATTTATTGAATGAGTTGGATTTAATACTTGGAAATTTTCATCTTGCGCTCTCGCCAAAAATAGCAAAAATAATTTCCAAGGCGTCCATAGGTGGTGAAAATCTTTTGTTTATCTACTCAATGCTTATGCTAAACACAAACAGGTAAAAAAAATACGCAGGGTGTGCTGATAAGCTTTACTTTATGGGGAAGCGTTATCTCATTCTTCAAAGGCAAGAAGATGTTACGTTTTCCAGATTTCTAGTTCAGACATTTTCAAGTCCAGAAACCTTTCAAAGAATTGATTGGAGCTCAATTAATTTACAATGTTATTAAAATGTAAAAATAGTGAAAAAGTTGAAATGTGATTTTGGCAAATATTTAATATGGGCTCCACGTACGTCAATACATTTTCCCTTTGCACTGCAAATAATATTCCTGCATTATTAGGAACTTCGTTAGAATGCTGTGCTGTTCTCGCTAGTAGTTCTTCTATAGTATTTACTGGTGCTGAATAAACTAGTTCTTTTAGATGCCTCCAGAAGTAAAAGTCTCAGAGATTTAGGTCTGGAGACCTTGGTGGCCATAGAACAGACCCACCGTGGCCTATCCATCGAGGGCCAAAAATGTTAGTTAAGTGTTGACGTACTTTAAGATTCAAATGAGTTGCAGTACCATCATGTATGTACCACATTTGCATTCTTCTATCAAGAGGTACGTATTCCAATAAATTATTTAAATTTTGCTACAAAAATTGTAAATAAATTTCACTATTGAGTCTTCCTTCTACAACAATGGACCTATAAAGTTTATTTAACTTTTGTTAGTGTTTATTTTGAATTATAGCATGCAGGTTTTCATCAGCCCTTCTTCTTCTTCTTCTTCTTCTTCTTCTTCTTCTTCTTCTTCTTCTTCTTCTTCTTCTTCTTCTTCTTCTTCTTCTTTTATTTAAGATGACGTCTGGTTTTTTCTGCTATATTAAGAATCCTGTGATGTTGATGTCCAACATTCCTGCCATCGTTTTGGAGGTCGACCAGTGGGTCTTCTAGTGTTTGGTATCTCGTTCTTAACCCATTTTGCTCATCGATCGTTGCCCATTCTGTCCACATGATCCCTCCAATATCTGCACCTTGACTTTATGAACCGCACCACATCAGGCACCTTGAGCTCTTCCCTTATTTCGGAACTTCTTATGTGATTTCTTAGGGTTACTCCTTTGATTGTTCTTAACATTTTCATTTCGGCGATTCGTAGCATACTTTTTGTTTTAGATGTTTCGGCTCGAGTTTCCGATGCATAAGTTAGTACTGGTCTTATCACAGTTCTATAGATGGTATAGATTTTTATTGCTTGATACATCAACTCCCAAGTATCTGCAAGACATGCTTTGTCTGATGGTTCTTCACCACCAATTTGCATCTGACAGGATCTTTTGAAATTACCATCATTTTGGTCTTTTTTGTAGATATTTCCATATTTAAATTTTTTAATGTGGTCTGGAATCGGTACAGTGGTCGTTGCATATCATCTCATTTTCTGCTAACAGTAAGGCGTCGTCGGCGAAACATGAGATTTTTAAAGATTTTCATCCCATTTTGTATCCTCCATTGACTTCTTTTACATTTTGTATTATCTTGTCCATAATTAAATTAAAGAGAAATGGACTCATACTGTCGCCTTGTCGTATTCCCGTCATGATAGGTATTTCCTCTGTTACTCCTTGTTGTGTCTTTATGCGTGTCTTATTGTTTTAATTTAGCTCTTCAATTACCATAATATAGTTGTGGTTAACACCATTTTCCTGAAGTATTGGCAAGACGTCTTTAAGTCGAATTCTATCAAACGCTTTTTTAAGATCCACTAGGCAGACGAAAAGAGGTTTTCATCAGCCCAAAAATGTAAATCGTGTGAGTTTATTATGCCATCTCTTATAAAACCAGCTTCATCGATAAACAAAATAAGGTTAAAAAAAATAGATTTTGGTTATGTTGCTGTATAAATCAGTTGGAGTATTGACGTCTTGCGGGATAATCATCTGGAGACATAGCGTGTACTTTTTCAACATGGCACGGGTGAAGAAACTACTCTGTTAGAGTTTTATGTACAATCCATTTTGTAACATTATTTTGTGTCGCGAGCTTTCTTATGCTGTTTGAAGGGTTGTCAGCAATGTTTCGCAAAATCTATTTCTCTACGTGAAAGTCTCGTGCTCTCCTAAGAGGGCCCTCACCGCCACATCGCGGCAAAAATGTTGCTGAATAAAACATGTAAAATGTTAATTCGTTAACTCTAATAATTATTTTCCAATCACCTTTTATCTATTTTCCTTAGACTTTGATCAACCGTTTGAAAGGTTTTTGGACTTGGCAATGTTCAAGCTGGAAATCTTTCACCATAAAGTCTTCTTGCCTTCGAAGAATTTGACAGCGCTTCACTATAAATTAAATACCCTGCGTAAGAATATTCTTTCATTTTTTAAAATTATTTTTACTTGAAAGCGGTTTTGACAAGTTCAGTCAATAGTAATTTATTACGTAGGTATTAACAATAAAAACCTGATTTTTATATGTTTGTGTTTAGCATTAGTAATTTTTTAGTTTTTCGCATAAAAACGGATTTATCTCGAAAACCGCCAGTTTTATAGAAATAAATTAAGAGTACCCTTTTCGAAGAGAAATGACCAAAGTATTCAAAAAATCAGTTTTTAGCTCTGTAAAATGGCACCTGTCAAAAATTAGGCCCAACGAATGTTTCTGCAAGTTCGATCCTGACTTCTCTGAGGATCTAAAGCATCTACTGCAGTATGGTTCATTAAATTATATAAGTTGGTTCAAAACTTAGAGCCGATAAGGTAAATCGCTGGGAACCCTTTTAGGGCTCGGTATCTCCGTTAAGGGGCACTTAAGGATTTTTTTTCTATAACAAAGTAGGGTTATTCTGACTTCCCCTGTATGCTCCCGAGAAATTAGGAGGTACATACCGGACACCCTGTATTTTTTTATTTGCGATCTAAAAATTCTAATCACTCTTCTTAATATCGAAAAATGTTTGTAGTGTAGCAACGCTCGTAAAACTTCAAATCATATAAAATAGTACCTATGTTCAGAATGAAGGTGTTAACACTAAACAGAATTCATCTTTTTGTTTCGACCTGTATAACGAGGATTAATCTTCAAAAGTCATAAACTATAAACATTTAAAAGTTGACAAGTAATACCAAGTAGTTGATTACATTTTTTTAGCCTGTTTTTTACCCAACATGTTATTGGACCACATTCTTAAATAAATAACGTTTTAAAAATGGCGCCCTTGGACCGAATCAATTAATATTGTCAAAATAAGAGCCTAATTGCAAAATTTATTCCATCAATTACTCCGTAACGATAATTGGCCTATGAGATAATTTTTATCTGTAATTAATTGACGAAAATTATTACAGAACACTGGTGCTTGTCTTTTGTATATTAGAACAACTATTATAAAACAAAACTCTATAGGCAATTACGTTTATTTGTTGGATGTTTGGCCACGCATGCTCTCAATTGTAGCCTATAGCATATTTATAAAAATGTATAAAGCGTATAGCAATGAGGAGAGATAATAGAATGATATCGGGGTTATTACAAAAATAATTATTATTCAGTGGCGGCTGGTGCGTTAAAAAAGTAGGGTTGCAATTCCAGTGGAATATTAAAAACATAGATATGAATAAAACCTGTTATAGGCACCGGTGGATGAAAAAATAAAAGTATTTAAATATTGAGTTAGTATGAAAGAAAATAGTGTATTTAAAATGACTAAACATAAAGAAGGTAGTATATTTTAAGTCAAAATAAAATGCGAGTGTAACTTACTGTGCGAATTATTTGTAAAGAAAATCCATTCGCCTTTTTTGAGCATTAGCAAAATCAGAAAACACCATACACGCCATATCTACAAGAGTGATATACTTGATCCTCCTACTAAATTCGCGATACAGCTTAAAAGTAGTACAGGTCTACGCACCATCTTCGGATCATACGGAGGAAGAAGTGGATACATTTTATGACGAGGTTACCGAGGCATTGAGGTAAAATTCTACACACTACACAATACTATGCGGCGATTTGAATGCTAAAATTGGAATAAAATCTGATCGATTTGAGTACGTTCTTGGCAAATTTGGCAGTCCGAGTAGGAACGAAAGAGGTAAAAATCTACCAAACTACCTTTTGGAAAACAACCTATACCAAATGAACAGCTTTTTTTTTTTATAAAAAACCACAAAAGAGATGGACATGGAAGAGCTTGGATGGCAAAACCCGAAATGAGATTGATTATATAAAAAGCGACAAGATACAATCAAGGACGTGACAGTGTTAAACAGCTTTACAGCTGGTCAGAGCCACATTAGAGTTAAACATCAGAAAGGAACGAAATAAAATGGTACAGAAAAGGAAAACAAGAAAGTGAACGCAACCTAGAAACGAACAAGAATTTCAGAAATATATAAATAACGCACTAAAAGAAGTAACAACAAATGATCTAGATCTCCTAAATGATTCGATAACCCACACAATGGCAGAGGCCCAAATGAAGTTTTGCACACAAACTGAAAGAGAAGAAAGAATTAGACCCATGACGAATCTTAAAATAGAAAATAGAAGATCAATTTTAAGAGACGGTAATACAAGCCAACAAAAAATAAACCATTTGAATAAAGAAATATCCAAAGCTATTAGGAAAGACATCAGAAAATACAAACAGGAAAAAATAATGCAACTATAGAGGAGAACAAATGCATGAAAAAACTTCGACGAAGGCTAACACCAGGCAAAAAAGACATAATAAAATTAAAGGGCTAAAATGGGCAAATAAAATCAAACAGTGAAGAAATGTTAAACATCGTTGAAGAATTCTACTAGACATTGTACAAAAACCAATTAATACTTGAACCCGACGAACACGAAACACTAAGAATCACAAATCAGGGCTCCGAAGATATGCCCGAAATCTCAATTAAAGAAATTAACTACGCCTTGAAGAGAATGAAAAACAATAGAGCACGGGGAGATGACGGAATAGTAATAGAGTCCATAAAATGTAGGGTCCTGCTCTTATCGAAAAAACTAAAAGATTATTCAATTTATGCCTTGAAAACCAAATTATTCCGGCCCAATGGAATAACTCTATTATGATCTTCATTTACAAAAAGGGCCACGGAACAAGCCTTGAGAACTATAGATCCGTTAACCTCTTGAGCTACCTATATAAACTTTACACTCGTATAATCACCAACAGACTAGAGAACAAACTGGGTTTCGCTCGGGCTACGGGACAAATGACCATTTGCAATGTATCAAAACACTTATTAAAAAAACTGTAGAATACAACCGACCACTAAATCTTGTCTTTGTCGAATTTAATAAGGCTTTCGATACCGTGGATTTGGTGTCAATTTTGAGATTATTAAAAGAATGCGGGGTAGACTAAAGATATTCCAACATCATCTACAATATTTATAAAAACGCAACAACAACAATTAACTTACACACCATGACAAAGAAAAAAAAATAAGAAAAGGAATGCGACAGGGAGATACAATATCCCCAAAACTGTTTACGACAGTGCTAGAACATGCGTTTAAAGCTTTGGATTGGGAAGAGAAAGGTATTATTATAGATGGAGAAAGAGTGAGTCATCTTAGATCCGCTGACGACATAGTCCTAATATCAGACGATCTACAAGTCAGAGAAATGCTAGAAGAATTACAACGGGAAACAGAAAGAGCAGGTTTGAAGATAAATTATAATAAAACAAAAATGATGACAAATTTAGTACCAAGCGAACCTATAAAAATAGAAAATGAAATCATCGAAATTACCGAGAAATATAACTACCTTGGTCACGAAGTTCGGATTGGCAGAGACAACCAGACGTTTGAGCTATCCAGACGAATAGTTTTGGATGGGCTGCTTATGGAAATCTCAGGGATATATTCAAGACAGATATACCCATAAACCTGAAACAGAAAGCCTTTAACCAATGTGTTCTCCCAGTCTTAACATACGGAGCGGAGACACTAACATTGACGAAAACATCTGCTAGGAAACTGCAAATAACACAACGCAGAATGGAGAGATCCATGTTGGGGTGTCTCTGAGAGATCGGGTCGGTCGAGGAAGTTAGGAGGAAAAAGGGGGGTAGATGATGTCATTGTGCGCATTGCGAGGTTAAAGTGGAGATGGGCCGGACATGTGGCTAGTATAAGGAACAACAGATGGACGAAAAGAGTTTTAGAATGGCGATCGAGAGCGGACAAACGCAGTCAGGGACGATCACCGACCAGATGGACAAAGGACCTCAAAAGAATAGCAACAAACTGGATCGCAGTGGCTCAGAATAGAGAAGGATGGAAATCTCTTGAGGAGGCCTATGTTCAGCAGTGGACAGAAATTGGCTGATGATGATGATGATGATGAAACTTACCAGTAACCAGCTGATTGAAATCAGGTATGTTTTCGATAAGATCCCTTTCTTTAGAAAGCATTGTCAAAGCAGAAAGTCTTTCTTGGCTTATAGTATTCCGTAAATACGTTTTTATCCGTTTGAGGGTAGAAAAACAGTGTTCTGCTTCAGTGGATGCCATCGGAATAGTAATTAAAATTTTTAAAAGTTTTAAAAATTCACTAAATGTCTCACTTAGCTCGATATTTTGCGAAAGATAGTCATAAAGTACAAGAAGTCCCGAAATTGATTTAAATTGCTCAGTTTCATATATGACGGTCAGTTCTTTACAGAGTTTTTGTTTGATAAAAAAGAGTGAAATTTTAATCGTATCCTTAAATTTTTGTTCGGGAAAACATATACTATATTCGACATACTGTTCCGAAAAAAAATTACTGCTACTAAGTGATCTGTAAAGCTAAAACGTTCTTTTGCTTGACAAATAATTATATCACAAACTTCTTGAAAAAACTCTGCGGAATCATCGAACTGGCGTCGTTTTGAAGTAGATGAAAATGGCTCAATGTCGTTTGAGGTTATATTATTTCTAATTTCTATCAATTTTGATTCAAATGATATTTTTTTTTGCGATAACAGTCTCAATTTTTCTTGTTTGAAACTTACCAAATGACAAATCAAGTGAGACAATATTTTGTACAATAAATTTTACCGTGAAAGGAAATTCGTGCTTTTGAGAATTTTGACATATCTTGATGACTGGTTCGTGGTACTAATTTCTACATCTAAGATTTTTTCCATTGTCTCTAGAATGCTGTCTTTGTATTCGAATACGGTACAAACAACTTTAAAATTCAAATTCCGTCTTGTTCGGGCTGATCGAGGTAAGCGTTTGTTAACAATTTGACCTAGTATTGCGATTTTTTGAGGACTATTTGAAAAAAATAACAAATCCCTTGTAAATTGGAGAAAAATATGGGGACATTTTTATTGGCGGATGCAGCGTTTAATCTTACCAAATTTAATTGATGTGCATAAAAATGCACGTAAATGGCATGGTTCAAAGGGTTTTTTATAATTGCTTGTACCCCATTCGACGAGCCGCTCATATTTTCTAGAAAATAAAAAAGCGCTCACTTGATTTTACTTATACATACAGGAAAATAGAGAGCAGGAACTGCAGTATATTTAACTGCTTTTTTATAATCTCTTACAAGAGATTCTTAAAAATATCTAACACATACACGATGATTTTTACAAATTCCTTCGTAACTCAGAATCTTTTGAATTCAGAAATCGAAATAGGTCACTTAATTTGTCTGCACAGTTTGGGACAAAGCACTTAATTTTGGATGTTTTTTTCTCGCCAAACATTTTTAACCTCTTTAAAACGGAATAAAATATCTTGATCAACATAAAAACATAGTTCCTTTCACAAAAATTAAAATACCGGTACAGTAGGCACCATGGTTGTATTCTAATCTGAACTAAAGGAATAATTTAACTGCTGCTTGAAGAAGTAACCTCTACTTGACACTGGTAGCGCCACGCGCGACTGAAAGCAAAAGTTGAAATACTCGTCCAGTGGGTTGCATAAGAGAAATTTTTCTACTAGAGGGATATTTTGTGGAGCAAACTAAACACAGGTTTGCAAGTTGATTTGCAAGCTACATAAAGTTTATGAGACAAAATGAACCTCCACATTTTAGATAGGCAACTCCATATACGCCCCAATGCATTGGCTTGGATTGCATAAAAATTGCACACCAGCAAAGCAATAATGTTTCTAGGCATAATACTATAATACAGAGAAATAATTAATGATATTTAGATGAAGTAACTTAAATTACTTCGATAATTAATTGTTGTTCGCATTTAATCTAGGAAAAAAATTAAATTAAATTTAATCATTAAATTATCAGTAGAAATTTCAAAAATGTTTGTATTTATATTTATTAGTATGTTTTATTTTGATATACAATTTTTTTGGGGGGTTGCGCAAACCTGCAAACCTAAGGAAAAGCCGCCCCTGTTATATCAACACTATCAGAAAACAGTTTGGTGTGAAATTTAAAGCTAAGTTTAACTGTTAAATGACAGTGTGCCAATGAAAGATTGAAGACTAATCGCCTCTTTGGAATTTAACCTCATAAAAATAGACCTTAATAAAAAAATATAACAAGTAAACGAAATTGTTTTATAATGCTCACAAGCAGCACTTAAAGAAAACAATAAAATGGACAGCTGAAATCCAAGCAGGCCTTTGTTAAATCTCTAAATTTCAATTAAAGTTGGTTGTTCATTACCATAACTTTAATGACATTAATGATGTAGTTTTATGTGTCTTATTTTGGTGTCAACAAACTTTTATTTTTGAAACTTGAAGCTCGGTCATGACGTGTATATGATCGGTATTAAGTGATTGGTGTAAACTGCTTTTATATCAAAAGGCGGGTATAAATCCCACTAACAACGTTTTGTATAGTGATACATATACGGGGTGTCGATTTAAAAACTTACCACCCTTAATATCGCTGTTCTACACTGTTAAAAATAACCTTAAATTTAATGCAGATTTAATGTATATTCTACATTAAATTTGATTAAATGGTATCTTAAATTTCAATAAAGTAACTGAAAAGATATTTCAACTTCGGTACATTAAAATTAATTTACATATATCCTAATACTAAAGAAATTTACATTAATAATCAATATACATTGCATGCTATTCCGGGAGAAGGCGAGATTTGTATTGAACTTTTTGTTTAGTATCACATAAATTGCTTAAAGGACTAAATTTTCTTATGCAGAGGTGCATATGTTTGCCCTGTACTAACGGGAACAAATGAGTTCGAAACCGATCTAGATGGCGGACACCATGGTTGCCAGACCTAGGGAAATTTCCCTAGATCTAGGGAATTTTGCGATATATAGGTAAAAAGCGAATTTTTGAATAATATAGAATTTTTCTAATTATTATATAAAAACTAATAAATAATGTTTCTTTTTACGCGTTGACATACAAAACAGCTAACAAATCTTGAATGTGGTTGTAGATGTATTAAGAAATTTCGGTGATTTCCCATGCTCCCTGGCTTTTAGTCGGTAAACCACCGAGGAATTCCCGACCGCTTTATGTATTATGCAATTTTGGTAAAAAAATACGCAACGTTGCCGGACACATTGTCTAGGATTTTGTATATTAAAAGTTTGTTTAAGTCAAGCTATTGTTTTAATCTCTGTATTAGCCCGGAAATGGTTAAAATATTTAAATCAGAGATTTTGTATCGAGAGAACAAAATTCCATCATACATTTAAAAAAAGTGCTACATTTTTTACAGTTTAGATTTATTATTTGTAGATAAATAAACTTAAAAATGAATCAAAAATTACTAAAACTATAATTCACTTAAGGGCGTATAAACGATCAATCACATTGCTGCGACGTCACATGTAGGACGTCAATACCTCGCCGAATATGGGAAATAAGGTAGGGGTTAAGAAGAGAGAAGAAATGTAAAATAGATAGGAATTCTTTCGTAAAATAGAACGTATCGTAAATTAGAATGTCGTAAATTGAAGATTGCAGTGAACTTGCCTAAGGGAATCTAGGGAATTTTTTGTGAAAAGTCTAGGGAAATAAAATAAAATCATCTGACAACCCTGATCTCAAATCCAGTGAACACTGGCTATATATTTAATGTACATAGTCACCGTAAAAAATAATGATCAAATTTAAAAAAAATGATTACTTTAAATTTAATGAAATAAATTGATTTAAATTAATGTAAATTATTCAATTTAATGCATTACATTAAATGAATTTTAGAAACGGTTTATAAAATTTGCACTGATTTACATTTAATTTAATGCATTTCTTTTTTACAGTGTACTAAACAATATTGAAAACTGGAAAGGCGTTTTAATTTGATTTTAAATGAAAACGAAGGTCAAGTAGCACATCTTTTTAAAGCTCGCTAAATTTCCTTTTTCCCCTATTTTATATTTTTTCACCAGTGGTTTTCGAAAAATCGCATTAAAAATTTATAGAAGTAATTAGAACTTGCCTGCACTGAGATTTATGGTTTTTAAGCTATTATTTCTTAAAAAATCATCAGGGGTAAAGTAACTTCCTAAAAATTTACATCAGAAAGTAATCTAATAATAAAATTTCGATGGTAGTTAGTTTGGGTTTATTAAATAGTAAAAGAAATAATAAAGAATGACCTGAAAATATGATTTGTGGGGAAAATACTTATAGAAACCATGCAGATATTGCAAATGGATTTGCTGACTTTTTTAAATCTTCATATATTTCATCGAACAATGCTTTTAATAAAGATATTCAAAGTTCTGTCACTCAAACTATTCAAATTTGTAAGGTTAGTGAAAATGAAGTACTATCTTGTTTAAAAGAAATGAAACCAAAGGGAACAGTAGGTCCGGATAAAATTCCATCCTTTTTCCTGCGTGGCTGTGCATGCGTATTAGCAAAACCTTTTTCCATTATCTTTAATCTCTGCCTAAATAATTCAGTTTCCTGATAAATGGAAAATTGCCAGAGTTTCTCCAGTGTTTAAAAAAGGAGACAAACAAAATATAGAAAACTACAGACCAGTCTTCATAATAAATAATTTTTCTAAATGTTTTGAAATGTTTCTGCATAAACATCTATTTTTCAAGCTGAAACACCTATTTAGTCGTTCCCAACATGACTTTATAAAGGGTAAGTCCACAGCGTCCAATCTTTTCTGTTTTACTCAGTTGGTGGCTGATGTCTTGGACAAGGGAGGTCAAGTAGACACAATATACACAGAGTTTTCAAGGGCGTTTGATAGGCTTGATCACGGCATTTTGCTTGATAAACTGAATTGATTTGGACTTTCACAAAAATTAATTAAATTTTTTAAATCATATCTCTGTGATAGGCAGCAAATAGTAGAATGTTGTGGTCAGTCCTCGGAATCACTGAGTGTGACTGCGGGATTTCCTCAAGGGTCAATACTCGTTCCTTTATTATTTAATATATTTATTAATGGAATTGTGGGTGACTGTACAATGCTACTCTATGCGGATGACGCTAAAACTTTTACTTCTGTAAAAAACGATGCTGATTGTCAAAGACTACAAATAGCAATAAATACCGACACCGATTGGTGTAGCGAAAACAGACCGCCTCTAAACGTTGGTAAATGCAAAGTCATGACTTTCACATTAAAGAAAAACGTGCTGGTGTATGATTATAAAATTGATGGAGCATCAGTTCCACGAGTGGAATGCTTTAGGGATCTGTGTGTGACATTTGATAGCAGACTTTCATTTGTTCCTCATAAAAATGATCTTATACAGGTGTGTTTTAAATCATTAGGCTTTATTATCAGAAACTCAAAAACATTTTCTAATCAAAGTACGCTCATTTTACTTTATTACGCTTTTGTAAGATCTAAATTGGAATATGCTTCGGATTGATGGACATTATCCTGAAACAGGGTTTCCGCATGAAATCTTACTTCAGCGGCATTCTTTTTGTCCTCTAGAATATAGACGTATCGTCACAGACCTCAAATTTCTTTATAAAGTTTTGAATAGCAGAGTGGAATGTAGTGACATACTGGAAAAACTAAGTTTTCTTGTACCTAGGACTTCAGCTCGCCAATCTGCCACATTCTATTGTCCTACACCTCGTACAAATGTGTGTAATTACTCTCCTTTATATAGGATGTGCAGAATCTACAACGAAAATCAAAATAAATTCGACATATTTAGCTGCAGATTGGCACAGATAAAAAATAATTAAGTATGTAATATTTTGTAGTTTTATTTCTGGTAATTTGTGTATGCTTGTTTTTTCTTCTTTTTTTGTTTGTTTTGTCATTGTAATTATTTAAGTTTTTTTTTCTGTTGATCCCATTTGTTAACTGGTTTTTTGTAACTGTGAAATGGATTTAAATAAATAAATAAAATAAATAAATAAATTGAAGATTTTTAATTTTTTTAATTTCTGTAATATTCGACAAATAAATTCTTCTTTTTCCTTGCTACTCCTGCAAAAACGTTCTTAAAAAAGCGTATTTTTTAAACTTAATAAATTTACAGAAAATTTAAGTGATTTACTTTTATATTTTCCATTTAGTTTTACTTGTTGTTTCGAAGCTTGGAAAGTCATAAAAGCCATAAAGAATACAGGACAGTCTTTTGATTTGAAATCGTGGTTGTTGTTATTAAAAATGAAGGGAGCAAAGCGTCTTTCATCGATACCACCGATTTTCCTCAATCTATATAAACGGCAAACGTATTCGTGGCTTACACAAAAAACCTCTGAGAAATTATTGTTATACTGGGTAAGGTTTTTTAAACTTTCTTGATACTTTTGCGACTTTATTAATATCCTACTAAGAAAAACCAAAGGTTGAAATCACAACCAGTTAACGCGTGAAACTCAGGATGCTCTTATCACATTGTTTTTTTTTTTAAACTCGTATGTAACATTGTTATATCGATTATTTTGTAATTGTTTTCAACGTCAAATTTCCATCTAAATATTGCATTCAAGTAACTTAGATTTCCAGCATTATACAAGTACATCGATATCTGAACATCTAATGGAGATATTTTGCATCATATTCAATAGTACAAATGTGATGCCCCATTGTGGTGTTAGCTTCACTGTGTAATTTGGAGAAAAATATTTCGTCTTCTTATCTAACCAATCTCTCACTTACAACTCCAGATTTGTAACAAACAAAATAATGATTTGTTTTATTTACAAAGTACGGTGCCACCTTTTGGTTGTTTCAATGAAAAGTTAGGTGGCATTATTGATTTTTGTGCCCCCATCATCAATCGTTCTCATGATTTTTGATAGAAGTTAAAAAATACGTGGCAAAAACTAGCACCATGGTTTTTACATTATGCTTGATAACTCTTGGAACATTTGGTTATTGACATTGTGGATTGTAAGAGAAATAAGAAAGCCTTGCTGACTGGCTTTGTACTCGCAAATAAGTGATTGATGATCATTTTCATAAATATTATGTAAAAAGTTATTAATACAAGCTATTAATAAAACAAAAACTAACCTTTAGAAAATTAATTCACAAAACTCTTTTTATTAATTTGATTTTGTTAATCGTTACTTGGCGGAAATTCACAATAGTTTATGATTGTCATAAGTAAAACAACACATTTTTACTTAAATTTCTACTGTATTTTTTGACTGTACAATATGTTTCACTGCATGGCAGCTTCTTCAGGTACTGTGTACTCACAACGTTGTGATGTTATGCTATTTAAACTATCTATTACAAAAGGAATGTTTAGACATACCATCACGTTCCTTTTGTAATAGATAATTATATACCATAACACCACAATATTGTATACAGCACCTGAAGAAGCTGCCGTGCAGTGAAACATGTTGTACAGTTAAAAAATACAGAGGAAATTTTAGTAAAAATATGTTTTGCTTATCACGATCGTGAACTCTTTTTATTACATACTTATTCTGCTACCACACCTTTTCGATGCCAGCTTTTACATTATGAACTTTAAAAAAATTAGAATGCTCTCATTTATAATATATTCAGAAGTTAAGAAAAATGGAAGTAATGTTGTGATTCGGTTTTATCTAATTAACTCTTTCCCACAACATTTTAAAGGAATACATATTAAATATGCTACTGTATGTCATGTAGAGGGTGCAAATCAAATCGTCCCAAATATTTCATAACGTAATATATACTGCTACTAAACAATCCTGAACTCTTTTATTATATACTTGCTATGCTGTTGACTCGCTATACCCCAAGATATCGCTGACCGACTAATATCACACTCTTGGTTAATAAAGAAACTATTGGTATAACAAAAGTCAACTTTGTGAAAATTGTTTTTTTTCGCTTCAATTTTTATGGCATGCTCGAACGCATCAATGACTAGCTAACTGATCAGAGTCTGTGAACGTACCCTATAAGTGCTAACACCAAAAATTAGGCTCTTAGAAAAATAGCTACACCTTTTCAATGCCAACTCTTACATTAAAAACATCAAAAATCAAAATTAGAAGGCTCTCATTTATAATTTTATCAGAATTTAAGAAAAATGGAAGTAATCTTGTGATTCGGTTTTATCTAAGTAACCTTTTCACACCGAGTTTGACCCGCCTGAATTTTTTTAAACAAATTTTAAAGCAATACATATTAAATATGCTACTGTGTGTTATGTAGGAGGTGCAAATCAAATCGTCTCAAATATTTCACAACGTAATAAATACTACATGTCAACAAATATCCAATTAAATCTAAAATTATCTGCAATTATTTACAATATACTCGGCTGCATTAACACTTTGCAATATTTAGTTAATTAGAAGTGCAATAAATCATGTTTTTCTGATAATTAATAGATTTTCCACGGTTATTATACGATGTACAATTTACTTGTTTATTATCGTTCGACAACAAAAATCTATATTTGCAAGTAAGATGATAAAATTACTTGTTTGCTTTGGGTTGCGATGAAGCATAAATTGCCGAAACCTTTTAAATACTGATTACTAAATGTTTGTTCATGGAGGCCATAGATATCTTGTTAATTTACTTGCTTAATGCTCAGATATTGACAATTTCCTTAGTAATAAATGCAGGAATTTTAATGAAAAACAACCTAACAAGTACGAAATTTTATCCTAATTTAATTCATTTTACAGTAGAGAAAAAAAGGATTCTACAAAAATAAAGTTTGGGACCAGGTGACAATATCCAGTACGTTAATCTCTTTGGTAATTTTCTTGATCTGTAATGGACTACGATCGCTACGAAAGTGATTTCACTACGTCAAATAATTGGACGGGTGATGATGTGAATCGGCGTTGAGATATCTGTTGGTGTGAGTGGGTACTGCAAGACGTACTAACAAAAAATGGTTTTAAAAAAGACCATATAGACAAGGCATTAAAAAACAAATGCTTGGTTCCGAAAAGTCGCGAAAACCAAGAGAACAGCTCAAAAGTTTTTATTCCTTATGTCAGAAGGACAGAAAGAGATACATTGAAACTATTTTCACCACAAAGCGTAAAGTAAAAAATCTCCTACCAACACCTAAAGAAAAGATTCCTCTAGGAAACTAGAGAGTGTACGAAATTCCATGAGGAGAATGCACCCTATTTTACGTAAGCCAAACCAACCGTAAAATAAGCGCCAGAAGAGACCAACATATTAACGCTGTCATGCAAAAAACGATTTTTTCTGCACTTGTTAAACACAGGACATAAGATAAATGTTTCAGGAACAAAAATGGTATCGAGATGTGAAAATCTGTCCACAAGAGTTATAAGGAAAGCCATTAAAATTGCAAAGAGGCCCAACAATTTAAACAGGAGAGATGACAGTCAGCGATTGCCTAATATTTGGAAAAATCTGCTTACGAAACATCAACCAGTAGTAGCTAGTAAAGAAATAGATCACAAGTTGGTAACACGACCCCAAATACCCACAGACGCAGTACAGTGCGCTTTGAAAATGGTGAAGCTGCCTTACAGTCCTGAGAATGACTCAGCACATATAAGGGATCCCTGAAAACCTTCGATTACACATCACACCCGTGAGAACATCCGGCATAATGTTTTCTAAGCACTTTAATACTGAAGGAGGAAGATTACAGGAACACCAAAGAGAGTTCTCAAAATAGTACAAAAGAGTTTCTGAAGTTGTTGGTATTAAATTTGAATTTATGAATTAAAAAATAATTTTTATAATAATTTCAGCTGAGTAAAAAAATTACCCTATTAAACATAATAACCTTTTCTTAAAAAAATGTTTTGTCAGTTTTCACTATAAATGTAGCGTAAGCTCAGCATTTGCAATTTTGTATTCTTTTTAACGGAGAGAAACATTTGGTACAAGGGCTGACACGTGCACAGCATTTTGTACTTAATTTTTTAGTCCAATTTTTAAAGATCGATAATTCAAAATGAAGCAACGTAGAACTTGCAAATATTGACTATTATAGTAAATGTTTGAGAGTTAAAAATATAATCATGGTCTGCACGATATGAACATTATTTAAACTTTTATAAATCATGTGATTCTGAAAGCAAAATTCTATAGATGCGCACGTGTCAGCCTTATGTAATTTTATAAATAAGATCACCGCAAAAACACAATGAGTCGAAAAGCTGACATATGTATTAGAGCTATTTTTTTTTAACAACTTGGCGATTTGGCAATTTAAAAATCATTAAAAGCGGAACGGCTGACATGCAGTGAGAGGACTTTGACGGCAAAAACTCCACAATTAATAGTGTCAGCACAATATGCTGATCACTTACAAATTCCTGCCACCAGCTTCCTAACTAATATGTCATAACACAAGGAACAATTGTGTCTTATAAATTTTATAAACTAAACGTTTTACACATCTAGAGGAGACTTTTATTAATTTTAGCAAAAAGCATTTAAACATAGAAAAACCCTCAACAAAAAGATTTATAGTCGCGTTTTAAAGCTGCCTATAGGAGAATAAATTCTGAAAATCGCCGTCCTTTGTCTCTTTTGCAGCGATCAAATTTCCTCTACTGTTTACATTTGTAAGTTTGCGATATAAGACCGCCATATCTGTGCAAAATACTCATTACAAAATTCAATAACTCTAACGAAAGAGGATTTTCCCGTACTATAACAATGTACTAAATAATTTTTTTCTTTCAAAATAAACATATTGTGGCAAATGTAATAGTATGACAACTGTCTTTGTCATAAACTTATGCTGTTCATAGGAAAGAACGGTGCTTTGACAGTATTGTAAAAATCCATCTACTGTAAAAAATATTTTTTATAAATTTTAAGAGTTTAAGGCATAAATTTCGTATTCAAGATTTCTTTTTTCTTGCATTTTTCTCTAATATTAGAAATAAAGGTACATTAGTCTTAACTGTTTTTAGAGTTTTGTATTTTGTGGTCACCTGTATATTTTAGGTCAATACACTGGATGTCAATCTTATTTATTTTACAAGAAAAAATGTCTATGCATTTTTTTGAAAACTGAAAAATAAAAATGTTATTCCTCTTGTTAATGCAATCTGCGTACATACTGTACATTATAATATTACCATTATCCAAGGCAACTACGATCAATCATGTAATGTCATAAAGTGTTCTCAGAACATGACACTGCTACATATTATATTGGAATATCTTTTAAGTTTATTAACTAAGAAGATGTAATTTCAAATGTGATCGTTCAGTGGAACAAGTTTTTTTTGTTTTAATTCACTGATACTAATGTTTATATTTTTGCAAAAGATTTATTGAAGTTAATAATGATGTTCTATGAAAACTCGGACGTGCACTCATTGAAGTTAATCTATTAATCCCCTTTTCATTTAGCACTTTAGTAAAGTAAACATACACTTTTCAATATATATGTTACGGTTCACGATAACATACACTATCTGACACAAGTAGACCAACATTTGCAAGGGACGTATAAACAAAGGGTGTTTTTTATAGAAGTATAGAACTTTTAAATGGAATAAAACAAAGATGAGTTTTTTAAATTGACATGAAATTTACTTTATTCGAGAGATAACCTTCTGGCATTATAATTTAAATATGACTCCTGGCATATGACCGCCACGGCTAGCTCGGACGTAGTCTAATCTGGAGGTCCTATTTTCGATGATTTTTTCCAACATTTGTGGCCATATATCGGCAATAACGCAGCGAATGTTGTCCTCCAAGTGATCAATCGTTTCGGGCTTATCGGCGTAGACTAGCGACTTCACATATCCCCACAGAAAATAGTCTAGCGGCGTTAAGTCGCACGATCTTGGAGGCCAATTCACGGGTCCGAAACGTGAAACTATACGGTTACCAAACGTTTCCTTCAATAAATCAATTGTGGCACGAGCTGTGTGACATGTTGCGCCGTCTTGTTGAAACCACAGCTCCTGCACATCATGGTTGTTCAATTGATGAACGAAAAAGTCAGTAATCATGGCTCTATAGCGGTCACCATTGACTGTAACGTTCTGACCAGCATCGTTTTTAAAGAAGTACGGACAAATGTTTCCACCAGCCCATAAAGCACACCAAACAGTCAGTTTTTCTGGATGTAACGGTGTCTCCACATACACTTGAGGATTATCATCACTCCAAATACGGTAGTTTTGTTTATTGACGTATCCATTCAACCAAAAGTGAGCTTCATCGCTAAACAAAATTCGCTTATGAAAATCGGGATCAACGGCAATCTTGTTTTGGGCTCATTCACCGAGTCTATGCCTTGCTAGGTGATCGTGTAGCTTCAATTCTTGCACGAGTTGGATTTTGTAAGCACGCAAACCAAGATCTTTCCGCAAAATCTTCCATAAAGTGAATGGACACATATCCAATTCCTGTGCACGATGGTGGATAGATTGATTCGGGTCTTTCTCTACGCTACGCTTTACAGCAGCAATGACTTCTTCTGTACGCACTGTACGACGTCTCTGTGGATGTGTATTATCTTTTAGAGTAAACGTGGTGCGAAAACGTTCCCTAGTTAATCGAATTAATTGCTCTGATGGACGATTATGTTGACCGTAAAATGGACGTAGTGCGCAATACGTATTTCGAACAGAACCATGATTTTCAAAATAAATTTGCACAATTTGGAAGAGTTGTTCAGGCGTCAGTCTATTCATGTTGAAATGCCAAACCAAACTAAACATAAATCACTTGACAGCTGACAAAATGGCCGCCAGTTAAAAAAGTGTTGCCAACTTAAAGTTCTATACCTCTATAAAAAACACCCTTTACTAATATACCAAAACGAAAAGCACGGTATATCGCTTAAATAATTTATAATTTAAAATATAAAAGCAGACTGCAGTAAGTTTATAGAAAAAGTAAAAGGTAAGATACGATAAACCACAATTTTAATTCAGTTTGTTTTACTGAGATGCAAAAAAATCAAAGTTGTAACAGAAAATTAGGATGTAGATTCTAATGACTTGCTGGGCATAATGTTGTCACTGAAATGACAATATAGCGGATCGTTCATTGACTTTAAAAGGCGAGTAACTTCGTATTTTAAAAAGTAGTTATTATTACTGTTTAAAAATGGCTGTATATACGTTAGTTGGTTCTAAAGTTAAAAGTTTAAATGTTACGTTTTTAATTGTCACTAAAAAATAGCGACTGTATCCTTTGCCATACCAATTATGGCCAAACTTCGGTGTCAATCTGTATGACACAGTCGATTTTCCCTCAGAAGCTACATATGCTTATTGGTTTGAAATTTGACTCACTAGGGAACGTTCTCAGGTATCCGTTCTCAGACGATTTGTCTCATTCTGTGATATATTAAAGTATACCAAAGAATATCCAACACGTTTTTTTTACATCCTGGATTGCATTTTTAGGGGGTGAAAGCTACCCCCAAAGTAGTTTACTGATGAAATGGCATTTATCATAAACTTAATGATATGCAAGTGCATTTACACGAAAATGTCAATCAATAACAGATTATAACTAAAAAAAAAATGTTTTTATGGATTAATTTCGGGGTAGTTTTCACGACGTACAAAAAATACGTGTTGAATATTTTTTTGCATATTCCAACATATCACGCAACGAGACAAATTGGAAGCGGATACGTGGAAACGTTTCCTTGTCAGTTATAAAGCTTGCTTACCCGCACTGTTAAAAATAACGTTAAATTTAAAGCAAATTTAGTGTCTATTCTACATTAAATTTAATGATTTTGTACCAAAAATCGTGAATAATTTACATTTACTTTGAATACAAAGCAATTTATTCAAATATCAGTTCGTTGTACATTAAATTCGATTAAATTTTATCTTAAATTTCAATAAAGTAATTGAAAAGATACCTCAACTTCAGTGCATTAAAATTAATTCACATATACCCTAACAGTAAAGGAATTTACATTATTTTTCTATATTCGATAAGGTACATTGCCTGAGATTCCGGGAGATGGCGCAACTTGTATTAAAATTTTTGTTTAGTATGATATAAGTTGCTTAAAGGACTCAATTTTCTTATGACGAGGTAGTTTCTTGCAATCTGAAGTAGCGCTTTTGATTCTTAGCGAGAAGAAAGCACAACTGTCCTTATCAAACATTTCCTGTTGAAATTAATTCATATGTACAAGAATACAGAATTTTTTGAACTCATATTAATATAGGTGCATTAAATATGTGATATGGATGTCTAGATAATTTTTTTCTTCTATTAAGCCAGGTGGGGTGTCTTATGAAATTAGAACTGCACAGTTTTCTCCTCTTATCTCCGAAATTTGCAAGCTAAAAAAATTGAAATGATTCACGCTATTTTAATAAGAGGAAGTTGAAAATCCGCATGGAAAAGGTCTGCTTTGTAAAATGATACCTGTCAAAAATTAGGCCCAACGATTGTGGCTGCAAGTCCGTTCCTGACTTTTTTGATGATCAAAAAATATGTACTCTAGTATGATTTAATGAGTGTTTATCGCCTCTATAAAAAATTAAAATTTCTTAAATTATACAAGTCGGTTCAAGACTTAAAGCTGATAAGGTACCCCTTTAGGACTCTGTATCCCCGTTAAAGGGCACTTGAGGAATTTTTTCTATAACAAAGTAGGGTTATTTTGACCTCGCTTTTGTGCCCCAGAGAAATTAGGACGTACTTACCGGGCACCCTATATAATGAAATATATAACAGTCAACCCCCAAAAAATATATTGATTTTATTTGGAGAAGCGGCCGCCATTTTGTTAATTTTTAAAACTTTTCGGCTTTCAAATTTTTTTCTTGAAGTTTATGACTGACGTGACCTGAATCAAAAGAGAAAATTTAATTTCGTCGATTAGTCCTATAAATATAAAACTTGGAATAAAGCAAAGGCTGCATTTTTCTTCATTGCAAAAGCGTGAATGTCAACTTTTAAATCTCGATAACATCGTTGAAATTTTTTTTTTTGCAAAACTGCAAAATACGTTTACACTTTCTTGGTTTCTGTAATGATATGTTTTACGAAGAAGGCATTTTTTTGAAAAAAATCTCATTGCAAGAGTTGAAATGGAATCGGTCATTGAAAAAAAAATACTGTGCCTTCCCCTGCATTTCAACAGCCATGAAAACAATTGTAATTGAAGAAGCGTATTACAACTCGGAAAAAAATCATCAAAAAAAATGTAGTTTTTTGAGAAAATCGCGTTTGTCTTTTTTTTTTCAAAAAACGGCAGCAATTTTGTTGGTTTTAAAAATTTATACGTCAATTAGTGATAAAAACAAACAATCTGGATAAAAAATTACTTAATTTGTCTTCATTACAAAAGCTCAAGCTCAACTTTAACGTCTCGATAACTTCCTTGAATATAATTTTTCGCAAAACGGCTAAATATGTGTACCCTTTTTTGGGCTCTAGAATTATATATTTGACGGCGAAAGCATTTTATTGTTGTGACTCTTTTTCCTGCACGAATAGAATGAAATAAGCTTATTGTCGAATATTTTGGCGAACGGAAATTTCGGACCAATATCATTTCATGACATTTACGAAAGCTCCAGTTTTAAATGCCGTGGTTTGAACTTTTTAAATGAGGACGTAATAAGAATTTAAATAGGTATTGATTTAAAAAACACACAAGATGAATTTGCTGTCAACAATAAAAATTGTTATGCATATATCCTTTAAGAGACGTTTTACACACACAAGAATTATAGCCAAAATTTATTTCATAATTATGTTGAAAATTTGCTATTTTACACATCAAAGAATTATTGTTAAAATTTTGGTGAAAATTTTCGGCATAAAAATATAGAACGTGTTCTATATGTTTATGGCTAAAATGCAGAAAATGCGCGGATATCGACGCAGAATAAAATTTGTGAATTGACAGCCCCCTTTCGGTAATCAACTTAACCTCAATATTTATTCATTGTTTCTTGCACAAAACATCCCTTATTTTGTGGTTTTTTTGATTATATATGTTTGGAAACTTTGATATTTATGACATTTTATGGTTATCCCCAGAGAAAGTTATTATATCTTCCTTTTTAACTGCTAAAACGTCACATGTTATGAAAATGCGTATGAGCACCGACAAAATTATCGCCAAAATTATATTCATATTTCTTGTACGAATCACACAGAGTGGTATTTTATTTTAAAAATTATCTCCATAGAATTTTCGGAAAAAATCTGCTGAAAACTTTTGTTATAATTTTCGGAATAATTCTTGTATGTGTAAAACGGCTCTAAGAAAATAATCACAGAAAAATATTTATTGTTAGTTCAGCGTTTTTTACTGTTTGTACACGGTTATTCACCCTATACGGCAAGGAATATTGCGGCCAAATTACGTGATTTTCAAAAAGTTTTACTTTGGGATATATGAAGGTCTAATATAGTTACTTTTTAAAATTATTTTCATGTCATACAGGGTATCCCAAGAGCTCTGAAAGTATCAAAGTTGTGTTATTTTAAATGGAACCCCGTGTATGTTATTGCATTTTTGGATTTTTCGATCAAAATAAGTGCTTATTTTAATAAAGTTTGTAGTATCTAAACCTTAAGGGTTTTTAAATAATTTGAATTTTGACAAAATCTAACCTTATTTTCATGTTTGAAATACTTAAGAAGTATTTCAGTTATGTACTTGAAATTTACAGTGAAGTGTAACAATAAATGATATTTTATATCTCAGTTAAAATAAACTTGTTCTATTATACAGGGTCTCCAAAAATTAAAACTAAATAAGAACTTTAAGTGGCTATAACTTGATTAATTTAAATAGAATGCTATACTTTTTACCTTACCAGAAAATGTACCTTTTAGACACCTATTGAATGGTATAAGAGTGTTCTATAGCTAAGTTTTCGCGTTTTCACAGAATACGCCAAATAGTCGTTTTCTGCGCCATTTTGTGTTTTTTGAATAGATGTTCTAATGTATTTGGTAATGACAGGTAATATTTACAACTATAAGAATAATAATCAGGAATGTTTTTACAAATAGTCAGAGACTTGGAACGTGATTTATGGTCGTCCAACAGGCTATAACAGTGATACTGGTAATAAAATATTGACGAAAGCACAAAACAGAAGAAAAATATTTATAGTAGATGTTCGAAATGTCAACCATCCATTTCCAAAACATTTACATATTCTTTTTTCGAAACCACTGCTAACTCTGCACAACATTTGCGGGTTTACAGTTTGAAAAGCGTCTCTTAAGCGTATTTTCATATCTTGTGGGGTTGTCGGGGGCGCATTGTAGACAATTCCTTTCATATATCCCCATAAAAAGAATTCTGGTTTAGTTAAGGAAATTTGAAATCCGTCTCTCCCAATCCACCTGTTTTGAAAGTTGACATTTAAAAATTACCGAACTTCGGGAAGATAATGATGCGGAGCTCCATCCAGTTGAAGCCACATAGTTGTTCTAATATTTAAAAGGACATCTTCAATAACACTGGAAGTTGGTGTAATAGAAAATCATGAAACATCAAACCATCTAAAGGGACTTCAAAAAAGTAGGATCCAATTAAGCATAAACCCAGTATTTCTTCCCACATATTAATCTACCACCTATTCTGGTTTCTCAACTCTGTATTCATGCGGATTTGAATCAGAATAGTAATGGAAGTTGTGTCTATTCACGAAACCAAATACATTTATCACTAAACAACACATTATTAAAAAAGTGTTCATTTTCTGCCACTTTATCTAACACCCACAAGCAGAATACAGTTCGGGTATCAAAATCATTTCCGTGAAGCTTTTGACAAAGCTAGATTTTATAAGGATGAAATCTATATTTGTTGAGAATCCTTGAAATACTTGGTTGGCTGATATTAGTATTTTCGGATATATGATTCTGACTAATATTGGGATTTTCGATCACTGAACCAACTACAGTAAAAACTATCTCTTCATCCTCAGTGACAGGTTTTCTTATAAGAGGTTTTTTATAACTGACAGTTCCACTTTCCCAAAACTGGTTTAATAGTCGAACAAAAACGGCAGGGTTAGGATGGTTTCTTTCAGGAAACCTTTGAGCATAGACTCGAAGAAGCCAACCAACAATTTTGTAGACATTCTCCAAGGATGAAAATCATATTAATACGTTCTTTCTATGGATAAAACTTCATTTTAATAAAGCAATAAAATAACGATATTCAAATAATTTAATTCAATAAATGAAGTTTTACAGTTACAAAAAATAATACTGCTATTATAGTACCAGGTTTTGCAGACTAAACTGGCATTAAAGAATTATCTGCCGTTTCTAAATGCCACAAAATGGTGCAGAAAACGACTATTTGGCGTATTCTGGGAAAACGCGAAGACTTAGCTATAGAACACCCTTACACCTTTCGATAGATATTTAAAAGGTACATTTTGTAGTAAAGTAAAAAATTAGCGTTCTATAAAAATGAATCAAGTTATAGCCACTTGAAGTTCTTATTTGATTAGTTTTAATTTTTGGACACCCTGTATAATATAGCAAGTTTATTATAATTGAGATATAAAAATGATTTATTGTTAAACTTCACTGTAAATTGTGAGTACATAACTAAAATACTTCTTAAGAATTTGAAACATGAAAATTAGGCTAGATTTTGTTAAAATTCAAATTATTTAAAAACCCTTAAGGTTTAGGTAGTATAAACCATATTAAAATAGGCACTTATTTTGATTAGAGAATCCAAAAATGCAATAATATACAGGGGGTTCCACTTAAAACAACACAACTTTGATACTTTCGGAGCTTTCGGGACACCCTGTATAATATGAAAATAATTTTAAAAAGTAACTATATTAGACCCCCCGTATATCTCAAAAGTAAAACTTATGGGGTGAATAACTCTGTATAAGTTAAACCAAGTCAAATTATTTAGAAATTTATCTGGAAATCTTTATTAACCTAAAAGAAGCATTAGTACAAACAGTGAGAACATCATTATAGAAAATGAAGTAACATATTTACGCAAAACATCGACATTTAGCTGGAACATTCGGTGAACATGTAAATGAGCGCCACATGCATCTCTGGCTGTTACGATATTGAATAATTAAAATCCGTAGAAAAAGAAATAAGCAGTGAAAAAACATATTGCATAGTTCCCATTAATATTAAGAATGGTTAATACAGAAAATAAACTTAAAAAATAACGGTCAAACAAGAAATTTAATGGATTATAAAGTCCAAATATTTTATTTATTTACAATCCTACAAATGAAAAATTAACTTCTCTCTAAACTTTATGGTCTAAGAAATAAAGTGCACGAATAATTTTCACATACTGCCTATTTTTAGTGACTTTTGTCAGCACGAGATTTTTGTAATGTAAATAAATACGGTAAAGCGTCTATTCTTAATATATCATGCAAAGTTTACGTTCTTTTAAACATTTTGTAATTAACACGGAAACATGGTACACAGACAAGAACAACATAAAGTAGTACACTTATAGAAATACAAAAAACAAACTTTTCATCACCAGGGAACGTATTTTCAAGGAAATGCATTTTCCGCTTGAAAATTGATAACCTTTGGGCTTTCACAAATGGCGAGTGAACAGATAGACAAATCGTTCTAGTAAGAATATATCAACGCCCTCTAAAGTGCGGGAATGTTCCTTATTGAAATTTATATGTTGATAAATAATCAAAATTTTGAACTAAAAATTACACTAAAACAACGTTTTCTGGATTTTCAACGAACTCTAAATACAATTAGGGATGAAATTTTTCCAAGTTGGCATTTATGAAGATAGAAATAATAAAAAAAACTTTTAAAACTTGATAAATTTACATGCATTTCAGCATGTGTATTTTTTGAAAATCTCTCATTAGAATTAAAATGTCTAGGCATAAATTATCTTCAAGTGTAGAGATACAACAAACAGTCTGCGTACGCTGGGGGAGCTTACGGGACATATTTGGGAATGCATTTAAATAGGAGGCAACAAGATTTTCTGATTTTTATGAATCTTTACAAAAGTTGGAGGAAACTAGTTCCTCTCATCTGAAACCTGATTCCATTCTTCTTCTTCTTTTTCTTCTTATTCTTCTTCTTCGGGTGCCATGTGTTATGCCACACGTCGGCGATCATTTATCCATCTCCAGCCTATCTAAATATGGGTGCGGCGTCTGATATACCACACCAGTTTCTTATATTGAGGAGCCAAGAGTGTTGTTTTCAACCTGGCCCCGTCTGCCTTCAATTTTTCCCTGTAGTATTAGCCTTGGTATGGAGTAGCGAGGTCCTCTTAGTATATGCCCTAGATATGACACTTTTCGTTGTTTTACAGTGTTCATTACTTGTCTTTCTACGCCAGCTCCTCGTAGAACTTCATCATTCGTTAGGTGAGCAGTCCAGAGGATATGCAGTAGTCGGCGGAGTTTCCACAATTCAAAAGTTTCGATCTGATTTATCGTCCCAGCTTTAAGTGACCAAGTTTCAGCAATATAGCAGAATAGGCATACATAACACTGAATCACACGTATTCGGGAGTGTAGTGGCATATTTCTGTGAAGGAGAATATTCTTAAGTTTAAAGAAAGTTGTTTTTGAACGGCTAATTCTTCCCTTTACTTCTTCGTCACATTCCCACTTTTCATTGAGAGTAGCGCCAAGATGCGTGAACCGTGCGACACGTTCAATATTTTTCCCGTTGATGTTAAGAGGAGTGATGTACTGATGACTACTAATCACCATCATTTTTGTTTTGGCAATATTAATATGCACCCCGAACTATTCATCGCACTCGTTGAGTTTTTTTAATATTGATTCGAGATCCTCAAAGTGCAGTATCATCTGCATAGCGAATATTGTTTATTGGGATGCCACTAACTTTGATACCTCGCGTTTCATTTTCTAATGCTAAATGAAATATTTTCTCAACATACAACAGAACACGCGATAGTACACATCCCTGCCGGATTCCCTTTAGTATATTAAAGGTCTCTGTTGACAAATCACCATCAATACTGATCTCAGCTAACTGTCGCCAATAAAGTTTTCCTATTATTCTAATATCTTTATCATCTATACCCATCTCCTGTCATCTTTCCAACAGCGGCTCATGCTTTACGTTGTCAAAACTTTCTCATAGTCAATAAAGCAGATGAAAACATTTTGCCTTTGGTCACAGCACTTTTGCACAAGTAATTTCATTGGGAACAGAGCTTCTCCAGTGCCAAGTCCCTTGATAAAATCCAACGGTATGTAACCACTCATATTCTCACACTTTCTGTGTATTCTTGAATGAATTACTCGAAGGAATGTTTTAAGAGCGTGGCTCATCCAGTTTATAAGTCTGTAGTCTTCGCAGTTCTTGGGGTTTGTTTTCTTTAGAATAGCAATAAACGTAGACTTTAACCAATACACTGGGATTTGCTCAGAGTTATATATCACGTTAAAGAGATATGTAAGTTGTTTAATATCAACTTGCTTTAAAACTTCTGCATATATATTTTCGTGACCTGCACTTTTACCATTCTTCATACAGTTCATTGCATACCTGACTTCAGATTCAAGAATTTTTGGACCACTTATGTTTTTCAGTGTTATTCGTAGGGGCATCTATTCGTTGATCACTGAACAAATTCTCCGTATAATTCTTCCAAGTTTCCTTTAATTCGTCGGTATCCAATATCGGTCTTCCTTGTCTATTTCTTATTGACGGCTACGCTGTTGTTCTATTTGTTCCAGTTGCTTCCTTGACTTTTCTATGGAAATTAAAGGAGTCATGAAGCTCATGAAGACTTTCAGCCTCGTCACATTGTTTTTGACTCCATTTCTCCTTAGCTTCCCTAGTTCAATGTTTCGTCGCTCATGATTTTTTCTTGTTTCGGTCGACCAAGAACAGTTTCAGTAGCTGATTCGATGTTTGTTTTTTGCGTAATCCAGATTTTATGAGCTGCAACTTCTTGACTAGTGTTATTTTCTTGGCAAAACCTGTCCAATGTAGTTTTCATGCTCCTCTGCACTGCGGGTTGTCTTAGTGCCTGAATATCGTATTTTCCTTCCATAGATCTGAAAATTATTACCCCGCGTTTCAGGAAACCTAGAAAAAGAATGTCACATATGGTTATAAGCACTACAGTGAGTAAGCGGTCAGCTTCAATGATCTTTCATATAGAAAAAAATTGATTCATACCATTTTATGCCTGTTTAAAAAAGCTAGTCTGGAATAGCCGGTTTGGGCAACGACAGGAAAAATCTAATATAATAAAATAGAAGATATTGGAAATATGAAATTATTTATTTATCTAGGTTTCCATAACTAAAATTAATGGTCTGAAATTATGGAATTTAAACACGTATTGTATTTAAAAGAAAAGTATTGAAGAATTTATAAATCCATCGCCTAAGAAAGTGATAATGCTACTTGATTCCCAAAAAGAAAAAACTAATCTCGTCTAACAACAGTGCCCTCTGAAGAAGATGACTAAGCCTGAGGACCAGATTTTCCTTTTTCTGCGACCGTGCAGAAAAAACAGCGGAATATCTAAATGCATCAGAGGTGGATCTAGCTTCTTTCTTTGGGGGTGAAGGATATCACATTCATGTTCCTAATGTAAGTAACATGTCGAGACGAATCTATTTATTTAAATTAGTATTTCTAGGGGGGGGGGGAGGGGCGATCACAGAGTATAGCAAGCGAAAACGAGATGTCGACGGAGGGGATGACGTATATTTTTCTGAATTCTGAATTTTGAAGCCCGAAAAATAATTGACTTCGTGTAAAGTATAAATATCTTAATATTACACTAGTAACGTATCACCAATCTTATAGCCTGAGGTGTTGTCCATTCACAACCCACAATCAGAATAAAAGACATTTCTGCTGCCACTTTTAGCCCTAATACCCTAATAAGAAATTTTGTTTTGACTCATTATTATAGTAATTGGAATACATTTAATAACAGAGAACAGTGAATAACATCAAACATGGTATACCATTAATAAACATGGGTTGAGTTAACGCTTCAACTTTTCAGGTTCAGATCATACAATTTAAAAATAATTTCGGCTGTATCGAATTTGATTCTTACTAAATATTCCAAGCCACTATAAATTTTCCCTGTTCACCTGAATATTTTATTTGGATCACTGTGTATAAATTGATAATATAAATATGCTCAACGTCACGTCCTACCGATTAGGTTTGGCAATTTGCCTATAGAAAAGCCATATATTTCTTCGAAGATTGATAGACGAAAAAGATATGTAACAATATATTAATTTATATTATCACTAACGAAACGTAATATTAACAGTAAACTTACAACTCAACAGTAAACTTACAACTCAATTTTCAATCTAAAATTGGCATTCCTGTCTGATACCATTATTAATAGTATTGATATTTTCCATAGGATCGGTCTATAAATGCATTTAGCTAATAAAATTTTTATAAAAAAATTGAACCGACTTCTAAAAGTGCGCTAAAAAGTGAAAAATAACTATAAATTTTTATATGAAATTGAACTTTTTGAGGTCGGCGCCAAACTAATACCTGACAAAATGTGATTTTCATAAACAGATTAAAAATTCTCTATTTGTAATTGCTTTCTTACCATAATTTGTATATATTAGTAGTTATTTATTTCGTGTACAAATAATTAGGCGCCGACTTCAAAAACTTCAATTTCATATAAAAATTTATAGTTATTTTTCACTTTTTAGCGCACTTTTAGAAGTCGGTTCAATTTTTTTATAAAAATTTTATTTTTCTATTTTTAGTTTTAGAATTCATTATGATATTCATAAATTATTTGAACTAAGTACTGATCGAGATTAGTGTACCTCGCAATGACTCCAAATTGGCAAAAAAACACCCATTTTATCCAAAGTTGTAAATCACCCTAAAATGAACTACTAAAAATTCTTTTGTTCTTAGAGTTTTCCTAATACCAATCAAATTTAGTCAAACGAATATTTAGTCTGTCATAGAAAATCCATTATCTTAAATTTCAAATTAATTTTAGATTGGTAATATAGACCCCAAAACCTTCCAATATCGATATTTAAAGAAAATAAATTAATTTTTTATCCACCATATTGGATACGCTATATTGAATTTTTTAAAAATAATTCGTCATGTGTGACTCCGAAAACTCTCCCGTACCAATTTTGGTGAAAATCGGACAAAATTGATTTTTTTTGTTCGCCATATTGGATCCGCCATATTGGATCCGCCATATTGAGTTTTTTAAAAATAATTTCAGATTCTTTATGTGAGGCCCCGAAAACTTCCCCATACCAATTTTGGAGAAAATAGGGCAAAATTGATTTTTTTTGTCGGCCATATTGGATCCGCCAAATTGAATTTTTTAAAAATTATTTTAGATTCGTCATGTACGACCCCGAAAACTCCCCTGTTCCAATTTTGGGGAAAATCGGACAAAATTAATTTTTTTGTCGGCCATATTGGATCCGCCATATTGAATTTTTTAAAAATTATTTTAGATTCGTTATATGCGACTCCAAAAACTCCTACGTACCAATTTTGGAGAAAATCGGACAAAATTGATTTTTTCGTCCGCCATATTGGATCCGCCATATTGAATTTTTTAAAAATTATTTCAGATTCGTCATATGCGATCCCGTAAACTCCCCCTTACCAATTTTGGTGAAAATCGGACAAAATTGATTTTTTCGTCCGCCATATTGGATCCGCCATATTGAATTTTTTAAAAATAATATTAGATTCGTTATGTGCAACCTCGAAAACTTCCCCACACCAATTTCGGAGAAAATCGGACTAAATTAAATTTATTTGTCCGCCATATTGGATCCGCCATTTTGAATTTTTAAAAAATAACTTCAGATTCGTTGGGTATAACCTCGAAAATTTCTCCATATCAATTTTGAAGAAAATCGGACAAAATTAATTTTTTTGGCCGCCATATTGTAAGCGCCATCTTGGATTTTACTGCACCAATTTCATCTAAAAAAATATGGGACCACCGCAGCAACTTCCTTTATATAACGTAAAAAATTTCATTCAAATCGGTGCAGCCGTTCCGGAGTAATCGGTGTACATACATAAAAAAAAATACATAGTCGACGAATTGAGAACCTCCTTCTTTTAGAAGTCGGTTAAAAAGACATAAGGTCGATTAAAATTTAATACATTTTTGTGAAACTGGCTGTTAAAAATTTTCTATTTTTGCTGGTTTGATAATAAAAGAAAACAATTTTTTAATTGTTGTATTTTCATGGTACAAAAATTGGTCGATTTATTATTTAAACATGTTAAATTAAGACTTTTATGGGTAATTTCGACTAGTTTAACTGAATTAAGAGGATATTATTACTTAATCTGAAAGTAAAGCTTTTATTCAAAACTAATTTTCCGAACATCGATTGGAAATAATTCGACGATTTACGAGAAGTCTCTATATAAGTATTTCAAGTAGGTGTTTCAAGCAACCGGAAATATATAGTAACTGGATAGCTCAAGAGGGAAATGTATTAGATAAGTAGACTTTTTGGTAATTCTTGCAGATGGCTAGTAAAATCAATAGGTATTAATTTAATATTAATTAATGTAAATTATAATAAATTATTAATAATTAAATCTGAAAGTTTTTGGTTACGAAATAAACATATGTAAAATGAAGATTAGTGTCGGAATTTTCCAAGTATTAATAAAATTTATTACTTTATGGCAACCGTGCTACAATTTAATTAACTGAAGGTATATATATATATATATATATATATATATATATATATATATATATATATATATATATATATATATATCGAGAATTAGCCTGTACAGACACGCAGGACAGACAGAAAAAAAGGACCTATATTACTCCTGATAATCTCCTCTTCGTAAAGTTTCATCAAATTCAGTTTAAAAAATTAGCTTGGACAGACAAATAGATCTTTCAATTCTATTTATATGTAGGTATAGACTATATAATATATATATATATATATATATATATATATATATATATATATATATATATATATATATATATAGGGTTACTGGGGAGGTGGTCTGTTTAAATTTGTAGGCCTTGGTAAGGAGAAAAACCCTTTTTTGATTGTGTCAAGTTTTTGAGAAATTATTTATCTCTGGGGGGTGTAAGTAGTGGGGGAAAATACGAATCCGTGAACAGTAGCGTAGTCAAGCAAGAAATTTAGCTAGACTACGCCACTGTTTATGGATCCGTATTTTCCCCCACTACTTACACCATCCACTACACTTCCCGGTTGACACATGATAGTCAAGTAGGACGTTTGGCTGCTTTTCGAACCTTCTAGAATTTCAATGAATTCCATCAAAATATTCCTTTGAATACAGTTAAAAAGTGCTAGTGTTGGGTTTCTTCCCCTGTTTTTCAAACGTATACTTGTTTAATATTCAAACCACATTGGTGAGTTACTTAATAATTATAAGTTAGGTTAATACTCTAACTGTTTAATTAATAATTGTAAAGATGTCCTGAAGAAGAGATAAATAAATTCTTGACAGAATCAAAAAAGGGTTTTTCTCCTACCAAGACCTACAAATTTAAACAGACTGCATATCTAATAACCCTAGTTTAGAATATTGTGTCTTGACTACTCAGTCGCGATTACTTCCCCCTTATATATATATATATATATATATATATATATATATATATATATATATATATATATATATATATATATATATCCTTGAACCGTTAATATTCATTTTCACTTTTAATTATTTTTTTCATCGATCTGACGTTTCGTTCTTTATTCAAAACATTCTCAAAAATAATCGTCTTGAGATTTCATCAAAACTATTACCAACATATATATACTAAATCGTAATAGTGGTATAATATTATCTATATTTTACATTTTTCAGAGGGTTCACGTTGCAGTAATTTATTTTACCTTCGTCAGAATATATAATGTGTAGCTAAAAACAATAGAGTATTTTATTGATATAACTATAAAATTATATACATATTGTGTATTTATCTTGCACTATAATTCACGAACAAGCATTGCACTCACTGTGTGTAAATATAAAATATTAGGAGTAAACAGTTTACTTTGGGCAAAGCAGCCATGTAATAATCAGTGCCAAAAACAACGTTATTTATGCAAGTTGATGAAGAAAAATTTAAAAAACCAAAGAATTTAATAAAAACCAGGAAGACCAGTTAGAAAGATACATACCCGAATGCTGTGAGTCTTTTTATGGCATAACACCAAAGTTACTACGAAAGATTGCTTTTACGTTTGCTGAAGCTAACAAGTTGAAACATAAATTCAACGAAGAATCTCAGTTAGCAGGCAAAGATTGGTACTATTCTGTCATGTCTAGACATCCTTCTGTCAGTCTACGCACTACAGAAGCTACGTCAGTTAATCGAATCTCTCTCTCTCTCTCTCTCTCTCTCTCTCTTTGTCAACCTCTGTCCATTCACTTCTGGACGTAGGTTTCTCTCAATTGTTTTTATCTTTCTCTATTCTTCGCCAATCTCATCCACTGTTTGCCCGCCACTGTTCTTATGTCGTCTACCCATCTTCTTGTTGTCTCCCTCGCTCTCCATTCCAGGATTCTTCGTGTCCATCTGTTGTCCTCATATCGGGCTATGTGACCAGCCCATCGCCACTTCATCTTAGCAACCTCTTCCACGATGTCCTTGAGTTTCGTTTTGCGTCTTATCTCGGTGTTTCTAATCCTGTCTCTCAATGATATTCCAAGCATGTTTCTTTTCATCGCTCTTTGGACTATTTCTAATTTTTTAGCGGACTTTTTGGTGAGGGATATGGTCTCTAATCCATACATACACACCGATAATATGCATGTGTCGTATACTTTTCTTTTTAGATATATGGGAATTGAATTATTTTTCAGGATGTATGCAAGTTTACCGAAAGGGGCCCATGTCAGCTGTGTTCTTCTTTTTATTTCAGCATCCTGGCTTGATTTCCCTAGTCTGATGTCATGACCCAAGTATACACAGTGTTCGACGTTTTCTATCCTCTGGTTCTGTATTGTTATGTTTGCCTGTTCGTGGCTCATTATTTTTGTTTAGTTGTAGTTCATTTTAAGGCTTACAGATGCGGATATATCATTTAGCTGTTGTAGCATTTCGTTCAATTCTTGCAGATTACTTGCTATTAAGAGTATGTCATCAGCAAATCTGAGATGGTTCAAGTATATTCCGTCGATGTTTATACCTTTGATGTCCCATTTAAGTTCCTTAAAAATGTCCTCTAGGACTAGAGTGAACAGTTTTGGCGAGATAGTGTCCCCTTGTCTCATTCCCCTTTGTAGTTTTATGGGGTTCGTTTTCGTCTTGTCGTCTATTTTTATTTGAATGGTTGCATTTTTGTATATGTTCTTTATGATGTTTATGCATCTTGTTAATCGAATAACAGCTTTTAACGCAACCGAAGTTAAACTTTTTTTCGACCAACTAGAAGCCCTCCAAACAAAACACAGGTTTCCTAGTCATCGTATCTTCAATATTGATGAAACAGGTATAAATACTGTTCAGAAAATTCCAAGATTTTGGCTCCAAAAGGCTTAAAATAAGTAGGAAAAGCGACAAGTGGAGAAAGCAGTATCACCACAACTGTTGTTGGTACTGTCAGTGCTAATGGTAAATATGTGTCTCCAATGTTTATCTTCAAAAGAAAGATTATAAGCGAATTGTTTCTTAAAGGCTGTAATAGCGATAAGAGTTTTCTGATTTCGGTTGGATAAAAGAGTGGATATTCGTTGATTATCGGCAACACTTCATTTCTTTTGTAAAACCTATCAAAGAGGAACCAGTTTTGATAAAACTAGATCATCACGAAAGTCACATTATTAGTTTTTAAGAACATAACCTGCATATTCTTTTCTTGCCACCTCATGTATCTCACAAAACGCAGCCGCTGGACTTCCTTCACTTCACTGAAAATGACTTAAAATCGAGAGTGTGAGCCCTGCATGGTTAACAATACGAAGCTTCAGAGCTTTTTACAAATGCATATAACAAAACAGTCAACACAAGCAAAGCTGTTAGTGGATTTAGAGTGGGTGAAATTCATTCTATTGACCCGGATAAGTTTAAAGAATCCTTTGAAAACATGTCATTAGATGAATCTAACGTCAGCCAAACTCATGATTCAAGTAGTTCCGTTTTTGAAACTGCAGCTGACCAAAGCTAGAGTCAAAATGTCACTTCTGTTTCTGAAAATTTATGCAAAATGGTCATGGAAAATTTCAACAGAAGAAATTACAATTTAAAAAAAAAACTGTGCTTCACACACACACCATTCATTAGTTTTTGAGTTTGCTTTACAAGTCAGTAAAATATTTTTTAATTGAAAACGAGAGAGCTAAATTATATTTTTAAATATTCGAAATTATTCATAGCGCTTAAACGAGTTCTTTTCGGTATGTCACTTTCTTTATAAATCGATCAAATTTAAACGTTTTTGTCCGTCCTCCGGGCCGGTTCTAACTATAGCACCCACATCTATCATTAGATCTGTTCTTTACATGGCAACGGGTATTATTTCTCAACAACACAGAAGCGTCATTGTTTGAAACGTTTCAAAGGATCATTTGGACGGCTATTAAAAACTCGTACCTTAAGAAGTCAGGTGTAAAGAATTCTATTCGTAATAGGTTACAGGATCGTCAGTTGTTTGTTCCGAAGTGGTACTTCAGTTTTAGGAAAGTGGTTTTCGTATTTATAATGCTGTGTGTTGATATATTTAAACGGTACACTACTATCAATTTATAAACTTTTGGTCCTTCAGTTCACAAGCATACATAAAAAAATTATGTGTTGTAATCGATTTTATCAAGCCTATATTTTATTTAATTTTTACAGCATTTATACGTAATTCAAAGAATACACAAAACTAGGTGTATACTTCTTGATAATGTAGATAACTTAGCTTTGAACGTCTCTTTTTTTACTACTGTACTTTATTCGTAAATACCAAGAAAATATCTTAGAAAGCGATGAAAAGTTTAATGATACCATAGTCACTGTACACTGGTGAAAATTTAAGGGGGGGGGGGAGGGGCGGTAGGGGTGATCCCCCCAAGAGCTTTTAGTTCAGGAAAATATACCCGATTTTGTCTCTTATACTATAGTTTATTCAAGAACTAGAAGGAGTAGTAAATTATTTTTTTACCTTTTTTTTTCTTCGCAAACTACCTGTGTTCTTTAGTCCGGTGTCTTGGGCAAAATCTGTAAGACACATATATTTTTCATAGGAATGAGATAGACATTTTATAATCAAAAATACCGGTCTATAATAATGGACTATTTGGGTTGGATAACAATAGATATTTGGATGTGTGAAGTGTTAAAAAGGATTTCAATCCTCATCAAAGGCGTCGGAAGGAGGTTTATTTTATCACTAAGTGTTTAGGGTACAGAATATTATTTCGGTAATAAACGTAAAATAAAAAGTCTTTATAATATTATTTTATTTCTTATGATTTCTTAATATAGATAATTTTAACACAAATCACAACAGTATTTTTATTATTTTTAATTTTGGCATAGGAACCCTTTTTAGGCATATCCAGACTAAAACGTAGCCTTTTTCTCTCAAAAAATTCTAAGTTATAATTTAAACACTTACAGAATACCCGTTGTCAAAAATGCAAGAAGTTAAATATATATAAAAAAAGAAATTCGTCTATATTACATTAAAATTTTTTTGGGGCTATCGGTCATTTTATTATTAATTAAAAACATTTTTAGGACGTTTGACGATTCAGTTTATTTATTTCTTAAACCATCTGCAGAATTACAGTTAAACACTAAAAGAGATTTAAATGTAATTAATTTTTATATGTTAAAGAAAATTTAAATAATAAATTGTGTTGACGCTTGTCAATATTAAGTATCTAATTCGTAATCAAAGTCAGTGAAACTATCTTCGCTCAAATTAATTATATTTGGTTCCTCTATCTCATCCATTATGAGATCGAGTTTCCACATTTTCTATTATTCTTTAATTATATGGATTTTTCCCAATTTTCTGCAGCAACTTTATTCAAAAAAATCTTTCCAAAGTTAAATTACTAATTTTGTAAGTTGTGTTTTTTTCTAGCAACTCTACCTTTTACTTGAAAGAGATATTTGATTCTCCAACGAACACTTTATGGACGATCTATAAGAACAGATTTCCTATCTGGTTTTTTCTCAGCAAAAATTAAGTTTCTGACCAATTTACAGGGCTCAGTTCTTTTAATTTCAGGTAAATCCCGATCTTTATTGATTTTAGTTAGAATTTTGTCGACGGTTGGGACCTTCTTCTCATAATAAAATGTATGTACAACTCCTTTTATTGCAGTATACATCTCTTCTTCCAACGAGGTTTTTCGTCTGCCTGTGATCGAATGTGGCTTGGGAGTATTAACAATTCCAGTCGTTTTTTTCTCCTTCAGTATTTGGTACAGTAGATTTTCCAACTCCTGTCATGTTGGAACACATCTCAACAGAGCTTTTAACATTATTATCTTAAGGCATCATACACATTCATCGTAATAAGTTTTTCGTTGAGGAAAAAAGGCCTGGTTCAACGATTTTGGAATAGATATAGAGGTGGAAGGATAAATTTTTTGGGTATCTCACTAATCTCAAATAATATATAAAAAAAGCGCAAACAAGATAAATCACTAAGGACACACTGTAAGGTGTACTTTGCACACTGACAGAAATTAAATCGAAGTATCAGAAATTTTATTGTTGCCGTAGATTTATAAATGCTTTTAATATTTAAATATAATTAAATAGAATTAAATTTACGGCAGTCCTCAGTTACCTGCGGCACTGGAGCAGGTACGTTGGAGGTTTCGGTAAGTTTTAATAATCTCTCTAGTTCTTGAATAGAGTATAGGAATGTGTATGCTTGCAATCGCCCCTCCCCTTCCCAAGAGCTTTGAGTTCAGGAAAATAGAACCGATTCTGCCTTTTATGTTAGGAATGTGTATACTGCTCGCATCCTCCTCCCCCCTGTCGGCAACTTGCTTTTTCTTGTGATCGCCCCCCACCTTTCCAACAACTTCAAATTCAAAAAAATTGACCCGACCCTGCCTGTTACATTAGAAATGGGAATGTTGCTGGTGTCTCCACCCCCGCCCGTCGACAACTTGCTTTCGCTTGCCATATTATACTTTTGTGATATCCCCCCCCTTCCCAAAGAGAGAGGCTGGATCCGCCCCTGCCATTAGGGTATCGTGTAACAAAAGAGGGGGGGGGGCGTACTTTTATTTCTAGTAAAGAGATGATGAAGTGGTGATGATGTCCTAAGAACAAGGAAAAAATCACAAAACCTAATGTTTGTTATATTTTTATGTTTCCGTTAAACCAGAAGAACTTCTATTTTCTTTATGTACTTATTTTCATATAAACATATAATTAATAAAAATATTATTTAAATAATATGCAGATGAGAAAAATTTTGTTGTAAATTTAAAAATAACTAGGAGACCAATGTTAATTCTGGTTTATACAGAGTGTTTTAAAAAAACATTCGTCAGGAGATTCTCGATTCTAAAATAACAGGAAAAGCTTTTATAAATACTGAAATTGAATTACAGTGTGATGAAAACTTAGTATGCCATTGTTTTCGCATAATTATCACAGCATGTTTAAAATTGTTTCAGTGGGTATAATTTTTTTTTTAGGTTTTGTTGATTTATTTATTGTCGATTGTCTATAGTCGATGTATTGGAATAAAAATTTACCAATATTCTCTGAATGGCTTTATTTATTAAGAAAAAAACTCGAAAAAGAGATTTTGTTTAGTCAGAAGAAACAATTTAAAAAATGCTGTTAAAATTCTGCAAAAATAGAAGCCAAAAATATTTCTTAACATAATATCAATAGTATTACTCGTATGCATGCCGCTGATGGAAAAATATATTTAATTAAAAAAATTATTGGTATGAAGTACCACACGCTTCAACTAAATTCCTGTAAGCAATACTTAAATTAATTTCTTGCAATTTTCATTACCCTGTATTTTAATATCGGGACAATTCCAGGCTCATGTTTATATGAACTTTTTCTATTATTTTGGGATGGTGAATCGCCAGACGAGCTTATGTGTATTGAAAAACCCCTGTATAATAATTATTTGATTATAAAATATAACAATCAATTCCATGTCTCTGTAAACAACCATGTAATTTTATTGTTTTTTTTTTCTGTTTGTTTTCTTTTTCATTTTCCCAGGTTATATTTATTTATTTATAGAAAACTATGGGAACCGATAAATTAATTATTTACGTCACCATGTCTAATTTGTGTTCGAGAAGAATTATCATACCTGGAAGCTTTGTCCAGGTTTTTGTTTATTTTCACCAGTGTATTTCATTGCCCTCACTTCTCCAATTTGTCCGACTTCTGCCTTTATACATATTTATTTATTGTTACTGACAAAATTATTATTTTGTTTAAATGAACAGGATTTATAATTTACCCAAAATTTTGCTCTACATGTTAAAAAAAAATTCAATACTAAACTTAGATATTTCACATGCTTTTTAAATCCAAAAGAGAAAACAATCAACAGAATTTGTAATCATAGAAAAGAGTAATTTCTAAAATCAACATGGACAAAGAAAAATTGAAAAATGTATGTCATATTTTGAAAATCTAATGAACTTTAAAAGTTGATCAAAAAAATGAAGGAAGGTACAACACCTCAGCTCACCCGATAAGTTTTAATAATAACATTTGTTAAACCATTCCTAGGTTGTTCATTTATTACAACTTTAGCCAAAATTTCAATACATTTGATCAAGCCTACCAAAAGTATTTGGAAAAAACTACATTTTTTTGTAAAAAAAAAACATATGAACATTATATTATTTTTCCAGAGAGATTTTCCAACCTGTATAGTGAAAAAAAAATAATTACATTTCTATAACCTTTAAGGTGGTAAAAATAGAGACATTTAGAGAAAAAAAAATAAAGTTTTATTAGAAATAGACAACTTCCTGATATACATGTAAGCAGGGGCGGATCCAGCCTCTCTCTTTGGGGGGGGCGGGGGGCGGTAATAACACAAAAGTACAATATAGCAAGTTGTTGACAAGGGGGGGGGGAGGAAGACACCAGCAATATTCCCCATTTCTAGTTTAAAAGGCAGGGTCGGGTCTATTTTTCTGAATTTGAAGCTCTTGGAGAGGTCGGGGGCAATCACAAGAAAAACAAGTTGCCGACAGGGGGGAGGACGCGAGCAGCATACACATTCCTAGTATAAGAGGGTCTATTTTCCAGAACTCAAAGCTCTTGGGAAGGAGAGGGGCGATCGCAAGCATACACATTCCTATACTCTATTCAAGAACTAGAGAGAGTAATAAAACTGTTACTGAAACCTCCAACGTACCTGTTCCAGTGCCGCAAGTAACTGAGCACTGCCGTAAATCTAATTATAATAAATATTATAAGCTTTTATAAATTTACTGCAACAATAAAATTTCTGATACTTCAATTTAATTTCTGTCAGTGAGCAAAGTAAACCTTACAGTGTGTCCTTGGTGATTTATCTTATTTGTTCTTATTGTTATATATTATTTGAGATTAATATGATACCCAAAAGATATGGCTTCCATATCTATATTTATTCCAAAATCGTTAAACCAGGGCATTTTTTCCTCAACGAAAAACTTATTACGATAAATGTTTATGATGCCTTAAAATATCCATATCTAGATAATAATGTTAAAAGTTCTGTTGAGATGTGTTCCAACATGACAGGAGTTGAAAAATCTACTATGTACCGACTACTGAAAGAGAAAAAAACGACTGGAATTGTTAGTACTCTCACGCCACATGCAATCACATGCAGACGAAAAACCTCGTTGAAAGAAGAGATATAAACTGCAACAAAAGTAGTTGAACATACATTTTATATGAGGAGAAGATCCACACCGTTGACAATATTCTAAATAAAATCAATGAAGATCGGGATTTACCTGAAATTAAAAGAACTGAGCTCTGGAAATTGGTTAGAAAATTTAATTTTTGCTGTGAAAAATCAGATAGGAAATCTGTTCTGATAGATCGTCCGGAAATGTCCGTTGGAGAAGGAAATATCTCTCACAATTAAAAGGGAGAGTTGCTAGAAATAACACAACTTACAAAATTAGTAATTTAACTGAACTTTTGAAAGATTTTTTTGAATAAAATTACTGCAGAAAATTGGGAAAATCCATATAATAAAGAATAAAAGAAAATGTGGAAACTCGATCTCATGATCGGTGAGATAGAGGAACCAATTGTAATTAATGTGAGCGAAGATAGCTCCACTGACTTTGATTACGAATTAGATACGTACTGTTAACCAGCGTTAACCAGCGTAAACACAATTTATTATTTAAATCTTCTGTAACATCTAAAAATTAATTACATTTGAATCCCTTTTTAGGGTTTAATTGTAATTCAACAGATGGTTTAAGAAATAGCCCCAAAAATATTTTAATATGGACGAATTTATTTTTTTATATATGTTTGATTTCTTGTATTTTGGTAAGTATCTAAATTATAACTTAGAAGTTTTTGAGAGAAAAAGGCTACGTTCTAGACTTAATGTGCCAAAATTAAAAATAATAAAAATACAGTTGTGATTTGTGTTAAATATGTCAAATTTATCTATATTTTCTAATGTATGTGTATTATTAAGAAATCATAAGAAATAAAATAATATTGTATAAAGTTTTTATTTTAAGTTTATTACCGAAGTAAGATTATGTGCCCTAAAAACTTAGCGATAAAATAAAACCTACTTCCGACACCTATGACAAGGATTAAAATTCTTTTTAACACTTCACACATTCAAATATCCATTGTTATCCAACCCAAATAGTCCATTATTATAGACCGGTATTCTTGATTATAAAATTTCTAACCCATTCCTATAAAAAATATATGTGTTTAACAGATTTTGCCAAAGACACCGGACTAAAGAACACAGGTAGTTAGCGAAGAAAAAAAAGGGTAAAAAATGATTTATTACTCTCTCTAGTTCTTGAATAAACTATAGTATAAGAGGCAAAATCGGGTCTATTTTCCTGAATTCAAAGCTCTTGGGGGGGGGGGGGCGATCGCTCCCACCGCCCTCCCCTTGAATCTGCGCCTGCACATAAGTGAGAAGCAAACTTGCATGCAAATTGTCAAGACCAAATTTTTCTTTCAAAAAATGCAGTTAACGGTTTTATTAATAAATACATTAATATATTTTCGGTAAAAAAATAATATTCAAAATTCTTATCAAAAGAAACCGATATTCAAATGTTTTTGAAGACAGGTTAGATAAAACCGACAAGTTATTCATCGACCCTGTATATTTATAATGTATTTTCGTTCCAGACTCTTAACAAAGCGGTCTTTTCTATGTCGTACCGCATCTAAATAGGTTTTTAGTGACTTTTATAGCTTGTTTACTATTTTGACCACACCCGCTCGTTTGAAAGATAATTTTTACGAGCCGAATTATAATAAGGCTTCGAGTTCGAATAGGTACGTAAATAAGTTTAATGTCTTGTAGGGCATAAAAAGTGTAATAGTGGCTTGGATAATAAAATTATCTAAATTTAGATCAATTTATATTGTTAACTTAAATATATTAAAGTTAAGATACCCACTAGAATAAAATAATCGTTTCTATAGAAGATCTTTTAAAATATTTAATAGAAAATTCAAGAATTTTTCCATAAATTTAACAATCCACAGCAAAATTTTGACCATAAATTTGTTACTTAACTCTATAGGGTTGTAACAGGGTGAATTGCGAGTCAAACAGTCTCCTGGGAGAGTGTTTGTGTCATCTGAGGTTACTGTGGGGGCTCCATATATCTTGGTACTTCAACAGCTATATTAAAAAATCCAAGACTACAATATATATATATATATATATATATATAATATATATATATATATATATATATATATATATATATTGTAATATTTTCTTGGGTATAGCTTTTTCCATTAGAGAAACAAAGAACAACAATTTTTCTGACGTTTCGCTCTATATAGAGAGCTTCTTCAAAGAGCTGGTATATTTATTTTAAATCTTGAAAGTAGTTTTGTGTGTCAATTCTTGATATTTTCAAGGAAGGGCATGATGATCTTTCTGTTGCAGTCCGGAAACCCTTGCAATTAATAATTTATTTTTGTATCTTAAACCTTTTGTTAAATATTTTTTTGTAATATTTTCTTGGGTATAGGTTTTTCCATTAGAGAAACAAAGGACAACAATTTTTTTGACGTTTCGCTCTACATAGAGGGCTTCTTCAAAGATCTGGTATATTTATTTTATATCTTGAAAGTAGTTTAAAAATTTAAAATAAATATACCAGTTCTTTGAAGAAGCTCTCTATGTAGAGCGAAACGTCAGAAAAATTGTTTCTTTTGTGTCTCTAGTGGAAAAACCTATACCCAAGAAAATATTATAAAAAAATATTTAACAAAAGGTTTAAGATACAATTCAGGCCGGTTAAGACGAAACGATGTATTTTAAAATTTGCAAAAAAAATTAAAGAGTTTTCATTTCAATCATCTCAGAGTACTGTGGTCCCAACATCTTAATATTATTTTTTCGCTTGTCCTGAATATATGCATTCTGACTCCGGGCAACATAATGATCTTTTATTTAAATTCGCAAGCGATTTTTTGAGAAGGTTTTTCTTTAAAAGAACTTAAAGTAGTGCAGGGGCTCTCCTGTACTTGGGGGAAATATTTTCCCCATGTTGAGAAAAATATTCACCGGGGGCCCACCGGGAGTTATCCCGGTTGCCCAGCCCGCCCTCTGGTTGTGATAATGAAGCGGATCAGCCTTTTATATGAAACACCGCTTATTACTCTATACCTATCTTCATGTTTCAAAAAATTTACATGTTTGTCTACCTGTGTTTATCGTAGTCCAAAGGGTTTTAAATCTTTATTAGATCGAAGAAAATCACACCCAGTATAATGAGAAAGTAAATGTCTAGACAGGCATTAACTGAAATAGAGTAATCGAACCATTTTTCTTTCATGAAAGCCCCACTGGAGACATGTATCTACATTTTCTGTAAAATAATTTGGTTCTAGCTCTGGTAACTATTTTCAGATAATGATGATCCTGATTTACCAAGTTCATCCTTATGGTTTCAACAAGATGATGCTCCTCCGCTGTTCATGTAAAAAATACTTAAATACAACTTTTCCAGAGTGACGGAAAAGTAGACTAGGGACAATAGAGTAGCTAGCCAGATGACTTGATCTTAACTCGCTGGACTTTTTTATGGTGCAATATCAAAAATTTAAGCTATAAATCTGAACCAGAGTCGACAGATACGCTCAAGGAGTTCATTCGTTGTATAAAAGGGATTTTTAGACCGATTGATCTACCACAGGGCAGTTGCTGCGAAGAGTTTTTAACATGTTATAAAATATATTCTTTTCATAGTTTGTTGTTTGCCCATTCTGTTTTAAAAATCAGAAGTGTAAATATTTCGTAAACACTTGAAGATAGATATAGAATAAATTTATGAAAATGTTTAGAATTTCTTGTAGAATTTCAAAATATAATGATGTATCATGTGTTTTATTACACAAATTTGATATGATACACATAGTACTTTTTTGATTCACCCTATATAATATTTTTTCTTCTAAATAAATGCATTTATAAAAAATTAAATCGACTGAGCCGGGCTTTATCATAACCCTGTATTCTAATACACA